>CM061140.1:163588686-164788686 GCA_030789695.1 Scilla litardierei | reverse complement strand
CCTAAGGATGCTCAAGAGAAATATCATTCATCAAGCATGCCTACAAATGACGGCTAGCCCTAAAATAAATAAGAAAAACTAGGGTTTTTAGGCAAGTGGACGCGCGCGCGTGGGCTTGGTGGGCCGGCGGCCTGGCCTTGACCCGCGTGGACCCGCGTGGATCTAACATTACTCCGCCCCTGAAAATCTACCTTGTCCTCAAGGTGGTGCTCGACATCACTGGCGGTGCTACTCCGAGGGGGAGTCGTCATCACCTCCGATCCCTTCGTCCTCCACATCATCATCATCGTCTGCCTCTGCGATCAACACTTGCATCTTACGACCCAACAGTGGTGTCCTGGAGTGAACCTCTCATCGCATCTGAAACAGAGCCCCGTCTGCCTCTTCTCCCTCATCTCGGCGTCAATCATTCTCCTAAATTGACCCCCCGTTGGCGGTGCGCTGCCCTGCTCTCCAGTCTTCTCAATACTTGCTTGATCTGCCTCCGTAGCTGCCTTCTATTCTCCTGTCGCGGTCGGGACACTCCGTGAAACCGGTCAACTCCAACCACCTCTTGCCTTTCTCTCCTCCATCTGCCAGTCCTCCGCCATCTGAGCGTACTCCAAGGCCTCCATCAGACTCTGAGGCTTATGCATGCGAACAGCTGCTCGAACCGTAGCCTTCAGCCCCTTCATGAAGGTGATCTCCATCGTCTTGTCTGATACCACGTGCACCTGTTCTGAGAGTGCCTCAAACCTCTCTAGATAATCTCTCACGGTGCCCTCCTGCCTGAGTAATAGCAGCTGCTCCAGTACGTTCCCCAGATGAGGGTCTCTGAACCTCTCTATCATCTAATCCATGATCTCCTCCCATGAGCGAAAAGGGCGCCTCGCGTCCTTCCACTGGAACCACACCAGGGCCTTTCCATCCAAGCATATGCCAGCAGCCTCCAACTTTTGCTCCTCAGTCATCTGGAAGACTCTAAAAAATCTCTCCGCCCTGTAGACCCACGAGACCGGGTCCGCTCCATAGAATATAGGCATCTTCAGCTTACTCAGTCGGTCTATATTGAATCCCACTGGTCCCCGCGACCTCCTCCCCGTCTAGGCTGATGGTAGTGCTGATACCTCTTTTGGCGCCGCTCGTAGCCCCCATGGGGCCCTCCTCCTCGGTCTTCGTACCCCTCGTCGCCTCCAACCCTGCCCTCTGGCCACTCCTGGTAGTCTCTGTATCCCCCTCTAGCGTCTGCGGTGCGTCTCTCCTGGTGGTAGGGCGGTGGCTGCCATCTCCCGTCGTCAAATCGTGGGTCGGGAGGGTCCCGATGATCCTCGTCGTAGTCTCTGTGCTCCTGAAATCCCCCGGGCCCCATCTCCTCCTCGAAGTCGCATGCCGCCACCTCTCGAGGCGGCTGTCTGTCGTAAAAATGCTGAAAATCGCCGCCCGTAGCCTCGAAAACCCTACGCGGGGGTCTGCGCATGTCCGCGGGGCTGCGGCCTGCCTGGGGCAGGGCCGTCGGCCCCGCTCGATAGTCCTGGGGGACCAGCGGCCCCCGGTGATCGAGGGTCGGTAGTCCTGGGGGCCCAGCGGCCCCCCGGTGGTCGAGGGGGTCCCCCCCGGGGGGGCTTCGCCGTCCCTGGGCGGTGGTCCTGGGGGCCCCAGCGACCCCCGGGCTCGGGGGTTCGTCGCCCCCCCTGGGGGGCTTCGCCGCCCCTGGGCGAAGCCAGGGGAGGCCGTCGCCTCCCTGGCGGCCCTCCTGGGGGCGGCGGGACCCTGGGGGGCTGCCGTGGCCCCACATCCGCTTCGCGCGCCTGTCGGTGGGGTTGGATGTAGCCGCCGGCCCATCCTTGGGCTTCCGCTGCCTTTCGCCTCACTTATTCTCGATAGTCGCCCTTCCACGGCTCCTCTTCCTCATCTTCGACCAAATCCTCCACCAAAAAGTCGTTTCCCAGGTCAAAGTTCTCAACTTTCTCCTTCCCCTTGCCTAAAGGTGGTGCATTTTCCGCTGATTTAGGGTTTCCATCCCCTTTGTTATTCATCGCCAATTGATTTAAGGTTCCCATCAATTGCGCGAATTGTTCGTCGTGCTTTGCTTGATTCGCCGCCAATTGGTTGATGGAAGCCGTCAACTTTGCCATGGATTTATCGTTTACCGCCAACGATTTCTTGATCCCGTCGATCTCGCTTGTAAATTTTGCCTCCAAAGCCTCAATTTTGTCTTGCGATCTTGTCGAAGCCGCCATGGATCGTTACGTGCTCTGATACCAAATTGTTAGGATCCAACAAAAGACGCAATTTTTATAAAGAGATAAAAACAATAACAAGATAATTGAATACAAAAAGGTGTATTCTCCTTCCAAGACGCCGATAGAGGACGTCCGCACTCGTTTAATCTAGATCTACCTAAGGATGCTCAAGAGAAATATCATTCATCAAGCATGCCTACAAATGACGGCTAGCCCTAGAATAAATAAGAAAAACTGGGGTTTCTAGGCAAGTAGACGCGCGTGCGGGCTTGGTGGTCCGGCGGCCTAGCCTTGACCCGCGTGGATCTAACACCTATATTTATTGTTGTTAGCTTTGTTATTTTGTGAAAAATGTCGTTTCTGCACTTACTGATTGAAAACTAAAAGTGTTATGTCATGTTTTTTGGTATTATGATTTTATTATTGAATTTAATTTGCATGCTCATTTATTTACTGTTACAGTAATACTAATTAATTGTTGTTTTTTCATGTACCATGCATTGGATATTTTGGCATATGAATTGTGGATGAAGAAATCAATCAAAATGTGGATAAAGATATGTGCTTTTTTGCTTATTTAAATTCTTTGTGTTGCTTATTAATAGGCTAAAATTTTGGAATAATTGACAAATATGATTCTATGAACGAAATTTGATTGTTTAGAGTTAGTGTTAATTTCTCTTGATTTTTAATGATTTTTCTTTTTTAAATATTTTTTAAATTAAAAACATCATTGCCTCATCATGGCTTTGCCGTGACAGAATGGCCCGTGGCAGCCCTTTACCACCCTGCTGCCGTTAATTGCAACATTGGATCAATTAATGTGTTTGTTTTGACCACATAGCTGGCTGTAAATCTAGCAGACGATCCATGACCATTGCTCGAGGGAGAGGTTCAGAAACAGACAGCACCCATGGAGTAAGCACCAAGACAGTGTATGCTCGGATCCATGGCCTTCCTAAGGTAACTGATCTCAGTCATCTACCCATAGAATAGTGTCCTGAGCGGCACATAGGATATCCAGATGGTTCCAAATGCAGGAGAGGTAACAAATAAGGAATTATACCTCTTTCGTTTCTTACAGCAAGAGAAGTAGTTTCATCTTTCATTCTGTTGGTTTCTTTTTGTTGTTGAAGCCACTTCCAAAATCTGATTATGCACTCACTAATAAAAAAACAAAATATAAATTAGCAAAAATCTGATTATGCACTCACTAATAGAAAACAAAATATAAATTAGCAATGTGCTGAATCACAAAAGGTCTACAAGAATTTACATAGAAACACGGAAAACTATGTATAACCTGTGGAAGCAGTGAAAGCAGGACATCAACTTCATAAATGACACAGCAGCACCAGATTCATCTTC
Organism: Scilla litardierei; assembly: GCA_030789695.1. Classification (NCBI taxonomy): domain Eukaryota; kingdom Viridiplantae; phylum Streptophyta; class Magnoliopsida; order Asparagales; family Asparagaceae; genus Scilla; species Scilla litardierei. The sequence goes on along the minus strand of CM061140.1, from coordinate 164,785,096 downwards.
TATGACCAAAGGGTGTAAGCATAATGGGCAATTTCCCTCTGGATGGTTCATATTGGAAAGTACCTCCACTGCTTCCTAGTATTTTAAAAATGAATAGATGTTTTATGTCAAAGCTTCAAGAAACTCATGTGATACTCAATTTTCAAAATAATTATACCATGGAAGAAATCACATGAAATTGACTGAACGGAAAGGAGAACTCATGTTATCACAGTTCCCCATTTCAAGTGATATGATCATTTTATTGATCATTTGTCGCAAGATTTTTGCAGCACAATCAGTAATTGTATAGCCGGTGCAGAACAGAGGTAAAACTCATTACCACAGTAATCCAACATGAGACAAAAGCAGGAGAAGAAGAGATGATGCTGAATCAATGAACAAATGAAGAAAAATAGTGAACAGATGTTCCCTAGTATTAACATACCTATCCGTTGAAGAGTGCGTGTAAGAAAGACAAGATAGAACTAAAAAGAAATTCCCCAGATAACTTTCTTTGGGTATCTGAAGCATATAAAATAAAACCTTGGTAACCAGTGATCCTCATTTGAGTTACGCAGCTATTAGACATGATTCACAAACAAAATATACATAAAAGGATAACCTAACAAGACTGCCATAAAATTATGAATTGCATAACAATACTGTCATTGAATTACGAAGAAAATGTTTAAAATGATTTGGCAGAGTACAGAGAACCTCCTTGACATTTTCTTTGGCACGCTTTTACGTAAATTGTCATCAAGTATGGACAAAAATGCCCCCTTATTTTATATAACGGAACCTCAATTCATCATTCTTCTTCTCCATAACTAACTCTCCTATAAAGCTCATCCATGGTGAAACCCTACGTCTGCCATCTATTCTCTGCCTGACACCCAAAACTTGACCAAAACACTTTCCCTCTCACTTGGAACCCATCTCCCTGATGCAGCATGATCCCATGATTGAGTGCTGCATATTTTAGGATTCAAGAGTGCAGTTGTGACTTCAAATTAGTTGCAACTTATCCGCTCAGAGCATATATTTCTTTGTAATTTTACTTCATTGCACAGTCACTTTGCCTTATCCATAAAGGCAAAGTTGTTTTAGAACTGTTTAAAATTTTAAGTATTAGAAAATGTTTTTGTTTTCTTTTTCATATAAGCCAAGTCTTTTTAGAATTATTACTAATAAGTTTCTTAGGCTCAAGACAGATTTTCTCAAAAAAGGGATTCATGCCTTCCCTTGCAATCCAAAATATTGATAATAAGATTGGGATTGCTTCAAGAGATACTTCCTCTTTGTCTACCATAGATTGGTGATTGGTGGGCATGGAGCTTTCAACCATAACATTTTCTTCCTTTTCTAAATCTTTGGAAAAAAAGCATCTACCTTTCTCAGACAGACCCTAATTCCCACAGTAGCTCTGTGCATGCTCTCTTTCCCATAGAATCTCATGTGAATGCCTATTTTTTGTTCTTGTTTGTCTCTTTCATTATTTGAGATTTTTTTCATATAAGAATAAAAATTTAAGGTTTAGATGGGGATGGGGAACTCTTGCAAGCTAACACACCAGAAAGGTGACAGTAGAGAACCAAACTGAGCATGAATTTTATTCAAAATTAACCTTTTAATTGTTCTTAGATAATTTAGTATAAATCCTAAATTGGGTTCTCCCCAACACTGCAAACAAATTATTATAATGCAAGACGTTAAGGGGGCTCATATGACATATGAGATACCATCGTATATTATGACGCGAGGCATTCTACTCCACAACAGACATGAGGGATAAAAAGTTCATCCTATGTGATCATTTGTACTATATGAATAAGAATGTGCTACATCATCGTACATCAAAGAGAGATCTCACATCATTTGACACCCATTAATCTCATTATGCAAAATGTTAAGTGTGGTGTTGTATGCAAAAGGATGTGCTCTAATTTGCGAGATGAGTTGGTGTTGATGTTTGAACCTAATCTGCGATGTATATATCAATTGCAGCATAGCAGGCCATTCAAGTTGTTCTCTCTCATGTAAATTGGTTTATCCTAATTTATTAATAATTTATTAAATAACTTTACTCAATTTAGCAATTGGTATTTATAAATGAATTTCTTGACATTGTACAAAATTATGCATTTTGTTAGCAAAAGGTCTGAAACTATTTTGAGAAGATTTTTGAGGTTAAATTCAATGCATAATTACATAGATTTCTCTGGAGAAAGACGGCGTAAAATGATCTTGAAAGCTTTTATCTTCGATATTTGCATAATGTTATCTTTGTTACATAAGCTCTTCCGTTTGATGGTGCTCTTCTTTTACAAAAAAAGATGGTATTGTTTAAAAGTTGCCAAATTTTACAATAGAATCATAATTTCTCTTAAATGGAAAGAATAGAACATGTAGGCATGAAAGGTCGGGAGAAAGAGTGAGTGGAAAAGGCAAATTAATTTTTCGAGGAAAGGAGGTGAAGGATTATGAGTTGGGTTTTGAATGAAATGAAATACATGGGGGATCTAGATTCCACCTTGGTCCATGGATGGAGGATAATTCTTCATGTAACTATCGAACAAAAACACCATACAAATAGGAGTTAATAATTTGGAGTGTATATTATCCTAAACAATAATGGAAGTTGTTCATATGGAACATATATAGTCCTGAATGGATATCTGATAGTTATCATGGATGAAGAGGTACTGTCATAATTATTAATAATTTACTAATTGACTACCTTCTGTTGAGGCAGGCTGCAAAACAGTAACTTTTGGAGTTAGAGCAAGTATGGTTGGATATATGGTCTATACAATCATTGATTAAGAAGGAAGTTGGGTTTTATAAAAGAAGGCAATGCATCAAAGTGTTTTTAGGAAGAAATGCATTCAACTAACTAAACAATTAAGATTTAACCGAGTTGTTCATATGGAACATATATAGTCCTGAATGGACAGCTGATAGTTATCATGGATGAAGAGGTACTGTCATAATTATTAATAATTTACTAATTGACTGCCTGCTGTTGAGGCAGGCTGCAAAACAGTAACTTTTGGAGTTAGAGCAAGTATGGTTGGATATATGGTCTATACAATCATTGATTAAGAAGGAAGTTGGGTTTTATAAAAGAAGGCGATGCATCAAAGTGTTTTTAGGAAGAAATGTATTCAACTAACTAAACAATTAAGATTTAACCGAGTTGTGTTCAAACTACAAAGGCATAACTAACTAAACAATTAAGATTTAACCGAGTTGTTCATATGGAACATATATAGTCCTGAATGGATAGCTGATAGTTATCATGGATGAAGAGGTACTGTCATAATTATTAACAATTTACTAATTGACTGCCTTCTATTGAGGCAGGCTGCGAAACAGCAACTTTTGGAGTAAGAGCAAGTATGGTTGGATATATGGTATATGGTCTAGACAATCATTGATTAAGAAGGAAGTTGGGTTTTATAAAAGAAGGCAATGCATCAAAGTGTTTTTAGGAAGAAACGTATTCAACTAACTAAACATAGATTGGTGATTGGTGGGCATGGAGCTTTCAACCATAACATTTTCTTCCTTTTCTAAATCTTTAGAAAAAAAGCATCTACCTTTCTCAGACAGACCCTAATTCCCACAGTAGCTCTGTTCCCTATCGACCTTCCTTCATGCTCTCTTTCCCATAGAATCGCATGTGAATGCCTATTTTTTGTTCTTGTTTGTCTCTTTCATTATTTGAGATTTTTTTCATATAAGAATAAAAATTTAAGGTTTAGATGGGGATGGGGAACTCTTGCAAGCTAACACACTGAAAAGGTGACAGTAGAGAACCAAACTGAGCATGAATTTTATTCAAAATTAACCTTTTAATTGTTCTTAGATAATTTAGTATAAATCCTAAATTGGGTTCTCCCTAACACTGCAAACAAATTACTATGATGCAAGAGGTCAAGGGGGCTCATATGACGTATGAGATACCATCGTATATTATGACGCGAGGCATTCTCCTCCACAACAGACATGAGGGAGAAAAAGTTCATCCTATGTGATCATTTGTACTATATGAATAAGAATGTGCTACATCATCGTACATCAAAGAGAGATCTCACATCATTTGACACCCATTAATCTCATTATGCAAAACGTTAAGGGTGGTGTTGTATGCAAAAGGATGTGTTGATGTTTGAACCTTATCTGCGATGTATATATCAATTGCGGCATAGAAGGCCATTCAAGTTGTTCTCTCTCATGTAAATTGGTTTATCCTAATTTATTAATAATTTATTAAATAACTTTACTCAATTTAGCAATTGGTATTTATAAATGAATTTCTTGACATTGTACAAAATTATGCATTTTGTTAGCAAAAGGTCTGAAACTATTTTGAGAAGATTTTTGAGGTTAAGTTCAATGTATAATTACATAGATTTCTCTGGAGAAAGACGGCGTAAAATGATCTTGAAAGCTTTTATCTTCGATATTTGCATAATGATATCTTGGTGACATAAGCTCTTTAATTTGGTAGTGCTCTTCTTTTACAAAAAAAAGATGGTATAGTTTAAAAGTTGCCAAATTTTACAATAGAATCATAATTTCTCTCAAATGGAAAGAATAGAACATGTAGGCATGAAAGGTCAGGAGAAAGAGTAAGTGGAAAAGGCAAATTAATTTTTCGAGGAAAGGAGGTGAAGGATTATGAGTTGGGTTTTGAATGAAAGGAAATACATGGGGGATCTAGATTCCACCTTGGTCCATGGATGGAGGATAATTCTTCATGTAACTATCGAACAAAAACACCATACAAATAGGAGTTAATAATTTGGAGTGTATATTATCCTAAACAATAATGGAAGTTGTTCATATGGAACATATATAGTCCTGAATGGATATCTGATAGTTATCATGGATGAAGAGGTACTGTCATAATTATTAATAATTTACTAATTGACTGCCTTCTGTTGAAACAGGCTGCAAAACTGTAACTTTTGGAGTTAGAGCAAGTATGGTTGGATATATGGTCTAGACAATCATTGATTAAGAAGGAAGTTGGGTTTTATAAAAGAAGGCGATGCATCAAAGTGTTTTTAGGAAGAAATGCATTCAACTAACTAAACAATTAAGATTTAACCGAGTTGTTCATATGGAACATATATAGTCCTGAATGGACAGCTGATAGTTATCATGGATGAAGAGGTACTGTCATAATTATTAATAATTTACTAACTGACTGCCTGCTGCCTCAGCAGGCTGCAAAACAGTAACTTTTGGAGTTAGAGCAAGTATGGTTGGATATATGGTCTAGACAATCATTGATTAAGAAGGAAGTTGGGTTTTATAAAAGAAGGCGATGCATCAAAGTGTTTTTAGGAAGAAATGTATTCAACTAACTAAACAATTAAGATTTAACCGAGTTGTGTTCAAACTACAAAGGCATAACTAACTAAACAATTAAGATTTAACCGAGTTGTTCATATGGAACATATATAGTCCTGAATGGATAGCTGATAGTTATCATGGATGAAGAGGTACTGTCATAATTATTAACAATGTACTAATTGACTGCCTTCTATTGAGGCAGGCTGCGAAACAGCAACTTTTGGAGTAAGAGCAAGTATGGTTGGATATATGGTAAATGGTCTAGACAATCATTGATTAAGAAGGAAGTTGGGTTTTATAAAAGAAGGCAATGCATCAAAGTGTTTTTAGGAAGAAACGTATTCAACTAACTAAACAATTAAGATTTAACCGAGTTGTGTGCAAACTACAAAGGCATAAAATGACCCCCCCCCCCCCCCCCCCCCCCCGCGAGAGAAGCCGAAGTTGTTAGAGATGATCTGTGAATTTGCCAAAAAAACATAAGAAGAGTTCCGTTGATCGTACTCATAATATTTACCCAAAAGCAAAACTCAAGTACAATACAGAAAATTCAGAGTCCCGATTCTAATTAGCTTCGAACCAAGACAATGAACCATCTAGTTTACATAACTGGATCTGTTTATTAATCTCAATACCAAAAAGGAGAATCCAATCTACGCCAGCCCCAAGATATAGTTTGCTTCCAAGCAGCTACCCTCTTCCACTGTGAAATCAGTATCCAACTTGAACATAGGACACCACTTTGTACTATGTGAAAGCAGTAAAGTAAATGGAAGTAGATGACAATGACCTTATTCAATAGAACATGCTTGATATCCAGTGTTTGTGTCAAGGAAGAAGTTGCGCCGCTAATCCTATTTCGGCAAAGCAAAAATACAAGCACATATGCACTACCTTCCGTTGATGATGGAAAAAAGTGTGATCCATACAAGTCAGAGATAGTTCCATATAGGATAACATGAGGGACCATTTGAGATGGTCTGGACATGTGCAACTTCTTCAGCAGAGGCAAACAATCGTGCTTGTTAAGAGTGATCTGATTTAGTTAAGAGAACAAAGAGGACTAGACGAAGACTAAATTCAACATGGATGGATGCAATCCAAAGGAGATGTCCCTTAACAAACCAAATGGCAGAAACAAATGATACACTCAACCTGGAAGGTCTGATATAAGGGATTTTGCGTGGTTGTTCTGCTGCCATCAATTGTTACTCCTGCTGGCTGCTATTGTTGTTCTTGTTGTGGGCAACTAAAGATTATCTTCCAAACACAAAAGATCTATGAAAGTTTGTAGAAAGATGAGCAATTAATGGAGTTCCTCATGGTTGAGAAAATTTGAAACCTAAAAGAATTATGTATAAGAAGCATATGTAGATTGGTTTCAAACTCCAAGACAAATTCAAGATAAGCCTTTTTGAAAAACCAGGGCAGTATGGCTGGTCAAAACTATGTGCAGCTTAGTTGGTGTCCAAAATATAAAAATTCTGCCATGCCATAGGTAACAATAGTCATTTTCCATTTAAATCTTCTCCATATACATGTTGTGTAGCGCTACAAACAACGGCCTTCACTTCAAAGCAGGAAATATAACCTTGTTTTTAACAGTCGTCATACTCGATGACTCGTTCATGTTTGAATAAATAGACGCATTACAATTACTAAGTCAGTGCTTTATCTGCTCCCATCTGCAGATTGCACAAATAGAATGTCACATCTAAATCGATCCGTCTATATATACCGATTATTTTTGGAAGGAATTATATATACCTAGATTGATTCTTCTACACACACTGATAATCCACATCATTGTTCAATGAACGTTAATCACAATTAATGCAGAAAAAAGAACGAGAGAACTTATATAAAATATCGGTGCTATTGTAGAATTTATCCCAGTTCTTAAGGACCACGTCATGCTGGCACATTGCACGGTGAAGAGGCACATGCACCAAGGGCATTGGAGTACAAATGCTCAAAAGCAACGTACTTAAATCTTCGAAAGATAGCATATATAGCACATAAGAATATGAGATCAAAACATAACCACATCTCTAAAAATGCTAGATCACCATATTTAAATCAGACTCAGAATTATAGGTACCTCGCACAATGCTACAAGCATCAGACATGAGGAAAGTTCCAGGGCTTTGTTATTTATTCTAGTAATTAAGCATGCTTGTCGATCGTCATCAAGACCCTTCATATCTACAATGTATGCACAAGGAGGTTTCTTCGGGTACTGCCAAAATTTCCAATATATTAGATGCAATGACATGTCAAAAAACTCTCAATGAAGACCAATGACAAGAATATTTTGGCAAAATTATTAATAGGAAGAACCATGAATTAAAAATTTATTTTAGTTAAAACAAAAATTCGCATGTATAACCCATGTCAGAAAACTGAGTGAGGACACGACATAATGACTTGGAATCAGTATGCTGCTTAACATGCCCGTTGAAAAAAGAATATAGGAAAGCATATTATAGCATTATGATGCACTATGAAAATCCTAGATAAATCTCTTCATATGACAGCTTGCAAAGTGAATGCATGAGGTACATAGAAGCAGGAAATATGCCACATGCAAAAGCTGGGTACATGAGTTCTTTGGCTCTTTGCAGGTGTTATTCCTCATATATTACATTTTCATATGAGAGTTTACAAGAATTGAATGCATGAGTTACAAAGAAGACGGAAACACCAAGCTTCATACAAAAAGTTGGCTACAGTTTCTTTGGTCCTTGGTAAAATGTCATGCCTCAGAGGCATGAGATTTAAAAAAACTAAATGAATGAAGTGTGAAGAAGGGGGAAATGCCCCCACTTGTCAAGAAAATCAGCACTTGGTTGTATAACCATAATCTGCATAACAAATAAAGGTAGATCTAGAAATCATCTAGGTCGCATTAAGGTTTTCTGTTAAGCCCCTCTCTTCTACTAATTTACCTTGGCAACTGTTTTAGCACCAACAAGCAAAGGGTTGATATAAGGATGACAGCCGGTCATAAAAATGTGATCAATTCTTCATAGAGGTTTCTCAACTTCAAAATGCAAACTTGGTCATTTTTTTCAAAAAGAGCAGCTTCTGCAGATACCGTCAAAATGAGCACATAACTAGTGTAGAAATTTGGAAAAGGTCATCATGGCCTGATTTATGCTCAAAAACTTAAATCAAACAGCATGTGAAGAAAGAAACATTAAAAACTAAACATCATAAGTTCTTCCAAAAAAATAAAGAAACTAATCTGATAGAGCGTTGAAATTTATAGAGTATGCACATGCCAACAAAGTAAATCGATCAAATCTGAAAATCAATTTAGATCATGGCAGGGATGTCTACCATATAAACCATTTACTTACAAAGCAATATATGTGAAGCTATGTAGCATCGACACATCTATCTTGAAGCTGTGTCATGCAAACACATGCCAGTCATGTGTGGGACACAGTGTCCTATTTTAAGAACATATCATGTGTTGGCAATGTCATGTCCATGGAAGTGTGGCTGTGTCAGTGCTACATAGATGAAATATTTAAAGAAACTAAATGAGATATAGGAATGGTCTTTATTAGTTTAGAAGCCCCTAAGAAAATTGCATGTATAGATTTTTTTTGTTTTTGGTTGTGTGGGGGTGGTGGTTTGGGGAGCGGTGGGATAGTCTAGTAGCTGTTCAGATTTGATCTACAGATGTGATCAAGGACAAGCATGATAAGAAGTAACCGACACTGGAACAACTAGAAAAGAAATAGATACCTTCATCATCACTGCAAGCTTACATCAAAGTTGGGAACCTCTTGGTATCCCTCATGTATGAATTTAGTAGGAACAATATTTGATCTCTTGGTGTATACTACCGTTGATTATGTTGTACTATACTATTAGTAAACGAATCTACATAACGAATAATAACAAAATTAGAATCGGGGCCGCGGGGGAGGGGGGCCCGCGGGGGGGGGGGGGGGGGGGGGGGGGGGGGGGTGGGAATTAGGCTCAGGTTGGCATTACTTAAACCAAGTGCTTTTTCTTTTGAAAAAAAAGGTGGTTGGTTACTCCTATGAAAAATGACTTTTGGGATAAGAAAAAAACCAAAAGGTGCTTTTTGAAAGCTATCTTTTGGCTTCTCCCATAAAAAGCCAAAAGCACACTTCCTATTTTCTCGTCTACTCTCTCTTGCATTGCATCACCTCTCTCTAAGTTTTTTTTTCATTTGTCATCTTTTATATCTAATTATACTTAAAAAATTTATCTAAACTATCTCTCTCTCATGCATGTTAAAACCTTATTCAAATATTTTTAATTTAAATATTCCTTCTTCTGATAAATGATATGATGATGATGATGATTCATTCTTCTGATGTGCACCTAGAATTTTAAATTACCAAACAATTAGTTTATCTAAAAGCCCTCCTCTAAAAGTGCTTATGGATGAGTCCTTTTTTATAGGGTTTTCTGGGGTTTTATGAAGAAAAAGATGATTTTTGGTGGAAAGATGAGGTTTTGGTTGGAAAGATGGGATTTTTAGGGCTAGAAAGTGGAGAATAGAAATAAAAAGGCTGTTTTTATTAATAATAAATTGAAAGCAGAGAATTACAAGGATAAAGTTGAGACCTTTCGAGAGGATTTCGCTCTTCCAAGCCGCCGATTTGAGAGATAACACCTCAAGCAAGTTTTTGTCTTCAAATCAAGCATAAAAAATCTCTCAGCCTCTTCCACCTATAAATAGAGTTCACAAAATATGCAGAATTGCAAAAAAAATCAAAATGACTAAAAATTACGAAAAGAACCCTAAAAATCCGAAAATTACAAAACTGCCGCTAACTGGTCAAAACCTGCAAAACTGAACTCGGTGATTCCTATCATTACTCTACCCCGAAAAAACCATCTTGTCCTCAAGGTGGCGCATGAAGTCTATGGCGGCTCTACTCCAGGTGGAGATACTCATCTCATCTCTTCTTCCTCCACTACATCATCCTCATCCTCGTCCACTATCAACAACTGAAGCTTGTGCACTCCACAATGGTGCCATGGGACAACCTTCTCATCACACCAGAAACATAATCCCTTCAGCCTCTTCTCACGCGTCTCTGTATCAGTCATCTTCCGCAATTGTCATCCTGGCTATGGCATTCCGCTCTTTTCCTTGCTGGACTAGTCCGTCCCTATCGATGTATGTTGTCCTCGTATCGTCGCCTGGCTCTGAAAAGAGGAGCCACCCCCACTACCTCTAAACCTCCACTCTTCTGCGAGACGATCACCAGCTGAGCCAACTCCATTGTCTCCATCAATCCACGAGTTATATGTATGTGAAGCTCAACGAGTGTCTCCTCTGGGACCCATCGCACTCGTCCTGATAACGCCTCGAACTTCTCCCTATGCTCCTTCATCGTCCCTTCTTGCCTAAGCGACAGTAACTGTTTCTGTTGATTTCCTCCCTGAGTCACCACCTGTCATCGTGGGCTCCTCATTCTCTGTGTAATACTCGTCGGCATCGAAAAGCGTCACTTCTTCATATTCCACCGCCTTACTCTTGTCCTTCACAAAAGTCGACCACTTTTTCCCTAAGTTCGGGTGTTCGATCACGTCAGATTGCCTTGCCGCTGTGGGATTCAACAGTTGTTACTTTAAGGCTTGCAAGATGTCCCCATGTAACGCTAGGATTTGAGAAAGAGAATCCACATTCGAATCAATCTCCTTGAATCTTGCTTCGCCCGAGGCCCTAAGTTCTTCCAAGGATTTCTTCAAACATTCAATCTCGCAGTTGTATTTCTCCTCGAAAGATCAAATTTATCTTTCGACCTTGTCGCTGTCATGGATCTCACGGCTCTGATATCACTTGATAGGATTGTCTAGTGTTTTTATGTATAAAAAGATGATTTTGGTGAAAAGGTGGTGTTTTGGTGAAAAGATCGGATTTTTAGGATTTTTAGGGCTATAAAGTGGAGATTTGGAATAAAAGTGCTCTTTTTATTAATATAAATTGAAAGCAAATGATTACAGTGGTAAAATTGAGACCTTTCGAGAGGATTTCTCTCTCCCAAGCCACCGATTCGAAAGGAAGCGCGCTTTTCAATGAAAAGCGAGATAACCTCACCTCAAACAAGTTTTCGTCCAAAAATTATAAAACTGTCCCTAACGGGGCAAAAACTACAAATCTGAACTAGGCGATCCCATCACTTTTCTAGGAATTTTTTAAAAGCAAAAGCAACACCAAACTCAGGTTTAGATCAAAAGATTTAGAAATAGGAAAATAAAGGACTATATGTAATATCACCTAGGCAAAATATAAGAAATAAGAGTGTAGATTGTTCCTTCTGATTGCTTAGATATTAAGAATGAGCACTTTTTCCAAATAATTCTTATCATTCATAATTATGGTAAAATTTAGGATAGTAGTTCATAGAACCAAAGAATGAGCATCACAATGGAGATGTGCAAAATATTGAACAATGGAAATTGGAATATGTCCAAAATGAATGTAGTTGAAATGAGAACATTGAGATGGATGGAAACAAGGTGATAAAAGATCAGATAACGTATGAGTGAGTTACACAATGGTAGAGATAGCTTTTAAATGAGGATGAAGAGACAGAATTTGTATTTAAGTTCGGAGATGTGCATAAACCAATGAACGCATCAGAAAGGAGTGCTAGGATCTTAGTTGAAAGAGCTACCATACCAAGGGAGACTAAAACATATGATTAGTAGATGCCGACACACTGGTGTCGGACACGCCAGTCATCTAAATTATAGACACAAGGGCATGTGTATATATGCATGTTTTACTGCACTAACATCTATTTGGTTGTTTACGAAAGCACATAGCAGTAAAATGATAAATATACGCTAGTTGCTCTTGTTTAAAGGAAGTATAACCACTTCATCTTTACACGTTGTTGCGGTGAATAAAGAGTTTCCTCTTTTAAAAGTGTGATATGGATAGACATGCATGGCGTGTCCAAAAGTGTCTGATATGATAAATTTTAGTTATAAAAAGTATCCGCCATATCATACACTAAAACAAACAAGTATTTAAGAAGGTAAAAAAGAATGTGGTAGTAATTAGCGTAATGAACGAGATGACCTTAAATAGAGCTAAAAAGAGCAAGGATTCATGAAACTGACATCAAAATTTTTCCATGAATGTGTTATTTCTTCCTTTTATTGACAACATGGGCAAAGGTTTCGGTAGTTTCGGATCGGTTTCAAAAGAAAACCAATCCGAAATGACGGCCAAATCTCAATTTCGGACAAAACCCTCAAAAGGGGCTAAAAATTGAAATAATCTATTAAAAACCATAAACCTTAAACCTAAAAAATACGACAATTAAGCTTTATTTCACAATGAAATTAAAAAATATCAAGATGATATTATAATAGACCTACCCTCGACAGCCGTCTTGGTCTTCATCTTTCATCTTTGTATGCCTTCATCGTCTTCATCTTCGTTCATTGTATTCATTACCGCCGTCGTCGTTCTCTTACGACGAGTGAAGGGACAAAGAGAGTGCGCGCAGGGAGAGATATATACTAGTAATAACTCGTGCCCGCGGACACGGTTCATTTAAGATTTTTCCCTGCGAAATTTTTGTTCCCCAAAAAATTATTTTCACAGCCAAATTTGCACGGAACAACAAATTAGTGTAAAAATATTTAGTGACACGGGCGTCTTCGGCGCGGAACAACAAATTCGGCACAGTCGCCTTCGGTGCGGAACAACAAATTAGCATAAAAATTTTAACAAGCGCCTTTGGCACGGGAAATTATTCTCATCTTGTTGTCCCATGTGTCGAAGAGACGGTGAGCCCCGTGTTGAGAGAGATCATTCGATCTGCAGTAGCATTTGATCTGTAGCATTAAGTACAAGTTAAAGTTTTTCTCTCAGATGCATTAATTGCATGCACTCTGCTATTCCCTAGCAAATTTCATTCCCCAAAAATTTTTATTTCCCCAGAAACTTTCATTTTCCCAGAAATGTTTTTCCCTCCAAAACTTTCCATAAAATCTCATCACAACCATTCATTCCTCAAGATTAAATCACAGTCGTTCTTCTATCAACCTTTTTGTCCTAGTCAGCTTGTCCTAGTCAGCCTTAGAATTTAAAAACAGTAGTCAAATGTAATATAGAATTATATTGGATTATTTAGAGTAAGGGTATGTGTTTGGGTTTGGGTTTTAAGTTAATAATGGGTTCGTGCTTGGGTTTTAATTAAGGGTTTGGATTTGAGTTTAGGTTTTAAGGTAATATTAGGTTTGGGTATGGGTTTTACACTATATCTCAATCCGAAATAAATTCAAATAAACTCAAAATAAATTCATATAAATCGAAAATAAGTTCATATAAATTCGGATAAATCTAACATAAATTTAAATAAATCCGAAATAAATTAATATAAAATCATACTAATATAGATAAATCTGAAATAAATTCAGATAAACCCAAAAAAATATACAAAAAATATAGAGAAATGTTAAACCAAACACAGCAAAACTGCCCGAAACCAAAAAATTTCCAAATGGACAAAAACTCTAGAAAAGTGAGTTATAAAAGTAGCATTGATGTAAGTCAACTACTTTGATCACCAAATCAAAGTCCAAACTTGAGCAAGTCCATCGAAGGATATGCAAAATCTGTGTAGCCTGTGTTTACAAAAGTAAATGCAATACACATAAGATTTCTGCTGTGAATTTATGCATCACCCAACATGTTGCCACTGTAAGCCCTGGCTATTTAACCATAGGCGTGCTGTTTTTGGTTTACATAATGGAAATGATTTTAGAAACTTGTTCAGATTAGGTGAATGACATAATAAAAAATAAATATGTTTTAGAAGAAAGCAAGGCAGCTTTGGAGGTTGTTTCTTGATAATATTCGTTTATTCTGATAAACACTGTGTCCTTATTCACCCACTAATATACTTGATTGTACAGGATAATATTTGTATATTCTGATAAACATTAACTGTGTCCTTGTTCACCCACTAATATACTTGATTAAAGCAGGATCCCTTCCACAGTGAATTTGCTTTGACAAGACCTAGAAAAAGCCAAAATCATAACACAAATTCTTTCAAACTATAATAAAACTGAAATCAGATTGTGATAAATATAATAAAATATTTCAAAAAATATAGATGCATGAAGAATGGAAATTATAGCAAGTACAGACAATCAGATCATAGACAGCAGTTTCCGTGATCTGATTGTTTCAGTAAATATCAACATCATCATTTCCAATTGTAATCAATATTATAAAGATTGTATATGGAGAGAATATGCGAACTTACAAAACTTTGGGCTATATTGTGAGAATATGATATCAAAATAACAGTCAAACTTTTTGTGTAAGTCATACCTCTCCATCTGATTTTAGGCCCAAAGTAACTTCTACAAACTGCAAATTTCAAATGCATAACAAACTTTAGTATTAAATCAAAACAAAGGAAACAATAATAATACAAAACAATAGAAAACTGACTGCTTGCATTTCCCAACGTGACCACATTAAGAACATTTGAATTGATTCTTAATCATACCTAACAAATTCCCAACAGGGACTCCACTTTGAGACAAAACACTTATAGCACATTGTTAGAAACCCAGCCCATACTAGGTCCCTAACACTAGCCCATTTGTTGGAGACCCAACCCATACTAGGCCCTTAACACTAGGCTCACACACCAATTGTTAAGTATTAGCTAGCATCCAACCCAAAACCAATTGCTATTAGGTGGAGAGGCCCTCTAATACTTAAACACTTCATTTCTTTTGTTCTTTTCCGATGTGAGACTAATTGGGATCGTAACACACATATAGGGAAGTATCATATTCCTAAACCAACGTTACTAAGATCAACATCAATTGAAATTGTCCCATAAAAACCAAAGCAAGGTTATGAAAATGAATATTTTCATTATGGAATAAAAAGGTCAACTAAATCATGAGATCTAATGTCTTGATAGATAAAGCGGTTTCAGATTTGTAGTTAGTTGTCCAACATCTTAGATTGTCACAGCCATCTAAAGATCAAGAGAACTCAACCTCCACAAAATTGGGTTTTTCTTGAACACAATACAAACAATTATAACTCTAGAAGACATCCCCCATGTTATCCATTATTTTCAGATAATAATACCATGCATTTTGGAGATTGTGATATATCACTTCCAGTTCAAACTTCAAGTAAAAGTTCAATAGACTTCAAGGGGGTCCAGTTATTCTCCGTTCCAATAAAAAGTTAACTTCCCTTCTGGACAATCATTCTTCTACTCATTCTAAAGGTAAAGGTACAGAATAACAATGCTACCGTGGACATTTGAGGTCTCATTTCTTACTACATTTCAAGTATAATGTCATTATAAACAGCCATGCATATCTAGGCACTGGGAAAGTTGCAAACTTCTGCTTTTCAAACTGGTAGGTCTGACAATAAGGGTTGATCTTAGAATATTGACACCACAAATCTACGCTCAATGCAGAACCAAGTTTCATGGTTTCTAACTTTATACAAGATATTAAGATTCTAAGCCTACATATCACTGCTCCAAGTTGAAAAGGCACACAATGAGATGGAGACTTGTATCCCTAGGGAAAAAATAGTTAGCAGAGCCCAAGAGATATATGCTTGAACGGATGGGTGAAGCACAAGTTGTGGGCTTTTAAACAAATGGTTGTATAAAGAAGATGCGGAAACGGCTAAGATGTTCTCGGAAATTATCCCCGACCAACTGTCGTGGATCTCCTACAGATCTTCTGCATTTTCATATCCTCTCCACTTCCATATTTGTATATAGACGTATTGAACCTACAAATAGATCGCTGGCTTCATTAACAAATGACTGTCTGTATTGCCCACTTTGTAACATGCCAGTAGGATACTCTCTTGAAATGGAAGCATATCTTTGGTTTTCATGAATCGTCTAATTAAACAATTCCTAATGTAATTATAATAAAACCCAAATTCCTGGTTAATATTAAGGGATAAGACACTAAGGCTACATATTTGGCTCATAGGGTTGATAGAATTGGTTCTATAAGTTTTACTAGTTATGCACACATTTCAATTTTGCAAGCTGATGTCTCATGTTGTTTATTATAGAAACTTCAAAGTGTGTAACAATGCCTCGTTTGTGATTGTTAGGTATATCATTACACATCTTTCGAGTTTCTAAAGTGGTGGTATTGTTTAAAGATCAGACGATGGGCTAGTCCCACATTGAGTTACATAATAGTTAGATACACGATTAAATAAGGTTAGGTTTAGCTCAAATAAAGTTTTCCTTCTAAGCCAATATAGCTTCAAGCCTATTAGCTAACCCAAACCGGATTTAGTTCCTTCCATTTGGCATAACGCTTTCAATGCTATCAAAAGTTATTGTCGTTTTTAGGCATCCGACCCAATATCCCATCTTTAACCCCCTGGGTAGGACCTGCCAAACAGAAAAGCATGCTTTCTTTTTTAAAAAATTTGTCGAAAATAGAGTCATGCTCTTAACAACTGGCAATGGCCTCTAATAGCGTCTCATCACCACAGCTACCACAAGTGTGGGCAAGTTGAGAAACGAATTAGGGCAGTGAAAATTGAGTTAGAGCATGATGCCATAAATCATTATATAGAAGCATGTTAGTTTTCAACTCACTTCAAATATGCTAAACATATCTTCATTGGGTATCCCAGCTTACCATTGTTGCAAGTGTATGGAGGGTTAGAAATCAGCAGATGCTTGATGCCCTAACCCATTATATAAAATGGGTTGGTTTTCAACTCTTCCTAGAAGCACGGTGGTTTTCACAAGTTTAATTTATCCACAAAAATCAACACATGAGCAGAACCCATTTCTATGCAATGGGTTGGAGAATCAAACCATGACACATTTTCACCCTCTCATGCAATGATAATGGGGCATGACCATTGAGGCAGAACTCCGCTATTGCCCCAATAATTTCTGTTGACAACAAATACCAGCATTTTTTTAGCATATTTTAGCACAAGTAAACTTTATCTTTGCATTTTTTTAAGATATCACATAACAAGAGTAATAGACCATATGTGACGTGATCTTTGGGCCATCTACACTTAGGTGTCCAACCAAGCCAACGCTGATCATTTCTACAAGAATGGCATAACCATGTGTGAAACTCCAAAAAGATTGGGAGTTAGCCAAACCCTGACATACTCCAGAATTTGTAATCATGCCTCATTAGGCAATCATTTGAAGTTAATCAAACTATGATGAACCCAAATTTAGCACCGGTATGTATTTGATTAGGGATGGTAAATGGGCGGGGTCGGTTACAGATGGGTCAATTTTGACTCAACCCATTTAAGAATCTACCCAAACCTAATCCATTTTTAATCCGAATCAAGAAATTGAAATATGTATCTAACCTTGAGTTTATATGGGTCACTCAAACCCGACCCAAATTTTAATTTTTTCACACTCATGACTCGTCGTCACTCTTTGTTGTAGACACCATCATCATCGTCACCACCCTCGTCGCCCCACTGCTACCGACCTCCGCCCTTTCCCTCTCCATCCCTCTCTCATGATGTCTCTTTTAATGGTGATGCTATCGATGTCACATGTCGCCCCCATCACTATCGATACCATCGCTACAACCTATGCATCATCGTTGTGTGTCATCATTCACCTGGACTACTGCCATAACATGTTAATGATTCTCTTCCCTCTACTTTTTCTTCTTGCTCTACCATTAATGGCTCTACTATTAATGGCTCTGCCATTGTTGATTCTATTTGCTTGGCTTTTGGTGTTAAGGAGGTGAACCAGAGATGCCGATGATGGTGATCAAAGTGATGGAAGGGATGATTGATGTGATGGTGATGGGTGGTGACATGGGTGGTGATAGAGATGAATGTTGAGATAATGAACCATTGGTCTCTCTTGTCGCAGGTTGGATCCAGGTTGATTTGAATCAGTGTACCAAACCTGATTAGACAGGTTAAATCGAATATAACCCAAACCCTTTTGACCCCTTCCGAATCCGAATATTTGGGTGAGTATGGGTCGGATTAGATGGGGTCCAAACCCATTTACTACCCCCTTTTGGTGACCTTTATATAGAATTAAACCCAATATAAAGCATATAGAGTTAGACAACCCAATTTAAAGTAAAAATTCTAGAAATTTCGTCCCATAATTGGGGTTTACGAAACTCTTTCAAAAACTCCAAAATAAATAAAACTAATATTTGTTTCCAAAGACATCAATTTCAAGATAACCTATTAATATCACATTTTGAAGATTGGGTTGCAAACTGAGCCATGGAGTTAACAAAATGCCAGCTTTGGAAGAACATAACCGAGGTTTATAAGACTCCACTAAGAGTAAATTTTGAGAAACACTATAGTGAATGATGACATTTTGCATCAGTAACAAACTTCATTTTACAAAACTAGGCCAAAATAGAAGTACTTTTTGTTATGTAAGACACGAACTCATGTAAACTTACTAGTCATAACTCGTGACTATATGTCACGGTACATTAACAATATTCCCCCAAAAGATTTCAACCCATTAAAAATCTCTTCCCAAAAAATTGCAGCCACCTTCAAAATAGTTCCACCAATAAAATTTTTTAACCATATTCAAACTAAAATTTAGTTCTCCCAAAATTTAGTTCTTTCCAAATGTAGGTCCCCTCAAAATTTTATGTTTTAGTTCTCCCAGAAATTTTAGTAACCCAAAATTTAGTTCTCTACAGATTTAATTTTTCCCAAAATTTAAATTTTTAATTCCTTCAAAAGTTACTTCTATGGCAATTTAGTTCCTCCAATATTTAAAACTTTAATTCTTCCAAAATTTAGTTCTCTTCAGATTTAGTTCCCCCCTAAAATTTTAGAATTTCCCTCCAAAATTTTCACAACCCCTCATCTTACACATTGATTCCTCAAGATTAAATCCCAGCGATCCTTTTGCCCACCCTTTTGTCATTGTCAGCAATCTCATTCAAAAACATCCCTCAACTGTATAATAAATATTTGCAGAAAAATACATTTACATGCTTTATCTCCCCACGGTTCCTCATAGCGCTTTCACATTTAGCCTTTTTCACCCTTCAGTCAGAGACCAATAAATTAAGTTGACCAATAATTTCACATATATCAAGGCTAACCGCAGATGTAGGGCAAAATTTCGCACCCATACAAACATAATACCAAAGAATGAGATAAAGAATAATCAAATTACAGAAAAGAAATCTAAATTAGAGGAATAACCCCTAGATCTTCAGTGTTTGGAGAAAGAGAGAACACCTGTTGAGAAGAATCGTCAGCGGTCCTGGGCTTGATGTGGACGGTGATATGGGGAGGGAATTCGTTAATTACGCTGCAATCGTCGCCGTAGACGGCCCGAACAGCCTCCACCTCTGATCGTATCTCTTCTTCCTCCGCCATCGGCTCTCCCTCTCTCTCCCTCCCTCTCAAAACCAATAACCCGAAACCTCGATCGATACAAGCAACAAGAAGAAATCGGAGGTTTTTCTTTGGTTGTGGACAGGTGGATGGTTGTGTAATGGGTCGGACTAGAATCGGATTCATATACGATACGAACCTGAACACGATACGAACTTTGGCTTCCGTCTCGGGAATGGGAATTGCTACGCGCACATGTTGTTTTGCTCTGTCCACGGCCACTTTAACAACTTATAAATAGTAATAAGACGGAAATTTTAAAAAAATCCAGAAATACACCCACATAACATAAACTGTTGTGCATAATGAGTAAAGTGAAGCGGAGAATCAAATTACTCACCGCTAGGGGTGTGCAGAAAACCCGATTCTGCTTTCGAATCCGGTTTCGTATCTGAATCAGATTCCGAATATTCGGTCAATTCGAAATCGAAAATTTCGTAAATGCTTGAACTTTTGGGGGGGGAAATTATTTTTTGTGATCTTGGTGTCAGTTCAAGGTGGCCAAATGGCCCGCCGGCCCGGAGCCCGGCCCGCTTGCCCGGTTTTCGGGCCGGGCCGTTGACCAGGCCCGGCCCGCCCGGCGGGCCGGGCATTTGCCCGCCCCGCGGCCCGCCGGGCCTGGTCAACGGCCCGGCCCGGCAGCCGGGCTGGCCCGCCCGCCCCGCCCCGCCTCCCAACAGCCATATTATGGCTGTTGGGGGGGTTTTTTGGTCTTTTTGACCAAAATACCCCCCAACAGCCATAAACAGCTATATTGGGGGGTAGTTAGGTCAATTTCTGCCAAAATGACCAAAAAACCGTCCCAACAGCCATAAAACGGTCATATTGGAGGGTTATTTTGGTCTTTTGGGCCTTAAAAAATCCTATAAATACCGCACACATTCATACCAATTTCTTCACAACTCTAAAATTCTCTACTCTCAAATTTTACTATAATCTCAGGCTATTGCTCTCATCTCACGGCGCTCTCAAGATACGGCTGCTACCTCTACACTTACGCATCTTAAATTCAAGCTCCGACTCAGGGATCCGATCAGCTGCTAGACTGCTACCTCACTGCGGCTCTATCTGCAATCAGGTTCCTACTTCCTATTATTATTAAATTAGCATAATGGCCGGATCAAACAACCCACGTAGATCTGTTACCGCTAATTTTAACACTGAAGAATATGGTTTTTTCAAAATTTGCTGAACAACCCTATTGAAACACCGGACTTTCCGGAAATGACTCCAAATGAACAACATGAATGTCACGATAGTAATAGCCCCATAGTTGGTACACAAGGATTTTCTGGTTCTGCACACACTTCAACCCCTTCTACTACTGCTAGCCCCACTGCTTCACAAGCAACACAAGGCAGAAAACAGAAATCTGCTGTTTGGGATAACTATTCACTAGAAACAGTGCCTGGAAAAGGACTTAGGGCTTTTTGCAAAATCTGTAGATCAGATTTCAATTGTGTAGCCAAAGATGGCACAACACATCTAAAAAGACACACAGAAGCACATAAAAAAAGAGAGGCTAGACAGACAACGTTAAACTTAACAGCTAATTCTAGCTCTCTGTCTGCTTTTTCGTGTTCTTCTGAAACAATGCGAAATGAGATGGCTAGACTAGTTCTTTGCCAAGAAGTACCTTTAAGTTATGGGGAAAGCTCCTCAGTAGAACGTTTTAACCAATTAGCCCTGAACCCCGCATTTAAAAAGGTGCCTAGAACCACACTTAGAAGAGATGTTATGGCAGCTTTTGAAGCTGGCAAAGCCAAATTGATTCAAACTTTTGCGGCATTAAAATCTAGGATAGCTTTAACGTCTGACATATGGACAACAAAATGGGGGTTATCCTACATTTGTGTTACGGCCCATTATGTAGACAACGACTATATTATTCATAAGATGATTATTGGATTTAAATTGTTACCCTTTGGTCATACTGGTGTTGTTATTGCTAATGCGATTATGCCTGTTATTCGTGAGTATGGCATTTCTGATAAAATCATTTCATTTACACTTGATAATGCCTCTAACAATACAACTGCAATATCATTTTTAAAAACACATCTGAACCCTGATCTGGATGGTCTTTTATTTCATCAGCGATGTGCTTGTCACATCTTAAACTTGATAGTACAGGATGGGCTTAAATATGCTGCTGATTGGGTAGAAAAGGGTAGAAACCTTATGTTATACATACAATCTTCTACCAATAAGAGAGCTTTATATAAAGAAGTATGTAGAAATTGCAAACTTCCTTACCGGAAGTTTACATATAATGTTCCACATAGGTGGAACTCAACGTATCTTATGATGCGTTGCTTGCTTAAAAACAAGATGCAACTGACTTATTTTGATAGCACCCACATTCCGTATGAGACGGATTTCAACCTTACTGAATTAGAGTGGAAAACAATTGAGCAGCTTTGTGATTTTTTTGAGGGTTTTTATTATGCTACAAACAAATTTTCGGGTATGTATTACTCAACATCCTTTTTATGGCTTGGTCAATTAGTTATAATTTCTGACACTTTAGCTAGGTATAGAGACACTACAGACACTACCCTCATTCTTCAACCGATGATCGAAGAAATGGATACTAAACTAGCAAAATATTGGAATCATGTTCCTTTGCTTTATTCATTAGCTAAGGTTTTTGATCCACGATATAAAGAGGATGGAGTAGCTGGATTATTAGAAACGTTTTATGAAAACATGCAATTTTAAGTTGAAGATCATATAATGTATTTTAAAACTAGCTTAAGAGCTATGTTTGTAACGTATGAAGCTAGATATGGAACTTCATCAAACACTTCTTCTGTTCCTGCTAGTTCTAATATTACATGCAAACTGAGGCAGATTTTGGGGAAGAAAAAACAAAAAACCGTAGCTTCAGAAAGTTCGTCAAATGAGTTGTCCAAGTATTTAGAAATTTCTTATCCTTTCACTGAGGAAGAATTGGATGATCCAAATTTTGACATTTTGGGATGGTGGAAAATGTATGAACCTAGGTTTCCAATTCTTACCATTATGGCTCGTGATCTGTTATCAATCCATATTTCTACTATTGCGTCCGAGTCTGCTTTTAGTGCAAGTGGCAGGGTTCTGAGTGACAGTAGATCAAGGCTTAAAGAAGATGTAGTTGAAGCAGCGGTATGTGCAAAGGACTGGTTTCATGATGAAGACCGCTCGCAAGACAAACAGGACCTTTCAGAAGATTCTGAGGATGAAGGGACTGACGCTGAATGATTTTCTTTTTTTTCATGTATTGTTATTTTCTATCTTGTATTAGCTTGTAGAAGTCCTATGTGTTGGCCATTGTACGAGGGGTAAGGCTGGCCAATGTAAGTCCCCCCCTCAAAAAAAATTTTAATTAATGAAATTTAAAGGTTCAACCCGGGACCTTCGTGAATTTCGGGCTAAAAATTAATTTAAAATGATTTAATAATTTTTAAAAGATTTATAAAAAATTTTTCTTTTTTTTTAATTATTGGGCAAAAAACCGGGCCGGCCCGGGCCCGGCCCGCTTGGCCCGCGGCCCGGCGGGCCGCGGGCTGCGGGCCGGGCTTGGGGGGGTTTTCACCCCCCGGGCTGGCCCGTGGCCCGGCCAGGCCCGGCGGGCTTCGGGCCAGGCCGGCCCGACGGCCACCTTGAGTGTCAGTTGTAGTTCCTAATTTTGATTCACAATTGATCAAATTTTGAAACTTAAGAAAGAGAAGCTTTGAATGTGTATCAAGTTAAAATGCGAAATTTGTTAAGAGAATTTGAATTCGGTATATGGTTATATTTGAAGCTTAGAAATATGTGAAGCACATGTTATGTTTGAAGAGAAGCAAGTTTTGGTTGAACTAAATTTTCTGAGCGAACTAAATTTTCTGAGCGAACTAAATTTAGAGAATAATTAAAAATTTTAGGTGAATTAAATAACAATTATTGCGTTTTAATTATTGTTGTTCGTTTAAAATTAGGAATCCAAGATTTTGAGTGGACATATTTTAAATGAATCGTGCGCTAAAGACATGGGTTATGGCTATTGTGTGTGTAATAAGAGAATGTATCCGAACAATGAGAAATATGGTCGTTTCAAAATCGAGTACCAAAAGAAATGGGATATAGATTCATGAGTAAGCAGTTAAAAGCTTGTTTCAACAATACGACGTATTCTGCATTCACCGAATCCATTTTGCTAATGAGTATGTGGATATTCAATTGGATGACAAATGCTACATTATTATTGTTGCAACATGGATTTTTAAGATTCAATTGCAAACAATGAAAACAATATAATATGCACTCTGAAACCACTTAATACGTGTTTATATGATCCATGACGGCGAAGAAAATCTAATCCACTCACGTGCATAGATGTGCACATAATGAAGAGAGGGGGGCTTTTCCCTTAAAACCCATTCGATGTTCAAGTTAGTCTCATAAAGGATGAGTAAGAAAGAGCGTTCACATGCTATCATATTTTAACTAAATTTATAGGTATTAAAAGTCTGTAGATAACCCCTAAATTATGGCCTAATCTAGGTCAAGATCAATTCTAATCAATAGAAGTCCGATACCGAAGGAGTTTAGTGCATATAAGAACTCACGCTGGTTTCTGGACTTTATTGATTCGGTCTCACATGTCGATCCTAATCTGGTTCATATGCCAAAGTGGGGTTGGACATACCTTTGGGTCTTGTCTTCCCCTATAGCATGCAGTTTCTTTGGGCTTGCTTAAGACGATGTAGGGGGTTTAATTGGGAGTTGATTTGCACACATACTATTTTACTCCCGTGCACATCTAGATTTTGACTTATTTACAAGTTTGTCATTCAAAATTTCTCACCATGCACAACAAATTTTAATCCTCAAACTGTCCCGTTGTATGCGATGAACAAAACGACGACACCGTTGGCCATGCACGATGACACCGCCACACCCACCCCCGCGCTGACCGCTACCATCTTCATCTTTCCCAGCCCGTCCGCCGACAATATTAATCTTCCCCAGCCCCTCGCCGACCCCTCCTCTAACCATCGTCATCTCCCCCAGCCCCCTCTGCCGCCCCTCCGACTACCCAGCCCCACTCCCTCAACCGCCCATCTTTTACTTCCCCATCCCTCTCCGCCGACCCCTCCACTGACTACTTGTTCTTTCCCAGCCCACACCGCCGCCTCCCCCTCCTCCGCCCTATCCACTGACAACACATCCCCTTCCCCCATCGTCACCCTTCATCCGACAACCCAGCCCCTCCGTCACCCCTCTTCCCACCGCCCATTCCAAACCTAAGAACATCGTCAGGGGGCGGCAACTACAGCTGGGAGCGGAGCGGGGACGACGAGGGTAAAAGAGGAGTAAATTTTGAATGGAAAACTTATAAATAAGCAATAGTGCATGCAAGCAAAACCGTATGTGCGCGTAGCAACTCCCGGCTTAATTTCACAAAACTACCTCATACTTTCACTGAATTCTAAAATAATACATCTATTACGACCTAAAGATCGTAGTAGCCCAACTCCCGCCCGGATCCGCTAACATACCCCTTTAGCTCACCTTTTAACAATTAGGGCCGCCGTCCCGAAAACCCGGGGCATCACGGAGATGGGCGCGCCTTACAGCGCTCCCCGAAAACGGCCGAGGCGAACAACTGTAGCCGGCCGAGGCGAACAACCACAGCCGCCCGACCCGCCGGGGGAGCGCGTTAGGGGACGCTCGGATAGCTAGGCCAAGCCTATTGACGAGCGCGGCCGGGCCGGACAACCCCCGACCGGATCGGCCCATCCGATTCCCGCGAACCGTGGCGCCGAAAGCGAGCCAGACCTTTAGTTCGACGCTAACGACAAACAGCCTAGGATAAGGACGCGACTAACCCACACGTCACCCGACCGTCTGACAAAGCACCCCCAGGCGACTGACCTGACCGGCGGTTAGTGCTTTCAGCCCTGACATCCCGACAAAAGCACCCCTGGGCCGTTGCGCCGCCTGACAGAGGCAGGTCAGAAACTCCTGTTCCCGATGTCCTTGTCCGAAGCCTCCACTGACACCCGAGCCAGCTCAGCACGCCTAGTCATCACCCGTCAGGTATAAATACCTCCTCTCCTCTTACGGAGAAGGGGTTAGAAAAACTCTCTCATCTCCTATCATTCACACACGAGAGCAAAGGTCCTCCATATCTTTGTTCTCTCACCTATAGCTCGTCACGCGAGGCGGACACACAGTTAGTCCGACCGGCGTGTCCAGCCCCCCATTTAAGCCCTTTACTGACTTAGGCATCGGAGGGGCTAAGGGTTGGACCCCAACCCCGCCCTTCTGACGAGTTGTTCGTGCTGCAGGAGAGCTCGCCCCTGGGCCAAAGTCAGCGTCAGCATCCCGCCGTCCGACCTTCCTCAGCTACGTCCGACGAGATACGGTCCTGTGAGCTCCACCGGCAACGGATCCAACCTCTTCACCCCACTAATCACTTGTAAAACAGTCTACCTAACCCCACATTTCCATATAACCACCGTGCCCTTGGTTCCCCATAATACAAATTCATTGTACGCGAGTTCCACCTCGTAACAATTGGCGCCGTCTGTGGGAACGAAGGGTCACACCCATGTTAGACTCCATGCCGATCTCGCGGAACCCTGACCACGGTAAAGATCCCGTGGGTCAGGAACCGCTCTCTCTACAAATCACCCCGGCGTCCGACCCCCTTCTAGGGATGGGCAACGAGACTGAACATACTTCGGCCCCCGTCGTCCTGAAGAGCTTCGAGGCCGTCCCCCTGGACAGGAAAGGCTATCAGACGGCTGGAACGGAGCCTCCGCCCGGCCCCTCAGAGCCCCTGAACGTGAGGCGGAACCTCCACCCTCAATTTGAGGAGGAGGGGGAGAATGGGGGGCTCGCTGAGGAGATTGCGGCCCAGCAAAGGCTCCTGGAAGAGGAGATGGAAGTTGCGCAGCGGTGGAGGCGCCTGGGGGAGGCGGCCGCCGCGCAAAGGCGTTTGGACGAGACGGCCGAGACCGCCCGGAGGGCCTACCAGGAAGAAGAGACCGCCCGCCGCCAACTCCGCTTCATCGTCGCGGAGCGCGAAAGGCTGAGGAAGGAAAACAGAAGCAACCAAGAAGTCATGGAAGAAACGACGATGGGACGGCGGCCCGGGAACGGGCGGGACCCGTTGCTGAACAGATCCCCACCTGGAGGAGGCGACCCGCGTCACCAGCACCACCCCTCCGATACCCTACACGAGGAAGCCGTTTGTCGACAACTACGCTTCCTCGCTGCCGAGCGCGAGAGGCTCCTCCGAGAGAATCAGGAACGGATGGAGGCCCGAGGAGAGCTGGCCGGGAGGCGCTGGCGCTGGGAGAGCCGTAGCCCACAACCCGTCGAGTCCTCGGCCCGAGGAAGGAGCCCCGCCAGACGACCATCGGACTACTCCCCGGGGGCGGAGGACCGTCGACGGCCGCGACGCGACCGAAGCCTGACCCCCTAATGGCGGAGAGGGGATGCCCCGGATCGCCCTACCTATCCGGAGGAGGCCACGCCGCTCGCACGGTGGATCACGTCCGCCCCAAGGCCCAAAAGGTTCAAACCCTCTCTCCTGGCCACATACAACGGGAGAGGCGACCCCCTCACGCACGTGCAGCAATACCGGGGGGCGATGGAGGCGCAGGATGTGGACGAGGCGTTCCTATGCCGACATTTCTCCCAAAGCCTGAGGGACACCGCGCTGGACTGGTACTTCGGCTTGCCCGCGAGATCCGTCGGGAGCTTTGGCGAGCTGTTACACAAGTTCTGCCAAGAGTTCCGGGCCGGGCGGACGAAGAAGAAGCCTTTGGACTATCTCTGCACGATAGTCCAAGGAGAAGGGGAGAGAACGGGAAGATACCTCCGCCGCTTTCAGGAAGAAAGGCGGGTGGTGGTGACATGCAGCGATGAGGTGCTAATGCTAGCCTTCAAGGCGGGGTTGCGGACTCGGAGCCTCCACAAATCCCTGCTCCGGGACCCGCCGGCCGACTACGAAGCGCTGGTTGCAATGGCGGAAAGGCACGCATTGGCCGAAGAGACACTTGGTGCAAAGGTCGTATACCCCCCGGTGAAACCATCCCAGGACGGACCCCGGCCGCACCCTCGGCCGAGGCAGGAAGAGAGGGGCCGAGGCCGCGATCAGATGGCCCTACCGCGGCGGGAGCCGCCCGAGCCTCGCCCGCGAGATCGGCTTGGCCCGGCGCGCGAGTTTTCCCCGGCGCGGAGGCCCCCCGGAGTCATCCCAAGACAAGAAGACCCCCCACCGGCGCAGTACACGCGACTCAATGCCCCCATGATGGAGGTGCTGGCCGCGGTGACAAGGGCCGGTTTACTGCCAGAGCCTCCCCGGGAGATGAGGACGGACCCGGCGAGGAGGGACCCCCGGAGATACTGCCGCTATCACCGGGACCACGGTCACGACACCGACCATTGTTACTCCCTTAAAAGAGAGATCGAACGACTGATCCAGGCGGGTCACCTGGGGAACTTTGTCGCGGGAAGGCGGGTGACGACAGGAGAGAGGGACCCCCCGGAGGAGGGGGGACGGGGACCGCCGGCGAACCGCGATAGGGAGGAGCCCCGCCCCCCGAGGGCGGTCATGCGAATTGAGATGATAACTGGAGGCCCAACCTCGGCGGGACGAGCGCCCGCAACCCTGGAAGCCGAGGACCGACAGGTGATGATGGTGGGCGCCGGCCTCCGGTCGAAGCGACGAAAGATACACCGGCCCCCCATCACCTTTACCGAGGAGGACTGGCCGGAGGCACGGAGCCAGAGCCATGGCACCCTCATCATCGAAGCTCGGATTGGGGCGATCGACGTCGGCCGACTCCTGATTGACACTGGTAGCTCCTGTGACATCCTGTTCCTGGCAACGGTCGAGAGGATGGGGTGGGGGCGTGCAGACTTAGAGCCCTGTGTGGGCCCTGTCGCTGGCTTCACAGGCCACACGATTCCCACCGAGGGAACGATCACCCTGCCCATGACCCTGGGGGAGGAGCCGATGGTCGTCACCAGAGAAGCGCGTTTTGTCATCGTCGACGTTGCCTCGGCGTACAACGGAATCATAGGGCATCCATATATGACGGCCATCGAGGCGCTCCCCAGCCTGCGACATCAGGCGATGAAGTTCCGGACCCCGCGGGGGGTGGGACAGGTCCGGGGAGGACGGGAGACGCGCGGAGACCACAACCATGCGCCGTCCCTGTGTAGGAGCCCGAGGCGGGCCCTGACGGCACTCGTCCCAGACGAGAGGGAGGATTTTTGCGACCAGCGGCCGACCCCGGCCGAAGAAGTAGAAGAGGTCCCTGTGGCCTCGGGCGAGGGAAGAACCGTCCCCATCGGGACAAAACTCCCGTCCGCATTGAAGACGGCCCTCGTGGCCTTGCTCCGAGAAAACGCGGACATATTCGCGTGGTCACCCGCAGACATGCCCGGGGTGGACCCGAGAGTAATCTCCCACAGGTTGAATGCGGACCCGGAAGCCCGACCTGTCCGACAGAAGAAGAGAAGTGCAGGGGGGCGAAAAGAAGAAGGCGGCCGAGGAAGAAGTAGAGCGACTCCTCGAGGCCAAATTTGTTCGGCCGGTGGACTACCCCGACTGGCTCGCCAACGTCGTTCTGGTGAAGAAGCCAAGCGGGAAGTGGCGCATGTGCGTTGACTTCACCGACCTCAACAAGGTGTGCCCGAAGGACAGCTTCCCTCTACCCAGAATCGACCACTTGGTGGACCAGGCGTCCGGCTATGAGTTGTTGAGCTTCATGGACGCCTTCTCGGGATACAACCAGATACCGATGGCGGTGGAAGATGAGGAGAAGACCTCGTTTGTCACTGATAAAGGCACCTTCTGTTACACCAAGATGCCCTTCGGACTGAAGAACGCCGGGGCGACCTATTAACGAATGGTTGACCGAATATTCGGCCCCCAGGTAGGGCGAAACCTGGAGGTCTACATTGACGACATGCTGGTAAAGAGCGGAAGGGCTCCCGACCACCTCACAGACCTGCAGGAAACCTTCCAGAGGGTCCGCCAGTACAACCTGAGGCTAAACCCCGCGAAGTGTATCTTTGGCGTGCAATCGGGAAAATTCCTGGGCTTCATGATAACGAAGCGGGGAATCGAGGTGAACCCCGACAAGGTGGCGGCCCTCATCGGCATGACGGAGCCCCGGACGATCCGGGACTTGCAGCGACTGAACGGCCGGATCGCAGCTTTGGGGCGATTCCTGTCGAGATCGGCGGAGAAATCGCTCCCTTTCTTTAAGGTCTTGCGCACAGCCTTGGGCGAAGCTAAAGATCAAAGGAAGGTGATCCCGTGGGATGACGACTGCGCCCGGGTGTTCGCGGAGCTGAGAGCATACCTACAGACCCCACCGCTCCTCGCGCGGCCGGAGGAGGGCGAACCCTTGGGATTGTACCTGGCGACCACCGAGGGGGCCGTTAGCTCCGTCCTGATCAAGGAGGAAGGAGGAGTGCAACGCCCCGTTTACTATGCCAGTCGGATCCTCCGGGAGGCGGAGACTCGTTACAGCCCTATCGAGAAGGCCGCGTACTGCCTAGTCACCACGGCCCGGAAGCTCCGACCCTACTTCCAGGCCCACCCCGTAATCGTCCACACAGACATGCCCCTCGAAAAGAACCTGAAGAGGCTGGAGCGGTCGGGGATGATGCTCAATTGGAGTGTCGAACTCAGCGAGTTCGACATAACGTACAAAACCCGGACGGCAATCAAGGCCCAATCGCTGGCCGACTTCGTGGTGGAATGCACAGCGGATATCCCGCCGGGAGACCGAGCGGAGCTCCCATCGGTGCCCACATCCTCGCGGAGGGTCGAGGTGGGTGAACCCTCAGCACCCTCCCCGACGACAGCGGGCGAATTATGGACCATCCACGTCGACGGCTCCGCAACAGGCTCTGGGACAGGAGCAGGAATAGTCATTCAAACGCCGGATGGATGCTCGCTGGAGTACGCCCTGCGCTTCAGCTTCCCGGCCACCAACAATGTCGCGGAATATGAAGCCGCGGTGAACGGGTTGAAGCTCGCGAGGGCGGTGGGGGCGACGAACGTGTTGCTCCTGAGTGACTCCCGCCTCGTCATCCAACAAATCCTGGGGGGCTTCGAAGCCCGAGAGGAAACAATGAAGCGATACCTAAATCGCATCCAGATCGAACTCCGAAAGTTCAAGAAAGCAGACGTCCAACACCTACCCCGCTCCAGCAACCTCCGCGCGGATGCCCTGTCTAAGTTGGCCTCCTCCTCGGCGGCCGAGATCGGGAAGGCAATCTACGTGGAAAGCCTGGAGACACCAACCATCGACGATGGAGAACTGATGTGCGCGGGCACGAGGACGTCGTGGATGACCCCCATAATAAAGTACCTGGAGACGGGCGAGCTACCCGAGGAACGGATGCTGGCAAAACAGGTGGAAAGGCGGGCCCTTTCATTCGTACTTCTCGACGGAGTGCTATACCGCCGCCGCCGAGCCAATTTCGACGCCCTGCCCTACCTAAAGTGTTTGGGCCCGGAGCAAGCTGAGCAAGTCATCCGTGAGGTGCATGAGGGCTTTTGCGGAAACCACCATGGCGGGCGCACCATCGCCCACAAAGTAATGCGCCAAGGATACTACTGGCCGACGATGATCCAGGATGCGATACAATACGTCAAGAAGTGCGAGGCATGCCAGAAGTTCTGTCGGCGGACGACTGCACCCCCGGCCAACCTAATGCCCATCTTGAGCCCGATCCCCTTCGCCAAGTGGGGGCTCGACATCCTGGGGCCATTCCCAAAAGCCTCCGGGGGAAGGAAATACCTAGTCGTCGCCGTGGATTACTTCACTAAATGGATCGAAGCAGAGCCGCTGGCGCGAATCGCGTGGACGGACATGAAGGGCTTCATCTGGCAATCCATCATATGCCGTTTCGGGATTCCCCGCTCCATCGTCACGGATAACGGAAAGCAGTTCGATTGCGAGGGCTTCCGCGACTTTTGCTCAGGCTGGGGAATCAAACTCCAATTCGCGTCAGTCGCCCACCCGCAGTGCAACGGAATGGCGGAGGCCGCGAATAAATGTATCCTGAACCCGATGAAGAAGAAGGTGGACGCCGCTCTGGGGGCCTGGGTCGACGAGCTGCCGGGGATCCTGTGGTCTTATCGTACCACCCACAAGGCCTCGACTGGGGAAAGCCCCTTCGTGCTAGCATACGGGTCGGAGGCGGTCGTTCCCGTGGAAATCGACGAAGAGACACTCCGGCTAAAGCTCTTCGACGAAGAAGCCAACGGAGAAGGACTCGGTCTCAGTTTGGAGTTGATAGACGAGGTGCGAGACCGGGCCTTGACTAGCCTCGTCAAGCACAGCCAGAGGATGGCACGACACTACGACTCCCGGGTGAAACCGCGGACCTTCCGGATCGGCGATTTGGTCCTCCGAGATGCCACCTTCCGCCGCGAGACTGCAAAGCGGGGAAAGCTAGCCGCTAAGTGGGAAGGACCCTACACGGTCATCAACATTGTTGGGCCGGCCACGTACATCCTGGCTACCCCCGAAGGGAGCGAACTGGCCCACCCTTGGAACGCAAAACATCTGCTAAAATTCTACCAATAGTTGTGAGTTTTCCTTTTCTTATACGCAGTGTACATATCCATCCGTTCTTCCCAATATGGTTATTCCTACACAAGTTTTACAGTTTCGATAAAACTCCGAACCTCTGGGGCAGGGCCAACCCTAGCCACCCAAACCAGAGAAGGGCACGGGCCGGGCTACGCGCCCGCTCCCCCCCTCAAGACCTCTGGGGCAGGGCCAACCCTAGCCACCCAAACCAGAGCAGGGCACGGGCCGGGCTCCGCACCCGCTCCCCCCCTCAAGACCTCTGGGGCAGGGCCAACCCTAGCCACCCAAACCAGAGGTGGGCATGGGCCGGGTTACGCGCCCGCTCCCCCCCTCCAGACCTCTGGGGCAGGGCCAACCCTAACCACCCAAACCAGAGAAGGGCACGGGCCGGGCTACACGCCCGCTCCCCCCCTCCAGACCTCTGGGGCAGGGCCAACCCTAGCCACCCAAACCAGAGAAGGGCACGGGCCGGGCTACGCGCCCGCTCCCCCCCTCCAGACCTCTGGGGCAGGGCCAACCCTAGCCACCCAAACCAGAGAAGGGCACGGGCCGGGCTACGCACCCGCTCCCCCCCTCCAAACCTCTAGGGCAGGGCCAACCCTAGCCACCCAAACCAGAGAAGGGCACGGGCCAGGCTACGCGCCCGCTCCCCCCTCCAGACCTCTGGGGCAGGGCCAACCCTAGCCACCCAAACCAGAGCAGGGCACGGGCCGGGCTCCGCACCCGCTCCCCCCCTCAAGACCTCTGGGGCAGGGCCAACCCTAGCCACCCAAACCAGAGGTGGGCACGGGCCGGGCTACGCGCCCGCTCCCCCCCCCTCCAGACCTCTGGGGCAGGGCCAACCCTAGCAACCCAAACCAGAGAAGGGCACGGGCCGGGCTACGCGCCCGCTCCCCCCCCTCCAGACCTCTGGGGCAGGGCCAACCCTAGCCACCCAAACCAGAGAAGGGCACGGGCCGGGCTACGCGCCCGCTCCCCCCCTCCAGACCTATGGGGCAGGGCCAACCCTAGCCACCCAAACCAGAGAAGGGCACGGGCCGGGCTACGCACCCGCTCCCCCCCTCCAGTCCTCTGGGGCAGGGCCAACCCTAGCCACCCAAACCAGAGAAGGGCACGGGCCGGGCTACGCGCCCGCTCCCCCCCTCCAGACCTCTGGGGCAGGGCCAACCCTAGCCACCCAAACCAGAGAAGGGCACGGGCCGGGCTACGCGCCCGCTCCCCCCCTCCAGACCTATGGGGCAGGGCCAACCCTAGCCACCCAAACGAGAGAAGGGCACGGGCCGGGCTACGCACCCGCTCCCCCCTCCAGACCTCTGGGGCAGGGCCAACCCTAGCCACCCAAACCAGAGAAGGGCACGGGCCGGGCTACGCACCCGCTCCCCCCCTCCAGACCTCTGGGGCAGGGCCAACCCTAGCCACCCAAACCAGAGAAGGGCACGAGCCGGGCTACGCGCCCGCTCCCCCCCTCCAGACCTCTGGGGTAGGGCCAACCCTAGCCACCCAAACCAGAGCAGGGCACGGGCCGGGCTCCGCACCCGCTCCCCCCCTCAAGACCTCTGGGGCAGGGCCAACCCTAGCCACCCAAACCAGAGGTGGGCACGGGCCGGGCTACGCGCCCGCGCCCCCCCTCCAGACCTCTGGGGCAGGGCCAACCCTAGCCACCCAAACCAGAGGTGGGCACGGGCCGTGCTACGCGCCCGCTCCCCCCCTCCAGACCTCTGGGGCAGGGCCATCCCTAGCCACCCAAACCAGAGAAGGGCACGGGCCGGGCTACGCGCCCGCTCCCCCCCTCCAGACCTCTGGGGCAGGGCCAACCCTAGCCACCCAAACCAGAGAAGGGCACGGGCCGGGCTACGCGCCCGCTCCCCCCCTCCAGACCTCTGGGGCAGGGCCAACCCTAGCCACCCAAACCAGAGGTGGGCACGGGCCGTGCTACGCGCCCGCTCCCCCCCTCCAGACCTCTGGGGCAGGGCCATCCCTAGCCACCCAAACCAGAGAAGGGCACGGGCCGGGCTACGCGCCCGCTCCCCCCCTCCAGACCTCTGGGGCAGGGCCAACCCTAGCCACCCAAACCAGAGCAGGGCACGGGCCGGGCTCCGCCCCCGCTCCCCCCCTCAAGACCTCTGGGTAGGGCCAACCCTAGCCACCCAAACCAGAGGTGGGCACGGGCCGGGCTACGCGCCCGCTCCCCCCCTCCAGACCTCTGGGGCAGGGCCAACCCTAGCCACCCAAACCAGAGGTGGGCACGGGCCGGGCTACGCGCCCGCTCCCCCCCTCCAGACCTCTGGGGCAGGGCCAACCCTAGCCACCCAAACCAGAGAAGGGCACGGGCCGGGCTACGCGCCCGCTCCCCCCCTCCAGACCTCTGGGGCAGGGCCAACCCTAGCCACCCAAACCAGAGAAGGGCACGGGCCGGGCTCCGCACCCGCTCCCCCCCTCCAGACCTCTGGGGCAGGGCCAACCCTAGCCACCCAAACCAGAGAAGGACACGGGCCGGGCTCCGCACCCGCTCCCCCCCCTCAAGACCTCTGGGGCAGGGCCAACCCTAGCCACCCAAACCAGAGGTGGGCACGGGCCGGGCTACGCGCCCGCTCCCCCCCACCAGACCTCTGGGGCAGGGCCAACCCTAGCCACCCAAACCAGAGGTGGGCACGGGCCGGGCTACGCGCCCGCTCCCCCCCTCCAGACCTCTGGGGCAGGGCCAACCCTAGCCACCCAAACCAGAGAAGGGCACGGGCCGGGCTACGCGCCCGCTCCCCCCCTCCAGACCTCTGGGGCAGGGCCAACCCTAGCCACCCAAACCAGAGAAGGGCACGGGCCGGGCTACGCGCCCGCTCCCCCCCTCCAGACCTCTGGGGCAGGGCCAACCCTAGCCACCCAAACCAGAGAAGGGCACGGGCCGGGCTACGCGCCCGCTCCCCCCCTCCAGACCTCTGGGGCAGGGCCAACCCTAGCCACCCAAACCAGAGAAGGGCACGGGCCGGGCTACGCGCCCGCTCACCCCCTCCAGACCTCTGGGACAGGGCCAACCCTAGCCACCCAAACCAGAGCAGGGCACGGGCCGGGCTCCGCACCCGCTCCCCCCCTCAAGACCTCTGGGGCAGGGCCAACCCTAGCCACCCAAACCAGAGGTGGGCACGGGCCGGGCTACGCGCCCGCTCCCCCCCTCCAGACCTCTGGGGCAGGGCCAACCCTAGCCACCCAAACCAGAGAAGGGCACGGGCCGGGCTACGCGCCCGCTCCCCCCTCCAGACCTCTGGGGCAGGGCCAACCCTAGCCACCCAAACCAGAGAAGGGCACGGGCCGGGCTCCGCACCCGCTCCCCCCCTCCAGACCTCTGGGGCAGGGCCAACCCTAGCCACCCAAACCAGAGCAGGGCACGGGACGGGCTCCGCACCCGCTCCCCCCCTCAAGACCTCTGGGGCAGGGCCAACCCTAGCCACCCAAACCAGAGGTGGGCACGGGCCGGGCTACGCGCCCGCTCCCCCCCTCCAGACCTCTGGGGCAGGGCCAACCCTAGCCACCCAAACCAGAGGTGGGCACGGGCCGGGCTACGCACCCGCTCCCCCCCTCCAGACCTCTGGGACAGGGCCAACCCTAGCCACCCAAACCAGAGAAGGGCACAGGCCGGGCTACGCGCCCGCTCCCCCCCTCCAGACCTCTGGGGCAGGGCCAACCTTAGCCACCCAAACCAGAGAAGGGCACGGGCCGGGCTCCGCACCCGCTCCCCCCCTCCAGACCTCTGGGGCAGGGCCAACCCTAGCCACCCAAACCAGAGAAGGGCACGGGCCGGGCTCCGCACCCGCTCCCCCCCTCCAGACCTCTGGGGCAGGGCCAACCATAGCCACCCAAACCAGAGAAGGGCACGGGCCGGGCTACGCGCCCGCTCCCCCGCTCCAGACCTCTGGGGCAGGGCCAACCCTAGCCACCCAAACCAAAGAAGGGCACGGGCCGGGCTACGCGCCCACTCCCCCCCTCCAGACCTCTGGGGCAGGGCCAACCCTAGCCACCCAAACCAGAGAAGGGCACGGGCCGTGCTCCGCACCCGCTCCCCCCCTCCAGACCTCTGGGGCAGGGCCAACCCTAGCCACCCAAACCAGAGAAGGGCACGGGCCGGGCTCCGCACCCGCTCCCCCCCCTCAAGACCTCTGGGGCAGGGCCAACCCTAGCCACCCAAACCAGAGGTGGGCACGGGCCGGGCTACGCGCCCGCTCCCCCCCTCCAGACCTCTGGGGCAAGGCCAACCCTAGCCACCCAAACCGGAGAGGGCCACGCATCCATGGCCCTCGAAAAGTCAAGAGAAGACGGGCACACAAACCGGGACGAAATGACGCCAGTTCCCGAGTAGGCGGCCCCGATGGGACTCGACGAAACGAAAGGACGCTCGAGAAACACGGCACAATTAATAACACGCTTCAAAAGAAGACCCGTAAGAGCCACCTGGCAAAGGCGGTTTCCCATGGGCACGAATTCAAGAAACCCATTAATAGCGCCAACTCAGCGCAATAAATAGGGAAGAAACCGTCAATGAGATCTCCCTATAAAGAGGCCACTCCCCCGTCTGAAAGGAACAAAAAAAAACCGAGACATGAAACTCCGCCACCTTATTCCCCCACCCGCCGGGAAAAGGACCGAGATTCCCCGCCCTAACAAAAGAGAGGTCACCGGCCATCAATGGCTCCCGCCGCCCCAGGCGGCGGATCCTGCATCAAAACCTCCACAAACAGGGTATTCCCCTTACTCACGGATCGCCGAGAGTATATTTCCCTTACACCAGGGAAATCCACTTTTCACGCCCCTGCCCGCCCTAAACAACGACGGGTCAGAGAAAGAATGGCATCCGTTTAAAGCCGGCCGGCCATGCAAGAGCCCCCAGCGCCTGCCGGCCAGCGCCTCTCTGCAGTCAACCACCGGGCGAGGACCTCGGAAAGGCTGCATCACTGACAAGCCCAAAAGGCAAGTCACGGCGTGTCAGCCCGCCCGTGCACAACCGGGCGCCGAACCCCACCCTCAAACCGAAGCCGCGGGACATGGGGCGGCAGGGGACGGCCTTATGCTCAAGAACCTCCCCAAGGCGCACGCCCCGGCAAGACGGCGAACAGGGTATTCCCCTTACAAACGGATCGCAAACAGGGTATTCCCCTTACACATGGGAAATCCACCTTTCACGCCTCCGTCCTCCCCGAACGACGACGGATCGGAGAAAGAATGGCATCCATTCAAAGCCGGTTGGGCAGGCGAGAGCCCCCAGCACTGGCCGGCCAGTACCTCCGCACCGTCGACCCACGGGCGAGGTCCTCGGAAAGGCTGCACCCCCGACGACCCCAAATGGCGAGTCATGGCGTGTCGGCCCGCCCATACACCGACGCGCGCTGAACGCCACTCTCAAACTGAAGCGGCAAGACACGGGGCGGCGGGGGACGGCCCTATGCTCAGGAACCTCCCCAAGGAGCAAGCCGCAGCAAGGCGGCTTCCCCCCTCGGCGCCTCTTCCGGACCGAGGAAACCCCTTTCCGCGGAAAGAGATGACGAAGCAACGGAGGGAAGGTGGCACGATCGCCAAAGAGACCTTGCAACACTTCAGCACGGAAGGCGGCCATTCTCCTCCACGCCGAGCTCAATTCAAGTTACAAAGGGCCCACCCAGCCCACAGCGACATCCCGATCCGGAGGTCATTAAACCGCGGACGAGGACAGCTCTATAGCTCCCCCCCAGCCGGATCGGACCCCGCAACGGGCGATAAACTAAGAACTCCTGTACAAGCTGTAGATCAGCCTTTACAAACCTAAATAAAAATGCTCTTCTTTATACGCTCAGATTTTTCGGAGAACACCATAGCGAATAGCTATCCCCCGCCAAGCCCGGGGTTAGCACCGCACTACCCCTCCTAACTGGCATAGGACCTCCGGAAAATCTACGCCTATAGCGCGACCCCCGCTCACCAAAAGTCCCCGACACCTTTCCCTCCAGGGGGAAAGAGAGGCACTGGTACCCGCCCCGCGTAACAGGGTCGACCCGTGATTGAATAACGATAGGATAGCGGGAATCGCCCCTAGCCACTCCGCCGACCCCCCACCCCGCCTAAAAGCAACACAAGCCAACAACATCCCCTTCCCCCAGACCTCGCGATCTCGGACACGGGAATGTTGGGGGCATGATAGGTAATTGCGTAACTTCCGCAAGATGCCAAAACAACATGACCCAGGTCCCGAGGCAGAGGCCGCGAAGTAGGCGCCCAGTCCTGAAAAGGCAGTGCCCTGTCTCGTCAGAACAGTGCCGCGATGCGACTCAACATAACGAAAGGCCGCTCGGTCGACGCGCCGTCAGCAGTAACATGATCCCCGAGAGGCCAGAGTGCCGGATACCTCCGGGGAAAAGCGATTCCCAAAGCACGTGACTCCGCGGAGCCCCTTAGAAACGCTAACCCCCCGCATTACTCAAGAGAAACCCTTCCGCAGAACCTCGCTATAAATACCCCCCCTCCATAGGCCAGGGGAGGGGGGGGAAAGAGTAATGCAATGGACTCCCATACCCTCACTCCGGGCACAAAACGGCCCCAAATGCCCCACCACCTCCAACTGGATATTCCCCTTACACATGGGAGGCACCGCCCGCCAGCTTTCCTCCTGCTTGTTACTGTATCAAAAGGAGGGCCCAGATAGCCGGCCGCGGGCCGCAACACCCTAATTAACGCCGCCACCTTCGGCGATCCCCACAGGGTGCCGGGGAGGGGAAAACCCCTCAACGGCTCGCCCAGCGGCGCCACCACCGCCACCTCGTCCTCAGCCACCCGGGGGTTCCCCCCCGGTGTGCAAAGTCCCCGACGAGGCAGCGCAACCCCCCAGCACGGCGACAGCAAGGCAAAACGTGAGGAAGCAAAGAACGGGAAAAGGAGAGGATCCCCTCCTGCGACCGTGGGTCAGCTCCTCGGCTCACCCTTGGACAGTGGCGGTAGGAATTCAGTAATCGACATACGGGAAGACCGCCCTGACGCAGGGATCTGCTCCTCCCGGCAAAACGAACAACAAATGTGGACCACACTCCGTCCCACACATCTTCTCCTAAGTCTTGTAAATATCGCCGAGATTTCCGATAAAGATTGGTGCATAATACTTTCCCTTTTTTCTTTTTTTCAGATAACGCCCCGCTTAGCTCGGAGTCAGGGAGAGACTTCATGACCCCGCTATAGCGGGACACATCCCGCGGGGCCGGCGTCACCCCCCGGAGCCGAGATCCCGGTCCGAATCCCAAGTAAAGGGTAGTATCACGGTAACGTTACGCCATCCGAGCCGAACCGGGCTTCCGCTTCGCACTCGAATGCCGGGGGCAATTGTTACGACCTAAAGATCGTAGTAGCCCAACTCCCGCCCGGATCCGCTAACATACCCCTTTAGCTCACCTTTTAACAATTAGGGCCGCCGCCCCGAAAACCCGGGGCATCACGGAGATGGGCGCGCCTTACAGCGCTCCCCGAAACGGCCGAGGCGAACAACTGTAGCCGGCCGAGGCGAACAACCACAGCCGGCCGACCCGCCGGGGGAGCGCGTTAGGGGACGCTCGGATAGCTAGGCTAAGCCTATTGACGAGCGCGGCCGGGCCGGACAACCCCCGACCGGATCGGCCCATCCGATTCCCGCGAACCGCGGTGCCGAAAGCGAGCCAGACCTTTAGTTCGACGCTAACGACAAACAGCCTAGGATAAGGACGCGACTAACCCACACGTCACCCGACCGTCTGACAAAGCACCCCCAGGCGGCTGACCTGACCGGCGGTTAGTGCTTTCGGCCCTGACATCCTGACAAAAGCACCCCTGGGCCGTTGCGCCGCCTGACAGAGGCAGGTCAGAAACTCATGTTCCCGATGTCCTTGTCCGAAGCCTCCACTGACACCCGAGCCAGCTCAGCACGCCTAGTCATCACCCGTCAGGTATAAATACCTCCTCTCCTCTTACGGAGAAGGGGTTAGAAAAACTCTCTCATCTCCTATCATTCACACACGAGAGCAAAGGTCCTCCATATCTTTGTTCTCCCACCTATAGCTCGTCACGCGAGGCGGACACACAGTTAGTCCGACCGGCGTGTCCAGCCCCCCATTTAAGCCCTTTACTGACTTAGGCATCGGAGGGGCTAAGGGTTGGACCCCAACCCCGCCCTTCTGACGAGTTGTTCGTGCTGCAGGAGAGCTCGCCACTGGGCCAAAGTCAGCGTCAGCATCCCGCCGTCCGACCTTCCTCAGCTACGTCCGACGAGATACGGTCCTGTGAGCTCCACCGGCAACAGATCCAACCTCTTCACCCCACTAATCACTTGTAAAACAGCCTACCTAACCCCACATTTTCATATAACCACTGTGCCCTTTGTTCCCCATAATACAAATTCATTGTACGCGAGTTCCACCTCGTAACAACATCTTACTATGATATAATCGCAAAACTACATCATACTTTAATTGTAGGTTTCAGAAAAGTCACCAACGTGACGTCCACTTGTTTGACGTGAACATGTGATCGTCAGGTGTCAAATAATGCCTAAAATGTCCTTTGACTTAACTTTTATAATGTTTTTGGTGTTATTATTTCAAGAGGAAAAGTAACAGGCCAAGGGTAATTTCATCAATTCAATTTGTCGTTAACAGGCGTTAGGGTGTTTATCGAAATATGATAAGTTTAGGGTATAAGGAGATATAGAAAGATTTCCTTGTGAGATTTGATGCATGCACTACACGGAGATATAGCAAGATCTCCATGTGAGATTTGATGCATGCATTGACCAATGCATGTAGTGGCCTGTATAGCTACTGCACATGTACTAGATGGGGGTGAATAGTACTTTTAAATAATAGGGAGAGTTATTCCTAATTATCGTGCAATTAACAAACAACAATGCGGAATAACAACGATCAACAAGAATAAATGCAAATGCAAACAAATGGTTTAATGGGTTCGGATCCACCCAAGTCTCCCCGACTTGTTCCCGGTGATCCTACGTCCCAACCACCCGGATCCCCT
Organism: Scilla litardierei; assembly: GCA_030789695.1. Lineage (NCBI taxonomy): Eukaryota > Viridiplantae > Streptophyta > Magnoliopsida > Asparagales > Asparagaceae > Scilla > Scilla litardierei. The sequence goes on along the minus strand of CM061140.1, from coordinate 164,743,705 downwards.
CCGGATACTTGAGTTAGAAACCCTAACTCAAGATTTCCACTATGCCCACTTGCGAAAACCTCGCAAGTGCAAACTAACTACAAACGATGTCCGTGAATCCCACAACCCGGGATCACGCAAACTCTCACAACCGAGAGTATACACTTCAAATAACAAATGTAAATGAAATGAAATACTTACCAACAAAATACCTATGCCTTGAGTATTCTTACCAAATTAGGGCAAGGGGGATTTTGATGGAGGAAGATGACACCAAACCCTAGCTTCAAGAAGATGACCAGCAATGGAAGCCTAGGGTGGAGATGGTGACCTAGAATCAAGCTTCTAGCTTGAATGACTCACAATGGAGAGAATCTCTCTTGAGGATTTAGGACTCAAGAACATGAGGGAGAGATTCTTGTGAGAAGAGAGAGCTTGGAAATAGAGTTGATTGCTCTTCTCTTTTGATCTGAAAATATCTCCAATATCTTGCTTAACCCCTTCAAGAAATGAATCAGGATTCTATTTAAAGGGGCAAGGAAAAACGAGTTCAAAAAGATCCCAACGGCTCTATTCTGAACCAGACTAGTCGGTCAAAGAAGGATCACTGACCGACTAGTTCATAAACTAGTCGGTCGGTGATACAACGTAGACCGACTAACGGTTGAACAGCCAAACGATCGAAGTACAGGCAAAGACAACTAGTCGGTCTAAGAAGACTTGCCGACCGACTAGTTTCCCAACTAGTCGGTCGGTGAATGATCTTTGACCGACTAACGTCGAAATAGAATAGGTTGACTTCAAGATGACTTAGTCGGTTTAAGAACAAATGCTGACCGACTAGTTTCTCAACTAGTCGGTCGGTAAACGTTCTTTGACCGACTAACTCGAAACAGTAGCTCAGGCTGAAAATGACTGTACACAACTAGTCGGTCTAAGAAGGATTACTGACCGACTAAATCGTCATCTAGTCGCTCGGTGACTCTTCTTTGACCGACTAACTGTAGTCATAGAAAGAGCTGAATTAGAGAAGGCAAACTAGTCGGTTCAAGTAGAGTTGTCGACTGACTAGATCGTCATTTAGTCGGTTGGTGACACTTCATGAACCAACTAACATGCACTCGAAGCCGAGATAAGAAACGACCGACTAAATCGTCATCTAGTCGGTCGGTGACTCTTCTTTGACCGACTAACTGTAGTCATAGAAAGAGCTGAATTAGAGAAGGCAAACTAGTCGGTTCAAGTAGAGTTGCCGACCGACTAGATCGTCATCTAGTCGGTTGGTGACCCTTCATGAACCAACTAACATGCACTCGAAGCCGAGATAAGAAACGATAGGCTTCAGGAAAGTTTCTAATGACTTCTATGATTATCCTAGCTCTAAGATATGAGCGAAATGAAGATTATAAAGTAAGTCCTACTCAAGGCTTAACATTCTAATCTATGAAGCTAGAAGACTATAAAATAAACCTTACGAGCCGTCTTCAAAGCTTCAATCTTCATTCCTCTTGACTTTAATATTGCTCCTTGAGCTTCAACGAAACTCCAGGCACACGATCACGCGTATTAAGAAGTCCTGAGACGTCGCTTTTGATGTTCGTATTCTTTTGGCGATGATCTCCATAACTGCGCTCACAAATAAGTTAGTATACATTATTTATGTTTGCTCATCATCCAAAACCAAATCCGGGGAATCATATCACAACAATGCATGCATCAAATCTCACAAGGTGATCTTGCTATATCTCCGTGTAGTTCATGCATCAAATCTCCCAAGGTGATCTTGCAATATCTCCTTGTAGTGCATGCATCAAATCTCGCAAGGAGATCTCTCTCTATCTCCTAATATAGGGTAGTTTTGCGATGATATTATAGTAAGAGATATTTTTGGACTTCGGCGAAAGTATGATGTAGTTTTGCGAAACTAAGTCTGAGGAAGAGAGATTGTTCTCATTGGGCTTCGGATTTGTACCAAATAAATGCTGCGTAAATCGTCACACAAGCCTTAAATCTCAAAGAAAATAATGAAGGGTAAATCTTTGTAATTTTTGGGGATTAATGCTCAAAATGAACTGATGGGAGCTGATCCTCCTGTAAACGTCAGCCATGAAGCTCATTTATAACTAATGATGTGTTAATCCTTCGTTTTATTGAATCTTAACTCTCAAAAGAGAAATTTATGGAGGGTTAGTCCATTGGTTTCAAAGAGAGGATGAAAAGCAGAAAATAATAATAATCAATTACCTTGTGAAATTGTAAAATGGTGTGGGGGTGGACTTGAAATTTCCCTTTTTGGTAAATAATTTTGATTTTTTACTCTTAAATGTTTTCTTCTCTTGCTGCGAAATTCTGAGTTGTCAGTTTTAACAGTTGGAAACTTAACCCAGGCCCGTAGGGCACGACGAAGGTCGTCTCCCGGGTGCGAAACCGAGGACAGTCTGTTAACGGGTGAAATGGCGACTGGATAGTCGTCTTCCGGGCGCAAGAATGACGTGAAAGCCATCTCACGGGGACAATATTGACGGCGAAAAGAAAACGTGGGTTAGAAGCTTCAGTTCATGCACGGACGTTCATGCTTGAAGATAGGGACCGCTATTTTCAACGGGAAGTTTAAATTGTCCTCCAAATTTTTAAAGGATAATTTTTTATTAAAAATGCATGATTTTTTTCACTTTGCCTTTGGCATTTCTCTTTTGGAGTTTTATGTTCTTCGTCTGTTCACGTTATAACTGGCATCTCTCCTTTCTTTAAGTAACTGTTGTTATGTTAAATCATCGCGGAGGCTTGATTAATTGAATATTAAGACGCGGGTAAATACTTGCAACTAACGTTTCGAATTAGCGGTAAAAACCAAGAAAATATAAAAAATTAACCACTCCCAACATCAGGCCTTAACTAATCAATTGTGGATTAGAGAAATTGTACGCATGAAGCGAATGAAACTTATCGGAGAAGTACTGAATGTAAACATTGGGTTACGAACAAAAAATTCGACTGATGACTGAAAAAAGTTCGACTGAAAAAAAATTCAACTGAACAAAAAATTCAAGCCTATTTGAGTTACCGTCAGCAGGAGAGCTCGACACGTTGCGGCCGCCATAACAATCCTAAAAGAACGAAAGATTGAATCTTTGGATGATATTTCAGCCGATCGATCTGTAACAATTCAAATAAGCAATTTACTCACCAATGATCCACAGATCCACAATCGGATTCTTCTAGAAAAGGGATAGATGAGACAGAGTTCACCTTTGAAACCCTAGAGAGTTCCAAGTTGAGTAAATGCCGAGGGATTTGAGAAAGAAACTGAAATTGGAAAGGGGAAATTTAATTGAGGAAAAAAAACAAGGAAAAACCTCGTCCAAATTCAGAAATATGCCAACCCCAATCTACACTAAAAACCTTCAAAATTTATGAAGCCGCAATACCAAGTGATGAACCAGAAGCAATCTTCGATACCTTTGGCATTCTAAAATTTTCTCAATTTTACTGAAAGCCGCCTTTTTACGGTAAATTTTACAGTTCTCAATGCATTTCTTGGTCATGACAAACTCAATAGAAAAATCCAATTTTTTTTAAAAAAAGCCAACTCATTTTGATCTAAATAAGCAATTAATTAACTATAACAAACGGGAGAATAAAAGAGTATGCCCTCATAAAGAAAGAAATTAATTCAACTTTACCCCCCCCCCCCCCCCCCCACCCCAAAAAAAACTGAGTAGACATAATACATACTAAAAGGGGATCTTTAACTTTTAAAAAGTACATCTTAAAATTGCCGGAACTGAGGAAGAGCAAGTATATGGTGGTGTCGACGCCGGTGGCGGCGACTACGTTGGCCTCGGAGGCCCCGACCGCCTCCTTGATCCAGGCAAACGGGTTTCGGGTCTGCCTCCCGCCCACAACCGGATCAAAACCCCTGAGAAGCCGGTTCGGATAGTAAATCACCTCATTGTCCGGTTTGCTTGAGAGCCATGCGAACAGAAGCATCAAAACGATGAAAATCACGAAAGAAGTCCCCAATGATGGGTGAAATTAAAACAACATGGATCTGGATGAAATCAACGAATGGAATCTCCCATTTGAGTTACCGTGGCAGATGAAATCAACGAAACTGAGAGAGAGAGAGAGCGACGGGAGACTACCGGAGGCCGTCGTGAATTGAGAACGGCGTGAGTTGAGCACTTCGCAGAGCGCCGAATCGCGATGAACATAGTTTATGGATGTAGTAGTTTGTTTTTATGAAGGAATGATGAACAGAGGGCCGAATCAATGATGAAGGAGAAAGAATTGACTGAAGCAGTTATTTAAACACGTTGCAAATTTTGACCGTTGATTCCTTGAAAATAATGCCCGTTTGATTCCTTGCAAAGTTTAACACGTTGAAATTTTGCCCGTTGATTCAATGTCGCGCCAAGGATACTTAAGCTTTAACCTGTGTCATGTTTTGTCCTAGTCATATTTTTGCCGTCACTTAGGACAGAAATTGACACGTAGGACAAAGGTCCTGAATTGTATAAGAGACCGCCACATAGGACAGAAATTGACACGTAGGACAAAGGTCCTGAATTGTATAAGAAAGGTCCTGAATTGTATAAGAGATTATACAATTCAGGACCTTTGTCCTACGTGGCGGTAAAAGTATGACTAAGACAAAATCTTTGTCCTACGTGTCGGCGTGCGTTCTGAAAATAAACGGTTACAATTACAATTTCATCGAAGCCCTGTTATCGATGCTTATTGTTTCATTCAGGACCTTATTGTTTCATTCTCTCTCCTCTTTCTCCTTTCTCGCTCCGATCCATAAGCGAGTTTCCGATCTGGGCGACTTCGATTTCTTCTCCAAGGGAAACCCTAGCGATCGCCCAATCTTATGAAGTCTCCGATCCTAAAGATCTGTCGCCCTCACATCGATCTCGCGATCGCGTCATCCTGTCCTCGCTCTTCCCAATCGATCCGTGGCGGTGGAGAATTATCGATGCTATCACATCCTCTTCCACAATTCACATGCCTCAGGGTTTCGCGGTGTCTCCACAGGATTCCGTCGGCAACCACCGGTCCGAAGAATCCGAAGGCCGATCGCCGGAGCACGGTGACATGTGAACTTCAGGAGATCGCTACCGAAGGTAACCCCTTTTTTTGTTCTCTCTTTTTTATTCTGTATAATTTGATTCTCTTATTGTGATTAAAATGCTTCCTTCTTGAAATTATGACACCTTGAAATTATGATTGTAAAAAATCACTCACTTTGTTCACACAGTTTAGTTGTTTAGGTGTACTTGAATCAAACTTTATAACCAGTTTACTTTGTCCTAGCCTCTGCTACTTTCACATAGCCTGTTGGTCGAAAGGGTGATCGAGATGGCTACTGTCTGGATACAGGTCATCTTTCGCTTCGTCGCCATTTTCTTGATTTTAACTTGAAATATTTGTTTTTGTTTGGTAAAATGCTACAGCTTTATTTTTTTAGTGTGATTTGATAAAGAAGAGAAGGGAACAAAATTGTGTGCCAATAAGCCAAAGATAAAAAATTTAAACATATTCCTACAGATATTTAGAGCATGAATGTTGGGAAAGCCAAGTTAAAACAATCTGTGTTATGTTTTTGTTTCGTGAGAAAAGAATAAAGAAATTATTGTGCATGTATGAACAAAGAAACATTATTTGGGAAAGCCAAACAATCTGTATTCAGAGCATAAATGTTGGGAAAGCCATTTTAGTTTCATTTTATTTGTTTTATTTCGGAGAAAAGAAGAAAGAAGATTCATTCAGCAGACTCGGGAGCACCACACCGCAGAGATTTGTAAGTTTCTTAGCTTTTTGCCTTCCATTTCATTTGTTTGTTTTAATGTTTTTAATATTTTTGGCTGAGTTTTGTGTGTTGGATATTTTGTACTACGTAAATATCTATTGGGGTTATAGATGTCTGTTTGTTTGAAATTTGGCCTTTCTTCTTTAGTTTTTGTTGCAGGTTTTTTGCTTTGAAGATTTTATTTCTTTAACAATTATTGGTTATTCGATGTTAAGGAAAATAGAAAAGTTGATTTTAATTTGATGTAGAATGAAAATTTATGTAATATCTTTTATTCAGGAGGAATGAAATCATGAAATGGGAGTTTGGGGATAGTTTTTTGTAAGTTAGGTAGGCAAAATGCTGATTTTATTTTCAAATTTTTTTGAAGACATTTTTTCTTCACCAAAGGAGACCATCAAGGAGGTCTGTAACGAAGTTATTGAATACTATGCATTCAATACTTGAATTGCAACCCTTTCTCCATATAATTTCTGCATAATTCTATTGTTTGTTTCTTTTTTTTTTCAATTACAGATATTAAAAGTGATGCAGAAACAACCCAAAATCCAATCTTCATCCATCTTCTACATTCAGTAAAGGCCAGCCTCCCCTCCAAGCTCCTTTGTTTCAACGCAATCTCAGGTGAAATCCAGAGAGCCCATCAACTATTCGACTTAATGCCATAATGATACCAAATTAAGGTAAATGTCCTTATTAGGAATTTACATAATTAAATTGATTATTACTCTTTGGTCTGAATGAAATGTTTTTGAAATTGTGATTCAACTATGGATATTTTAATTAAATTTATTTTTGTGAATTTAATTAAATTTAGGATGAATATTTGGTAAGATTGGTGGCTCTTATGTGATTTAGTTAGCTATGCTTATTTTTTTGCTGGGGGGGACTAAATTTTTTTTGATAACCTAAATTGCCTTGGGGGAACTAAATTTTGCAGGAAAATAAAATTTTTGAGGCAACCTAAATAACAACTATTGTGCTTTAATTAATGATGTTCATTTAAAATTATGAGATACAAGTGAAACGACCCGCTCTCGGGGGCACATTACTTATTTGATATTTGCGCAGGTCCTACAGGTTACCAGTGAAACCAAAATAGCCACGATACAGAGATGTACAAAAATACTCAAATAGTGTTCAATTATTACAATCCATACTGTACAAGATGTCCCAACAAATATACATAAAAGAAGAAAAGTACATAAGTGAAAATAACTCTGGAAGCTGCGGTCCAACTCTGGCGCTATTAGCTCAGGAGCATCTACCTCCATATGTACGTCGTCTGCGGTGTCACGGAGATGGAACCGTATGTAAGTCACAACAATTCTAAATATAGAAAAGAAGCAGTGTACAAGTATGACAAAAGTAACTACGTACAGGCAGACCAGAGTGAAAAGTAAAGTACTGAGTAACAACTGTACACAACTGAGTAGTAAAAGTAAAAAGAACTGGAAGGAAAGAACGAACTGTACTATGGTGGTGGTAGTGTAAAGCAGGCTAAGTAAGTGAAACATACTAGTGCTGTAGCTAAAAGTACGACAGGTAAAGAACTGGTGACTGTACAAGTGTAATAAGTAACGTGCATGGAACACGTAAAGTAAAGGTGACTGTAGTGCGTAAAGTAAAAGTGAATGTGTAAAAGTAACTACACTACGTGACTCAAGTCGGAGAGTACAATATATGACCATCGAGTTCATCTCTTGCCTGGGCGCGACCCAGACGAATGCCAAAAACACAGGCATGGTACATGTATTTTACTGAAACACAGGCAACGGGACGGTATGCCGAAACACAGGCAGCGGGACAGGAAGATTGAACTCCATTCACTCCCGCACTCTCTCAAACTATGAGTTACCCCAAAAACCCCAGTGAAGTGTCAAGTGTTCTATGTACATGTTTTATACGGGATGTTCCACAAGATATTCCATGAGATGTTCCACCAGATGTTCCACAAGATATTCCACAACATGTTTCACAAGATGTTATCAATTCCTTGTTCACGATGATAGTTAACCAGGACCATTGGTTTAAAAACCAGAAAGTAAAGCAAAGTGGATGCTAAGAAATTTTGAGGATAAAGACAAGTCCAACAAACATGGAATACAAAAATTGTTGGTTTAAGGGTGGTGGTTTCGTTAGCACACAATTTACCCAAGTTGATGGTTGTGTGCTACAATCACCAAAGTTGAAAGTTGGCAAAGTAATCTATTGTTGATTACTTTTCTATTAGATTAGGGTTCTAGTTCAGTTCAAGTCAAGTAGCCGTTCTGAGGCTATAAGTGGTGTTCCTAAGTTCATACGGGTACACTTACTAATTTTCTAATTTTAGAATTAATCGTGACTTACCAATTTCGAGGCTGTCGTAGCTAGGCGAAATTTGATCTAGAGTTTCCTCTGAAGTAGGTGCACAATAGTTTGTACCTGCAACACAAAAACATTGATTAAAACACACAACGTTCCTATCTAAATAATCTGATCGTTCTGATTTTCAAAACTGGCTAAAACGGTGTCGGAAAACGTTCTAAATTTTTCTATAGACTAGATATGATGAAAATAATTTTTCTGCAAGAGAAAATATTTTTCTAAAGCATATTGTAATTTTTATAATTTTTAAAAGCTCAAAAACAATTTAAAAACTATTTTTCAATTAGTAACGTATTTATTTAATAATTTATTCTGGATGTAATCTACATCGGAAAGACGCAAATAAGCTGTCAAAACGACCGTCTCGAAGAGTACTTTAACCTATATTTTTCTCACATATTAGTGTACGTGAAAATATCAAGTTACGGATTTTTGAACGAAAATAATGTATTTAAGTTTTAGACTTAAAAATTAATTGTGGAAAAACTAAGCGTCCGATTAAGATGAAACTAGTGCCATTGGGTCCAGAATGTCATTTCTGATTTTCTGAAGCTAGTTTTGCATTTTTATGATCCTCATATAATTTATTATTAATTTAAAACCATTAAATCCAATTTATCTAATTACCTAAATAGGTATAAATATACGTATTATCTCAAAATACGTATAAACGTTTCGAATTAACTCACCGTCTCTCTCTCGATACCATGCAGCGGGGGCTCGTGGGGAAAACTCGATGCGGCGCTGTTCGGGCTTGCGTGGATCGTCGGCGACGGGGCGGGGGACGGCGACCTTCGCGGCGGTGAGAGCAGCGGAGGCGACGACGGCGAGGCGATGATGCTTTGTTATGGAGGCGGAAGGCGTCGGAAGCGGAGGGAGCTCCGGTGACGGCTGCTCGACGTGCACGGCGCTCGGGCGAGCTCCGGTGGCGTGGGGGTTCACTGAAAGTGGGGGCGGAGCAGTGGGGGAAACGTGGTGGAGCTGGCGTTGGAGGCGTTGTCGGGGTTGCTGCGGGTGTTGGGGGGGCTCGGAGAGGAGGTGCGGGCGATGGGCGCAGCGTGCGGTGAGCTTCGGGAGGCCATCGGTGAGGGAGGAGGCGGAGGAAGGCGGAGCAGATGGGTTTGATGCTAGGAGCTTCGCCGGAGCTTGACGATGGCGGTGTCGACGTGAAGCGTGGGTCGGGCGGTCGACTTCGTCGGCGGTCGGCAGTCAAGGCTGGAGAGCGAGAGAGCAAGGTAAGGGGGTGAGCTGTATGCGGCTTCAGTGGGTTCCGAGCAGGTTAATTCAAACGAAACGAAAAAAAGAGATGACCGTGGTTTGAAACCGGGGGAGAGAGGTTGCGTGTGTTGGTTTTCGGGCATGGCTGAGTGAGGAAGAGGCGATTAGGAGGGTATTATATAGGGGATTAGTAATAAATGATATAAGTTAGTAGATATACTTAATGGGGTTAGGTAGGTATTAGGTTTACTTTTTGACTAAAAGTGGAAATTAGGCTAACACATGAAACACATGGGCTCCTTACGGGTAAGTGTTAGGTAGGTGAAAGTTAATTAAAAATAGTTAATAGGGTAATTAGTAATTAAGTAAAAATGTTAAAACGTAATTAGTAGATAATGTCGAAAATACAAAATTACGATTTTGCCCCTACTAGTAAACGTGTCCGAAAAATTACGAAAACATATCCGCGGGTTCGTATCGTCGTGAGGATCGCGAATACGAGATCCGTTACAGGGTTTGAGCTACGGAGATACTGGTTTTGGGTCAAAATGTTTAGGAAGCAGTTTTGCGGGTTCTCTATTGATCTGACTTCAGAAAATTACGAAATTAATGTGGAGAGCCCTAAATGATCATAGAAGGATACTGTAAAAGTTTGGAAATGTTTTGACGATGTTTGTATAGAAAATAAATTCATTAAGCCAAAATGGTAATAACTGAAAATGATTTTTTATCAGATTATTTAGAGGTATTTGATGAAACTCGATCTTACTAAAATACTTCATGACTAGTCTGATATCTCAAAATATTTTTATAAGAAATTTTTGATATCTTAAAACTCCTGACAAACCATTATAAAATAGTTTTAAAAAATTGAAAATAGGTTAAATATGTAAATAGTTGTCTTGATGAAAACAGGACATTACAACAAGATTTTGAGGGTGGAGATTTTTAGAATGGTCTCAACGCTGGTGTAAGAAACCTCGGTTATTGTACAAAACATTTGCATGGTGTTTGTCGTCTTTGTATTAAGAAACCTCTGCAATTCCGAGCATATGTTACACAGAGAAGAAGAGAAATCCCACGCGTTAATTTTGAGCTTGGTGGTACATGGAGATGGAGGTGAGCACATTTTACTTTTTCGTTTCCCACTACAAAATCAACTACAATCTCTCTCTCTCTCTCTCTATTTTTTAGTTCTGTATAAGAAAAAAATTGGACCTTTTCCTTTCTAAAGTGTTGCGCCGATCTTATCTTTTTTTGTTGCGCCGCTCTTATCTTTTTTTTCAAAAACACTCTTATCTTGACTTTGATTCTAAAAAACACGGCTCTAAAAACACCGAGCTTAATTTTTTTCAAACACAAATGTTTCCTTTGCTTTGCAGTTGCATGTTCAACTGTACCATGCAAGGTTTGCTTGACATTATTTTATTTTTGAGAAATTTTGATTCTGATGGGTGCTCATCGGATAGAGATTGCGAGGCAAGATTGTTTTGTTCTTCATGCCTTTAAACCACAAAACCTCCGCCCCGGGCCCCATCCTGCTTTTTTTTTGTTATTGTTGCTTTTTGGTTCAAACCCCATTTACTGCAACCCATTTTGCTGCTAACATTATTGGTCATGTTTAAATCATTTAAATAGCTAAAGAGATTTTAAGCTCTATAGTTAAGTAGATAAAGAAATTTTAATCACCGTCACTTATGGCAATCAACATAGATTTTAAAAGAGATTTTTGGTTCTGAGCTTTTTAGTGACTTTTAAGCTCTGCGTTATTTTTTATGTATGATGTTATTTTTTATTTTGAGAAAAAACCACTATACTTAATTTTGATCTTTTGAGCTGTGTAACAGCAAAACCTCTGCTCCCAGCCTAATTTTTAGTGCATGGCTTGTGTGTGTTTTGTTTATTTTTGGTTCAAAGCCCTTTTACTGGAATCTTTTTAGCTTAGAGAGATTTTTGAATCGGTTGTTATTGACACTGTAGTTATTTTTGAAGTGGTTGTTATTGCAAGCAAAAGAGATTTTAAAAGCACTAAAATCATTTTAATATAAAGAGAAAGCGAGATTTTTTGTCCTGTTTAAAATCCTTCGCAGCTGATCTGTATTTGGTCATTTTAAGGTAGAACATGATGTTTTTAATAGAATTCAAACAACAAAATATAGTTGTTTGGCATCTCCTGTATTAATTATTGCATATAATTGATTGCCGAATATAGGCAAAGGACACCATGAGTGGAATGAAGAGGAGAGTCGGCCACCTCTTTGCTCTAATTACGTCGATTCGGTCTATTTTGAGATATATTATTTACGATTTCTCACGAATCTGCTCGGATTCTTGCAGTTTTGCGGCAATGAAGGGAATGAAGCCAAAGGCTAGCATGTCCAATGCCGCCGAAACAAGTGAGTAATTTTCTTTCGGACCCTCTTTTCTACTTTTCATCTACAGTTTGGGTTTGTAATTGAGGATTTTTGTGCGTGGATCGCAGTTTGGTGTGAAGAAAGTGGTGAATAAGCCCGCGGAGAAGGTGACAAAGAAATTGATGAATATACTATCTTTCCGTGTTGGCTTGTGCAGCAAAGATGGGTGATGGCTTGCTCAGCAAAGAAAGTGAAGAAAAAATGGGTAATGGCTTACTTCATTATAAGCCCGAGAAGGAATTGAAGAAAGTGGCAATCCACTGTTGTATTACAGATTTTATTTTGTTATATGCGCATTTTTTTGCCTGATAATATCCAAAAGAAAGAAAGAAAGGGACTTCGATGTTATTTTGTTTTGCACGGTTATATAAAGAAAAGAAAGAGGGTTGCTCAACAGTTTATTTTGTTATTTCCCTGAGGTAATTTGGAGTAAAACTGTATATACCCCAAATTAAGATCCTAATTATGCTTATCCTGAATCAAGAAAACTGATTTGAACTTCATTTTGGTGTAGTTTAATCTACAACTTCTTTCTTTTTTTTCCCTGTTTGGACTTGGGATTGTCTTTTTTTCCTTAACATTTGATGGTGTCATGACAAGGAACATGCATTTGGACGTGAACATCAGAGATACATAATCCTGGAGTCATTCGACAATATTACAAAATAAATATATGTGGAGATCTTATTGTTTCTTTAAAATTAGGGGATTTAAGAATTTGAGGGGAGTTATTATAACTGAACCGTGACCGCCTCCTTGATCCAGGCAAACGGGTTTCGGGTCTACCTCCCGCCCGCAACCGGATCAAAACCCCTGAGAAGCCAGTTCGGATAGTAAATCACCTCATTGTCTGGTTTGCTTGAGAGCCATGCGAATAGAAGCATCAAAACGATGAAAATCACAAAAGAAGTCCCCAATGATGGGTGAAATTAAAACAACATGGCTCTGGATGAAATCAACGAATGGAATCTCCCATTTGAGTTACCGTAACAGATGAAATCAACGAAACTGAAAGAGAGAGCGCGACGGGAGACTACCGGAGGCCGTCGTGAATTGAGAACGGCGTGAGTTGAGCACTTCGCAGAGCGCCGAATCGCGATGAACATAGTTTGTGGATGTAGTAGTTTGTTTTTATGAAGGAATGATGAACAGAGGGCCGAATCAATGATGAAGGAGAAAGAATTGACTGAAGCACTTCTCTTTTGGGATCTATATATACTATGAATTCTAATTGAATTTGAATTGTATAGGTTTTAATTTGGTTGAACTCTTGATTTCTGATATCCTTGAAAAACTCTTGTCAATCTAAATACACGAAAAACCTGTGAGAGATTCTCCTCGATTTTTAAACCCAACCATAGTATATATATATATATATGAGCGCTATCATTCAAGTTTAGAAGGGGAAGGAAAAAAATTCAATCTCTGTAGAAGCCCCTCCCTTAGACTATCCACATCTACACATGGATTCCGATGACAATTCTATTACGTTGATGAAGGAGACGAAGAAGTTAGTTCAGATAGGAGCTACGGCGATGTCGACGACGGCGGCGGCGGCTTAACGGAGGACGAAGAGTCCGAGGATCTTCCGTCGCATTTACCCTTCATTATTTTCTTTGAGATTTAAGGCTCGTGTGACGATTTACGCAGCATTTATTTGGTACAAATTTTTGCGCCTCTCTTCTCATTTCTGAATCTTGAATTCTTCTTCTTCCTTTCATTGGCATCCGTTTTATTCTTCTCACCTTCTCTCCTTGTCTTCTTTTGTCTTTTGATTTTTGAATAAATATGATCTTCAAAAGAAAAGATCACATGGATCCGTCTGATAAAATTAAAGGAAAAAAATAAAAAAGAAAGATGAAGCCCATTGAAGACCTGATTTGTGAAATTCTGATATCTTTTTTAACCAATGTAATTTCTTAGCTGAGTAAAAATATGGGAGGTCGGGTTCGGGATGAATTTGGGGATGAGAGGAGGGAGAGAAGATGCCGCAGCCGTTGCAGCCGTTGTTCCATTTTCGTTGCTGCACTGTCATCGCTATTGGTGCTGCTGTTGGAGAGGGTTAAAGGAGACGAAGGTTTCTGATCCATTTTGACGAGAGAGAAAGAAAGTAGTAGCAGTAGGTTTGATCCATTTTGACGAGAGAGATAGAAAGTAGAAAAAATAGATTTTAGACAGAGCCAATAAACATGAATTAGAATTATGTGTCTGTATGGAATTAAGTGGATGGAAAGGGAGTTCAGACTTAGTCTCTCTCTTCGCTCTCTAAGACCAAATTATGACAGAGTTGGGACTTTGCTATGGGTTAAATGCCCATATTTTTACTTAGCCAAAGAATATTGTCACGACCCGCTCCCTGGAATACGTAGGAAGGCAGGATACATGACGAGAACTAAAAATGTATCTGCAGGTCTACTGCGCGCTGCTGGGAATAGTACATGTAGTATTCAACAAACAACCAACCAACAAACACAAAACGACACAAAGTCACTGAGAAATACTGAAATCTAAACACTGAACAATTTCATCTACATCTCAAACATCCCATTTCATCAATTCATATAGTACAAGCATCTCTCACCCCAAAAGAAAACCCAAAGTACACATAGCTCTCCTCTTACCCCTCAGCACCCGATCTAAGCTCCAACTCCCAACAACAGCCCTCCAACCTCAACTTCCATCTCCATCTGTCATCCCCAGGAACCACACCTGAAAAAGTCAACAGGGGCACGTCAACGCGTGACCCAGTAGGAATGCCAACTCCCTCTAGTATGCTATTATGAAAATGCAACTATTTTACATGCATTCATAGCAAGGTGCTAATGAAGTATGGGATGAGCTAAAGGGAACACGTGTATGACATAAAGCATTGAATGCATGACATAACGAAAGTACAACAACAAAAGAGTGCAACAACATAAGTAAAATAAACGCAGGCGATAAGAACTACAATAGGCGATGCATATAACAAGGTATACAACATGGAAGGGCTACAAGTAAAGAACGTACAAGTAAGAAACAATTGATAATGCTACAAAAGTAATGAAAGTTATCTGAAGTGTTTTGGACCCTAAGTAGTGGGTAGACCCTCTTGGGACTGGACCTCACCCCCAGTTGGGGTGGAACAGGCAAACTCCCCGAGACAAGCTCTTACTAAAGGAGCCCTGTTTTCCCCTTATTTCCCCTTCATATTTTCTCCAATTCTCCTCATTTCTGTCACTCCCCGCCACTCGGGCAAGAACAGGAGGGCTACCAACCACCAGTCCAGCCCCTCATGTTTTCCCCACAACTTAGTGTCCCCCAATCCCCGTGTCACCCTCATTTAAGAGGACTTAATCATTTATTAGCATTTCAATTAAAACTTAATGTGTAACAAAAGAATCGCATAGCAACCACCATTTCCATTTTTTCTTTTCCACATTTCACAATCCACTTAGGACATGCATCTCCATGTGCATTTCCATTTTTAGATAATGTGAATTTCAGTACGTAGGAATAATCAAATAAACACAGAGATTAAAAACAAGAACCAATCAGAGACACTCAAGACTTGGTAACGCAGTTCGGTGCGCACACCTACATCTGCGGGGCCACGCCTAGAAAATCAGAATACTCCACTAAAATAATCAATGAGTACAATCACTAATTATCGCGATTCTATTAGGAGGAACAACCTCCCCCTCAATACAAACCGTGATGGGTGGTCTCTACCAACCCATGGAGTATTCTCGGCAAGCTCCCCTTGCCCGCAAGCTCCCCTTGCACAACCGACTAGATCAACTCTCTTGATCCCTACGTGCGTAGCCGTCGGCCTCCTCCCGGAGTTCTTCAAAAACTTTAGTAAAAGCCGTAACCCACATCAAGAGTCCACGCCCTACTTTTCTTCGCTCACCCCTCGAAGAAGTTAAGCTGTTGACAACAACTCCACCAACAGAATCACCAAGGATAGGCGGAAACATATGCAGCGCAGCCAAGCAAGATAAAGCAGTTAATGAGGAAATCTCAGTCGACAATCAAAACCGAAAAACAACCAAGAGTCATTAACCATCCTTCAACAGCTTCAACAATAATCACCTAATCCCGCACTGTAGAAGAAGATCTGATTCTGATCAACAAACACGATGACATCTTATCTCCAAAAACAATAGTTCAGTCACGAAGAGGTCTTATCTTCAATAGACGCAAATCAAATAGCTGCATGGAAGATTTGCCGAATCTGATCTCAAATGTTGAACAATAAGTTCAACATTTCATATGACACTTTGTACAACATTTCATAAACACTCATTTGTTAGTGGATCTTTCACACCTCGGTTGTGGATTGATACTTTCATTCACCTTCGTCAGCAAATCTTATGCATACCAGCATTCAACCGAATATCTGGAGAAGGTCTAAACAATAATGCAAGATCTGAAAACATTCATATATAGAATCTTCAACCGCACATATCTTCAACCGCACATACCATTCAGTTATGAAACCAACCAGATTTTGTAACCACTATATCCGGGTAAATAACTTCCTCTTTAATGCTAAATATCCACCAATATTTCTAGGATCACTTCGGGTAAGGAATCCCATATTCAAGGAACCACCGAATCTATTTCAGGTAAAAAGATTAAACCAAATCTCATGCGGATATTTTGCCCATAGAATAAGGAACTATTTCTGGTAAATAAAACCAATAAATCTCAGCAAATATTTCCTTCCATCAGTATAGGAACAACCCAGATTCTCAAAATTCTCAACAAACCTCCATCAATTAAGGAACTAATTCGGGTAAGAAGGAGTATAAAAATCTCACCAATATCTGGAATCAATCAAATCAGGAACCTCCGATATTCTAGGCTACAAATCAGATTTGAGATCACCATGACACATTTGTAGACCAAAGCAGTGTTTCTGAATACGAACAATTATTCCAAATCCGAATGTTGAACATAATGTCGTTCAACATAATGTTCAACATTTTGCTCAAACTGCTAAAAAACAATCCAGATTCCACAAAGTGAGCTCTCCAGATATGGTGCCACTAATGCCAACAAATATCAACAGAAATTCAACCCTAACAATCTCCCCCTTTGGCATTATGTGGCACAAACCAAAGCAAGCGTTAACCAAGCACACATTCTCCCCCTTTGAGCCACAATAATCCAAAACACATTCTCCCCCTTGCTAGAGCAACCCGAGCAGTGATTACCTCAAAAAATACAGCCACATTCTCCCCCTTTCAGCTAGCCTCACAACTCCAAAAGAAAATTCAGAAAAAAACTCAACCGAGGCACATCCAGAGGCTCCTCTGTCTCTCTTAATAGCAAATAAATTCTCAGGCACAACGGAATAAGAGAAAGAACACTATACCACACATCCAGATATAGTGGAGAGTAAAAAAACATCGGCGGTGTTGACAGAGGAGCTTCGGTGGTCTGCATGTCAAAATTTGGAGACGTGGATGCGATGGAACCGGCTAAGAAGTGAACGAACTTCAGGGAAGTCAACCGGTCTAGATGATGAGGCCGCAGAAGATGAAGCATAGGTGGATTGCTGTGCAGGAGAGGGTACAGGAGAAGATCCAATGGCACTGGTGGAGGAAGAGCAGTGAGCAAAGCGACGAGATAGCACTCTGATAATTCTGGAAGAAGATTCATGAGACTTTGGCACAGGTTGCTCACAGTGATTGTCGAAGGGAGATGTCGAGTCTGGTGGCATAACATCTGCAGCAACATTGTTTTGTGTTGTATCTAATGTTACAACATTAGTCACAACATGAAGTGCTTTCTCTGAAGCTGTAGTGTTCTTGCTGTATAATTCAGACTTTCTGACCCATTGCTTCTTCATCTTCATATCAGGGTGTCTAGCATTTCTTCCTTCTGACCAATCTCGCATGCGACTGAAGCAGTTTCTCTCAGTATGGCCGATGAACTTGCAGTAAGCACATGCAGGACGACCACCTTTCACACATCTAGTCTGCTTCTTCTTCTGATCATGCCCCTTGTGCTGACCCATTCTTTCAAGTTCTTTGGTAACTTGAATTCTTCTTTCAGCAGACACATTATTGAAGGCTCCTCTATTGTATCCCACTCCGGTGCGATCTCCTGAAATCTTACCCATGTTTAAGATATCATCCAGCTTTGCTTTTCCAGAATTCCACTTCTCCAAAGTGCATTCAGCTTTCTCTGCCCTGAGAAGAACATTTCTGAAGTTTCTTTCCAATTCTCTACAGTTTTCCTCAGCTTTCAGACATTGGGTTTTGACCTCCTCCTTCTCTTTCTTCAGTCTGTTATTCTCCTCCTTCAGGACTTTGTTGATATTGCAGATTTGCATCCATTTCTCAAACATCATCATGTATGCTTTTCGAATATCATCGTCATTAACTTCTTCATCGCTATCAACTTCAGACTCAGATTCAGTGCAGGATGTTGTACTTAATGTTGTACATGATGTTGAACATAATGTTGCAACATTCTGTCTGACATTGGCTAGTTTGTTGTAATCAGGTCCCTTCTTCTGAGAGGCTGCGAGGGCAATGTAATTACTGATGATGTCCTCATTTTTAACACTCCCATCAGAATCATCTTCACTCCAGGTACTAGTCGGGGATGTCCCTTTCTGCTTCTTCAAGGTGTTTGCACATTCAGCTTGCGTGTGCCCAAATCCTTCACATACTCTACACTGCATCCCTTTTCCTTTCTTTTTCCCTTTACTACTAATCTTCTTCAGCATTCTACTGATGTTTTTGGACAGCGATGCAATGTCTTCATCAAGTTCTGACTCATAATCAGATTTAGATTCTTCACAAGCTTCTACCTTCAGTGCCACCCCTTTGTCCCGTTTGTTTTGCTTCAAATTCATTTCATAGGTCTGAGGTGATCCCATGAGTTCATACAATCTCATATTGGAAGTGTTCCTCGCTTCTTCAATAGCTGCAATCTTTGCCGAAAATTTGTCAGGTAAAGATCTCAGAGTTTTCACTACTAACTTCTTTTGGGAGTACTTCTTCCCCAATTGAAATGCTTGATTTGCTATATCACGTAATCTTCCATTAAATTCAGCCACAGCTTCATCATTATTCATTCTAAGATTTTCAAATTGAGAGGCGAGTATTTGAAGTTTAGAAGCTCTTACAGTACTTGTCCCTTCATGAATATTCTGCAGTATATCCCATGCTTCCTTTACATACTCACACGTAGAGATTAACTTGAATTGCTCTTCGTCGACAGCGGAAAAAATAGCATTAATTGCTTTAGAATTGCATAAGGCTGCATGTTCTTTGTAACGACCCGCTCTCGGGGCCCGTTACTTATTCGGTTTATTTGCAGGTTCCACAGTTTATCAGTGAATTCAGCATAGCCACAACGCAGAGATGTACCAACAACACTCAAATCAGCTTACAGACATTATTACAGTCCAAATTAAAGTACAACAACCAACACTCTCACACACCAATACATGAAAGGAAATACTGGAAGGAAATGCAGAAAAGGAAATACATAGTACAATACACACTCCGACAGAAAAGTAACTAAAACTCTGTGGCCTCCGGGTCGTACGCAGGCTCCTCATACTCTGGAGCAATCTCCTCAATCTGATCTTCGTCTGTCGGTGCCACAAGTGGAACCGAAGGTAAGTCACAAAGATTCTAAACAAAGAAAAGGAGTACTGTACAAGTATGACAAGCAGAAGTAAAGTACGGTGTAGTGTCTGTACCAGTGCAGAAAGTATAGTGCATGACTGTAAAGAAGTAACCGTGCAAGCTCTGCTAAAACTACGTGACTCAAGTCGGAGAGTACAATATGTGACCGTTCAGTTCGTCTCTTGCCTGGGTGCTACCCAGACGATTGCCGGAACCCAGGCAGCAGGATGGTTTGCCGAAACGCAGGCAGCTAGACAGGAGGCCGAAACACAGGCAGCTTGACATGTAGATCGAACTCTAGTCACTCCCGTACTCTCGCAACTATGAGTTACCCCAAAACCCGGTGTTGTGTCAAGTACAAGTTCTTTACATGAACGTTCCACGGGATGTTTCAAGTCAAGTCCAACACAAGAAAGTGGCGTGTGTTTCCGTGCTTCGAGCACGTAGTAGTGCGGTGCTACAAGTTCGTACGGGCACAGTGGCTAGATTTCTAAGGTTAGAACCTATCGTGACTTACCAAAATTAATACTGTTGTAGTAAGCTGGAAGAGGATCTAGTGCTTCCTCAGAAGTTGGTACACCAGAGTCTGTACCTGCAACACAAAATACTTATTTTAGAAAAACACGACTTTTTCCTATTTAATAATTAGGTTAGTTTGATTTTTAAACTCATTAAAACGGTGTCGGAAAATATTTAAAATTTTTATATAAACCTAAAATAATTATTTAGATTTTACTGCAAGAGAGGAGAATTTTCAGAAGCTTCTGTAATTTCTTATAATTTTTAGAAACTTAGAAATAGCTTAAAAATCCTAAAAACTTAAGGAACGTGTATCTTCCGTAATTTCTTACGGGAGCAATACAAATCGGAATTACATGAATAAGTATTCAAAATGATCGTCTCGAAGTCTATTGTCACATATAATTTTATCACATATTTTTGTGTGTGAAAACAGCGAGTTACGATTTTTAGAACGAATTATACGTATTTAATCTTTAGGTTCGAAAAATCATTTTGGAAAAAGTAGACATCTGGTCGAGGTAAGACCAGAGCCATTGGATCCGAAATGTCGTTTCTGATTTTCTGGGGCTATCCACACATTTTTCTGGCCCCTGTATAATTAGTTATGGATTTTATACCATAAAACCCCATTAATAATCAATTAATAATACGAAATTTCGAATTTTCTTACTATTTACAAGTTTGCCATCGAGCAAACTTACGCAGCCCGACGCACAGCATCGGAGGGGGCTCGTCGGCGGGGGGCTCGGGCGGCGAGGCGAGCGGGGGCGACGGCGGCAGGTCGTGGGGACGCCGGCGACGAGGCGGCGGCGGACGACTGCGGCGGCAACCGCGGTGGCAGCAGCGAGAGAGAGAGGGAGGGAGGCGGAGTCGTTGGCGGCGACGTGCGGAGCTCCTCCGGGGGCGATGGCGAAGCGAGGGGCGTCGGGAGGTGAGGTCGGACGACGGCGACAAAGGCGGGGTCCTTGCGGCGGCGACGTGGGCGATCGAAGGCGGAGACTGGAGCTTCGGGGGGACGCTGTCGGGGTTTGCCGGCGTGTGGGGGCTTCGGGCGGAGCTCGAGGGGATCGCGGCGATGTCGCCGTTCGTCGGGCGGCGGTCGGAGCCTGGAGGGAGGTGCGGAGAGTGTGAGAGGGGGAGATAGAGAGAGAGTGAGAGGGAGAGGGTGAAAGAGAGATGCGGGAGAGAGAGAGAGAGCGGGCTGTGGGGGAGGTTAATGCCTGGGGGAGATAGAGGATTAGGGGGGGATTTATAGGGATAGTTAGTAATAAACATTAATTATAGCATTAAATTGGTAGGTAGAAAATTGGACTAACTTTAGAAAATGGGGTGAGGCATGAACCTCATGCTGGCATACGGGTAGGGGTTAGGTAGATGATTAGGTAATTAGGATAGGTTAAAAGTAATTAGTAAAAAGTAAAACCCCCTTTAGTGAAAGTAATTAGTAAAATACAAAACCGAAATTACAATTTTGTCCCTACTAGTAAACGTGTCCGAAAAATTACGAAAACATACCCACGGGACCGTATTGTCGCGAGGATGGCGAATACGAAGTCCGTTCCGGGATTTGAGCTACGGAAATACTAGTTTTAGGCCAAAACGTTTAGAAAGCGGGTATGTGGGTTCTAGGCTGAAATGATATCCGAAAATTACGAAATTAATGTGGGGAGCCCTAAATGATCATAGGATGCTACTGCAGAAGTTTGAAAACGTTTTGAAGACGTTTGTATAGAAAATAAATTCGTCGAATCAAAACGGTAATTTTGGAAGATGAATTTTAACAGAAATGTTTTGGGTATTTGAGAAAATCTGAAATTGCTGAAATACTTTATAATAAGTCTAGTGTTTCAAAATATTTTTATAAGAATTTTTGAAATCCGTTTAAAACTCCTGATCAACCATTACAAATGTCTTTTAAAATAAAATTACTTTAAATATTTGATTTAAAAGTATTGGAAAAATACAGGCCGTTACATTCTTCAATCCGACTCCAATCTCTTGCCGACTTGAGGTGTTCTTCGCCATCTTTGTCAATTTCGGTTGGCGATATCCATCCTTCACTGACAGCGATCCAGGCCTTCTCATCAATGGACTTAATGAATATACGCATCCGAGACTTCCAGTAAGTGTAGTTTGTACCAGTGAGCAAAGGAGGACGAACAACAGAGGCACCTTCTCGTGTAGCCATGATTCAAGTACTGAAATCCAAGATCACACCCACTTTGATAACAAAGTTATACAGGTGACTTGCTCTAATACCAAATGTGAATTTCAGTACGTAGGAATAATCAAATAAACACAGAGATTAAAAACAAGAACCAATCAGAGACACTCAAGACTTGGTAACGCAGTTCGGTGCGCACACCTACATCTGCGGGGCCACGCCCAGAAAATCAGAATACTCCACTAAAATAATCAATGAGTACAATCACTAATTATCGTGATTCTATTAGGAGGAACAACCTCCCCCTCAATACAAACCGTGATGGGTGGTCTCTACCAACCCATGGAGTATTCTCGGCAAGCTCTCCTTACCCGCAAGCTCCCCTTGCACAACCGACTAGATCAACTCTCTTGATCCCTACGTGCGTAGCCGTCGGCCTCCTCCCGGAGTTCTTCAAAAACTTTAGTAAAAGCCGTAACCCACATCAAGAGTCCACGCCCTACTTTTCTTCGCTCACCCCTCGAAGAAGTTAAGCTGTTGACAACAACTCCACCAACAGAATCACCAAGGATAGGCGGAAACATATGCAGCGCAGCCAAGCAAAATAAAGCAGTTAATGAGGAAATCTCAGTCGACAATCAAAATCGAAAAACAACCCAGAGTCATTAACCATCCTTCAACAGCTTCAACAATAATCACCTAATCCCGCACTGTAGAAGAAGATCTGATTCTGATCAACAAACACGATGACATCTTATCTCCAAAAATAATAGTTCAGTCACGAAGAGGTCTTATCTTCAATAGACGCAAATCAAATAGCTGCATGGAAGATTTGCCGAATCTGATCTCAAATGTTGAACAATAAGTTCAACATTTCATATGACATTTTGTACAACATTTCATAAACACTCATGTGTTAGTGGATCTTTCACACCTCGGTTGTGGATTGATACTTTCATTCACCTTCGTCAGCAAATCTTATGCATACCAGCATTCAACCGAATATCTGGAGAAGGTCTAAACAATAATGCAAGATCTGAAAACATTCATATATAGAATCTTCAACCGCACATATCTTCAACCGCACATACCATTCAGTTATGAAACCAACCAGATTTTGTAACCACTATATCCGGGTAAATAACTTCCTCTTTAATGCTAAATATCCACCAATATTTCTAGGATCACTTCGGGTAAGGAATCCCATATTCAAGGAACCACCGAATCTATTTCAGGTAAAAAGATTAAAACAAATCTCATGCGGATATTTTGCCCATAGAATAAGGAACTATTTCTGGTAAATAAAACCAATAAATCTCAGCAAATATTTCCTTCCATCAATATAGGAACAACCCAGATTCTCAAAATTCTCAACAAACCTCCATCAATTATGGAACTAATTCGGGTAAGAAGGAGTATAAAAATCTCACCAATATCTGGAATCAGTCAAATCAGGAACCTCCGATATTCTAGGCTACAAATCAGATCTGAGATCACCATGACACATTTGTAGACCAAAGCAGTGTTTCTGAATACGAACAATTATTCCAAATCCGAATGTTGAACATAAAGTCGTTCAACATAATGTTCAACATTTTGCTCAAACTGCTCAAAAATAATCCAGATTCCACAAAGTGAGCTCTCCAGATATGGTGCTACTAATGCCAGCAAATATCAACAGAAATTCAACCCTAACAGATACAAATCAAAAGCGGCATACCTTCCATGCAACCATAACCATTATCCATGAACAACATTATGGGATGAAGTATTAGCATGCCACAAGTACCATTCTCCATGAAACATCAATATGTGATCTAATAGTGTATAATGAAACATGCATGCCACATATGCACATAAAAAGCATAGGAAAACATACACGTGGAAACCATGGCATTACACATTACATAATACTTCAAGAGATAAACATTTAGGCCAGTAAGACATGTCCTCTAGGCAACACAAATTTCAATGAATTGCAGAGAGTCACAGAAACTGATTGATGTCACCTCTTTATAGTGATAATTTGGAATAGGTTTTTGAATAGAACCCGTAGATAATTAGGTTATACTTTCAGATATAAAATTTCAGCAATTTATGACATTTAGGTTAAGAGTTATGAATTATTCTACATCAGCTGCATACGTGCAGAATCTGCCTAGAACAAAAACAGAACTGTTGAGATCAGGAAAGTAGTCATTTGCAGCATGTTACAGTCAAAATTATGGAAAGAGTTCAACACGAAAAATGTAGATATGGAAGTTTTACTTCCACCCACCAATTTTAAGAAAATAATCATGAGTATGTGATTTATGGTGCTCCATTCAATAACAGATAGCAGCTCTGCAGAAAGACAGAATATCTGCATCAACTAAATCAATGTATTTCTCATATCTACAGTCCGACCTGGGTAAAATATACAAAATGAAAGTTGTAAATCAGGAGTTTCTGATTTCCGCAGTATCCCAAATCATCTAATTTCATTACGTATCATGGTCGTTATCACCGTTTTAATACAGGGTATCAAAACAGACATAAATCTGCTATGTTGCAAACGAAACCATTTTTCTCCCAGAATTTAAACTAAACATATAACAAATCATATATGAATTTGGGATAGGACTTCATGCTCTACATGAAGATATTTTTTCCAGATTTTTATTTGAATTAAAAATAGCAGAAATCATCAGTTAAATATGGACCAGATTGCTGGAATTTGAATCAGATTTGCTTTAACACCCAATTCACAAAGATACTCAAGGAAAATGAGAACAATTTGCATAATTCATGCATGAACACACTAAAAGAGTATGGATTCCTACCTCAAAGCTAAGATGAAGCAATCTCCCCCATCAATTCCATGAAACCCCACTTGGATCTCCACCATCAAGCTCTAAGAACCCTAATCTTCTTCTTCCCCCAACTCCTCTCTTCTCTGGGATTTCCCTTCCTCTTTTTTCTTTTTCTCCATGTTAGGGTTTTGTCTCTACTGCTAGTTTATGCTTTGCTTGTCATTTGTGGCACTCCGATAATCGTCTCTCTCTATGTACTCCTTGAAGTGTTTGGACAAAGTATTTGAGGATGTTAGACATCTTGTTGAACGGTTTGTTGCGACAGAACCGTATTATCTGAAGAGGAGACAAGTCTCAGCTGAGCTTGTTGGACGTTTTGTTGGATAGATTGTTGAACCCCCGTGTTCAACATGCTGTGCCTATGTGCGACTGCTGTAGATCGAAGCCTGAGGTGCACGTGATCTTAAGTCACCGTTTATATTTGTTCAGTTATTTATGACGGTTAATATCCGCTGAAGATTTGATTGGCTGAGAATATCGTTCAGTTCCGTTCGTGAAGAATTAGTTGAAGATATCTTCGATGGCGAGATTCTGGCAACGATCTCCTGCGGAGATTTAGGGATCTCGTTCCATCTATGGGAGTTGCGGTTATTGCTGTTACGGAGTTGCTTCTAGATTGATTGATCTAGCACTGATTGAACGGTGATTGATGGCGTTGCTGCTTTAAGAGCTTGAGGGCATTGGCGGCTAGGTTAGCGACTTTGGTGAAAGAAGTCCTCGTTGATACACTCCGGGAGGGAGGCCGGCTATCACGTACGTGGGATCAAGGGAGTTGATCTTGTCGGTGGTGCAAGGGGAGCTTGCAGGCAAGGGGAGCTTGCCAAGAATACTTCACGGGGTTGATTGCGATCACCCCTCACGGTTTGTTTTAAGGATGAGTGTGTTCTTCCTTATAGAAGCATGAATTTTAGAGTTTGTATTCTCTGATCTTTATAGTGAAGTATTCTATTTTTCTGGGCGTGGCCCCGCAAATGTAGGTGTGCGCACCGAACTGCGATACCAAGTCTCGTGTGTCCTTGCTTGCTGTGTGTCTTTATTGTTGTTCGTTATGTTCTCTACTGCGTACTGAATTTCAATTGGTATCAGAGCAGGTCATCCACAATACTTTGACTTTCTTTCAAAGTGGGTGTGATCATGTGTGTCAGTACGCTGATCATGAATACAAAAGAAGGTGCTTCGGTTACTCGTCCCCCTTTGCTCACTGGATCGAACTACACTTATTGGAAGTCTCGTATGCGAGCTTTTATCAAATCTTTGGATGAAAAGGCTTGGGTTGCTACAGTTGAAGGATGGAACCCTCCGGTTGAAGTCAACAAAGAAGGCAAGGAATGCTTCAAACCTGTGAGAGACTGAAATTCTGATGAGGAACGTGCTGCCTTAGGAAACTCAAAGGCGGTTAACGCCATCTTTACTGCTGTTGATGAAGAGCAGTTCAAGCTTATATCAACTTGTGAGCATGCTAAAGAAGCTTGGGACATTCTTCAAAACGTGCATGAAGGAACCAGCACTGTTAAGCCCTCAAAATTGCAAATGCTCGCCAGTCAGTTTGAAAATCTGAGGATGAATGAAAACGAGACGGTTGCAGAATTCAATGGAAGATTGAGAGATATTGCAAATCAGGCATTCCAACTGGGTAAGAAGTATTCACAAAAGAAACTTGTTGAAAAGACCCTGAGGTCCTTGCCAGATAAATTTTCAGCAAAGATTGCAGCAATAGAGGAAGTAAGGAACACATCGACCATGAGATTGGACGACTCATGGGCTCCCTACATACCTATGAGATGAATCTCAAACAAAACAAAAAGGAGAAGGGTGTTGCCTTGAAGACTGAAGCCAGTGAACTGTCAAAATCTGATAATGAGTCAGAACTCGAAGATGATATCGCTCTTCTCACCAAAAACTTTAGTAAGATGATGAGAAAGATTAGCAACAGAGGTCAGAATTTCAAAGCCACTAACAAAAAGGTGCGGTCAGGACCTCCTGCTGGTGAAAAGAATGCTGGTCGCCCTATACACAGGTATGAGTCTAAAAACAAAGGAAAGGGAATACAATGTAGAGAATGTGAAGGGTTCGGACATATACAGGCAGAATGTGCAAACACCCTTAAGAAGCAAAAAGGGAAATCCCTCGCCAGCACCTGGAGCGATGAAGACTCTGGAGGTAGTGTGGAAGATGAAGACATAACTAGTAATTATGTTGCTTTCACAGCTATTTTGAATGACAAATCTGAAGGCAAGTCCTTCAGTCATGTTGAACATAATGTTGCAACATCCAAGCACAAGGGAGAAAATGTTGTACGAAGTGTTGTAACAAATGATGCTAGTTCTGATAGTGAAGTTGAATCAGAAGGTGAAAGTGAAGAAGATATTGATGATGAGGAAATCCGCACAGCCTATCAAACTATGTTCTACAAATGGATGGAAATCTGTGAAATCAACAAGAAACTGAAAGATGAATGCTCTAAGTTGAGAAGTGAGAAGAATGCAACTCAAGCCAAACTTCTGAAGACTGAAACAAGCCTCCGAAACTGTGAGAGAAATATGAAGAGAGCTTTACTAAGAGCTGAGAAGGCAGAAAGCACTGTTAACAGGTGGAACTCAGGAAAAACCAAACTTGATGACATCCTCAACATGGGAAAGGTGGCTGGAGATCGAACAGGAGTTGGTTACCACAGAGGAAGTCATCTACACACACTCAAGACCAGGAGTAGTCTCAATGCTAAGGAACATGTTAAAAGGAGTTCATATGATGAGGCCAAGTCAAGAGGAAAGAACAGAAAAGGTACTACTTTTAGGCAGCCTATATGCAATTACTGCAAACAAATAGGACACAATGATTGGAGCTGTTTCAGGCGCATGAAGCATGTGAGTGAAGGAAGAAATATTATTCATCCGCAACAGCGAACAAGCATGAAATGGATTAAGAAGTCAGAGCTGATCAGTATGGTTGCTTACACATCTTTGGCTACCTTTGCAGAAAATCAGTGGTATTTTGACAGCGGTTGCTCTCGGCACATGACAGGGAACAAGGGTCTTCTATCTGAGTACACTGCTCGGAATAAAGGCCATGTCACTTTTGGGGATGGACAGAGAAGCAGAGTTATTGGAAAAGGAAATCTGAATATGACAGAAACTCTGAAATTGAAAGATGTGATGCATGTTGAAAATTTAAAGGCTAATCTCATTAGTATCAGTCAGTTGTGCGATCAAGGTCTGCTGGTTCGATTCAACAAAAATGAATGCCTTGTGTTTAATGGTGATGAAGTGTGCATTCTTTCTGGAAAAAGATCTAGTGACAACTGCTACCTGTTACAAGAACCTGACAGGTGTCTGAGTATCACCACGGATGCTTCTGAACAGTGGCATCAGAAGCTAGGACATGTAAATTTCAAGATCCTAATGAAAATCTCCAAAGCAAGAGCTGTCCGTGGAATGCCTACTTTAATCAAGAAGAAAGAAGGAGTGTGTGAAGCCTGCCAACTGGGAAAGCAGAAGAAAGTGAGTCACAAACAAATTCAGAATATCACAACTTCAAAAACTCTGGAGCTGCTACATATGGATCTGATTGGACCCACTTCAGAAACAAGCGTCGGAGGTAAGAAGTACATCTTTGTATGTGTTGATGATTTTTCACGTTTCACCTGGGTGGATTTTCTGAAGGAGAAATCAGATACTTTCGATGCTTTCAAAAAATTGTGTACTCGTCTTCAAGTTGAAAGAGGAGACAACATAGGGAAAGTCATTCGGATCCGAAGTGATCATGGAAAAGAGTTTGAGAATCACTCATTCTCTGAATTCTGCGAGGCACAAGGTATAGGACATGATTTCTCGGCTCCTAAGACTCCTCAGCAAAACGGAGTTGTTGAAAGGAAGAATCGAACTCTTCAGAAAATGGCTCGAGTTATGCTGAATGCCCGAAAAGTGAATGTTAAGTGGTGGGCTGAAGCGATTAACACTGCATGCTACACCATCAACAGAGTTTACCTTCGTCCACGGACTGAGACAACTCCATATGAAATTTGGAAAGGACGAAAGCCAGATGTCTCCTACTTTCATATCTTTGGAAGCAAGTGCTACATCCTGCAAGATCGGACACCAAGACGGAAGTTCGACACCAAGAGTGACAAAGGAATTTTCTTGGGGTATTCTACAAGGAGTCGTGCTTTCCGTGTGCTGAATGAACGAACAGATGTCATGATGGAATCCATTAACGTTGTGGTTGATGATTTTGATCAGGGAGAATCCATTCTAACTGGTGAAAAAGGAGTTCAAGAAGACAGAAATGAGGATGATTTTCGTGTTGAAAGTGATGTTGCAACAAACAAGACCAAACAGAACAATGTTGAACAAATTGTTGCAACACAGGATACTGCCACCATGGAGTCGATTCAAGTAGAAGCTGAAAATGCTCAAGATGCTGAGGGAGTTACAAAGATTATACGAGACCATCCGCCGGAGCTAATCATTGGTGACGTATACGACAGTCGTCGCACCAGAGGTACTAGTCGTGTTAATTACAGAGATCTGGCTAGGTATGCTTGCTTGCTTTCTACTATCGAACCCAAAAATGTGAAGGAAGCAATTGGTGATGATTTCTGGGTCTCGGCTATGCAAGAGGAACTAAACCAATTCCAACGAAATGATGTCTGGAGTCTTATGGAGAGACCAAAAGGAACAAATGTCATCGGGACAAAATGGATATTCAAAAATAAGATAGATGAGAAGGGAAATGTTACTCGCAATAAAGCCCGGCTTGTTGCTCAAGGGTATACCCAAGTGGAAGGCATTGACTTCGATGAGACATTCGCTCCAGTAGCTCGGTTGGAATCTATTAGACTGTTGCTAGCGGTTGCCTGTAGTTTAAATTTCAAACTGCACCAAATGGACGTGAAAAGTGCTTTTCTGAACGGGCTGTTGAATGAAGAAGTGTATGTTGAACAACCCAAAGGCTTTGCTAATCCATTTCTTCCTAATCATGTTTATAAGCTGAAGAAGGCGCTGTATGGTCTGAAACAAGCTCCAAGGGCCTGGTATGAAAGATTGACCACATATCATCTCAAGAAGGGATACGAGAGAGGAGGAGCTGATAAGACCTTATTTGTTCAAAGGACAAGATCAAGTGTGATGATTGCCCAGATCTATGTTGATGACATAGTCTTCGGTTCAACATCGCAACAGCTAGTGCATGAGTTTATTAATCTCATGCAAAGGGAGTTTGAAATGAGCATGGTAGGTGAGTTGAATGTATTTCTTGGCCTCCAAGTTAAACAGTGTCCAGATGGTCTGTTCATCTCGCAGAGCAAGTATGCAAGGAATCTTGTCAAGAGATTCGGTTTAGAAAGTGCTAGACATGTTCGGACTCCCATGAGTACATCTGAAAAACTCTCTAAGGATGAAGGAGGAAGAGATGTTGAAGTTACTCTTTACAGAAGCATGATAGGTAGTCTGTTATATTTAACAGCTAGCCGACCGGATATCAGTTTCAGTGTTGGAGTCTGTGCTCGTTATCAAGCAAGCCCTAAGGAATCTCATATTATTGTCGTAAAGAGGATTATCAGGTATATCAGCGGAACAGCAGACTATGGTATATGGTATACAAAGGATACGAATACTCTTGTCTCAGGATATAGTGATGCTAACTGGGCAGGAAATACAGATGATCGGAAAAGCACCACCGGAGGATGTTTTTATGTGGGGAACAATCTGGTGTCATGGTATAGTAAAAAACAGAACTCCATATCGTTATCTACAGCAGAGGCTGAGTATATTGCAGCGGGAAGTTGTTGTACACAATTGCTATGGTTGAAGCAAATGTTGATAGACTATGGACTGGAACAAGGAATTATGACTATTTTATGTGACAACCAGAGTGCTATAAATATCTCAAAGAACCCTGTCCAGCATTCCAGAACAAAACACATCGACATCCGACATCACTTTATTAGAGAGCTGGTTGAGAAGAAGTCCCTAGTCATGAAGTATGTAGCTCAGGTAACCAACTAGCAGACATATTTACAAAGCCTCTAGACACCACCAGATTTGAGGAATTGCGACAAGCCTTAGGGCTGTGTCGTATCTGATGTTGTTCACTTTGTTGTGAACATTGTTGCAACATTGGGTTGCAACAACAAGAGAATTGTGCCGTCTTGGGCTATCAGGTTTGGTTTCTCCTTTCAATTTCGTTACCCGGTATTTAATTCCTTATTTTCATATCCCGTTCCCAAGGCGCAATTCTCTACTCTCTTAAAAATCAAATATCTTCAAGATTCTCCTGTCTGGTCTTCTAGGGTTCTTGATCTGATCTTTGTGCCTGTGAGACCGGTTCTTTTCTTTGTTCGATTATGGAGAGAGATCATTCGAAATCGCCCTCGCAGCCTCCTCACCGGTCTTCTCGTCGGACTGCCTCCGTAAGAAAAAATGCTCCACCATCTTCTTCCTCTCCTATCAAACGGAAAAGGGGGTCTTCTCGCACCAGGCACGGGTCTCCCATGGGTACTACCTTATTTCCTCAATCCTCTAGCATTTTCTCCAGCATGCACTCTCATGGAACTTCAAATTTGGAGCTAGTCAAGTTTTCCCCAATTCTCGAAATTCCCCTTTGTCAAAACCCTTCTGATGATGAAGTGTCTGATGATGAAGAATTCCCTGAACCTGTTACAATTCAAGACTGGTTTTGGTATTTGCGGAGAACTGGTAAGAGATTAGACCTTTCGTCTTTGGATGTATCTCACATTCATTTCAAAAATCTCATGCACAAGAAGATTAAAGGGAAAGTTATGAGCGTTGAAGTGCCTCGAGATAGGAAGATTGTGATTCGAACTTGGAATCCCAAGTCCTATGTGAAAATCTCTGAAATTGAAATTGTGGAAATTTCGGATTCTGAGGAACCTTCAGTGTTTGCTGAAATGCCTAAGTCAAGAGACACTGTTGAAGATTCCACGGCAAATTTGTTCTCTGAGAATTCTTTTGAGCAAAGTGATGAAAAGATGAACAGGATGTTGAAATGGAAGTAGTTGTTGATGCTGATACTGTGCCTCCTATTCCATCTCAGGAAGAGACCCCTGTCCCTCTGTCTTCTATGTGTGAGGATGAGAATACACAAAATGTGGCTAATGACAATGATCGTGGTTCAAATGAAGGAGCTCAGTCTATATCTTCTGACTTCTCTCAGCAAGTGCCTGAGACTGAAAGAGAATCCAAGAAAGATGTCTGTGATCAAGGAGCATGCCTTGAAGATTCCTCTTGTGTGGGCCAAATTGTGTCAGGTGAAGATGTGGATCCTGCTGGTGTTTGTTTAGAAAATAGGCAGTCTCTCAAAGATGCTGTGGGGTCGATACCTGGTTCTATGAATCTAGATATCTCAGGAGAACCTCTGGATGGCCAAGATGTGGATCTTCCCTCTGTTCTGCCAGAGACTGAGGTTGTGCAAGTTGGTCAAGATGATGATGCTGTTGTTGTTGAGACTGAGATTGGTTCTGCTAATCATTGTGATATGACTCAAGGTTCTGCAGATGCTGATGGTGACATTGCAGGGTCGAATATTGATGCTATTCCCCGTGTGGAGGATGCTGATGAAGATTTTGTTGTACAAAATGTTACAACAAGTCCTACAACATGTGAGTTACCTGAAGAAAATGATCCTCCCATGTCCTCCTTTATGCGCAAGAGTAGATCTGTGTCCAAGAAGCGTCCTGTTCCTCCACCTTCCAGGAGTGCTGAGTCTTCTCCTTCCAAGCGGCCTAAACTTTCAGCTTCCGCTCCTTGTCGCCCTCCCCCGTTTACATCTTCAGATGCCCTGAGCAAAACTTTCTTTGACAAAACCCGTAAGAACAGATGGCCAGCTTACTCCGAGAGATCTCTTATATCAGAGAAAGTCCTCAATCTGTCATCTTTTGACAAGACTCAGTTGGAATCTATTCTGAAGGATCTTGGTCTTTTCCATGCTGCCACATGCTTCAGCATCTATTATCCTATTTTGGTGCGAGAGTTTTACTGTAATCTCTCCAAATCTGCAAGTGATGGATCCTCTCGTTGGTGTTTCAGAAATTATGTCCGAGGAAAGATTGTCTCATTCTCTCCTGCATCTCTGAACAAATTATTAGAATGGAAATGTTCCCAATCTGTTCCAGCGTTTGGTGACTCCGCTGGAGTGAGCTTTGACAGACTGATTGAGGTCGTGACTGCTGGAAAGTTGTCACGCTGGCCTACTAAGTCATCTGTGTTTCCCTCGTCTGCACTTACTGCAAAGTATTTTATTCTATTCAGAGTTGCTACTCGAAACTGGCTCCCTACCTCAAATGTTTCAGTAGTCACTAGGGACATGTGCAAACTATTGTTCTCTGCTGGCACGTCTCAGGTTTTCAATTTAGGAAGAATCATTTTCGATTCTATCTTATCTTTTGCTGAATTATCATCATACGGGACCTCTTTACCTCATGGAGCTCTCATATCCATGATGCTTTTGGCTCAAAAGTTGCCCTTGTCTCCTTCGGATCTTCCCTCTACCTGTGACAGTATCTCGTATACAGCAAAGTCTGTGGCTGGTAAATTCAATGATATCTCTGAGGTGTTGCCCTCTTTGCATGATGGTCTATCTTCACCTCCTCTGTCTAGTAATGCTGGAACCCAGTCCTCTTTGCCTCCTGATTCTCAGTCTGCTAGCTCCTCTAGTTCGAGTGTAGTGGACATTGAGTTCCTGGAATGTGCCCTTCAAAATGTCAATGATCAGCTTCTTGTTCTTGATAGCCAGCGGGCTCTTTTGGAACGTCACAGGCTGCTGTTGCAAGATAAGATGTCTGCTCTGAAGCGTGGCTCCTCTGCCGATCTCTGACTGGTGTATAGTTTCTAGTGGCTCAAAAGGGGAGATAAAGGTATGATATATAGTTTCTTTTGTGTAGTTGATGCCAGATGGCTGTGTGGAGGTATTGGTCATGTTCTCCAAAGATAGTAGGCAGTTTTCTTGTCTGGTATGTTATTGAACATCATACTGTATTGTGCCACTAAATGACAAAAGGGGAGATTGTTAGGTTTTGTCTCTACTGCTAGTTTATGCTTTGCTTGTCATTTGTGGCACTCCGATAATCGTCTCTCTCTATGTACTCCTTGAAGTGTTTGGACAAAGTATCTGAGGATGTTAGACATCTTATTGAACGGTTTGTTGCGACATAACCGTATTATCTGAAGAGGAGACAAGTCTCAGCTGAGCTTGTTGGACGTTTTGTTGGACAGATTGTTGAACCCCCGTGTTCAACATGTTGTGCCTATGTGCGACTGCTGTAGATCGAAGCCTGAGGTGCACGTGATCTTAAGTCGCCGTTTATATTTATTCAGTTATTTATGACGGTTAATATCTGCTGAAGATTTGATTGGCTGAGAATATCGTTCAGTTCCGTTCGTGAAGAATTAGTTGAAGATATCTTCGATGGCGAGATTCTGGCAACGATCTCCTGCGGAGATTTAGGGATCTCGTTCCATCTATGGGAGTTGCGGTTATTGCTGTTACGGAGTTGCTTCTAGATTGATTGATCTAGCGCTGATTGAACGGTGATTGATGGCGTTGCTGCTTTAAGAGCTTGAGGGCATTGGCGGCTAGGTTAGCGACTTTGGTGAAAGAAGTCCTCGTTGATACACTCCGGGAGGGAGGCCGGCTATCACGTACGTGGGATCAAGGGAGTTGATCTTGTCGGTGGTGCAAGGGGAGCTTGCAGGCAAGGGGAGCTTGCCAAGAATACTTCACGGGGTTGATTGCGATCACCCCTCACGGTTTGTTTTAAGGATGAGTGTGTTCTTCCTTATAGAAGCGTGAATTTTAGTGTTTGTATTCTCTGATCTTTATAGTGAAGTATTCTATTTTTCTGGGCGTGGCCCCGCAGATGTAGGTGTGCGCACCGAACTGTGATACCAAGTCTCGTGTGTCCTTGCTTGCTGTGTGTCTTTATTGTTGTTCGTTATGTTCTCTACTGCGTACTGAATTTCACTCCCCTTTTTTGGGTGACATGTGTGAATTTGGCCATGGGGAGAGGGGGATTCGGCTGGTTGGGTTTGGGGGCAAGGGAGAAAGGGAAAATGAAACAGAATCAATTAGGAGAAGAATGAGGAATGTTGTAGAAGAGAGAAGAAAAACATTTAATAAATGGGAACCCCTTCTATTTACAAGTTTGCCATTCACTAAAATATCTCCCTTCTCTCTTCTCCTTTCTAATAATCCAAGCCCAACAATCAAGCCCAACCAACCAACTCTAGCTACTAAAATCAACTACAGGCACAATTAATAATAACAACAATAATGTTATGGATCAACTACTGGGGGAGGAACCCCCAGCCCTTTATTTATAGGCATGGTAGGGGAGTACAAAGATAGAATACATTGATATGGGCGTATCTCAAAGATACCCGCAATCCTAACCGACTCCGGTTATTTCCATTCACAACACTCCCCCTTATCCAGCTATAGGTGTGGACTCTGCTTTTAAGAGTACTTCGGGATTCTGAGCGTAATAAGAGTCTCACATGGGGTGGATACTTCGGGATCCTGAGTTGGTGAGGTTTGCCTCGTTAAAACCTTTAGCTATGGAAAACCCAGTGGGAGAAACCATAGTTAAGGGAAAAGAGTACAAACGCTCTTTAACTCGCCCTGATCTGTGCAAGTGAATCTGCTCATGAATACTTCTGGATTCTGAGCGTCACAGAGGGGTGGATACTTCAGGATCCAGAGTTGATGTGATTTGCCTCGTTAAAACCTTTGGCTATGGAAAACCCAGTGGGAAAAACCATAGCTAAGGGAAAAGAGTACAAATTCCCTCAACTCCCCCTGATCTGTAAAAGCTCTTAGGCTTTCAGATCTCTTAGGCTTATCTCATCACTCCTATTTACAACATTCCGAAAATATACACAGATTACAAAGTTATTGCAATTAAGTAGCTGCTGAATCCAGAAACTCTGGAGAGGTGTGCTAAGTATCGTCGCCTCTGATGATGTCTTCAGGCTATGTGGTTAGCTCCACAATACCAGCTTCTATCCCAATCGTCATTGGGATGTGATGTACCAGCAGGCGCCCTCAAGTACACCATTGGTGTGGTGAGGATCTCGGAATGATAGGAAGATGTCGCCTTCATAAATTGCTTTGTAGATCTGCAGGGGATGGCCATCCCACTGTGGGTACCCGTTGTGTGATTTCTCAGCATAGGGACTGGACCTGAAACCTGCATTTGCATGAACATTGGAGGATAATACTTCATTTTGTAAGCCCGAATCTTTTGACCCTTGGAGGAAGCGCAGAAGGCTTAACTCCGGTCTAATGGCCCTTTTTAGGTGCCAACTATCTCTGGCTAATGAGTTTACTGCAATTGCTGTATCTGGACGCATGCAGTTAGCCATGAGTGCCTGATTGCACTTAGGTAAGGGACTTTGGGACCAGTTATATCCTCCCCCTCTTCCA
Organism: Scilla litardierei; assembly: GCA_030789695.1. Classification (NCBI taxonomy): domain Eukaryota; kingdom Viridiplantae; phylum Streptophyta; class Magnoliopsida; order Asparagales; family Asparagaceae; genus Scilla; species Scilla litardierei. The sequence goes on along the minus strand of CM061140.1, from coordinate 164,707,307 downwards.
GCGATCGGAAGGGTTCTTTTTTGTACATCCATTGAGTATACCACCGTAGGTGTACTTTGGATGACAATGGTCCTTTTAATTTCTCCAACGCACTTCTGGGCGTTTATAACAGGATTCTATGAGCCATGACTTTATATTTGCCTAGGTCTTTTTATTTCATGTTTAAAAGTCAGGCTTGTACATTTATTTCGGTTTTCTCTTCAGGAGATCCGATGAGATGTTAGTTGTCTACAACTAAGATCTCTAATCCTGTTCTTTGCACAGATGCAAAGACAACCTTCAGTAGGAATCATTGACTTGTCAAATGATTCTCTTGGTTGTACATTTATTTATTATACTTATTGTTTTTCTTGAATAGACGTCCCGAAGTCTATTCAGGCATTTTAAGGAAATGTGGAAATTATCTTTACAAGATATCCACGAAGGTATGCCGTCACAACATCCAATAACAGCATATCCAAAATTTTCCTTTGCCAAATCGTAAGGTATTCGCTTTTGATAACTTAGGGAGACTGATGCATCATTTATGAGACATGCTCATTTGAATTTGTTCGATCCCTAGTTTCAGCGAATTTTTCCTTGGGCTATAGGTTGTACCGTATAGCATACGATTTTGTATTTATTTTTCTTATGTTTGCAATACTTTGTTTTATCCACAGGTTTGACACCTTTTGGTGTCTGGACTTCAGGTCCGAACATTTCACGTTTCATAAGTGAGTCCAGCTCATCTTTTATTGCCACGTTCCACGTTTGGCCAATCTCTACGTTTGCCTTCTAGCAACGGAGTGTGGAACGATAATTTATAAACATCATCGCCATTGCGATGTATATGGCAATATGATACGTGAATACATTGTCGACAATTTATGTTCTATCTGTCCAACACCTCCCCAGTACGTACAACATTTACTTAATTTCACTTTTTCCCGGTAATTCCTCTGTAGTGGATTCCGGGAAGGGTGATGGTGTGGACAGGAGCTCATTGTCCTGTGGTAGTATTGTCTTAAGGTCTCCAGGAGTTTCTTGTCCTAGGAGCCTGGTGGTCTGCCTCTTTTCTGTTGAGGATCAGCCACTTCTGCTGCTGGTGGATTGCATCCATTCTCGAGGATGTCAATCCTAGCTGGAGTTTTTGCAGCAGGGATGTGTGATCTGACAATCTTCTGGTTGTCAATAAATGATTCCGGTAATTGGTAAACAGTGTTCTGTATGTGGAGGATCTTCGGGATCTCATCTACACATTGTATTGTTACCGAATCATAGTGGGTCAAACTTTTTGTATCCCACGTTATAATTTTCTTCGCGCCAGATTTTCTAGTATCTGGGCCTATTTTTGGGAAACTCGTCTCATCGAAATCACAGTCTTCAAGATGTGCCTTAAATGTGTCCCCCGTTTGGGGTTCTAGGTATCTTATAAGTGAGGGTGAGTCAAACCCTGCATAGATACCTAGGCGACGTTGAGTACCGTTTTGGTCCTCTTTGGTGGCGTAATGGGGATTTAAGACTGTGCGACCGAAGATTCTCAGATGAGAAATGTTCGGTGGCATTCCATATGCAAGTTGCATTGGAGACTCTGACCTCCAGAGGGTCTTATTTTCATTTACGATGCAGCATGCAGAGTTTGCATGTCCCCATGCATCCATAGGCAATCGGGATTTAATGGACGTTCAGTCCATTGGAGTCTACTTTTTAGTGACTCTGCCGACCCATTTTGGGTATGAACATGCGGCACTTGTATGTTCATTTTCAATTCCCGTTGATTGGTAGTACTCTTGAAAAGACTGAGAGGTATATTTCCCAACATTAACCAGACTTATTTACAACATTTTATTGTCTGGGAAATGTGCCCGCAACATTTTTATTTTTGTGCCAATAGCTTTGGAAAAGCTAAGTTGCGGGTCTGTAGTAGACACACGTACGAATATTCTGAGGATGCATTTATCAGTACAGTGAAGTACTGAAATAGCCCACTAGGGGTGGTGGATTTTATCCACATCTATCTGTAACGACTGGTTTTCGTGTAATTGGATTATCTATATTAAAATATAAGTTAGGTGAACTTTCTCCTTGGATGTGTGGTTTTCGTCGCCATAGCTTTCACTTTTGATCGTTTCGTCGTGATTTTCTAGCTTCTTCCTTCGATCGTCGATTTCGGAGTAAGTCATTCGTGACGAGCTTCAAATCGCTCATATCTTAGAGTTAGAGTGATCTTAGAAGTCGTAGGAATCTTCCCGAAGCTCTGTGATTCGAATCGGCACTTTTAGTGCATCTTAGTTGGTTCGAGAAGGGGAACCAACCGACTAAATTGAGATCTAGTCGGTCGGCAACTTTACTCAAACCGACTAGTTCCTTGGATTAATTTTACTTAAGTTACTGTTTCTGTTTAGTCGGTCTAAGTTCATCTTTCGACTGACTAGTTGTTAAACTAGTCGGTTAAGTTTTGTACTCAGACCGACTAATTCTTAGTTCTTCTGTGCAGTCGAGTAATGTTCATTATTAGTCGGTCTAAGAACGTTCGTCGACCGACTAGATGAGAAACTAGTCGGTCAGTAGTTGTTCTTTGACCGACTAAATCTAGATCCTATTTCTGTACAGGAGTTACTGTTTGGACTTAGTCGGTCTGCGTTGGTCAACCGACCGACTAGTTCCCAAACTAGTCGGTCAGTGGTTGTTCTCTGACCGACTAATCAGTGCCAAAACCCTAATTTCTGGGCAGCCGCCAGCCCTTCCTATTTAAACCCCTCCCAAACGTTTTCTTCTCCTTCCTCACGACCCAAAACCCTAGTTTCTCCCCCATTGAGCCTCCTTCTTCCCCAAACCATTGATCCTTCATCCCAAGCTCATCCATCACCATCCAAACCCTCATTTCACATATCCTACCTCTCCTCAACCTCAAACCCTCATCAAATCCCCCAAAACCCTATTTCTCCAAACTTCTCCAATCATTTCCAGATCTGAACCCTAGGTTCACCGGCGCGTTTCTTCCGTTGCCGTGGTTGCTCGGCATCATTCATCCGCTTCTTCACGGTAATAATCGATTCTTTAGTTTTAGCATAACACATTTGTGTTCTTATGAAAACCCTAATGAAATGAATATTGTTTGTTGTTTGTTTCTCCGTAACAGCGACTTTCCCGTAGATTAGCGTCCGTGGGACGAACCCTCGTTGATCGTCATCCTCGGTGCTAGGCAAGTGAAACTTGCATCTCTTGATTTGGGCCATGTCTTAGGCCATTTCCTTGTTTTAGCGTAAAAGAGACTAGACGGTGAAAGGATAGCCGTCTAGACGCCATTGACCTAGCTTGACAACGAAGCTTGGTCCGTCACCCTCATCATGCTTGTATGTCATGTTTAATTACAATTAACGGTACGCGAATATTTTTCATGTCATTGCATTTTGCCTGTCACGTTTAAATACAACTAACGGTACGCGAATATCTGTTCATGACATTGCATACATTGATTTTTCATCGTGAATGTGTAGCTCACGCTACAAAACTGATAGTTCCTGGCTCGTGACCAGAAGCGAGCATAATGAGTTGCTAACCCCAACGCTCGATATTGAGGCTAGGTGCACCCCTATGCCAAATACACTTCCTGATTCGTGATATAGAAAGCGAGCTCCTGTGCGGGAAACCCTAGCTCATTTACTGAGCTCGTGTGCGGGGACCTTGGCTCGTTTACGTGTGGGTATTGGGGGTAAGAGTTAAGCGGCCAATCAACTGGGAGTCTGCCCGATCAGCAACTGCAGTGGTAAGGCGTAAACTCTGGGTTTTGGGGTAGTTGTTAAGCGGCCAATCAGCGTGAATGCCAAACCATTCAGCTGTAAGGTGTAAACATCTACAAACAACTTGAAACATGACTAGTGAATTGATTGAGATTGTTAGTAGCTTGGCTACTCTTGTCTTGTCCCGATAATAGTTCGCTTGTACTTATTGTCTCACCATGTCCTGCTTGTGCACTCATGTTATAACTGCCATGTCATGCATACTATAACTGCTAGGTTGCTAGTTGCCTTACTTACAGTTTCCTTGCCCAAGTCTTTTAGACTTGCTGACATGTGCCCCTTTCTCTTTTGGGTGTCACATGTTAGACCCAGAGCCAGAGCTTGTTGCAGGGGATTTGGTGCTGCTGTCGCACTTTTGTTGCTGTGGTGGAGTCTTGTGGACACCGGTGACTTTGTTGAGTTTCCTTTATGTTTTAGGATTCCTGTTAGTTGTTGGTGCGTGGCACCCTTGTATGTATGTTATACTTTGTAGGCCATGTTGGGCCTTAGACTCTTTTTCCTTTAGCCTGGTGGCTTTTCTGTGATATTGTAATTCATTCAATGGATATTCAGAGATTTCTCTTTTGTCTCTTTCCTTTATTATTATTGTTGTTTTGTTTGTGTTGCAAGGACTTGCCATATGATAATTTTTACGCTTATCAGACTTGGAGTTTCACAGCTTCAAGTCTGAGCGGACCTTCTCACGTCTCGCCTCCACATTTTTGGGAAGCGGGGCGTGACTCTATCTCCTTGTATTCTTTTTGAGGAAGCATAGAGATTCTTTTTCAACTTATCGTGGAGATGGCCTTGCAATTAGTTGTCCCTTATAGTAAGGGATGCGAGGGATTTTTTACCTTCTGAAGAATCTTCTGGTTCTTCAAGTCATACCCATAGGATAAGATGCGATGCATCATCACAAATCCAGGGTGGCCAAGTCCATCATGCCGGAGTAAAAACTCGGCTGATGTCGGGCACTTCAGGTGCTCCGTTTAATTCTGCTTCCTTTCTCTGAATCTTCGTATGGTGGAGGCCTATAAGGCTCTCAAAACGTTCAAGTGTGGATTTTACTCCTTTTTTTGAGACTTTGCATACGGTAATTTTTTTTTCATTTACATTTGCTGTTTCCAAGTGGAATCCGTTGAAACAGATGTCCTTGAAACTTAGAAAGTTTCTTTTGGAATTCGAAGGGATTAGTGCATCCTTTATTTTTGTGTCGTTTGGGGGCAACAGTGTTGCATTCCCTGGATCTTCAATATAGCCCTGATATTGGGCTTTGTATTGAAAGAGATCGTACGTGTTTATTGTCTACTAATTATTTATGAGAGCAGTTTCAAAAGATGAAACATAAAGGCACATGCATATTCAGATAGACATATTCATTTATTGTCTACTAAAATTTTTCAATCAAAACAGATTGCGTAATACAAAAGCTCTCATAATGTGAGATGTTCTAAACAATTTGCTAAGATAAAAGTAAAGGCTAGTCAAGCATGTCTTTATTTTCGAAGTCGTCAGCTGAAAAACTTAACTGGAGCATCAGATGTCATCAGGTTTGTTTCAGCTTTATTTTTCGTGTTCTCTTTATACAAATCCTGGAGATGATGCGGAGTTCGGCACACTCTGGACCAGTGGCCTTTCATGCCACAATTTTGGCACTGGTCTTCCCATTCCCTCTTGGGTGGGGGTATATCATTTCTATTTTTGTTATTTCTGTGCCTCGTGAACTTCCGCTTACTTTCATTATTTCGCTGCTGTTGTTCATGGCCCTTGGCTTTTTTCTGTTGACCCCCCCTTCTGTGGTCTTTCTTTTCTTTTATTATCCCTCTTCTTTTTGAAGGAAGAGGAATGGTGCGCTTCTGGTAGAGGGGTAGTGCCGGGAGGGCGTATATTGTGAGTGGCGAGTAGAAGCTCTCTGTTTTGCTCGGTCATGAGTAAACATGACAGTAGCTCAGAATACTTGGTGAACTTGCGTTCACGGTATTGCTGCATGAGTATCGCATCTTTTTCATGGAAGGACGTATACGTCTATTCCAGCGTGCGATCTTCTGAGACTTTTTCACCACACAACTTCAGGCGTGAGGTGATGCTAAAAAGTGCTGAGTTGTACTCAGCAATGGACTTAAAATCCTGTAGTCTCAGGTTCTCCCACTCATATCGTGCCCTTGGGAGTATAACATCTTTCTGATGTTTATACCTGTCCTCAAGGGCAGTTCATAGCTCAAGTGGATCTTCGACCGTAAAGTATACAGCCTTTAAGGTCTTGTCCACATGGCGGCGAATATAGATGATGGCTTGCGCCTTCTCTATATCGCTAACATTTTCTTTTTCAGTCACAGCAGCGATGAGAGACTTTGCCCGCAGGTGAAACTTTACATCTAGCAACCAGCTTAGATAGTTTCTACCTGATGCTTCCAGTACTTCGAAATTAACGCTTGCAATATTAGCCATTTATCTAGCAGAGCACAAACATGCATGAATTAATAATTAATCAGAGAAAACATTTTCATGCGGAGGCAATATTTAACGAAAAGCTAAATGTGTGGATCGGCCAGTCCCACAAGAAAGAGTCCAAAAAAGTCCACAGTCCAAATTATACAAATTTGCAGCTTAACGAAAATGAAAATACAACTTTGGAAACCCCGTGGGTCCCATCTGATATCTCCATCTTCAAGCGTGGCCTCCGTCTCCATGGAAGTTGGTCTTCTTTCTTTGACATTTACATAAATTCCTCACTACAATTTCTCTCAAAAATAAAAGAAAAGTGCGGGAAATGAATTGTGGGACTAAACGGCCGATCCAAAAACCACATTTAGCAATTCATGCAGAAATATTGTGCACATCAACATTTTCATCAGACATTTTCATCACATGCATCAAATATTCGCAGAGATGGATAAATAATTTAATCACTTAATAATTATTGGACCACTGGGCAACGTCATACACCGTTAGGTTAGGTTACTAACGGCAGAGCGGTCGCAGGATCTTCCTAATTATTAAGTTTTAAATACAATTCACAACCACGCATATAATATCCAACAGAATATACCAGAGATGCAAAGCATGTAGATATGATTTTTGCAGAAAAAATCATTACAATGCAAAGGTTGTAATTTGAATGGGTTTAATCAATTAAATTGATTAAGAGACCAAAATTAACATTTTCTTTGTCAGAGGAAAAAGTTTCCCTCATCATCCCAAAAGCCCCCCCAAAAATCCCCAAAACGTCCTTGTCTGCCCGATATTTGTCCCGTAATTTACCGTGATTTTTCACGAATATTTTGCCTTTGAGTCCCCTTTTTAAATTAATTTTTAGGCTAGCAAGTTGCCTTTTGAGGTTTGATCATAGCCTTTGCCTCCCCCCTTTTTTTCAAATAAACCATCATGCGGGCCTGAAGCCCGCAGGCGGTCTATGGGCTTCAGGCCCATAGGCCTTTTTTTTGAAATCTGACTGTGGGCCTGAGGCCCGCAGCAGGTCTGTGGGCTTCAGGCCCACAGAATTTTCTGTTTTTTTTGAATCTGACTGTGGGCCTGAGGCCCACAGCAGGTCTCTGGGCTTCAGGCCCACAGACTTTTCTGTTTTTTTGGCTGCTAGGGTTTGAACCCTAGCAGCATGGGCTGCTAGGGTTTACCCTAGCGGCGGCGGCGGCGGCGACGCCGCCCCCGGCAGGGGGGGCGCGGCCGCAGGTGGGCCGCCGCCCCCCTGCCGGGGGGCGCGGCCGTGGGAGGGCCGCCGCCCCCTCTGCGGGGGGAGCGGCGGGGGCCGCCCCCCGCAGAGGGGGGCACGGCCAGGGGGCTCGGGGCCACCGCCCCCCTCTGCCGGGGGGGAGTGGCGGGGGCCGCCCCCCTCCCGCAGAGGGGGGGGGGCCGCCTTGGGGGCCGCCGCCTCCCTGCAGGGGGGGGCGGCGGCCGCCCCCCTGCAAGGGAGGGCGGCGGCAGCGGCGGCCGCCGCCCCCCCTGCAGGGGGGTGCGGCGGCTACCGCCCCCCCTCTGTGGGGGGGGACGGCGTGGCGGTGGGGGGGGCGAGGCCGCCGACGGGGTTGATTTAGGGTTTGGGTTAAAAAAAATCCAAAAACCCTAAAAAAATTGATTTTTGGGATGAAAAATCCGTCGTTTTCAAGGCGACAATCGATCCCCATACCGATCTTGCGAGATCTAGGGGAGGGGCAATCATACGTATGATTAAAAATATCGTTTTTAGTATTTTTACCTCTATATCCGTCCTCCGGATATAGCGACGGTTGCTCGAAGCCTTACGCGGATGACGACCCTTGATGGAGGAAGCCTTGCACTGCGCTCGTGGATCTCCCGTCTCGCCTTCGCCTTCGCCTTCGCAACGAACGGAAAGAAAATTTTGTGGAAAAGAAAATTTTTAGAGTCGTGCTGATAACGTGTTATGGATCAACTACTGGGGGAGGAACCCCCAGCCCTTTATTTATAGGCATGGTAGGAGAGTACAAAGATAGAATACATTGGTATGGGCGTATCTCAAAGATACCCGCAATCCTAACCGACTCCGGTTATTTCCATTCACAACAAATAAAACTCATCATACTAATAATAATAATAACAACCACAATGCCACTAAACATAATCAACCAAATAATACTTGTACTAACAACAAAAATAATAATACCCTTTATTAATACCAAGAACAACAACAATAATCACCAGCAACAACAATAAGATTAATACTCATGCTAATAATAGCACTAATAATAACAACCACATATATTCACCAATACATCCAAGTCATGTCATATTCAACCATATAGCCATTCATGTAGGAAATTACTATGCACACAAGAAAATTACTATGCATACATACATTACTACATACACCCTATGGAGGCACACAAGCAAGTAGGCATACATTACTATATATAGCACTCTAGCCATTACAAATATCACATGATACTAAATCCTTGGAAGATCAAACGGCTTAAAATGCGTTGGACCATCTCTTGGTCCAACGACCGACCATAGGAGCCAATCCGAGCCCTGCTTGTTCTACGATACACCAACATCCATCTAAGAAATCTCCGACGCTCCACAATCTGACACCGACAGAGCCAAGTTTTCACTATGCTTCTCTAGCTTTTCAACCCCCAAGTCGCTCAGCACGGCCACCGCCTTCCTGATTATTGGTTACCTCCAGCATCTCAATGCCCTCATCAAAGCCAAACAAAATTATACTTGAGCCTTTAATTAGTTAACATATAACGTTACAATTTAGTTTCTTAATATATGCTCGCTTCTTAGAAGTTAAGCGAAAAAAAAATGCTTCCATATGTTACACGTCCCGCTTTTCTCAAATTACTTTACTGATTATATCTTAGACATTTGCAATTCATATAAACAATGTGTACCGATCATTGTAGCATCCCAAATGCATGAGCAAATGTCTAGTCAAAAGCAAGCCACTCATGACAGTGTTGTGAACTCTTCATGCTCAGCATCAAATGTATATCGTGGTAAAAACAGGTACCAAATTAAGCCAACTTTTAATAAAAACGTAAGGCGTTAGCCTTCGTGTAAAAGAAATACCTTAGTTGAAAACCCAAACTCATTGCTTGAGTTAGATCACCATCACTTGAAGTGTGGCAGTGTCCCCCCTTTTTATAAGCCAACTACTACAGATTTGGGCTTGGGTAACGCCACTTAGATAGCGCTATCTAAGTAAGCTCTTGTATAGCGCTTCTGCACTTAAATAAAATAAAAATAAATCTAAATTAAGGTAAAAATCACTTAGATAGCGCTTTTTGTTAAAGCGTTATCCAATTAATACCTTAAATAGCGCTTTATTTTAGCGCTATGGTACTAATCGTTACGTAAGCACTATTATTAAAAAATATACATATATATAATCTCTTATATAGCGCTTAAACAAAAATATCCGAGCCTTGGGAGGAAAATTTTTCTGATTCCTGCTATTTTCCTCGGCCATCTGCTAAATTTCTCAAACGCTAAGGGCCTGTTCTTTTGTAGGAAAGTATAATTAGGATAGTTGAGGAAGTGTGGAATCTGATGAGAGAGAAATTGGTGTGTAGTGTGTTCTTTTGTTAGAAAGTGGTGTTGGATTGTGGAGTTGGAAAGTTGAGGTGGGGTCCACTTCGTGTAGTGTGTTCTTTGGGGTGAAGAAAACTGTTTATTGGAAAGTGACGTGGGGCCCACTCAAATTTAATTTGTGCTATTTAAATCTAAATTAAATACTTAAAACAAAATTACAAAATTAATTAACTGTGAGCTAAGACAGGGGAGAGAGAGAGAGAGAGAGAGAGAGAGAGAGAGAGCTGCCCAACATAAATGAGTATGAAAAGGTAAAACGATGTGTTTATGTCAACGGGCCCCACACTTCCGTTCATTGCTGCCCAACGAAATCAAAATAAAAAAATAAAAAAAACCAAAAGCTTCTCAACAATTGGAGGATTGGAGAGAGTGGGACCCATGGAGTTGTGGAATCCTTCGTTTTCTCCTGTTGTTGTGGATGAAGGGCCTGTTCTTTTGCCCGATTCCGCTAGAATCCCGCCTGCTCTCGCACTGTTCACCCTCTTTCTCGCGGAATCTCAGCTCAACTTTCCAATCACTGTTCTTTTCTCGCCTTGATTCGAGCCTGGGAAAGGCATACGTGGAGGGGGCAGTGTGGAATCTGGGGGGCTTTGGGGTTTCCTCTCGACTCGTTGCGATTTCGTGAGAATCCTTGCGGAGGTGGGTCCCTCTTGTGTGTGATCACCTTCAATGCTTGTCGTTTTGCTCCATCTGCCTCCCTATCCACTGCCTGTGCGCCTTCACTGTTGCCAAAAGCCGTAGCCCCATCTGCCTCCATCTGCCTCCTTCGCCCCTCTCGCACTGTTAACCCTAAAAATTTTGCTTCGTCGCCCCTTTTTGCTCAAAGCGAGCGCCTTTTTGGGTTGCCGAAGAGATCCACGGCTGCTGGATCCACGGGTGTGCCCAAGGCAGCGTGCATGTGCAGATCAGAGCTTCGATTGGAGATTCGAAGGAGGTATTCAGGTAAAAATTGGGTTTTTACTTGAAATTCGTTTACATTTTTCGCATTTCTTGGGCAAGAATGCCGAAATCCCTAACTTTCTTTCTCTACCTTGCTTCATACGATGGATGGAGCTGTTGTGGGTAGCCGAAATTGATCCACGGTGACGAGGATCGTACGGAGTGCCCACGGCAGCAGCATCTCCTGGAGGGGAGTAGCATCGTGAATCGGTTGGACCGTGATCGTCGCGGAAGGTATAATTTTTGACTGTGTTTGTGTGGTGGCTTGCTAGATTCTGATGATGCAACGAGAATGCTGCCGAAAGAGCAATTTGTGATGTTATGCGTGGGATGTTGAGTGTGAAATGTTGGGTATTTAGGCAGCGGCAGTAAAAATATGTCGAAAAAATGACATTTGTGCACCACAAATCTGCGAGACATAACATACAACGCATGATTTTTGCAATACACTACATTGCATGCAAGCTGAACCCTTAACTGAAGTCGGTTACATTACATAAATTGCCCAATGATGAAAATACACAATGAAAATGAGTATTGTAAATAATGATGCCTTGTTGGTGCATTGCTTTGGGACGCTTGATTATTTTCAAGAAATCAACAATGCGTAATTGATGTCGGTTTATTCTGAGGGCAATATGTTGAGGATTCATGCATGACAAGTAATGGGGTTAAGTGTTGCAGATATCATGTAGTATGAAATGAAGCCCAATGATGACAAGTAATAATTTAATACGTCTGATTTACGTATTTCTAGAGTACAAGCAGGCAGGATGGTTCCTTCATTCAACATATTGCGACGAACATGCCCTTATGTGAATAGAGGAAAAATAAAAGAAGGTGGATGATATGGTGCTATGGGTATAAGCAGCACATGACATCTTCATTACATGGGTGTATAGGAACGAGAAGGAATGAAATTTAAACTTTTTTCGTGATATGTTAAGATGAAGGAGCAACCGCCTGGACACAAAGATGGAAAATAAAAAAATTATTACCTGAGGGCTCAATAAATTTTACTGTCAACTTTCACTTGTTGATATTGATGATGTTTTACGTTATATTGAACCACATGTTTTTATGTTTTACGTTATCAAGTTTTTTGTATGGTTCAATATTTTATAGAATTGGTGTGGGAGATGTTTGATTACTGTGTGCCATATAAAATATATGGTAGCTTGTTATCTTTTGTAATTGCTCTATTATTTTTATAATTTCATAAGTATGTATCGCCTTATGCATGGTATTATCATTGTTATAATTACAGTTTAGATGGATCACAATGGAGATCAGTTGGGTTGTGAAACATGTGAAGCGGTCGCGTTGACGATCGTTTTAGTCTTGGTAAACATGTTACTATACAACGAGGGCAGGACAAACCGATTACCTAGAGAGCCATCTGAATTGCGTGAGCATCATAGAAACTCCCACATGAATAGAATTCTGGACGGGAGTGAAAGTAGTTGTTTACACTACTTAAGAATGCGGAGACATGCATTCATAAATCTGGCAAATATATTGAGAGGGAGGGGTCTTCTCAACGACACTGTTCATGTGTCAGTAGAGGAGCAGCTTGCAATGTTTCTTCATATCGTTGGTCACAAGTCAAAGAACAAAGTAATGCAAGTTGACTTTATCCAGTCAGGTTCTACAATTAGCAGGTACTTTAACCGAGTAATGCAGGCAATTGGCAACTTGCGTGAGACGTTTATGAAGCAAGCTCCTAATGAGACGCCCCCCTGAGATTATCAATAATCCTATTTGGTACCCATATTTCAAGGTAATGGCTTATTCTTGGGTAGTTACAACGTATGAGATGTATTGAGTTAAGGTTTATTTAGTATGTTCATCGTTGATTGGTCTTGCAGGATTGCATTGGAATGATTGATGGGACCCATATCGATGCCATGTTACCACTCAATCTTGTTCCTTGCTTTAGAGGACATAAAGGGGTGACACAAAATGTCCTCGCAGCTGTTACGTCCAATAAAAGATTCACATACGTAATGGCAGGGTGGGAAGGATCGGCAAATGATTTTACTGTCCTTAAAGATGCACTGTCTTTACCCCCCCGCAAGGTCTTCGAGTGTATGAAGGTAATATGCACACTGTTACCTAAATAATACACATTAATAGGTATGGTTTCTACGGATTTTATACTCACAATACGTTTCTGTATGTAGGAAAATATTATCTATGCGATGCTGGTTATACTACAATGCCAGGGTTCATATCGCCCTACAGGGGCGTGCGATACCACCTGAAGGACCATACTGACCGTGTTCCTAGAAATCGCAAAGAGCTATTCAACCGCAGTCATTCTTCATTGCGAACAAAGATAGAGTCGACCTTCGGAATACTTAAGAACAAGTTTAAGATATTGACGTCGAAGCCCCACTATCCATTCCCAAGTCAGGTCGATACCGTCCTAGCGTGCATTATACTGCATAATTCTATCCAAGTAGCTGATCCACATGACCCCCAGCTAAACGAGGAGGTGGGTGTGGATGAGGAGGACGGGGATGTTATCGATGATCATGAGAAAGAGATTTTGGATCTATCACAACAGTTGCCCATACGGGAACAAACACAGCAAAGGGACCAATGGAAAATGCGAAGGGATCAAATCGCATGGGACATGTGGGTCGACTATTGTAACATACATAACAATGGTAGCACAGTTGAACAAGGCATGTGAGGGAGGCTTTTAATTTTGTGTTGTGTGGGTGCATGCGGAGTCCTTATGAATTTTAATATGTAGTCCATCATGGTTGATTGTGTTTGGATTTACAAACCTTATGCTATAATGGTTTTTGATATACATGCAATATATGTTATCTATATAGGATTTCTCAGATTTGAATTTGCCCTATTAACTCTTACATCTTGTAGGCATGGCAGGGTCATCTTCGCAGCCCGGACAGGCTAGTGAGCCAATGCCCCCCTTGTATGACCAGACATATGTGAACCAGTGGAGTGTTGAAGGCCATGGGACTGATCCAATGCTTGGGAGGCCGATGCCGCGTAAGAACATTGATTCTCCTTATCATTCGCCGCCCTGCCACGGTGGAGGGCCTGGCATGCCATATCAACAATTCCATCCATATGGCATGCCAATGCAGATGCAACCAATACCAGGATATATGCAACTGCTGCAAGGGGGGTTTCAATCCATGTATTAGTCCTTCCCCACAAAGTGCTTTCAATAAGCCATCGTCACAAAGTGGGAATGAACATATGGGGGGTAGTGGGTCGTCGAGGAAGTCGGGACGACGGGATGATGAGGGAGAAGGTTCGGTGTCAAGTCCTAGCAAAAGGACTAAGCTGCAACCTGCCAATGGGCCTAAAAACCTAATTTGGCAGTGGGAACATGACTTGTCCCTTATTCCGTTCCTTGCTGACCAGGCCAAGCAAGGCAATAAGGCGGACAAGACATTCAAGCCTACTGCATTTAACTAAGCAGCTGCCCATATCAATGCTCTTTTTGGCACATCATACACAAGCACAAATGTCAGGAATCATATGAAAGGGTTGCACCGACGCATGACCGATGTGTCAACGTGCCTCAGTATTAGTGGGGCTGGATGGTGTCCTATTAAGAAGATGATAGTGCTTGATGATGAGGTGTATGCCCCATGGGCAAAGGTATGACCATTTACATTTAGGGCTCAAGAATTAGTGATCCCAGTTGTTAGTATAAAAGGCCTAATTTATATGGTTATTTACTTGCAGGCTAACCCTAGGTTGAAACAATATGTTAATCAACCGTTGACGTGGCTTGATGAGTTGTATATCGTCATATGAGATGACGAGGCAAAGGGGCTTTTTCGGAGGTCCACATTCCAATCATTTGAACCCCGAGCAGATTCTATGGATGGGGAAGATGCACCTCATGCACGGACCCCTGAAGATGATTTCCCCCATGACATCCCCCCGGCAGGATCGACAGGGAATATTCATGCGGGCCAAGCTTTGCTACACCTCCGTCTGTTACGAGGAAGAAAAGTCGTCGTCGGGTACAACCGAAGTCCAGGATAGGATGGATAGGCTTGTAGACACAGTAGAGAAGGTTGCCACGGCAATTAGTACATCTCATGCCCATTGGACCGAAAAGCTGGCCGATTCGGTATATCATTACATCGAGCATCCAGAAAATATATTGGATGTCGTGTACGATTATCTTATTGACAACGAGCGTGAAGGCAGAAAGTTTTTGGCTAAGCCCGATGGGGCACGAAGGCGAATGTTGAAGAATAAAATTGATATGATACAAAGGTCAGGGTCGGAAGATGGTGTAGGTGAAGAAGGGGATGACGAACCCTTGGACTTGGATTGAGGGTGGTTGGTGTTGGTGAGTAAATGGAGTGTGGTGGTGGTGGAATGAAGAAGTGGAGGGGATGTGACAAGTAGTTTGGTTGTTTACTTTATCATTAGAGCTAGGTCTCATAAGTGTTGTATAATTATGTGTGATGAACATGAGGAGTGGTGTTGGAGTAGGTAATGAGTTTCCTGTGCAAGTAGTGGCTGAAAAATATTGATATGGGTATCCTGAGCTCTTAGTAGCCCTTTGTGTTTGTGTATGGGAGGAGTAATGTTGATCTTGGGTGAAATTTGAAGCTTTCTACTATTTCATGAATTTTGTGTTGATCTTGGTGGAAATTTGAAGCTTTCTAGTTTTTATTGAATTTTGTGTTGATCTTGTTTGAAATTTGAAGCTTTCTAGTATTTCATGAATTGTGTGTTGATCTTGGTTGAAATATGAAGATTTCTAGTATTTCATGAAATTTTTTTGATGTGTCATTTGGAATGTTTCAAAAGATGTTGGATTTTTTAGTTTCTTAGCAATCACAAATGATGAAGCATTATGTTCCTACCACTTGCCTTGTCCTGGACATTTTGTTGGCCATGTCCTGTCAGCCCAATGATGAAGCAATATTATAGAATCAATTTTATATGTATTATCCCAAATATTTGGAAGGTAGGCTTGGTGGTTTATGTATGCCTCTGTTGGGAGTTAATTCCAAAGAAGTATATACCCAGATAATGGGGAGATGCAAGATCATATAAATGCTTTTTACATGTTATGGCAATTGGCTTTTACAATGAATTTTGTTGGCCCCTTCAGATCCTTTGTATCAGCATAACTTGGAATTTATTGGGTCTTGTCCTGGCAAATTTTGTAGTTTTTTTGGAAAGATAAATTTTTTTTGGCCCCTTCAGAAATTTATACCCAGTTCCTTTGATGCAAGATCATTTCTAGTTTTTTGGCTTCTTCATCCTTACATCTCCAAAAACCTTCCCCTTAATATGTGTTTTATTCCCAAGAGGGGCTTACATTTTTCCACCAGCCAGCAACCAATTTGGGATTGTGAATACTAACATGTTGGAATTTGAGTGCTTTGAGTAAAACAACATATATCCTGAGGGCAATATGAGTCATGAAGGACATTTGGAATTTATTGCTTCTTCATTTGTCTTTGAACACATATTTGTGCTTCTCCTTTCAATGTGATTACTCTATGTTTTAGCTGAACTTGGGATTTATTTATGGTGTATCAGCTGCAAGGTGACTTTTTTTGGGTTTGTGTTGTCATTTTTGGCTATGCAATGTTCCAATTTTCAAAGGAAATAATGCAGTTGGTTATTTTTTTGGGTTTGTCTGAGAAAACCTATTTGTGCTTCTCCTATCACTGTTAGAACTATAAGTTTCAGCTGCACTTTATGGATTTTTTTGGTATTGGAATTTGTCATGTCATTTGTCATTTGGCTTGTCCTGACATAATGAGAAGGAGATGAGAAATTTTTGGCATGCCATATCATTTTTTTGGCTGCAGTTTTTTCAGTTTGTACATGCAGTATGAAGTATGAAGTTTTTTTGTCTTTGAACACATTTTTTGTATGAGACTTATGCAGTTTTTTTTGCTACAGTTTTTTCATTTCTTGTTAGGCTGATAGTCTGATATGCTGCAGTTTTTTAAGTGCTTGTTAGGCTGATAAGCTGCAATTTTTTGGTTGTTGCATTTTTTTGTATCATATGTTAGGCTGATATGCTTCAGTATGAAGTTTTCTGGGGTTTCTCAGATATGCTTCAGGCTGATATGCAAAACCTACAGCCAAGTGCATTTTTTTGTACCCATGTTGGGCTGATATGCTTCAGGCTGATATCCTGACATAATGAGAAAGAGAGGAGTAATATTGTGGGTTTTTCAGTTTCTTGGCTATAGTTTTTGCACTTCTCATTGCACTTGGCTGCATTTTTTGTGTTGATCTTGTGGCAATTGCCTATGATTAAAGTGTTAGGGAGATATGCTGAAGTATTGTGTTTTTTGGGGTTTGTGAATACTAACATGTTGGAATTTGAGTGCTTTGAGTAAAACAACATATATCATTTGGGTGTGTGTTGTCATTTTTGGCTATGAAATGTGCAAAATTTTCATAAGCAATGATGTCGTTGGAAATTTTGTTGGGTTTGTCTGAGAACACCTATTTGTGCTTCTACTATCACTGTGAGAACTTTATGTTGCAGCTGCAGTTTATGGAAATTTTTTTTCCATGTCCTGTTCAATTGCCTTGCACATTTTTCCCTCCTTCTATTGCCTTCTCTTTACATTTTTTTAACTCTTTTCTTGGCATCTCCCATCACCTTCTGATGAAATTTTTTATTGAATCAAGTAGCACTCATATGTTTTACCAGATTTGTGTTACATTACATCTGCATTAATATTATGTGTTCCCAGATTTGTTACACATCACCAAGAATATTTGCTTCCTATTTGTGATACATGACATGCTCTGGGTTTGAATGGTGACTTTGGGTCTAATGGCATATGCAGTAATTTTTTTGCGTCTTCATTTGCCTTGTTTCATCTTCATTTGCCAAGTTGCTTTCACATGGAATTTTTTTTCTTCTTCAGTTTTCATGTTTGAGCTGCAACTGGGAGGTTTTTGTGCATGTCCTGACATTTGTTGTGGGCTTTTCCTGGCAATTTTATTCAGCATTGTGCAATTGTATTGGCCATGCCCATTCATTTGGATTGGCCTTGGAATTTTTTGGTTCCTACAGGGGCATGGTTTCATTATCAGAGGGGATTTTTTGTATTAAGGCATGATCAGGTTTTTGGGCAACCAGCTTGCACATTCCTTGTCTTGTCAAAATTGTTTCAGCTTATTTTTGTTCCTTTCAGCTGCAGGTGGACATGTTTTGGGCTTGTCTTGGAATTTTTGGCTTTGAATTGTTATGTGTTATTTCAGAATTTCCTTCCCATGTGAGTAGCCTTGGCATGCATGGTTTCTTTGCCTCACAGCAGTGCACTATAGGTGAAATCTATGAATTTTTATTCCAATAGCCCAATGATGCAAAACATGAATTAGGTGAAAGACACTCTTAATTTCCCAATTATATGGATGGTAGGCAGGATGGTTCCTTAAGTAAGGAGCAACCGCCAGCAACCTAGTTGGGCAAATGATGAATATAACTTCCTGAGGGCTATAAAAGATTCCTAGTTTTCATTCTATATGCATTGCTTATATGTTGCAGTCCTTGTTGCATGTCCATATGGCTGAAGGCTTCTGGGATATATTGGCTAAATGGGCTTGTTCATGTCCATGTCAATATTTTGGCTTAGCAATCTTTTTATGGCTGTTTTGTATATGTTTCATGTCTATAGATTGGAATCTGGGATCATTTCTGAGGGCTATTCGTTTTTATTTTCATTCTAATTGTGAAATTGAAACATATAAATTACTGAGGGCTATACGTTTTTCTTTTCATTCTAATTGATAAGCACATGAATTTTATTTGCTTATGGGTTTTTACATGTCAAAAATACTTTGATGCTTCTGAAAACTGGCGAATACGTTGACGTCATGGTTTATTATGTTTTCCTAGGTATGCCTTCAACTTCCCCATATCAATTTATTTATAAAATTCTTTTTATACTAACACTACACACCATTAATGTTGCTTTTGTTTATGTTTTTCCAGATACAAATGAGTTCAGGCTCCAACACTTCTATTCGCTCCCGTCTTCGGAATGCGAACAGTGTACCTGAGTTGGATACGGATGATGGAGACTCCAAGAGGTGCCACTGTGGTAAGTGGGGACAGAGGAAGACCTCTTGGACTCTTACGAACCCTGGCAGACGGTTCTGGAGCTATCCGTCTCGCGTCGGCAAGTGTGATTACTTCGAATGGAAGGACCCTCCTCACGGTGAGTGGTCGTCGTTAATTATCCGGCACTTAATGGAAGCGAATGAAAGAGGAGGAATACTTGAAATCCCTGCGAGCTTACCTACTGAGATGAGGTGGGGCGAGATTGACAGGAGGTTGGCTCGGGTCGAAGGTCAATTGGAGATTAACACAGCTAGAATGGATAGCATGCTATCCGAGTTCAACTCGCTGAAGTTAGTTCTGTATTCTATCCTAGGTCTAGGTGTTATTATTTTGCTGATGTTGTATAACAATAACTAATGCGTTGGATTGTATGTTGGTTGTCGGTTGGAACGTCTATTGCTGATGATCTTTTTGGGTTTATTTCATAATGTAGATTTGGCTATGGGAGTACTTGGGATGTATAACTTTTTATGAATTCCATGTTTGTATCTTTTGCTTGCCGTGTTGCATGACAATATTTTTGATATCGTGTTATGTTTTGGACATTTCATTTTTTGTATCTGTTGCTGTCGATATTATAGTTGCCATGACCTGACGTTGGATCCACTTAAGAATGTACATGCCAATTTACGAATCTGTTCCTTTCCTTGTATCTTGTCAATCGATCTGCTTGCGTGGATTTTCTTTCCTGTCGTTCTTCCTAATTTTTATTACTGCGTCATGCCAGTTTGCTTGTCTATACTTATGCTTCGTCCAGGCCATTTTTACGTATATTGTCATAGCAGGGCAATATTTTGCAATGTACGTGACATTTTTTAATTTATCGCAGGGCCTGGCAGCATTCCACTATTACTTTTCATTCCGGTATTTCATCGGATTATTGTTGTATTGGGTTTCTGCATTGTACCTGCAAGTGTAAAAACATAACCCAAAATGATCTCTTTTTATTTAGGAGGTTAACCTTACCTAGGTTCACCCCATCCTACATTCCAACTTTCCAACTCCAACTTTCTTTAACCAAAAGAACACACTACACAAAGTAGGACCCACCTCAACTTTCCATCTCCACAATCCAACCCCACTTTCCTACAAAAGAACACACTACACAAGCTTTTCTCTCTCATCAGATTCCTCACTCCCTCAACTTTCCCAATTTAACATTCCTACAAAAGAACAGGCCTAAACAAAAAACGGGCTGAGATTCCAAAATTTGTGCCACGTCGACTTTTCTTCTCCCAAAATCCAACCTGCCAAAAGAACATGCAAATATAATCCGGTCAAGGAATCCACCGAAATTGGATGAATAGTTTGTGAATAGTAAAAATTGTTACTTTCTCCTTCAAATTTTGGACAAAAGAACAGGCCCTGAACACTCTCCTTTCAAACGAGCCCTAATTTCCCAAGCCTAAACGCTCCTCCGCCTCCCTCAAGCCCAAACGCTTGATCGTCCTCCGCAGTATCCAATGCCCAATCACCGATCGTCCTCCGGCGCTCCCGCCGGACACGCGGCATCCCTCCCAACTCCCTCGCCTCCGTCACCGACGTCGATCTCCCGCTGAAGGACCCACCACCCCCGAGTTCCTCGCCGTATACACAGGGCCAACTCCTCCTCCGCGAAGCCTTCGTTGCTGGGCCCCACGACTCCGATTCCGGCCTCATCGCCGCGATCTCGGACTCGTCGGCCAGATCGGAGCCGGGTCCGGTGAAAGGTGAGGGGTTTGACCCATGATCGGAGATGGTGCTGAGACCCGAGAACGTTGCCGCAGAGGCCTCCTCCGATGATGCCGCCGTAGAGAAGCGGAGACTTATTGGGGGCATCGGCTGTCCGCCGCCATCGCTCGTCTCGACAAAGAGATCGAATCCCTTCAGGTACACCATAAAGATTGCCTTCCCCCCCTCCGGGAAACGCAAAAGCAATAAAGATTGCTTTTTTGTTAATTGCAGAAAGAAATGGAAGAAAAGTAGCTCCAACTATTAAGAGAATTTCTACATAATTGGATCGAGTTGCTTGATCGAGTGAATTTCTTGTGCTTGAATTAGGTTTATATTGAGTGTTATTGTATTGGGTGTGTGTGTGTAAAGAAAAGCAAGGGATAATATAAATATGAAGGGTTAGCTCATTTGGGGGCTAATCACTATTTTCCCAAAAGACTACATGGTATCAGAGCCAAACACCAAAAAACCCTAGCCCTAAAACCATAAAACCCAAAAACAGCCGCCGTCGGATCCCCCCTTGCTCGCCTTCGCCTCTTCGGGCTGCCGCAACCCTTCCGCCTGCTGCTCAGGCCGACGCCGCCGCCTGCTGCTCAGGCCGCCGCCGCCGCCTGCGTAGGCCGCCGCCGCCGCCGCTTGCTGCAGCTGATTCGCTGCTGCCTTGCCGCGCGCTATCGCAGCTGATTCTTTGCTGATTCTCTCTTCCATTCCCTTGCACGTCCTCTTCTAGCCGCCACAAAGCCCTAACTAGCTACAAAGGATAATCCTAAAAAACCCTAACCCTAGATCTATGGTAGAGCCATGAAGATGACTCCATAGATTTACGGTTAGGGTATGACCTAGAAGAGGAGAAGGAGAAGTGGATCTGCGGATCTAAGAAGGGAGAAAGGAGAGATCTGTGGATCTGGAGAGATGGGGGACAATCTTACCTCAGCTGACATGAAGGCCTTCATTGGAGAGATAACGAAGCTGCTTGCTTCGAAGGAGTTGGGATTCTCGAGTGGATCGATGCCTTCACGACCCGTGCAGAAGCTGGAATTGATGCCCAATGATGTGAAATTGGAAGGGACGAAGAATTACCTCAGTTGGTCCAGGAGAGTGATTCTCATCCTGAAGTCAAAGGGGTTAGAAGGCGTCGTTCTGGGTTCATGTAAGGAACCGGCGGATAAGGATGGGGATGATTGGAAAGTCTGGAGCACCACCAACTCACTGGTGGCTGCTTGGTTGATGACATTGATGGTCCCATCCATTGCTGGGATGGTGGAGGCCATAGAGAGTGCTGCGGGGATATGGAGTATGGTGGAGAAAATGTATTCTGGAGCAGGGAATGTGATGCTCATGATGGAGGTGCAGGGCAAGGTCGACACCTTGAAGCAGGGGGAGATGTCTATTCTAGCCTACTCTGCAGAGTTGAAAAGGCTGTGGTCAGAATTAGACCACTATGACCCTATTGATCTGCCTGATCCTAGGAGTGCTGCGATACACAGGAAGTGGGTGGAGCGTAGGCGTGTGACACATTTTCTGAGGAACCTGAATGGATATTTTGAGGTCAGGAGGGCGAGTATGTGTCACTTATCCTCCATCCCATCTCTGGAGGAGGCCATAGCTGCAATGGCACAGGAGGAGACCAGACTGAGAGTTATGAAGGATGAGGGTACTCAGGTCACTCGGGCTGCACTGGCTGTACCTGCAATAGCAGCAGTGAGCGAGGATCGAGAGTGCTACACCTGTGGGGTGAAGGGGCACCTGAGCTTTAACTGCCCTCAGAAGGGTAGTGGACGAGGACGTGGCACTGGAGGCAGAGGAGGAGGTCGTTGGGGCTGTGGAGGCCATGGACGAGGTCGCGGCGGCCCACGGGCCAACTTTGCTACCGCTGATGGACGACAGGAGATAGTGATGATTGAGGCTACGCCAGCTGAGGCGTCAGACCTAGAGCAGCGAAGACAGTCCAGGTCTACTACCGAGAGCTCGGAGAGTCATGCAGACCAGACTGTGGATATTGCTTCGCCATTCGGTAACTTTGCCCACTTCGCTCACACAGGATCAGGTAACCGATTAGCCCTTTCATGTAGAGATCATATAGAGTGGATTATTGACTCAGGTGCATCTAGTCATGTGTCAGGTGCATATAGACAGTTTTCCACTTATAAACCACATACCATTCATGAAACTGTTCAGACAGCTGATGGCACATCCCAACCCATTAGAGGGATTGGCACTATTCAGTGCACCCCCTCCATACGCCTCTCTTCAGTCCTTCACGTCCCATCATTTCCAGTCAACCTCTTATCTGTTGGCTCTATTGTTGATGATCTCGACTGTAGCATTACATTTGACTCTACTCATTGTGTGTTGCAGGAAAGGAAGACTGGGAGGAGGCTTGGGACTGGCGTCAGGCGTGATGGACTGTGGTATCTTGACAGAGCTAGTGGGGATGCTGCACTGGCTATCGTTGGTGGAGAGAAGGAAAGTGATGTACTTTTATTACATTGTCAGTTGGGACACCTGCCTTTTGATATTTTGAGTAAAATGTATCCCGATATTTTGAATAGAGTGAATGAAATGAATTTGAAATGTGATGCATGTGAATTTGGGAAACACACTAGGACATCATATCCTAGTGTGGGGATGAGGAGTGTAGAGAGATTTCATCTTATTCACTCAGATGTTTGGGGGCCCTGCCCAGTGACTTCAGTAAGTGGGTTCAGGTGGTTTATCACTTTCATAGACTGTCATTCTCGGATGACATGGCTCTACATGATGAAAAACAAAGGCGAAGCGTTGAAGTGTTTTCAGGACTTCCATAGAAGTGTCAGAAATGTGTATGAGGCCAAGATCCGTGTCTTGAGAACGGATAATGGGACAGAGTATGTAAACAAGGAGTTTGCATCTTATCTATCTGAGAGTGGGATAACTCATCAAACCACTTGTCCCAACACCCCTCAACAGAACGGAGTTGCTGAGAGGAAAAATAGACACTTGTTGGAGGTAACTAGGTCACTCATGCTCACCATGAATGTACCTAAGATATTATGGAGTGAAGCAGTGATGACAGCTACCTATCTCATCAACAGGATGCCTTCGCGGATCCTTGGTATGAAGTCTCCATGTGAGATTCTTATGGGAAAGAACACTTTTGTAGTTCCACCAAAAGTGTTTGGATGCACATGCTTTGTGAGGGATCATAGACCTTCTGTGGGGAAGCTGGATGCTCAGGCAATTAAATGCATATTTGTTGGGTATCCTTCAAATCAGAAAGGCTATAGGTGTTGGAGTCCCTCAGAAAGAAGGTTGTTTGTGAGTATGGATGTGACGTTCAGGGAGACTGAGCTTTTTTATGGAGGACTGACAGATTCTACATCAGTATTTGATACTGGTGCCTCTCCAAACACAGGAGGAGCTGGTCGAGAGGGGGAGACTGATGACAGGAGGGTAGTGGTTGGACTTATACCGTGTCCTATTGGGCCTACTGGTACTGGTCCTGATAGCAGGGAGGAGGAAAGGACCTTGGTGGAAGAGGAGGAAGACAGGTTGTACGGCAGGAAATATAGCAGGAGACAGAAGGATAGTCATGGCGATGGAGAACAACAAGAAGACATCTTCCCAACTGAAGAACCACTAGCTCCACAGCCACTTGTCGAGTTTGATCAGTCTATCACGCCTGCTCGAGTCCCGACTTCCTTACTGCCTTCCTCTCCTATCACGGATGGTAACCTTTCTTTGCCTTCCTCTAGCTTAGATCTTCCACTTGCATCTCGTAGGGAGCCTCGTATCAATGCCGGCAGGCCTCCTGTATGGTATGGATATGAGACTGATATTGCTAATCATGTCTCCTATGCGTCTCTTTGTCACGCCCCACTCTCACATATACGTATACGACCTCCCAAAGCGGGGAAAAGAGAGGGTGGAGCCTGACAAGCCGCGGTATACACCAAGCGTGTAAGGTAAACACAATAATAAGCAGGCCACTACGTATGCTGGGATCATACATCACAGTTATATAAAAGAAAGAAGCAACACACATAGCCATCACAAAAAGTACATATCCACAAAACCACATAACTAAGGAACATACCACACACCAGCGTCAAGTACAAGTGAATTGTCTCTAGTACAAACATGAGAAGTGTTACAAGCCACCAACATAACATAACTACAAAAGACAACTCATTCCCCATTCAACCCAACTCACACTACAAGACACATCCCAAAGAGTGGTATACCCAACCTCAACCCACATCTAAGGAATCTCCTGTGAGAGACTCAGCTCTGGTGACCTCTGCTCAAGACCTGAACAAGACAAGCCAAACGAAATAGAGTATGTAACTAAGTGATATAATGAAAATTAAATATTAAATAAGGGAATCATACCTGCGGTCCAGTGACGAACTACTGCAAGAAAGGGTTAGCACGAATAATAATAAAAATAACAACAACAACAACAACAACAACAACACTAATAATGATGATGATAACATGAGGGCTAAAGCAACCAATATCAAATACGATAAGTGCAAGTGACTGAGGCATGACACAGAGTCACAAAATACGGGCAAAGGGGAAAGGAAAGTGCCGCCAGCAGTAGAAATAATACACAAATCTTATCTTATTATTTCTATTTCTTAATTGAGTTAATTGGAATTTGGGTAAACTGTGTGATACCAGGACCTGGACTTCACCCCAAATTTGGGGTGAATATAGCACACGGCGCAGTGGACACGGGCACTGTACAACACCGGGCCTCTCACCTCCCCCGTCCCTGACAGGAGTGAGGCTATCCATATATAACCCAACCTCCGTATGACCCCTCCACTCCCGGTAAAGGCGAGTGGGTATAAGTATCCCCTCCACTCCCGGTAAAGGCGAGTGGGTAAGCTCCACACATCACATAATCATCTCCCAACTTCACAGTCCAGGCCTCATATCCACAATTTACTCAAACCCCACCTAAACCCGGGCTTGCTAATTTACCCTCGTTAGAGAGGACCGAGATATATCCAATTTTATAAGTTAATATCAGAGTAACACGTTAGGGTCTCAATGACATGGATGTGGACATGTTACTTCAACTGTCCATCATCAAATATAGGGTCATGCACTCACGTGACATGCCCATTGTCACAACAAATCATCCAATCACAATTCCAATGTATCCATGCCATTCGAGCCTCTAACTTTACCAATTATCAGTGTGGCACAAGACCAACATTAATTCATACGCATTTCTCAAATTATCGAATGTTGCCTTCATTGAGGCATTTCATCGAACACCTGGCGGGCATCATTTGTAACAAGAAAATCCAACAACATTTACATGTTTCCAGGGTATGAATATTCATTTTACCATACAACAATACTAAGCAAGAATAAACATGTCCAATTAACCACAATTAGTGAAAAGAATAGTACTTAACACATTCAGCTTGCTGAAATTGCAAGAACAACCATATTGATCAACATATTTCATCCACTTTTCTTGGGAATTAGTCAAAACTTTATAAATGAAAGTTGAAGATATATCTGTTGTGAATCTACAGATAAAATTTCACATACAAATATTAATTGTGTGATTTATGGTGAATTAATTGGTGAAGTGTGTCAAATCTGTTTTTCAGATAGATTCTTGGGTCTGTGTTCAAAGCCAATTTTGAGCATGTTTTAGGCAGAATTTCGACATAAGAATTACGTTGGACTTTTAGAAAAACTTGTTTTCTTTCCAACAAGACCAAAATCATAAAATTTCATGAAGTGTGCAGGTAATTACGCCAATTTTACTGAGATGTGTCAAATCTGGAAATCAAGCAGACATCCTGTAAAGATGGATTTATTTCTCCCAATTTCGAAATTGAAACTATATCAAAATTTATATGATTTTGGGGTAGAATTTCATGCTCTACATGCTCATACTTTTTTCGAAACCCAATTCGAGCTACAGTAACAATAATGACAGCAACAACACAAAACAGAAATTCATGTCTTCAAAGGAGATGTTTTTACCAACAAATTCAAGGGAGATTTGTAGAATTGAAGCATAATGCATAAAATTTCGACTACCCCTATTGAATATTAAGTGAATCATGCTATAAAAACATGAGAGCAAGAATAAGTTAATGGAATTCCAAATCCAAGAAGTTTCCTACCTCAAACTTGGTTTTTCCCCCTCTTTCTTCTCTTCTTTCTTCTCCATCTTCTTCCCTCTTCAAAGAAACTTGAAACCCTTCTATTTGAGAATAGAAATTAGGGTTTTTATTTGTTAAATGATGGGGAAAATGAAGAGAGGGTGGCTGGCCATGCATGGGAGAAAAAATGGGGAAGGAAAAATGGGAGGAGAAAAAGAGAGAAAGGTAAAGAAGAGAGGAGAAGATTCTCCAAAAATATCTAGGACTAGAACCCTCCTAAAGATAAGCATGCACTTGATTAAATGACCAAAATACCCTCTTGACTTCCCACTAATTACAAGTGTGCCATTACTTTAGGTACCGACCACTTAAGTGCACTTTAGTATGTACGCACAGCAGTTTTAATCAAAAAGACCGTTTTGCCCCTGACCTTTCTAAAAATTTACGGGGGCTGCCATTGACCCCTAACCCCTTTCACACTAGCCTGGCTCCCCTAACACACATCCATACACATCCATGCGTGCATTCATGCATTACACACTCTCGTCTAATACAACTGTTATTTTGCACCGACGACGTCTTTCACACTTCTCTGCTTTCACACTTCACATTCACTTCCCTTAGCCACGTATTACGGCCCAATCCCCCTCTCACTACGTCCCAAACATCGATATCTTCGTTTATCTCATGCCTACGTATGCACCGTAGATAGAAATACCACGCGTATTCAGTAGAATACACGTATAGTGCAAAATAGGGCATGACATCCTACCCACCTTAAAGTAAAGTCCGTCCTCGGACTTCCTAGGGTGTGAATCTTGTCGAAGTCAGCTAGGTATAATGGTCTTACTACCCATGAAGTAAAAACAGGAATACGTATCTACACTACACTTATATTCTCTATATACTTCACTACCATCCATACATCTCTATATCGCATATACATTACAGATACATCCTATTATTCATCTAGTAGCGCACCCATAGCACTATAAGCATCATTACATACACATACGTATATGTTCTACACATCTTGACACACATATTCACACAAAATAAGTCGTTATACGTATTATTACACGTATTTAGATCACTGCTCATATCTATATATATAGGACATCACACCACATCCATATCACGATACAGAAGGGTTTTCATGCATGGCATGCTTCCGCATACATCACGATACATTCGAGTATAAACGATTTATATTCTATCTCTTTATATATATATATTTACATATACATCTACATTCATGCACAAACACCCAGCGATACACATTAATCTACACATCATTGCTTGATAAACAGAGTCACTACCACGGTGTCACACCGTACGTACCCCGGACTCCTATACTCCCAATACTTAGTCACATGAGCTTACTCACATTCACAGGCACATAAATACCTATATACACACAATATTTAGTCACATTCATACATATATTCACGTGCACGTACTAACACATACACGATCACGTCACGTAAGATTCACAATCATAACTATAAATAAGTATATACATAACCTCAAATCCATAGCAGTGCACCTACTGCCTCACACAGATAGGTACATACACCACACACAATACACACAATAGTGCACAAACATATCACGTCCCCTGCCATATGCTATATATATAACTACTTTTGTTCATCCTACGCACATACAGCCTTAATAGTCAATTAATTATTAACATCCATTTACACTCCACATACGCGTATACATATAAATATGCAAACAAATACAAACATTCCAATGCCTACATATCAAACAATATCCTTCACTTACATTTATTATAAATATATACACACATCTATATTTCACATCCATCACATTTACATCCACATTGCATATGTATATAAATATACACATACTCTGGTACGGTCCTATATATATACACATATACAAACATAAATACACTTATCCAAGACACACCGAGATACTCCTGGATAAACAACCCAGGATAGACTGGCAGGTAAACAACCGGAGTTATGTATAAGTAGTTATATACATATTCATTCATCCAAGATACGCATCATTACATATATTCCATACACACCACATATACATGAACACTTCCCAACACTTCACATCTATACAAGTATGATACATATTCACATATAGGTAACAAACAATACTTCACATAGATACTCCATATCTAATTATATACACACTCATTTTATATCCACAGATATATTCATATCAACACCATATATATATATCTCTAGGCCTACATGTAGCCATGTACACGTTCGCTTATACACATCAGATTATTATTCTAATAGTAGGTATGCACACAGACATGTATATATTTATGTACTAGGACCCATGCACCATGCACATACATTCCCATGTATGGGCACACACCCATACGCGCATACCATACATATCCAGCTATCATACACCTATACAGTCAAGCTATTCCACTATACTAGTAGGTAGTCGGTGTCTACCCATACCATTATATTCATAACATCTGATATATCTGCACTTTTACTAGTATACTAGTACACACACACAAATAAATGCATATCAATATTCATACACATTCAGTAGATAGTCACATCCTATATACGTACACATTCATATACTGATACATGTATATCAGAATAGGGATCATTGACCTACATATACATATAACCACTAATAAGACATACACCAATATGCGCTCAATAATAACAACACATATAGACAATCACACTATGCTTTCTACAGCACACCTACATTCATACAAGTATCTCATATACCAATACATAATCCTTCTTAAACCACTGTATACGGAAGGGTAAAGGTACTACATATACATCCAATGGTCCTATAGACACCATTCGACATGGCTCGAATACACACACATGTATGCATATAAATATCTTAACTCTACTTAACCATGCAAACCTACAATCACTCCATATATACATGTACTCTATAGTCTCAAATCCGTATATCCATCCCATCTTACATGCATTACATGCCATACATATATCCCTATCCCGTAATAGGCACAGTATAGGGCTAAGAGTCTACCTTAGGATGGACGGGTCAAAAGCATCCATAGCCTCCTAGGATACATCTACTTC
Source organism: Scilla litardierei (assembly GCA_030789695.1). NCBI lineage: Eukaryota > Viridiplantae > Streptophyta > Magnoliopsida > Asparagales > Asparagaceae > Scilla > Scilla litardierei. The sequence continues at coordinate 164,677,516 of CM061140.1, read as the reverse complement.
AAATACCTTGGAGCATTTCTCATTCTATCTATATATCCCATACTTATTTATATCGTTGCATACACATCATGTATGGCTATAGCACAACGAATGGTACAACCCATAACCATATACCCAAGTAAGACAATGTACCAATTCCTATTGGTACATAAGCAGCACATACATATATTCTCAGTCATTTAAACTTTTTAATACCCTAGGAATTCTTACCCTAATAATGCAAACTAGCGATACATATATATACACTAACTTCCCACAGATATATCTACATCACCTATCCATACAAGCACACATATATTCACACACCCGCACTTTTCCACATACATCTATAGGACCACATAAACACTCGCCACTCTATCTGCGCAGGGATAGATATACACATCTTAGTACTTTCTCACACATGGAAACAACCGTAATGTAATAGATATGAAGACGCTTACATGTACTCACACCATATATATACATATCCTCACTTACATCCCTATAGGGTATACGTCCCCACTAACTTATAGGTATTCCCCAATATGCATTCTCGTATAACAGGTATATATCACATATGGCTCATAGTCACATATGCACACCACTCACCTGCCTCCTTATCTGCATCAGGTTTTTTTTATAGAGACGTAATATACGTATGCTCGAGTATTCACCCACCTAGCATATTCGCCCACACCTCTCCATATACCACTACAAACACCCAAGATACATGTAACGTTCAGGTCATTCGAATATACGGGTATACTGCAACATACACAATTTAAATCTCTAAGCACAACAAAGGCACTGATATCTACGGTTTTACCCAACTACATATACACGTGTATATCAACAATATACATCCTTAGTCAACTCCACTCTAGGCCCTGACTTCCTAAGTTGGGGTTTAAGGGTGGATCACATAAGGCTCTAAGATCACTACCCACCTTAGGGCTAACCTATCCCAATCACTTACTGAAGTATTACAAGTACTATCCTTACGCACATCACAGGTTCGAGACCTGCATGGGCCACCAAAAACTGTCACGCCCTGATTCCCAGAATACCCGGCATTAAATTTTTTTTTGTGAGGTATTCTGAAGAGTGAGGGTGATGAAGAAGAAAAGAAGGGAGAAGAAAGAAACTGAATAAGCAGGCCACTGCGCACATGCTGGGATAGTACAAGTAAAACTTCACAGTTATATCAACAACCTCATGAACCATTTATAACACTTCATATATAACATGTTTCATTTATACATACAGCCCAAGTGTGTCAATACATATACACAGCTCTCAGTCTGCCAAGACATCCTAGTCACAGTACACCCCAACTCACACCAACACCATCCCTGAAACTCAACTCCAAGCCACCACCAACTCTGCTGTCCTTACCTGAAAAATAGGGGGAAGCACGTCAATGTGTGCCCCAGTAGGAACCAACTTGGGTTTGGAACTCCATTTTTAGGGTTTCAATTCACAAGACAAGCCAAATGAAATAGAGTATGTAACTAAGTGATATAATGAAAATTAAATATTAAATAAGGGAATCATACCTGCGGTCCAGTGACGAGCTACTGCAAGAAAGGGTTAGCACGAATAATAATAAAAATAACAACAACAACAACAACAACAACAACAACAACAACAACAACAATAACAATGATAATAACATGAGGGCTAAAGCAACCAATATCAAATACGATAAGTGCAAGTGACTGAGGCATGACACAGAGTCACAAAGTACGGGCAAAGGGGAAAGGAACGTGCCGCCAGCATTAGAAATAATACACAAATCTTATCTTATTATTTCTATTTCTTAATTGAGTTAATTGGAATTTGGGTAAACTGTGTGATACCAGGACCTGGACTTCACCCCAAATTTGGGGTGAATATAGCACACGACGCAGTGGACACGGGCACTGTACAACACCGGGCCTCTCACCTCCCCCGTCCCTGGCAGGAGTGAGGCTATCCATATATAACCCAACATCCGTATGACCCCTCCACTCCCGGTAAAGGCGAGTGGGTATAAGTATCCCCTCCACTCCCGGTAAAGGCGAGTGGGTAAGCTCCACACATGACATAATCATCTCCCAACTTCACAGTCCAGGCCTCATATCCACAATTTATTCAAACCCCACCTAAACCCGGGCTTGCTAATTTACCCTCGTTAGAGAGGACCGAGATATATCCACTTTTATAAGTTAATATCAGAGTAACACGTTAGGGTCTCAATGGCATGGATGTGCACATGTTACTTCAACTGTCCATCATCAAATATAGGGTCATGCACTCACGTGACATGCCCATTGTCACAACAAATCATCCAATCACAATTCCAATGTATCCATGCCATTCGAGCCTCTAACTTTACCAATTATCAGTGTGGCACAAGACCAACATTAATTCATACGCATTTCTCAAATTATCGAATGTTGCCTTCATTGAGGCATTTCATCGAACACCTGGCGGGCATCATTTGTAACAAGAAAATCCAACAACATTTACATGTTTCCAGGGTATGAATATTCATTTTACCATACAACAATACTAAGCAAGAATAAACATGTCCAATTAACCACAATTAGTGAAAAGAATAGTACTTAACACATTCAGCTTGTTGAAATTGCAAGAACAACCATATTGATCAACATATTTTATCCACTTATCTTGGGAATTAGTCAAAACTTTATAAATGAAAGTTGAAGATATATCTGTTGTGAATCTACAGATAAAATTTCACATAAAAATATTAAGTGAGTGATTTATGGTGAATTAATTGGTGAAGTGTGTCAAATCTGTTTTTCAGACAGATTCTTGGGTCTGTGTTCAAAGCCAATTTTGAGCATGTTTTAGGCAGAATTTCGACATAAGAGTCACGTTGGACTTTTAGAAAAACTTGTTATCTTTCCAACAAGACCAAAATCATAAAATTTCATGAAGTGTGCAGGTAATTACGCCAATTTTACTGAGATGTGTCAAATCTGGAAATCAAGCAGACATCCTGTAAAGATGGATTTATTTCTCCCAATTTCGAAATTGAAACTATATCAAAATTTATATGATTTTAGGGTAGAATTTCATGCTCTACATGCTCATACTTTTTTCGAAACCCAATTCGAGCTACAGTAACAATGATGACAACAACAACACAAAACAGAAATTCATGTCTTCAAAGGAGATGTTTTTACCAACAAATTCAAGGGAGATTTGTAGAATTGAAGCATAATGCATAAAATTTCGACTACCCCTATTGAATATTAAGTGAATCATGCTATAAAAACATGAGAGCAAGAATAAGTTAATGGAATTCCAAATCCAAGAAGTTTCTTACCTCAAACTTGGTTTTTCCCCCTCTTTCTTCTCTTCTTTCTTCTCCATCTTCTTCCCTCTTCAAAGAAACTTGAAACTCTTCTATTTGAGAATAGAAATTAGGGTTTTTATTTGTTAAATGATGGGGAAAATGAAGAGAGGGTGGCTGGCCATGCATGGGAGAAAAAATGGGGAAGGAAAAATGGGAGGAGAAAAAGAGAGAAAGGTAAAGAAGAGAGGAGAAGATTCTCCAAAAATATCTAGGACTAGAACCCTCCTAAAGATAAGCATGCACTTGATTAAATGACCAAAATACCCTCTTGACTTCCCACTAATTACAAGTGTGCCATTACTTTAGGTACCGACCACTTAAGTGCACTTTAGTATGTACGCACAGCAGTTTTAATCAAAAAGACCGTTTTGCCCCTGACCTTTCTAAAAATTTACGGGGGCTGCCATTGACCCCTAACTCCTTTCACACTAGCCTGGCTCCCCTAACACACATCCATACACATCCATGCGTGCATTCATGCATTACACACTCTCGTCTAATACAACTGTTATTTTGCACCGACGACGTCTTTCACACTTCTCTGCTTTCACACTTCGCATTCACTTCCCTTAGCCACGTATTACGGCCCAATCCCCCTCTCACTACGTCCCAAACATCGATATCTTCGTTTATCTCATGCCTACGTATGCACCGTAGATAGAAATACCACGCGTATTCAGTAGAATACACGTATAGTGCAAAATAGGGCATGACATCCTACCCACCTTAAAGTAAAGTCCGTCCTCGGACTTCCTAGGGTGTGAATCTTGTCGAAGTCAGCTAGGTATAATGGTCTTACTTAGTGGCGTAACCAGGATTTTATTTTACCCTGGGCAAAATTAATCATCAGAAAAGTTGCTGACCATGAAATGATTGTAATCATCAACATTAGCATGTTAATTAGTTTTTATTCAGCTATCAAATGTCCAAATGAGCTAGAATATGGTGGGCTTGGTTGCTCACGATTCCAGAGAAGAGAAATTGTGATGTGGTCCACAATGTGTGGCGTTTTTGTGGATTGTATGTAGGATCCGCTTGGAACGGGCATTTATACAAAACAATAAGATGTTTATTTAATTCCCCTTTTTAGTCCATTCAGCAAAAACAAATCATATTTTCTTCTCTTTTCTATTTTTATAACCAATTTCTTGCAACTATTCAAACAAAAAATATTATAGCCTCACAATTTTTGTTTCAAAATCAACTTTCTAACCCGATTTTTTTAAAAAACAAAATATTTCCTTTTCAAAAGAAAAATTCAACATTTTGTCTCATCAAGATTCCAAAAAACTCCCGGTAGACATAACTTTCTTTCCAAATCAATCAAACCTTTGGGTTTAGCACAAATACGTCACCAATGTCAAAGTCATCTCCATTTTATCCCAAGTTTTATCTTTTATTCATGTCTTAGCTTTTCAAAGGGATTTTGAGGCCGTTTTTATCAAGGCATCCTTGCCATCAAAAATTGAAAAAAATTCTAACCATTGCCCACTAGATTTATTGTTAGCACGTATAAAGAGGACCTAAAGTGTTAATATTCTCACTTAAAATAAACAAGTATAGAATAGTAGTTTAAGCGTTTTGGAATTCCTACATTGTTAGTAGGGTAATATGCTTTAGTGAAATGAAAGTAAAGTCAAACGAACATTCAAAATACTACAAAATACCACAAAATTGTAGATTTAACGAAGAAGCTGGGGTTTGATACCGGGACCAAAGCCAAGCTGTGCGCATGCTTTACCAACGCGCTGCGTACGAATTTGTTTCCTCAGCTGCATATTACTATTTTATAGGAAAGCCAAGCTGTGGGCATTCTCCATGTAGTTCCGCCTTTGCTGCCCTATAAATAAGCCACAGTGACAGATCGTCCCCTCCTGCCCTAGAAATTTCGGTTGTGCTTAGCTCTCACTTCTCACTCAATGGCCGACGACGACGATACGCGGCCGATTATAGGTAAAACACCCTAGGCGTTCGAAATTTCTGATTCTCACTCATTTATTTTTTATTTGATCCAACCGATTATAGGTAAAACACCCTAGGCGGTCGAAATTTCTGCTTCTCACTCATTTATTTTTATTTGATCCAACAGCGTGCTTGACCCCCGACGGAACAATTATTCGCGGTCAGTGGCACCTATGAATTCTGATCGGAGTGGAAGCGCATGTACTGCCGCTAGATCTCGGTTCTGATTTGGGTTCCGTGGAAGAGTTTGAAACAAGGGACATAAGAATTTCACTGTGTCAGAAAACGGGGAGTCCTTGCTGCCGTCGAAGCCATCAGCACGTCGTGGTGGGCGTAAGAGCATTTACGTCAATCAGAACCGCCTCAACTTCGGCTCTGGCTCCAAATGGAGCAAGGAGGAGGAAAACAAAGAGGTTGAAGAGTATCGTACAACATACAAAGTAAAACTTGTATCCGAGGTAATGTGATCAGAGATTTTATTTTTGCTCATCTGACAGAAATAAATCTGAAATTCAACTGCGACAGAAACACCAAATTTCATTTTACTACAAAGTAAAAGGCGTATCCGAGGCAATGTGATCAGAGATCTCATTTTTGCTCATTTGACAGCATGTTGTGAAACATAAGTCTTCTATATGATTTCTACAGAAAACAGTCTTTTGCACCCCCAAAACAGAAAAAACAGCTTCCATTGCACAGCTTCATCCAGCATATTTTTTTTAACGTCGTGCTCCTCATTTCCTGCAGACAAGATAACACCCAATTTCTCTCTCTCAAAAAGATGCTTCAAACGTTAGATTAATCAAAAAGGCTTCTCAAAAAGGCTCGGTGACTTTGCAGAAGGATCGGAAGGTGAGAAGCCTTTTTTATTAATCTAACGTTTGAAGCATCTTTTTAGAGAGAAAAATTGGGTGTTATCTTGTCCGCAGGAAATGAGGCGCACGACGTTGAGAAAGAATATGCTGGGTGAAGCTGTGCAATGGGAGCTGTTTTTTCTGTTTTGGGGGTGCAAAAGACTGTTTTCTGTAGGAATCATATAGAAGAATTATGTTTCACAACATGCTGTCAAATGAGCAAAAATGAGATCTCTGATCACATTGCCTCGGATACACGTTTTACTTTGTAGTAAAATGAAATTTGGTGTTTCTGTCGCAGTTGAATTTCAGATTTATTTCTGTCAAATGAGCAAAAATAAAATCTCTGATCACATTACCTCGGATACAAGTTTTACTTTGTATGTTGTACGATACTCTTCAACATCCTTGCTTTCCTCCTCCTTGCTCCATTTGGCGCCAGAGCCGAAGTTGAGGCGGTTCTGATTGACGTAAATGCTCTTACGCCCACCACGACGTGCTGATGGCTTCGACGGCAGCAAGGGCTCCCCGTTTTCTGACACAGTGAAATTCTTCTGTCCCTTGTTTCAAACTCTTCCACGGAACCCAAGTTTTACAAGTTTTACTTTGTAGTAAGATGAAATTTGGTGTTTCTGTCGCAGTTGAATTTTAGGTTTATTTCTGGAGTTGGTTTCATGTTTATTTCTGGAAATTCTGTTATGAAAATTTTGGTGTTCTAGAAATTTTGGTGATCTGCATATTTTTGTGTTCTAAAAATATTTATGCCTCCAATACTTGCATATGTATTTCATCTCTCTGAATATTACGATGAGAAAACATAAAATTGATCATGTATGTGAATATTGTTTGTTTGACATTCCTTTATTTACGTTTGCTCCATGCTTTGTATATGGAATAACTTAAACATAAAACATTGTCAAAGCAATTGATTCACTTTAAAATTCTAGTTCTAGCAATTACGGCTTAATGCCTCATATTATGCATATCCGTTATGAACATACGATAGCCAGGTAGATTGTGAGCAAATATGTGTGGATGTCTATGGATCCTTATTTGTTTATTTGGGAGAACATTCCTACATATCATCATAGGTTGAGATCTATTTTGCCAATAGAAAGTTTGAACATGTGATAACCATGCATAATCGCCTAATTGTGTAGTCCTTATCAAAAAGTTAACCCATAGTAATAGAAGTAGGGGAAGATCCATAAAAGAATCAATGCCTTTTTCATATTTGTCGACCTGAATCCTGATATCAATTCTGAATACATTGTCAGTGAGTTCTGAGTAAAGCAATTAAATGAAAATGGTGTTTGCCATCAAACGTCAAGGACCAGTTGACATAACCTTATCCTTATTATTATTATTATTATTATTATTATTTTGGTCACACAGTTTATGCTTATACAACTGAAGAGCAATCACTCAGTATCAAACAATTAAAAGTTGCTCTTGCTAGCAAAGCACACAGATCAAAGAGGGAAGATAACAAGTTTTATTATAGTGAATTTCATACTGCAGGGCACACTTTAAGTGGAAGATTATGTTCCAAAGTGAAAATAGAACGTCTTTGATGCTATACAGTTTATTGCGGCATTTACGTTGGTCCAAATGACATTCAATGGAACTATAAATTTTAAGCAATATACTGATGTTGCAGCGTTTCTTAAATTATGCACTCAAGATGAATTTAAGATGCTTTTGAGCTGTCAAGCGAACCATAATTTGAAAGATCACCCAATAGTACACTGCTATATCTTGTATGATTTCAAGCAGTTCGATACAATACGGCTGATATCATCCGATATTAACTAATAATTACTAATACAAGGGGAGGTCGGCGGTTTGAAGTACTGAAAGTAGAAATTCCTAATTTATACGATGGTTAAAAGAATCTCATTTATACTTGATATTAATGTTTTGATCAAGGTTCGAAAAAGCGGCTAATACTGATGCCTATCAAGCCTTTTGGGTTGGATTTGTTTGGATGATACAGTATAAATGCCTCTCTATTGGTATTTGGTGAAACTATTCAAGTTCTGCCAGGACACATACTGTTGGGCCATTTCAATGATAAAGGTCATGACAACAAACTATGCAAGGAAGCAAATTGATGCTAAGCTTATTGATTAAACTATCTTTGGCTGTTGCAATCTGTTTGATTGAGTTGGATAGGTAAATTAAGAATATTGTGCTGGATGATCGGGATAATTCATGGAACAATGAAGCACTTGTTAAAGATAATCTCAAATGGAATAAGCACTTAGGATAATAAGTTCGCTACTACCAATACACACCTTACTTCTGAGAAGCCGATACTAATACTGCAAAGCACCAGCTGATATGAAGTCTGAAATCTGCTTGAAGTGAACAAACCTTAGTCTAATTTGGTAAATATTACACCTTCATTATCACAGAAGTTTACAAATCTATACAATGTTATTAGTTTTGGTGCTATCATTTACTTTGTGATTTGAGCCCTTAAAATAACACCAGATTCTTTGATCCACAATACCTAAAGTGTTTCCACTGATCTGTTTGTCACTTGCAATCAATTATGCTGTTTGACAATATTGATATGTTGTTGGAGTTTTAATAGCAGCTGGCGTGAAATTAACTGAATTAAACTAGATGAACACCTTGATAACACCATGATGAACTAGGGGTTAACATGTTATTCATGACAGGGAATGATTTAAAATTCTGTATACTGATGCATTTGTGCCTGCACAATTTTTTTGAAATAAAGCTATTGACTTTGGATGCTTACATTGGAAGTGGAGTCAGTTTACAATAATAATGTTCATCAAGGGTTTTTAGGACTTGGATCCCTCACAAATAATATCTTTTGGATATAAGTCCCCCACAAATTCATATGTAGGCACATGCCCCTAACAATATAGAGATCATTAAAAAAAGTTCTCTTGTTATTATGGGCGTCCAAATCCCCAACTGAACTCTAGTTAAACCTTAATCGTTTATGTCAAATGATCTCTAAAAGCTTAATTTGTCCTTTCCACTTCACTCATTCTAATAATAAATTCACCAACCCATCCTCTACATTTAGATTTATTAATTCTTTAATGACCCACCTGTTCTGCCTAGGTTTACCTTTTTTCTTCTTTGTCAGCTCAACTTTTGAATAAACCGTCCAATTTGCCAAGAAAAGAGCAAAGACAAAATTAAGAGTGAGTTATGTCTTTTCTAAACTTTGAAAACTAATTTTAAGTTTTTCTATCACTAAAACGAGTTGGATATTCATTAGTTAGATGAGCAATTGAGGAGGCTGAGATGATTATATGGATTTAGATGTAGTAGAAGAAAGAGAAGAATGAGAGGTCGTAGGAGATTATGGTGGGGTTGAGTTTATTGGAAGAAAATAGAAGATAAGAAAATGACAGTAAGCATGACAATTTTCTCCTTTTATGTCATCAATTAACTGGGTGTTTTTTATGTTGAATGACAATTGACTCGTGAGACTCTTATCTAATGGGTTCTATATTGTTAGAGACTTCCATCCAACCTTGATTTTGTGAGCAACTAATGTCCACGTATGATTTGCCAGGGGCTTGAATCCTAAATACCCATTCATCAGTTAGTTTACCAAATGGACAACTTCTAAATTTTTTGATAATTTCTAAGATTTTTGATATTGCATCATATTGATAAACCATAATGTTTTTGATTTTCTCTCTCTCTATTTGTATCCTGGCCATGTGATAGATCTATGACAGTTTGAAAGTGGCCCACCACTGTTTGGCAAACAATTTATATTGTGTAAAACTAGGAAATGAATGTGATAGCAATCATCATCATGCCTTGTTGACATACTATTAGTGCTTGAATCTTCACAGCATGCACCCGTTGTTTGTGCAATATTATCACGATGTCATTCGCTTAGTTAAGTTTTGTTACTTGTTTATCTTTTAATTGCATTTAGATTTGGCTTACTGCATAAATTCAAAATTGTTATGTCGAATTTGTTTCTTTTGATTAACTTATTTATTTTCAACTTGGGAAAGATAGAGTAGGTGATGCCTCAATATTTACTACTATCTCAGCTGTCTGAATTTCTGATTAGATTGTAGAAAAACACCATGTTTTGGCATATCGTTTCTCATCAGCAAATTCAAGGTCACTAGGGAAGCACTACTTATGTGGTTTCATTCAAACGTGCAGGCAAAATACCAGTCTTCACCAGATCTCTTGGAATCTTTTACGGTGTTTCATTCAGCAGAATGGCTGTGAAAAGATTTGTTGCCCAAGCATCAGGAGGAAACATAGAACTGCCATCATTCACTTGGCCAGATAAACAGGTCAAGCCTTGTTTGTTTATAATAAATTGTCTTTAGAGATAATTGGCATCCACATCCAGGAATAATTGTTCGTTACACTTCCAGCGATCATGCGAGATGTGACTTCTTTATATATGATTCTTAATTCTACTTTTCAGTTGGAATATTTCCTTTTACTATTAGTTATCTTTAATATTTAATTGTTTACGTTACTCACTTTTAATTTTTATATGACAATAGGGAATGATACACACTTAGCCTGATGACTTAATTTGGAATCTTGCCTCTAGTTTGGGCTTTTGCTTCATAGTAATAAAATTTGAGGAGATCATCATACCACATTATTCACTCAATTCTAAACTTGATACACTATAATCCAGAATAAGTGGATTATGAGCATTCCTGAATATGCATCAAGTAGCCCGCAAAATGGATAAGCCAAAGTAGAAAGTTGATATATCTATGTTGCAAGGCATGCAAATTGAGAATGCTGACCCTTGATCACGACCTAAGCATTTGTAGTACTCTTCCACACAAATCTTTACTGGGGTTGAAATATCCTAGCCACTTAGCCCTTAGGGCATACGATATGTAAATATGATTCTGTCATTGTCAGGAACTCGCTTTACCCAAAAGCTTAAGCTGTTGGGTGACTGCCTATCAAAATATATTGAGCCAACTAAAAACATATCACTCTCCCTCACCTGTGCCTTTTAGCCTTTGTAGTCACATCACATGGCCCTTCCGGCCAATTGGAAAGGTCTCATGTTGAACTCACTAAGAAAGGTACAGTAAATGGATAAGCAGCTATGTTTTTAAATTGATAATTACGAGAATTTAACTTGCAACCTCTTGAACGAAAACCTGGTGGTCTAGTGCTTTGATACCCTATCAAAAGTCAAAAACCACTATGTCCAAAAGCTTCCTTTAGGGTAAAATGGGTACATGAAAATCATTAACTCTTGAACACCAACTTTCATTGGGATTGAAACATCCCAGTTCATAGTTGTCGCTGTCCATTGTGTGCCTTTCTTTCCTCACCCCTTTTATAACTTAACCAACACTATGACTAAAAAGCTACTGCCGTTGGTACCACTGATTTTGTTTCCACCATTACCGTTGGGACATCGTTAGGAAATCTAAGGGCTGTGAAGAAGAAAAATTTGATTTTTATATATGAGAAAGAGGAATACAAGGATAAATGATTTCTTTCGAAAGGAAACTGTTATCCAAGCTTTAGATCAAAGAGACAAAGCTTAACTCCCACTTAGTTTTAGGGGGTTTTTATTGATTTTCAACATGAAGACACTAACCTCACCCCAAATACATATATAAGACAGATCTGTCCACAGTTACAAAAAGCCCATTAGAAACCCTAACATTCACAAAAACAACCAAAACATGACAAAAATGCCCACTTTTAGTAATCATCTCTAGGAATTGCTTTGCGCCACCGCCTCTGATATGTTAGGATCGCATCATTACATTTCCAAAAGAACCACATTGTGCTCAAGGTGGAAATCAGGGAACCGCTGCGTAATAACTCTGAAAGGCTTCTAAATGGTCTCGTGATCCGGTTGGACCTTCCACTAAATCAACACATCCCGTGTCACCGCTGCCCCACTCGAACCATCTTCAGCTCTGTCGGCTCCAAAATCACCTTTATGTCCTCGGTTAGCGTCAGTGGTAGTGAAGAGGAAGGTGCGTGGTCCCCAATGGCAATGCGAAGCCATGATACATATGAAAAAGGGTGTTTGGCGGTCTCCAGTGATAGCTTCACCTTATATGCAACCTGGCCGATCTTAGTCTCAATCTCACAAGGCCCATATTAGCGAGGTGGCAGCTTATCGTTCTTCCGGTGCACCAAAGAGTGCTGTCGGCAGGGCCACAACTTCAAATATGAATGCACTCTGCGCCTGTGTCCATCGTCATGAGTCTTCATAATCTGTTGGGCTCTCGTCAGGTGACGCTTCATCTCCTCCAGCACTCTGTCTCTCTCCTCCAAATACTGCTCCACTTGTGAAATGAATGTATCAATGTGGTCATAATGAAGTAGATGCAGAGGATCACGCCCATATAAGACTCAAAAGACGTGGTCTGATTAGCTGTGTGGAAAGAGATGTTGTACCAATACTCTGCCTAGGCTAGCCACTTCGCCCACTGCTTTGGAGCCTTAGAAACAAAACATGGCAAATAAGTCTCGATGCTCCTGTTGATGACCTCAGTTTGGCCGTCTATCTGGGGATGATATACGGTGCTCCTCTTCAAAACCGTTCACTGCATCTTGAACAACTCTCTCCAGAAATTGCTAAGAAAAACTTGATCTCGATCGGATATAATGGACTCCGAAACCCCGTGCAACCTCACCACCTTTCAAATAATATCATCGTCACTGTCACTGCGGTGTAATGATTAATGAGTGCCACAAAGTGTGCATGCTTGTTGAGCCGATCCACTACCACCAAGATGACAAAATACCTATCAGATCTTGGTAGTCCATCAATAAGATTCATCGTCACCTCCTCCCAGACCTGATCTGGTAAGGATATGGGCTGTAGCATCCACCAGAGTCCATCACCATGAACTTGTGACGTTGGAATTTGTCACACTTTGCCACCATCTCTGCAATACCCTTCATCATCCCCTCCCAACTCCCATGACAAGCGCTGATAAGCCTTGAGGACTTCCGAATGGCCCCCGACTGCACTCTAATGGAAATCTTGTAGTATGCTCGAGATGTGTGTAGAGGTCATAGGCAAGACCAATTGACCCTGGTACAAGAGACGTCGCCCTTCTAATGAATACCCAAGATATTCTGTCGAGCCATGTAGAAGTGCAGACCGAATTTTTGCCACGCCCTCATCCTCCTCAATCTTCCGCATCACGGGCTCCCAATCAAGAATCACCAGTACCGACAGAGCACCCAACTATGAATCTACATCTCGTCGTGATAGTGCATCCGTCGTCTTGTTCTCAAGTCTCGGCCTGTACTAGATCTCAAAACTCTACCCCAACAGCTTGGTCAACCACCTCTGATGCTCTTCAGTCACTATCCACTGCTCTAAGAGGTAGTTAAGGCTTCTCTGATCGGTACAGACCATGAAGCATTGACCAAGCAAATATGGCATCTACTTTGTACTGGCAAGACTATGGCCATTAACTCGTGCTCAAAACAGACTTGAGCTGAGCTCTCGCTGTAAGCACCTAGCTGGTCTTGCATCAGCACTGCTCCCAGTTTATAGCCAGATGCGTTTGTCTCCACCACACAAGGCCGTCTAAAATTTGGAAGTGCTAGCACACAGTGATATAAAAGACAGTTTCATTATGTGCGCGGTCTAGGAGCGCATAACACATAAACGAATTATGCGGCTGTTATGCGGATTATGCGGATTATGCAAAAATATATTTTAGTAAATAAATAAGAAATAAGTTCATGTGTGTGTGTTTGTGTATATTAAATTAAAAAACTTAAAAGATATGAACAAGCAAAAAATCATATCAACTTTTAAAAAATATGGATTAATTCATACTAAAACATCAGCACCATCAAGACGATCAATACATAAAATAACTAAAGTCTAACGTCTAAAGTAATCTACACACAAAACATAAATATTTAGTTTCATGTCCAAATCAAAAGCACGTCAAACACAATTACTTTGAAATTAAAAAACCGATTTTTATGCGTAACGTGCCGGGTTTCTTAACGGGTTGGGATTTTTTAGTTGCCGATTATGCGTTCGCATATGCAAATATGCATGCACATAACATTAATGCGGCCGATTACGCATCTGACCGCATAATTCGACCGCATATCTAATTTTTCATGCGGCTAAAGGCATCCTCCTTATATGTGGCTGCATATAACTTGTTTTAGAACACTGCTAGCACCTGTATGCTCGTCATGGCCCTTTTAGGACCTCAACGGCTCGAGTGGCTTCCTCGCCTTACTATAAATTGTCCTTTAGCTGCTTCGTCAGTGTCCAGACGATAGTACTATACCCTATGACGAACTTCCTTTTGTAGCTTGTCAGTCCCAATGACGTCTCAATCCCTGCAGGGTGGTAGGACGTGGTCAATCAATCATGGCTGCTATCTTCGATTTATCCACAGACACCCCTTCCGTAGACACCACGTGACCCATAAATTCCATCCTCGGCTGTGCAAACATGCACTTTTTTGACTGGCATAAAACTGATGGTTCTGCAGCTCATGTAGCACGGTCGTCAAGTGTTTCACATGTGCCACCTTAGACCGGATGTATACCAAGATATCTGATAGGAACCAAATACAAATCTGGAATTTTATTAATAAAACTGAAAATAAAAGGATAGTTGATTACAATTTTGGGGGTAATCGCCCTCCCAAGACTCCGATTGATAATGGACATCCGCACCCTCCCGTAGCACGAGGAACTATCTCTCTGATTTATTAAACAATCAATTTTCACATGACTAGGGCTGGCCGGCCTCCCCTGTTTATAATAATCTAACTTAATAGTCTAATTACCCAAATTCCCCTTCAATAATAAAATAACACAAAAACACCTAAAATATACCCCAAGTGGGCCGGATCTAACATTACTCCGCCCCCAAAAAACCATCTTGTTCTCAAGGTGGTGCATGAAGTGCGTGTGGCTTCCGTTTTAAGTAGATTGCATGCCTCCTCCCGGCTCAAAAGGATAAGATGGGTCTCTACTGCCTTCAACGTCGTCCTGAAAAATATTGTCAGGCCAAAGGGCGTCGTCGGGTTCACACAAGTACTTTGGAGGGTCGTTTTCATCATCGCGCTGCTGGAAGAGCTCCGTAGCACGCTGTTTTGGGCCAAAAAAGACGAAACCTCGTTGTCCGGCGCATCGGAGGTCCCGTTGTAAAGGCCCGCCCCCGTTTCTATTTCTCTCTCTTTCTTAACGTCCACCTCCCCGCGGGCGGCGCTACGATTGAAACACGAGTGTGCAGGTCCCGCAGGTGTCAGTGAAGTCAATGTGGAGCAGTGCAGAAAGTAAGGAGACACTCTAGATCTGACAAGCTAACAGTTCTAAATAAGGAAAAGACAGTAACAAGTAAGTAAAGGTAGTAAAACTACACTACTGCTGAAAGTAAATGGAACACGTACCTCCGCTATGTCACTGAAGCTCCAACTCCTCGTGCTCAGACGCCTCTGGATGATTGTGTGCTTCGTACCTGGTGGGCAACAAAGGACGCACTGGCTCAATAGAGTAGACGATATCTAAACAAGATACAAGGAAAGTAAGGGTGCACAAAAGGAAGCAAGACAGCCACAGATATGATAGCACTAACCAGAAGTAACCTGACCTGGTAATCCATAAACCCATGCCACTGAAGAGTAAGGAAGTATAAAAGACGATGTGACAACAACAGAAAGGGTACCGAAAAAAGAGATGTCCTGACGGTTAAAATGAGTACAACTACTGTAAAGAGGGTACTAACTAAAGTGAACCAATCCTAAGCCGTGACTTATGAGGGGAAGTACAATAAGCATCTGAGAGCTACCTTGACCGCGAGGGTGCGACACCGGGCAGAGTCCAAAAGTGTAAAGTACTGTACTGTAAGCTGCAAAACCTGCAACCCATCAAGATGGCCGTCCCTGTCTGCCCCCAGGACTCAAGACCAATCAGCATGATGGAGTCCCCCCTAACTCGGGAAAAATAACAACCAAAACGATTGGTTGCTAAAGATCAGGTCCCAGTCACCCACGTACTCCCTAATCATAAGTTTTCCCAAACCCGGTGAGTCAAGCAGAAAGTAAGCATGTTATTAGTTATCAGTGTCGTGAGGTTCAATATTGATTAAACCACGTAGCCAAGGGGAATCTATTACCGTACCGGTAATAGTAACCTGTCAAGTCAAGAGCCAACCTCAGTATAGTCCACTAGTCATTCAGGAATCTGCCAAGTCAAGAACCAGTCTCAGGATAGTCCACTAGTCATCCAGTACCAACATAGTAACGTGCCATCATAAGAACATCCCAAGGCTACACAATTTAATAACATTAAACTAAAATGGTACTAATAAGCTTATGAAACAACAAGAGCAAGAAACTAGCAAGTAACAAGTAGCATGGATGTTCCTCATGGCAAGATATTCCAAACTGAGCAGCAAAGAAGCATCACCAACCCAAGAACAAGGAAACCCAAGGCAGCAATTAAAGGAAGATATCAAACCCAACAATGCAAAAAGCCCAAACAACAAGCAAACGGATCCACCCAACTCAATTACCAACAAGGGAAGCTTAAACCACAAGCAAGGGAAACCCAAACCCAAACACAAGCAAAGGAATATAAATTGGAGTATATGGGATAAAGTCTACCTGAAATCGAAGCCGAAGAACTAAGATAATTAAGAACCGAAGCCCGGCATTTGCAGAAAGCCTACGCCGCAACTATCAGCAACAAGAAGCCCAAAACCTGCAAGCAATAGAGAAAGGACGAAAGAAACCTGCAACCAAGTAAGAAAGAACGCGCTGATATATAAAAGAAAGAGGTGGAATCATATTACACCAATCGAATTATACAAAGAAACTTCTACGTAAGTTTCATATGGATAAATGTCATCCTTTAGGTACTCCTATGGTCGTAAGATCACTAGATGTATATAAGAACCCCTTTCGGCCTCTGGAAGAGGGGGATGAGATACTGGGTCCTGAAGTACCCTACCTCAGTACCATTGGAGCACTTCTATATCTGGCTAACTGTACGCGTCCCGATATAACGTTTACAGTTAATCTCCTAGCCAGACACAGTGCAGTGCCTACAAAGCGCCACTGGAACGGAGTAAAGCATCTTCTGCGATACCTCCAGGGTTCAATAGATCTGGGACTTTACTACCAGAGAGGTGCATCCCCCAATTATTTGGTTATGCCGATGCAGGTTATCTTTCAGATCCGCATACGGCAAAATCACAGACATGTTTTGTGTTTACCTACGGAGGTACTGCTATCTCCTGGAGATCGGTAAAGCAAACCACAACAGCTACGTCATCCAACCATTCAGAGCTCATTGCGATCCATGAAGCAAGCAGAGAGTGTTATTGGCTACGATCCGTCGTCCACCACATTCTTCAATCCACTGGCCTGAAGACTGGTGATTTGGAGCCTACTGTCCTGTTTGAAGACAATGCTGCGTGCATTGCTCAACTTAAAAGGGCTACATCAAGGGCGACAGGATGAAGCACATATCTTCCAAGTTTTTCTGGACACGAGCTAAAAGAGGACAAGCAGATTGAAGTTCAGCAGATCCAGTCCTGCAACAACTTACCTGATCTTTTTACCAAATCTTTACCAAAATGTATTTTTGCAAAACTTGTAAAAGGAATCAGTATGAGACAGCTGAAAGACCTACAAGCCTGAAGCTTGTACGGATGAGGGGGAGTAACTTGTGTGTTGCACTCTTTTCCCTTAAGCTGTTGGTTTTTTCCCATTGGGTTTTCCACAGCTAAGGTTTTAACGAGGCAAACACTATTACTCAGGATCCAGAAGTATCCACCCCTTTTAGCCTTATACGCTACGACCAAAGTAATGGATGGATAGGGGGAGTGTTGTGAGTAGGGGAGGCTTTTGGCCTCCCGACCATTTATCCCCCCATTATTCCACCACTCTTTATGTGGTGGAGACCTTTGGTATCCTCCATATCTCTTGGTATACCCTATGAAGTTTATAAATAAAGAACCATGGCTATTGGCCATGGTTACTCTTCTCCAAATATCTCTTAACAAAAATTATATTTTGAAGATAGTTGCACTAATAATTTTAGTTACATCACATTAGTTCGTTTTTAGCGAATATTTTCAAAATATAAAAAAGTGAGTGATTAATATCAAATTTTAAATGCTTTAAGAGACAGATGTTAAATAAACCTTAAATTTTAGTGTAACAAATTAAGCCTCACTAACAAGTCGTGGATACGTGTAGAGAAAATGGGGGACACATGTGTTACGAAATTGATCCGAATGAATGAAGAAGCCCACGAAGGCCATACGGAGTTGTTAATGGGGCCCAAGAAGTCCATGTAGAAAGTGAACTGCTTACACAGTCAAAGCCGGACCACGTTTTTGCCCGTTGAGCTTCCGAGCCTTAAGGGGATGGATAATAATGGGCTTATTAATAGCGATGTAAGTGGACATCAGTTACACATATTTTTATAGGACATTCATGCCACTATTACAGTAGAGCCGTTATCTACTAACGGCACCGATGTGATGCCTCTATCTATAAGTAGTTTAAACGGCGATTGGACGAGGGGACAAGTTCCAAAGATACTAAGCACTAGGTATTCTGACTTCTCTCTCTCTCTCTCTCTCTCTCTCTCTCTCCCCACTTATATTTCTTCCTCCATTGCTCGGCGTGACAGGACCAAGTCGACCTCCTAATAGGTCAGTCTTGACTGCCCCTAGCCTTCTTAAGTCACTTACTGACTTAAACATTGGATGGGATTTGGGTCGGAACCCAGATCCGACCCCTTAACGATTTGTCTATGTTACAGATAGCTCAGCAGTCAACTCAATAGATAGCCTGAAACAGCTTGGAGTTAGGTCGGGCTGCAACTTTTTAGCTCGGACTTAGCTCTCCTTAACCTGGATTCAGCCATCCTCGGGTCCCATTCTTCAGCTGACGAAGCGCCACGTCACTGGAGGTGTCCTCGTCAGCTCCACCTCAATGTTCGACGAATTCACTCGTCAATAGTTGGTGCCCTCTGTGGGAACAACTGAGTTAACTTCCCTGTCAATAACAACGTCGCCTCAGCCCACTAACTAAGTGTCTACGGGACCATTCACTAGCGGAGACCCTGACGCCCCGATCATTCAGGAAGATTTTGATTCTTCTTCTTCTCAGGAGAGGCCAGATCCACATCTGGTCACGTTAAAGCAATTTCAGGGTTTTCACAAGCCGCCTATGCCAACATCCAGCTGTTGACTACCGTGATAGAACGATTGGCACACCAACCGTCACTGATGCAGAGGGATGGTGAACTGAACGTGGAACAACAAGTCAACCATCTGACTGATGTTACTCCTCCACCTCAGCGAATACCCAAGGTCGGCGACCTCGATGGGGGTCATGGTAGCGCACATGCTTCCCAAATTCAAGTGCATTCACGAATAGAGTTCAATGGAATGTCTTTAAAATAAAAAAAGACCAGACATATCATGAATTAAAAAAGCACAAAATGCTATATCTATAACAATAATTCATATCATGCAAAGATTCTACAGAAAAATCTTCCTGCCAAAATCTGATTCTTTGGTAGCATAATGTATGTAGACGCACATTGCTAATTTCTCCCTTGATTACCCTTTAATCAGTGCATTAAAACTGAATATATATCCGGCTTCACTCCACTCTTCAGCATTTCATCAAACAGTTCGACTGCATCCTTAATTACTTTCGCAGAAATCAGTCCTCTCTCGGTCTCAAATTACAACTCCTCGCGTCTTTCTCTGCCATTCCTCGCAGAAACTAGTCCTCTCACATCTTTCTACAACGCCAGCTTCTGATTCTACACTGGTGAGCAATCGGGATGGGATAGCAAAATGCTCTCAGTTCGGAGACAAAACCTGAAGGCAAAAATAGAAACAGAACTTGAAATAATTTAAACAATAGTAATATTAGTTGGCAGCATTGTAGTACATAGTGCATGCATGCATTGATACGTTTGTGTATGCATGCATTTGCATATGTGTGTGTATGAAACATTGATACGTGCAAGAAATAATTCAAATATCATGCATGCATGCATGCATTTGCATATGTTTGTGTATGAAACATTGATACGTGCAAGTCTATGTTGACTGACTTCATGGAAAACTGTTACTTGGTTTGGCATAACTGGTGGACTCAACATTTGCTATTTAAGATTCATATCTATCTTACTCACAAAACATGTGTCCAGTAATTCATGCCTTAATAACCAAATTAATATTTTAAATTCATCTAAACAAACAAAATGACCAAAATTTAGTAGGAATTCAGCATCTCAATTACAAGGTAGTAACCAACCATATTGAATTGGATATGCAATTCAATAAATTCCAAACAACTATTAGCAATAAAATTTCCAAACAAATAGTCATACCTTCTGAGGATTCATAACCATATGGTCATAACCAAATAGTCATCCTAGGTTTACGCTTGTGTTCCCTCAGAATGAAGTAGGATGCAAAGGATAACTACCGCACAGACTATTTGATTTGGATCATCAATGAGGTGAAAATGAGAAATTTGCTATATAAAAAGCTGCATACCTCTTTAAAGCATGATACAACTAAAGAAATAAATGAACAACTCATTTGAATTCACATAATAATGCATGTAAATTAACATTATTATACAGATTACATGACATCCTATAAAATGCAGATTAAGAAATCATGTGCATAGCTAGGCATAATTAATTTGTTACCTCAAGCAGCCTTCAAAGAATAAAGCCTACATTATCAAAAATGCACATACATTCAGATTTTTGTGGGGAGCGTCCAATGCACAAGTGCACATACTCCAGTGCGCAAAAGTTCTGAAATTGTGAGGAGTCTCCAGATTCATACATCCAGTGCAACCCAGTTTCCTGCACAACAAAAAAAATCTCTGAAATCTTATGCAATGGGTCGAAGTCAAGCGAAATGCATGGCTTTCGGATATAGAAAGGCGTCGGATTCCTTACACAACAGATTTCATTCATCACCATTCTTTGGCAATGCAAAAGGCTTATGTTGTTCCAGATTCAACCATAAAACTCTATGCAATAGAGATGATATCATCTGCACAAATTGAAATCTCTTCAACACACAAAAAAGAGTGACAATATGGTTAAATATGCAATGTTAAAGTTATTTAATATGCACAAGCCATTACCATTCTCAAAAGATTTTTCTGAATCTTGAGATGCTTCATCAATATCAACTTGTGTCGTTGAACCACTAAACAAAATACAAACAAAGAAATTAGTTAAGAACTTTGTACATTAAGTTAAAGAAAGAGAAAATTAACAAATGATACATCACCTTGTTAACTTAAGAGGACAATTTCTACTATCATGATTTTGTCCTCGCTTGCCACACGATTTACATTTTCTTGGTCGACCTTTGCGTATCTCTCGTAGTGGCTTCAATCTATGTCCTCTAAGCCTTCCTTTTGTTTTCGCTTGACTTGGCTCATGGACAATGACTTGAGATATTTCCTTGCTCCTATCATTTCTCTCCACTTCTTCCACGTTCTCTTCATCATCCTTGAGTTTCAAGCATCGTAGCTCTTTAATAGCCTCAATCATCCTTTTACGAGCTAACTCATACGCACCATTAGAAGATATTCCCTCATTGGCAACTTCATTAGCTAGACAATTTAATTCACTGAAGCGGGAAGCAAAATTCATTGAAGTTTCATCTCCAAGAACATGTCCATCTCTAAGGACAATTTCTCTTCTTTTGATATTCTGACACCATCTATTTAAAATATATAGCTCCGGTAAATCCAGAAAATTAGAACATTTAAGATATGCCAATATATGCCTACATGGTATACCGTCAAATTCAAACATGAGGCATGGACAACGTGACATTTTTCGTCGACTTGAAATATGCAAGATGTCTCATTTTGACTTGACCACAAAAATTGACTTGGTAAACTGTTTTGTTTTCATCATCATCTACCAATTCAATGTTATATACCAAACTAGGGTATATCTCTTTTTGAAAAATGGAAAAGATATTTCTCGTATAGATTTCAGACATTTGCTTCTCCATTACCCACGTGATCTTCAATTTTGGTGTCTTCTCTATTGTAAGATGATCTTCTACAAGCTCTTTTTCCCTTTATCTTACCAAGACCCTTTGAAAGATCACAACAAAATCATGTAATGAATTTTTTTCTTGATACATGCTTTTTAAGCAATGATTCATTCCTTTACTTCTTTGGCTAGTAGACATTCCGGCCCAGAAATGTTGCTTATGATATACAGGGACCCATTTTTCACGGATTTGAAACATATCCTTCAACCATGCATTATTTTCCAAATTATATTCCTTAATAATTGCCTCCCATTGTGCTTCAAACGAACTAGTAGTAACACTATCCCACACAATTTTTTTAAAAGGCATCATAAATTCTTTTCTAAAAGCCCAAGCACCCAACTTATCCGATAGTTTCTCCATAATATGCCAAGAAAAATATCTGTGCCTGATTTGAGGAAGAACTCTTTTAATTGCCGTGCATATGCCAAGATCTTGATCTGTAACCATGCCCAATGAAGGATGACCCATCACTTCAATCCATTTGTTAAACAACCATACGAAAGAATTTGCCTCTTCATTTGGAATGAAGCCACATCCTAGGAAAACCGAATGCCTATGATAATTCACGCCAACAAATGGAATAAAGATCAACACATATTGATTGGTATTATGTGTGGCATCAAAGGAAACCACATCTCCAAAATGTTTATAGTCCATTCTTGCAACACCATCAACCCAAAAGCAACGAGTTAATCGCTTTTCATCATCAACCTCATAAACATAATACAATGAAGGATTGATCTCTTGTTGCCATTCGAAATAATCTATCATCGTCTGTGCATCATGCCCTCGCATCTCCTCCCGCAGATCTCTTTCATAATTTCTCACATCAGTTTCAGTGCATCCAATTCTATTAAAACCTCCACTCACATTTTCAAAGAAAGCCATTTGTTTGTTTATTGGTATGTTCACATCTTTGAATTGATTAATCAATCTTTTCTTCACGTATGTTACCTGACGATTTCCTCTCAACAAATGTGTTCTGCTTGGTGAAATAACGCTATGATTATGTTCTTCAACAAACTTGTAAATTTCCCATTTGTCTCTTTCTTTCTCTAATTTCAATCGAATCAAAGCTTTACAGTTTGTTATCATTGTACCACTTCTCCTAATCTCTGATGACTTATTTTTAGAATCTCCTTCTTTAGAACATACAAAAGTCCTCCCAACTAGCTCCCTTTTCTTGTTGTAATTTGTTGTACTGTTACAGACATCAAATCCTCCAGCCTTCCCATAATTCTTGTAAAAAATTTCAGCTTCCTCAATTGTGTTAAAACACATTCAAATTTGCGGTTTTAGATGGTCATCAACGTTTGGCACAACCAAACTATCCAATTGTGTTGCAGGGCGATCAATATCATGAGGGCATGCAACGTCATTTTCCATCCTATCAAAAAAATTCATAAATAAATTGAAAGGTTAATTACATATTTCATGACGATGAAAGGAGTACTGGACATCAGAGTAAGAGAAGAGGTCATGTTAATATTGATGCAATCAACAAAGTTTCATGTAGCCAACAACCACTTGCAAAACAATACTCCATTTCTCATGTATGCACATTATCTTTGATCATTAGGATGAAATGGCTACATATGATCAAAACTCGTGTGCCAAGAAAAACAAGAGAGAGAGAGAGTAAATAAAAAAGTGGACAACAGGCCCAGTTGCAGATCAATATTGAAAACTACACAGATGATCAATATTGGCCCAGTTGCCACATTTGAACCAGAAAAGATTGAAAATCATCAACTTTGGAGAAAAACTTCAACCGGATGGTGAAGGATCTCACGCACGGGCTGAAAGACCACCTCTTGACTCATGGGGATGCGTCAGATGACGAAAGAGAGGCCGCCCACCTCGGGTGGCCACCTCCAAGGGCCAGCGATCCCTGGCTGGCCACCCAGGGGCACCCGAGCCCAGACGAGCCGCCCAGGGACGACGGCCTTGGGGCAGGCAGCCCTGGGGCCTGCGAGACTCGGGCGGGCTACTGAAGTCTCGACAAGACATGGTTTACAGATGGTGGCCCCCACAGGCCTTGGCCACAGTGTTTTGAACGTGTCTGACCTTCATTCGAGTTTGACGATCACCGTGGAATCTATCCGGGCTTCGAGGAGAACAATGGAGGCTTTGGGTGGCCTAAAGACAGCGAATGAGGCCCGCAATGCTTCAACAAGGTCACAAGAGGACCACACATGGGTGCCGATCCATTGGACTGCTAAGGGAGGCCCGAGGGAGGACGTTGACATCCTACCGAGGAGGCAGCCCGATGGGGTGATTGGCGATTACTAGGACACTTACCAAGGCTTCGATAGGGATGTCAGAGACCCTGGATGGTTGGGGGATGACAGTAGGGCAGAAGGAGTCTAGTTTGGAGATCTTGGTGCACAACAAAATGTCTATCAGTAGTTTCATTTCAGGCAGCTTAGAGGGAGAGCATGATCTGGGGTTCTAGCGTCGAAAGCCGGGTTAGAAAGCTGAAAATGCATGTCTTCGAGAGAGAGTATCCTTATGTCTGGGTTTACCATGTGGAAAGATATTTCGTAGGAACCACTTGACGGAGGAAGAAAAGTTGATGGCGACCGGTATCTGTTTGGAGGGAAAGGCTTTGGCATGATTCTAATGGCAGGAGCAGGGACAGCTTGTTAATTTGTGAGAGAAATTCAAGAATTGCTCGTTAGATCGGTTTTGAGACACATGGGTGATATTTACACGAGCAGCTACTTGCTTTCATACAGAATGTCACCATCAGAGAATACCAGGAGAGGTTCGAGATGCTCCCAGGCTGAGTAAGGGATCTCTGAGGCGGCGCTGGAGGAAAATTTCATGGAGGGGCTGAAGACGAATATTTGAGCTAAGCTACATATATTAAGGCCGATGGGGCTTGGAGAGGCAGTGGAAAGACATGATTAATGTAGATCAGGCTGTTAAGAAAGCGATGAGCAGAGCCACATCCCGCACCCATGCCACGATAGAGGCTCAGAAGTCTTATCTAGCAATGGGTCGGGCAGTTCAGGAGAAGAGTAGCAAGACTCAAACAGACAACATCTTCAAGCATCTCACACAGACAAAATCCAAGACATGCACGTCGAGGAATTATGCTTTCGATGTGGCGAGAGGTTCGGGCCGGGTATCAGTACCGGGCACGTGCTCTACATGTATTGATCGTCGAAAAAGATGAAAAGATGAAGGTGCAGTAGCTGAAGAGGAAGAGTCAGTAAGGGACGGGCACCCCCATTTGGAGTAGCATACTCACAGATCTCATGGCACAACAAATACCTCTATGTCAAAGCTGTCCTGAATGTAGGGGTGGCAAACGGTTCGGGTCGGGTCGGGTCAGATTTTACCCGACCCGATTAAGGGTGAACTCGAACCTGATCTGAATTAAATTCGGGTCAAGGTTCGGATACCCATATCCGACCCGGCTGTAAACCGGGTGACCCGTACCCGACCCGGTTTGCCATGCGGGCTGGGTTCGGACCGGATCCGGTAGAAGAGGAAAATTAAATTCTAACATAACCGCCATTTACAAGCTTCGAACGGGCGACCTCTTGCCTAAGAACCCAACGACATTACAACATGCTACAGATGTTTGCGTTAAATTTTTATGTTTTAATATATTTATATATGTCAAGCATTTCTATCATTTAAAATTTGAGGGAAAACGCCATAAAAGTGATTGCAACCAGCGATCCTCGATCCCATGACCACCTCCTCCAACCTGGAGGAGAACTACCCAATCCCGGTAACCATCGTTCAAAGTGGTGCCATTGTGACTATCCTGCGTGTATATATAAAAATATACATAATATCTAGCGGGTTGTATTCGGGTTAATTGGGTTGACGTATCAAACCCGTATCCGACCCGGATTTTATCCGGGTCAGCCGGATTGACCCATTTTCTACCCGACTCGAATTGGTCCCTACCCATACCCGGCCCAAGAGGCCGGGGTCGGGTCGGATCGGGTCGGGTTCATTTTGCCACCTCTCATATGTCTCTCTTTGTGGCTGCTCTACTATTTGAAGACATCTCCATGGCTGACTTAGCTCAGATTGGTCCACCACATGGACTGACTTGAGCCGCACTTTATCTTCTCTTTTGCTTGTTTTCTTTTTCCGTTTGTTTCTTTGAAGTGACAATGTGCATGAATCTAGAAGTACATCAATTGTCAAATCTTAGCTAACTCCACTTTCGCATAAATACACAGTAAATTAAAGGCATTATAATTTAGTCCCCTAGGTTTAAATTCTTAGCCAATCTTCTATGTATCTTTTCTGTTCCTGTCTCACAGACTCATTGAGAAATGAGGATAAAAGTGCCTCATGTGATGGAATTACCCATTGCTTCACCACAGTGCACTTGTAAGGAGTCAATCAGCAAACGCTTTCAATCTTATAGGAAAGACTAACGAGCAAACATATACCAGGTATTAGAGTCTATATAGGTGATCTATGCTGAAATTAAATTAAACACCAAGTTGAATGTGTGAATTTTGGTCAGCGCTAAAAACTTGTCATGGAATTTGTGCGACTTGTTTATATTCTTGATTTGAAGTTCTATGGTGGGAGAGTGGTAATGGATATTATTTACCTTATTCAGAGGAACACAATGATTATATCTTTAACTGAATGACTATATTCCATCTTTTTGCTGGATTACTAACACTTTGTCTTATTTGTAATCCTGTGGAATTATCTTAATCAATAAAATTGTCTGGTTAATCTGCGCGTTCCTTGAGCTATGCATTTCAACTTATTGACTCTGGCCAGAGGAGTGTAAAATTATAGCAACTTGGTGACCTAATATATCTCAAAATAAGTTCTAGTGCTTTCTTTAAGCTGCTTTTTTGACAAACCAGTGCCTTAGAGCTCTGTTTGTCGCCGAGAATAGCATGCACAAGAAATGAAAAATCGTACCTTTCGGTGGCAAGCTTTGGGTTTCTAGTTCTATGGTTCTTGAAACTTACGCTTGGTTGTTTGGAACATTGGGAAGGGGAAATAAAAGGAAATTGTCAACAATGGAAGAAAGTAGCAGTTTTTAAAGCGATTAATATGCTTATAAACTACTAGCATAACTGTTATGATGCTTACAATTTTTGGCATTGGCATGAGGTCCACATCTTTCCACACATTATCTTTGTTCATCCTAAACCCTAAAGCATCTTTTCGGAAAGGACTGGTAACAGTAAGCGTATGTGTGGAGAATAAAAAACCTGAACATGTAGCCAATTGACATGGAGGTTCACGATTCTGAAATCTTTGGTCGACAACAACACAAATTAATATCGGCTTTTTTGTGAGGATTAATTAAACTGTTAGTGGGTTGCTCAAGCTACACAATCTTAAATGTCTCTGGTTTAAGAATAAGCTCATAAACTGCACCAGCTTTCTGTGCAACTGTGGTTTGTTAATTTGATTCCCAACTATTGGATATGGGCTTATGGTCATTTCAATGGAACTTTTGCAGCTCGCTTTTCACGATTGTATTTTAGTCCCTGTATTTATGTATCACAAACATTGTTCCAGTTTAAAGACTGTTATTTCAAAAGTCGACACATTCTATGAGTTAACATATTATTTTATTCTGTAGCATACACCAATTTGCACTTCATTTTATCTCAACAATAAATTAGTTTTTTCTTCTCTCTTCAATCCTTGTGTGTTTATGTGTCCTTTTTTTCATCCACCAACAGCCCTGTGGTGGATGTGAGCGTGTTGTGAGGGTTTTTTTGTTTTTGTTTTGTTTTTGTTTTTGTTTTTGTTTTGTTTTGTTTTTTGTTTTGTTTTGTTTTGTTTTGTTTGTTTTTTTTTTTTTTTGGGGGGGGGGTGTTGTGTCAGCAAATGAATGGTGAGAATGAGCACACATTTGATGGTGGGGGCGATCTAAAGGAGGTGAAGTGGTTTGAGGCAAATGGACAAGAGCTGCTTGGAGATGGGAGGGTTAGCAAGGTAGTGACCATGAAAATTGGATTGTTTAGATTCGTGGATATTAGCATTGGATGCTGCAGTTTAAATTTTGGCTTACATGGTTTAGCATGGAGATGTTGACACTAACCTCGGAGCATGCATTATTAAAATCAAGAAACATGGTTGCGCGTACTGCACTGTTAAGGCACATCCGTGGGTGGATCCACTCAAATATGATGGGAATTTGTGAATTCACTAATATTTTTTCTTCTCCACAAGGATGAATATATAGAGATACAATGGTACAATGTATTTACTTCTCATTACTCCTCATTACTCATAATTACATCTACTATATTCTCACATATAGAATAAATAACTAATAATCCACATAATTTCACAATATATGATTACCATATATTGTGCCATTGACTCCTCATTACTCCTAATTACATACTTTACCATATTCTCACATATATAATAGGTAACTAATAATCCACATAATTTCACAATATATGATTTACCATATATTGTGCCATTGACTCATGCTAATCCACATAATTTCACAATAATCCACATAATCCACGAACTATGAATTCATTACCGCTAACTGATTGCAAAACCCAATTTCTTCAACAAAAAAAACGAAAAAACGAGTCCACAAAGTGTCATATCTTCAAAATATGATAATTGAGTAGAGTTAAAATTAAAATTAAAATAAATTTACCTCATATTGGTGTTGCTTCCTCACTGAATTCCAATGGTAAAAGCTCAAAAGAGAGGCAATGACTCAGAGAGTAAGTGTGATCGAGAAAGAGGTGTGTGACATGCTTATAGCTCGAGGAGGGTCGGAAAGGGATTGATAGTGTGATTGAGCGTGACAAAGAATAGAGAGACAAGAAAGACTAAAAGAGGGGACGATAATAGCAATGACGCTGGTAAGAATGACGGTAAGGACAAGTGACGGTAAAGTGGAGGATGAGTTAGAGAGGACGGTTCGTACGGTGTGTATATAAGGCTAAAGGTGAAATTTTTGGCCGAGGAGGGAAAGATCCATTCGAAGAGGGTCCGACACCAGATATGATCGACGACGACTACGATGCAGATCTGGATCAAAAGATGCCACATTTGAACAAAAAAAGATGGAAAATCATCAACTTTGGAGAAAAACTTCAACCGGATGGTGAAGGATCTCACGCATGGGGTGAAAGACCTCCTCTTGACTCATGGGGACACGTCAGATGACGAAAGAGAGGCCGCCCACCTCGGGTGGCCACCTCCAAGGGCCGGCGATCCCTGGTTGGCCACCCAGGGGCACCCGAGCCCAGACGAGCCGCCCAGGGACGACGTCCTTGGGGCGGGCAGCCCTGGGGCCTGCGAGACTCGGGCGGGCTACCGAGGTCTCGACAAGACGTGGTTTACATATGGTGGCCCCCACAGGCCTTGGCCACAGTGTTTTGAACCTGTCTGACCTTCATGCGAGTTTGACGATCACCGTGGAATCTATCTGGGCTTCGAGGAGAGCAGTGGAGGCTCTGGGTGGCCCAAAGACAGCGAATGAGGCCCGCAATGCTTCAACAAGGTCACAAGAGGACCACACATGGGTGCCGGTCCATTGGACTGCTAAGGGAGGCCCGAGGGAGGACGTTGACATCCTACCGAGGAGGCAGCCCGATGGGGTGATTGGCGATTACTATGACACTTACCAAGGCTTCGATAGGGATGTTAGAGACCCTGGGTGGTTGGGGGATGACAGTAGGGCAGAAGGAGTCTAGTTTGGAGATCTTGGTGCACAACAAAATGTCTAGCAGTAGTTTCATTTCGGGCAGCTTAGAAGGAGAGCATGATCTGGGGTTTTAGCGTCGAAAGCCGGGTTAGAAAGCTGAAAATGCATGTCTTCAAGAGAGAGTATCCTTATGTCTGGGTTTACCATGTGGAAAGATATTTCGTAGGAACCACTTGACGGAGGAAGAAAAGTTGATGGCGACCGGTATCTGTTTGGAGGGAAAGGCTTTGGCATGATTCTAATGGCAGGAGCAGGGACAGCTTGTTAATTTGTGAGAGAAATTCAAGAATTGCTCGTTAGATTGGTTTTGAGACACATGGGTGATATTTACACGAGCAGCTACTTGCTTTCATATAGAATGTCACCATCAGAGAATACCGGGAGAGGTTCGAGAAGCTCCCAGGCTGAGTAAGGGATCTCTGAGGCGGCGCTGAAGGAAAATTTCATGGAGGGACTGAAGACGAATATTTGAGCTAAGCTAAATATATTGAGGCCGATGGGGCTTGGAGAGGCGGTGGAAAGACATGATTAATGTAGATCAGGCTGTTAAGAAAGCGATGAGCAGAGCCACATCCCGCACCCATGTCATGATAGAGGCTCAGAAGTCTCATCTAGCAATGGGTCGGGCAGTTCAGGAGAAGAGTAGCAAGACTCAAACAGACAACATCTTTAAGCATCTCACACAGACAAAATCCAAGACATGCACGTCGAGGAATTATGCTTTCGATGTGGTGAGAGGTTCGGGTCGGGTATCGGTACCGGGCACGTGCTCTAACATGTATTGATCGTCGAAAAAGATGAAGGTGCAGTAGGTGAAGAGGAAGAGTCAGTAAGGGACGAGCACCCCCATTTGGAGTAGCATACTCATAGATATCATGACACAACCTTGAGGACAATGTGGTTCTTTGGAAGTGGAATAATGATAGAGTTGGGTAATTAGAGTTTATGGCCAAACAGTGATAGATGTTAATTTCTGGAAACTAGAGGCAAAATTGTAATTTTGGCGGATCCATGTGCAGATCTGTAATTTTAGAAAATCGGTAACGTTTATAAATGAGATGGGTGGAATAATTGGGGATTATGCTGAATATTGAGAAGAATTGAGAAGAGAAGAATTAGCAGTAGGAAACTTAGATCTAGTGGGAGAGTTAGTCCTTTTCTCTCGAATCAAAGATTAGGACATCAGTCTTCTCAAAACAGACAATCTATCTTTGTTTTATTATCAATAAAAAACATCACCTCCCCCCCCATCCCACTCTTTTAGCCCCTAAAATCTCCCCATCTTCCCCCAGAATCCACCAAAAATCCTATTTTTATTCCTCAACCCCCTAGAAATCCTATCAGTTTTAGAGTAGATGAAAGAGTTTGTACATTCACTAAGGTTGATGGGGTTCGTACATCTTGTAAGTAAAATGGATTCAGGTTCACTGCAAAATCTAGAATTGTAATTATACCTAAATTGAGGATATGTAATACGACAGACCAAACGATGGTATTTCTTCTCATTCTGGTATTAGAAATCCATGAATTCCAATTGCACAGTACTGAATGAAGCTGAAAGAGTTTAAGAGTTGATGATGGATCATCAAGTGAATTTTCCTTCGCAAATACACAGTCAATTGATTATGTGATAGTTAGATCAAGAAGATTTGTATAGAAGCACAACCTTCTGTTTTCATGCTAAACAAGCATCACGTGAATGCATTTACATGATAATTTTGAAGTAAGTTCTTTAAACTTCCTTACAGGAAACTCCAAATTTGTCTCTTGATTATCTATGCAGTTGAAAGTAGATCTTTAGTTCTTTATTGTCCTCTCCTCTCTCCTTACTTCATCCTATGTATTTCTAACATGTGTTGCGCTACATAAGTTGTATTTAACCATTTATTACCTACTTTGTGCACACATATACCATATTTGGTTGAATGCAGATATGGCCAAAATTATTACGTCGTCGTTTTATGTATTGCATATGGAATAGCACTATAGTTAACATGTGTGTACATCCTTCATTCTCTTATTTGTATCGATGATGATCTTTTGGAGTTTCTCTTCAAAGAAAAATGTTAGACTTCGCTATTGATTACCAGATACAGACAATAATTTCTTTTGGCATTTTCAAAGTCTGCTGGTTTGTCATTCTGATCGTTGCAGTAAATGTGACAACACTTGCTATTTATTAATGATCTGTGAGATAATTTTTTGCTACCAGCTCTGGTTTGCAGGGTAACATAAATCAGAACGAGGCAAATTGTCCTGTTTGTCGGAAGTTGTTTGATGAAAAGGATATGGAGCATGTTCTTGATTACCTCGGCACGAGTTCGTCTCAGCTGGTATGTACAATGTGATTATCTATGCAAATGTCTGTGTTTTTGGAATATATATTTCTTCGGTCTGTGATATGTATATTGTTCTGCTCATTGAATGGTACAAGTTTCAAAGGTTGCAAGTACTGATGCTAAATTCCTATGCTTGAATGTTAGATCTGTTGTATTTTGCTTGAGGTCCTCTAGCCTAATCTTTATGTTATGCTCGCCTGATTTACAATGGGGTACCAGCAGTTGCTATTTATACATTTACCAACTTATCAAAATTGCATGTAATTCGGGTTGTTAATTGCCATGTGATGATGCATATCCGTCCCCAGAATGCTTCAAGAGTAGACATAGCCGAAGTGGACATAGACGAAGAGGAGGCACTGTTTCTCCAGTCCGACTCAGAGAACAGAAGAAGAGATAAATTTGAGGCCATACTGAAGCTGCAGCAAGAAAATAACGGTCTGATAGAAGCCGTGAGCCATCTCGCAATACAGCCTGGAACGTTTCTTACCAGAACTGTGCCGAGGCTTAGCACATCAACTGAAACTGACAATGATGAACAATGCGAAGGTGCTGCTTCCAATGCTAACGTGGGAGCAAATTCAGAGCGCTCATTGAACCAGGCAACCATAAGCAAGCATAGAAACCCAGATTCCAGAAGAAAGAAGAGGTTTCAGGGTTCGAAGAGACCGGCACAGGCACCGCCTTGTAGAAAACAATGGATTAGAAAAGAGCCATAACAGGTGATTAGTTATTAGGCACTCTGTTTTCTCTCCTCTCCTCTCCTCTCCACTTCTTTCTTCCCTTGTTTCCTTATTAGTAGTAGTATTATTATTTAGCAGGGAATGAAATCTATTCCTTCATGCAGATGTTGCAAGGGAGAAGGGAAGGAAGGAAGAAAAGAAAGAATCCAAGAATGCAGATCTTGGCAAATGATATATTTCCAAAACTAATTGAAGGCCAAAATGTACTTTTGAACTTTACCTTATGCGTTGAAGCCTATTTATTATTTTGATGTAAATGTAATTCCGCTTTTTATGCATATCTGTCTTGCTTTCGTATTTTTTTGTATGCTTCATGGGCATGTCCTTGCATCCTGGTTTAGCACCGAACATGCTGTTCCCGTATGCTGCGTGTCTCATAAATAGATATATGATAGTTTCAAAAACAATTTTTCATTTTGCACTTTTTCAAAAATGTGTGTTTTTTTTATTCATAACATTCGACCTCATGCAGCGGGAGCGGGAGGGATGGTTTATGGGTCGCGGAAACATGATTTCTCAATGGTCATCCATCCTGTTATTACTCAACATACGGCTGGAAGCTTTTCTAGAAAACATTAAAAATGTTTATTTATGGTATTTACGGCGTTTCTGAAAATTTTCGAAACCCATATTTATTTGGAGCTAAACAGCCCACTGCTCATTATACAGACGCTATATCTAGAAATAAACCAATTAAAAACAACCCAATATAAGAAATACCATCAAATAGTTGAATGTGTCGTTGGAAGCAACCTCTGTTTTTTGATATGCTTTTGTTGCCCTGACTTTTCTTCGTAGTTTTTGTGGTGATGCAGCCATCGCATGTCGCTTGAAAACCTTTTTTAAATTTTAGGTTTGGTTTACAGGTCAAAATGTAGCTAGACCTGCTTTCGGACCAATTGTATTGTTGTAGCCCAATATCTCTTTGGGCCTCACTTGGATGCGGGCCGTTGTCACGTTGTGGGCTGAACTTGCCCGTGGGGCTTTATGAAAATTAGCATGAAACACACACATTCTCTCTCTATAGAAAATTAATAATCTGTCCTTTCAATAACTAATTCCATCTCAATCAAGAAGAAAAGTGTGATGCAAATGCAAAAAGTAGGCCAGGGATGATGATACATCGTTAGGTTCGAGCTTTCTTCTGAACAACGTTTCAATCGAAGTGTCTTATATTTATTTTGCCTTTATTTGAAACTTAAAATTAGAAAAGAAATGCCACACGCACGCCTTAAAATGCTTTCTACTGAGGTATCTCCTTCATTTGTGATTCTTCAGCCAGAGGATTTGACAACGCTGGCATGTATCGCTGTGTGTCTAAAAAAAATAAAACTTTATTGAGATCACATAAATACTTTCTTAACATTTGGTTCTTTACTACTCCGTTTGGAAAATGTAATAATGTTATACTTAATTAATATTTCAATATAAAATAGAAGGTACAAA
Organism: Scilla litardierei; assembly: GCA_030789695.1. Lineage (NCBI taxonomy): Eukaryota > Viridiplantae > Streptophyta > Magnoliopsida > Asparagales > Asparagaceae > Scilla > Scilla litardierei. The sequence continues at coordinate 164,643,037 of CM061140.1, read as the reverse complement.
ATACATGATTGGTGGTAATTGATGTTGGACATGCTTCATTCCTCCGCCAAACCGAAAATAGTTAATAAAAAAAGATTTAAAAAAGAAAGGAAAGGAAAGGAAGAGTGTAGTCTTTGCTTTGCTTTCAATTGAAGGGCCCACTCTCCTTTCGATCTTAGAAAATTAATCAAATCATTGTCCAAATCAGGAAGATAAAATGCATGTGAAATTAGTTACTAATCAAAAGCTTGAACAACAACACTAATTTCTCGCTCTAGATCTCTGCATTGCTCACTATATATCACCAGACTCCCCTCGTTGCTCTCACCAATTACTCTCCTCGATCGCTCTCTCTCACAAAATATGGCATTGTTTCCTTCAACGACACTAATTTTACTCCTATCATTTTCTCTGATCTCCACCTGCTTTGCCCAGGGCCCGGCCTCGCCCCCCTCGGGCTCGGCCACGAACCCTCCCCCAGCAGCCACTTCTCCTCCCCCGGCCGCTGCGGCCTCACCCCCTCCGCTGTCAACAACTCCTCCCCCGGTGCCTACTACTCCGCCGCCCGTCGCAACTCCGCCTCCAGTCACTTCCCCTCCCCCGGCCGCAACTCCTCCTCCGGTCGCGACTCCGCCGCCCGTTGCAAGTCCTCCTCCGGTCGCGACTCCGCCTCCCGCACCGGTCCCTTCGTCGCCGCCATTTCCGCCGCCGATGGCAGCGCCCGCACCCGCACCAGTATTGGCGGCACCGTCCACTTCTCCGGCGCCGCTGTCTTCGGGGGCTCCCACGTCGACATTTGCGCCGGGAATGGAGCCGGCGGCAACCACTCTCGACGGATCGAACGCCGCGGCACGTGGAGTTACGACGGGGTTGGTTGCGTTGGCGGGTGGAGTTGGGCTGCTGCTCCTGTAGAGATGTTGGGATTGCATTTGGATTAATTCTCTCTGTTTGCTATCTGTAGGCGATTATTATTGTTATTTTTTTGGGGGGATTTGCTGCAATTTGATTACTTTGTTGCTGTGATTTTTTTTTTTTTAATGGAGATGCATTGAAATTGGACGGAGGGGAGTTTTATGACAAATGAACGGTGGGATGAATAAAATTATTAGATTGGGTGATTACTGTTTGTGATGTTGTCTTCTTTCCTTACCAATTTACGTGTGCTTTTCGATGTCAATCAAAATCCAAACCATACATAATTTTATATAATAAAATAGCCTGTAATATGTTTGAAGTGAGTTTTTGGATTAAAGATAGAATACAAGATATATGATAAAATCATAATATTGAAGGGGGGAAAAATCTTCCTGAAACAGAAATCTCAAATTTCGCGATTTTTTTTTGGTATAACAGAAACCTAAATACAACAAGCCAATATGGTGTTACCTATGGAGGCTTAGCTCCTCTATCGTACCAAAATCCGGCCGCATCAGCAGCAAGCAGTCCCGCCATGCACTTGGGCACTCCTGATAAACCAATCTTTCAGTCGCATGCGACGCTCCAAAGTTTGTTAACCAATCCGCACAAAAATTCCATTCTCATGAAGAATCTTCACCTCCCACTTCCAATCCAATATCGACTTTATGTCCACCACCACTGCCATAAACTAGCGACACCTCCACTCCTTGCTTCGCAACAGGATCTCAGCACAAAGGGAATCAGTCTCACATTCCACTCTCCTAAACCCACACTTCAAAGCCAACAAAAGCCCTATCCTAATTGCAAATAGTACTGCCAGAAAACACGAACAAACCCCCAGAACGGAAGAGAAACCCATCAACCAAGATCCATTGTGATCATTGATTAAGCCCCCTCCACCTATCGCACCTGGATTCCCTTTTACAGCACCATCAACATTCAGCTTAACCCACCCCATGGCCGGTTTCTTCCAAGACACAGAAATTTTCTCCTTCACCTCATACCTGTTCTGCGCTAATCCCTTGAAGATCTCCATTGACATACTCCAGATGAGGCCACACGACACTTCGCCAATCTCCTCCCCCCTCACCGGATTAAAAACTCTGATACATCTCCGCTTCCAAATACACCAAATTGTCGTCGCAAAAACAATTGTCCTCATCATATCACCATTCTTCTTCTTCAAGAAATTATCGAGCCACCCCCTTAAAGGCAAAGAGAAGAAAAGGGGGTGCTCTCTAACAGGAATCAACGAAACCCATACCTTTTTAGCACCATCGCAACCCCTCAGCGCGTGTATTGTATCGTCTTCCATAGCACCACACAATTTGCACTCCGACGAGCCTTCCAGACCTCTCCTAGCTCTGAACACAGCTGTCGTGATTCTATCCTTGTAAACAAGCCATAAAAATAACTTCTTCTGCAAGGTAATGGAAGTTTCCAAAGCCACGCCGTGTCCTCCTCCACTCCATCATCAGCAACCATCTCACGATAGGCCACGCTCGTCGAAAACTTTCCGTCTTGCAACCCCCTCCATCTATAACCATCACTCTGGTTACACACTTCAGATAACGGATACCCGACTACTTTCAAAGCCACATCGTAAGGTAGGTATCTCAGCAGCTTATCCGTATCCCAAGCACCTTTAGCTAAAATGAAGTCACCAACTTTAGCATCTCTAATCTCTTCATTAGGCTCTGTTGTGAGATAACTGGCCAAAGCTTTGTCAAGCCACAAATCTCACCAGAAAAGAATAGAAGAGCCATGCACCACCGTTTTGACCATCCCCTTACTCAACTCCTTCATCCCCAACATTAAAGATCTGAACGAAGAAGACCAGCCAAATTTAAATTTATCCATACATATAGCCATACGAAGAACATCACCATTCAGTTTGTATTTTTCCTTTATCGTACTCACCCATAATCCGAGGGGTCCTGTAAGAATCTCCAAGCCAGCTTCTGCAGCATCACCCTGTTGTGGAATAGCATAGGCCTCAATCCCAAACCCCCCGGGCATTTCGACTTGCAAACACTGTCCCATTTCACCAGATGCATCTCCTTCCCTCCCGCATCACCTCCCCACAAAAATCTCATGTTCATCTTGTCCATCTCTCTCAATGAATGCTCCGAAATTTTAGAGGTTAGCATGGTGTATGTTGGTATGGCTACGGTAACCGACTGAATCAGCTTAGCTCTGCTCGTCAAACTTAATAATTTCGCCTTCCACCCAGCCAATTTAGCCGTAATCTTCGCCATGATCCCACCAAAAGTCCTTCTTCCCACTCTCACATGAATCAAGGGCACTCCTAAGTAGTTACCCAAATTCTTCGTCATCCCAATGCCAAGAACATTACTAATCTTAATGCCATGGCCTCTCAGGCATCTAGGAGAGATGTAGCATTTAGACTTGTCCAAGTTCACCTTCGCCCCAGATGCGTCACAGAACTTACTCAAAGTATCCTTCATGATCGCACCTTACTCACAAGTTTCCCTTCCAAACAAAAACAAATCATCAGCAAACAACAAGTGTGACAAGCATAAGCTCCCCTTCTAAAAAACTAACGGCTTCCATCTCCTCTTCTCCACAACTTCTTGAATCAATAGCCCCAATCTTTCCATGCATAGGACGAAACGGTATGGGCTGAGGGGATCCCCCTGGCAATGACCCCTCTGCGGCTGGAACCAATCAGTGTGTCCTCCATTCCATAACACAGACATCTCAGAGGAGGACACACAAAACATTATCAGCTCAACCCACTTGTCCGAAAATCCAAACAGAACCAACGTCTCTTTAAGGAATTGCCAACCCACTCTGTCATATGCTTTCTCAAGGTCAATTTTTACGGCAAGCAAACCCTCCTTTCTCTTGGATTTCCTAATGGAATGGACAGCCTCCTGAGCCAGCAACACATTATCAGCCATCTGTCTGCCAGGGATAAAGCTGGTTTGAAATGGGCTCACCAATCTTCCCAGAACACTGCTCAATCTATTAACAAGGACTTTCGAAATCACCTTATACGCCAACGGAAGAAGACAAATGGGTCTGAATTGAGAAAGATTCTCAGGGTGAGCAACCTTAGTGATGAGAACTAACAGGGATTTACCCAACTCCGTATTAAAATGTCATGTTTCAAAAGCTTTGCAAACCAAAATCCACAAAGATTCTTTTACGCTTGGCCAAAATTCCTGAAAGAACCCAGCATGTAACCCATCTATACCGGGTGCCTTCCACGCTTTCATACCAAACAGAGTCTTCTTCACTTCTTCCACTGAAATACCCAAGTCCAAATTGCTTCTTTCTCCCAGAGACAATTGAGGAAAAGTGCTATGAGAAATGTGAGCTAAACTCAGGTCTTCAGCCAAGAGCAGCTTCCTGAAGAAATCAAATCAAAGCTCTTGCAGTTGCTTGGGTTCTGAAATCCAATTACTGACTCATCTTTAATCAATTTCACCTTCAAGAATCTCCTTTTGTTTGACGTAGTTAAGTGAAAGAATTTAGTATTTCTGTCCCCAAATTTTAACCACTAACATCTGGACTTCTGGAACCACAACATGTCCTCATGCTCTAAGGTCCTTTCATACCTCCGCAGAAGATCTTGTTCTAACCAACGCAACTGATGAGTCCATTGCTCCATCAAGCATTGTTGAACCCCTTCAATTCTCTTCCTGAGCCAACGCTTTCTTCGAAAGATATCCCCAAATCACTCTTTGTTCCAAATCTGCACTTCCTTGACAAAACAAGCAGCTTTTCCCACATACACACCTTCCTACATCATCCAATTGTTTTCCACAAACTCCCGAAAACCCTCCTCCTTCAGCCACATAACTTGGAACCTGAAGATCCTATGATTGGGCACTCCATCAGCCCTTCCTTCACATCTCAGAAGAATGGGACTGTGATCCGACAAGATACGGGCAAATGACTCAGATACGCTTCAGAAAAAACCTCACACCACTTCCCATTAGCCATAGCTCTATCAAGCCTCTCATACACTCTAGCTGCCCCTTGTTTGTTGTTACACCAAGTGAATGGAGAGTCGTTGAATCCAATATCCAGCAAATTGCACCCAGACACAAACTCTTGAAATCTAGACATCCTTTGAACCAAAGTGGAAGCACCACCCAATTTCTCAGCCTCCACCAAATAATCATTAAAATCTCCTAGCACAACCCACAGAAGATCCACCTGGCTCCCAAACATCTCCAATTGCCCAAACAAACGCCACCGATCAATTCTAACAGGGCTGGCATAGACAACAGAAAGCAAGAAATCCTCGTACCCACTGTGATGCACTAACCCATGAATAAACTGGGGAGCAGAAGACAAGACTTCCAAGTCCAACATCTGATCATCCCAAAGAATCCAAATGCCTCCCGAGAAACCCACTGGATTCAGCACAAAAAAGCGGCTGAAGTTCAACTTACCGATAACCTTCAGCACCTGTTCTCCCGATATTGTGGGTTCTGCAATAGCCAGTAAAGCAGGCCTATGCTTTCTCAACAGCTCCCGCACCTCGTTAATAAACAACTTCTTACCCGCCCCTACAATTCCAAAAGATGTAATCCATAAAAAACTTCTGCAAATGAGACCTAGACGCACCAAACTAGGCAAAATTTGATCAATGGATGCTAACATCCAACATCCCTTTCTCTTGGACCACGTCCATATCACTGACCTCTTCCAATCTCTCCCCAGGAGAGACAATCAGCTTGCTGATGGCGTCTGGAGGATGGCTCTTCGTATCCCACCGTCTGGAATCACCCTCCAAACAAGACTCCCCATTCTCATTTGAAATGTCCTTTAACGGCCCTCGCTTCCCCGCAGAAGGCCAAAGCGAATTTGCACTCGAACTCGACCCACGGTTGTTCCCCTGTATTAACAAATTCACTAGCCCACCCAGATTCGGCCCAGACCCGATTTTCCGACCTACTAAAGGATTTCCATTAAGAAAACCTTTTTGGGCCACCAGCCTCTTAAAATGGGCCCTTATTTTCTTTTCCTTACCCTTCTCAAACAAATAAATGGGCCTTCCTTCCTTCACATTATGCGTAAGCACCTGCAGCTGCATGTTGGTTGCTTTCTTAAGGACAGCCTCCCCATCGCCCTCCCTATTCTCAGCCACGTCACCAATCCTCTCCTCCGCAATCGAAACGAACCTCGACCCCTTCTTCCAATCAGACTCATTTGCCTCCACATTATTCCTTTTCGATGGAATCTGATTAAGGAACACCCGCCTATCCCTGGGTATCAGCCATGGCCCAAAAGCTTCCACAGGGCCGTCTTCAAAACTTACGCTCCCCGGTTTCGATCCCAACTCCGGCTCAGAAGGATTCTGCTTCTTCTTCTCCGACTCCCCTTCCACATGGAAAATGCAAGGTTCTCTATGGCCAGCTTGTAACGTCCCGCTCCCCAAAATACGACTGGAGCGAGAGCGTTACTGGGGTCTGCTTGAACCGGAGCAGTGAAGCTCGGGTTCATTAAGCGTCTGTGGTAAAACGCAAGGGCGTGTCCTTTGCACGCTTTTCAGAACAACAGGAATTATTCATACATTACAAGCCACATCCAACATAATAAACGTTCGTACACAAAATAAAAACAACAAGCCTCGGCTGGGCCAAAATACAACAAAGATAACATACACCAACAACAACAGAAAGCAACTACAGCAAGCAGCAATGGAATAGCCCACTAGTTCTCCGCAGGGAGAAACTCGGCGTCTACAGCGAACTCCTGACTCTCCAAGTCAGGTGTCTCGTAAGGAACCTCCTGGTATTCAGGCTCGGGATCTGACATTCATCCAAAAACATGAATGTATGTCAGCAAGGGTCTGCAAAAAGATGTTAGAACCCAAGGCAAGATATACAAATTTATACTGGATTTAAGAGACAATTATAAATTAAACGAGATAACAATAAAAGTTTAAGCATGCTGATTTTTAAAGTAAATACATCCTAACATGCAGCTCTAAGCAATCTGACGAGTAAAGTAAAGCATGTCAATTTCACTGAGATAACAATTTCAATTTACAAGTTCCATGTTAGTGTCACACGTCTATAATAGGGTTCTCGCCTTTAGGACGTGATGTGTGGGTCGTTCTTCTCACGAGGGCTTACCGTGATTGGCGCTAACCTACATCATACGGGTGGTGCCCTTGAAGAGAGTACACTATCATACGCCTAGTAACCGCTCAACCCTAACCCCACCCAAAAATTTGTGCTGGAACACGAGCCAGCCTAGTCAACTCACATGACATCACGAAAGTCACGATTTCACCTTTGAGGCGCACGATTTCACGATGTCACACTCTGGTTAGTCATTTCAAGACATGCAGCAATTAAGTAACATGTTCATTTATCTTTTATACAACAATTTCCATGGTTACGAGAGTGTCGAGCAATATTTACAACAATTTAACAAAAGTGCTACGTATGAGAATTAACAAGTTCAACATGGAGACTGGTTTTTCTTTGCTAACGTTCTAAAGCAAGATATATCAAATTATATGCCGTTGGATCACATTTTTAGCCACGGATGTCGTGGACGTGATTTCACGCGTCATTTCGCGTGCAGCTTCTGAGTTATGTAACCTTACATACAAGAAGCTAAAAGAGCATTTACCCTCACAAATTCACTATAAATTGCATACTTGCCTGTTTTCAGTGATTTTGGTGCCGTTGGGTTCGTCTTGATGGGTACTTTGTTATAGTGATAGCGGTTCTCTGTTTTAGTTAAACAAATAAATGAATCAGATTAATTGTGAAATACGTGCAATATTAAAATAACACCCGAATTGGGTTCGCCTAATTTTATCGGGTTCTCCGACGAGTGTAACATTTATATAGTGTTATACTAATGGGGTGCGCCTTATTTTATCCTAGTTTAATCAACCTAACATTATAAAAATTTACTAACATGCTGAAATTATCACTAACAAGCTAATATAAAATCTAATACTAACAATAACCTAACCTTACTTAATATTAGGTAGTGACATGGTTAATATTAGATTTAATAGTACTACCAACCTACCTACACAATAATAACATACCTACCTTTTAATATGGGTTAATATATACTAACATTCTCTCTCCATCTTTATAACTCTCTCTTCTCTTCATCTTTTTAATAACTCTCCCCCCTCCCTCTTTTGTCACTGTCTTTCTCTCTTCTTCTTGCTGTCATTCTTTTTTTTTTGTTTCACTCCATGGCAGCAAGGGGGCTCATGCAAAAAGGCAAAGGGGGGTCTCACCTCGCAGCGACGGGAGGAGGGGGCCACGGCAGACGGCGGCGGCTGTTCCCGACGATAAGCGGCGCACGCAATTCCAGGCGACGACGCACATCTCTTGGAGGTCGACGGCGGCGGCGCACAGCTGTGGGCTGATGGCGAGGGTGATGGGGTGGAGGTGGTGGTCGGCCAAGGGAAGAGGAGGAAGGAGGAAGGAGGAAGGAGCTGCTGATGGGTTTGATTTGAATCTGAAATACTGTTTTCAGATTTGTTTTGTTTTGCTTTGCTTTCAACTTCAGATCTGAAGTTGTTCTTGGGTTTGATTTGGGTGTTCTCCTCTTTCAATTTGAGTTTTGTATTTAGGGAAGAAATGATTTGGCTGATTTGTAGAAATTGGTTTGGATTTTGGCTTGGAGAATCTGTTTACAGGGGAGATTGATTTTGGGTTGTGATGATGAATCTGAAATGGGTTTCTGATTTGTGTTTTTGCTTGGAGAAATTTTGCAGGGATTTGGGATTGCTAACTGGTTTGTTTGCAGAAGAAGAGGAGGACGATGGTGGTGCCATGTCGTTGTTGTTGTTAAAACAAAGGAGGTGGGAAACAACTTGATGGAAGGGAGCTGGCAGTGGGGGAAGGGGATTGAAGTGTTGGTTGGATCTCACCTAAACAATCGGTGGGATTCAACCTGGTACATTAGATTTTAGTTAGCAATTTAATTAGGGGTAAATAATTACGGTAAAGATTTTCAGTCAATAGTAAAAAAGTTAATCAGTAATTAACTTTTAATTAAGGCAATTAAATAAAATGTAATTATTAAAATAAATAAGGTAATTAGCGAAGTTAAAAGTGATTAGAAATTTTGTAATTAGTGAGATAATTAGGTTAAGGTAATTAGTTAAAAATTGATAGTCAATTTATGATGATGCGGTGAACGAAAAACGGATACGCGCTCGCGTTGACGCACAAACATAGAACTCGCGTACGAAAACATCCGGATGGTCAAAACAAAAATACGGGCACACACACAATGATACGTCTAGCAGATACCGGCCGTTAACAGCTCTACCACACTTGAAACAGACGGTCCCCAGGCCCTCATACTGCACCTTTAACCAACGCCCCTCGATTGATGATTTGGAATATCTCAGTCCTCTTTAAGGTGGGTGAACTGCTAAAATTGGGGTTTGCGGAAAATTGGAGTAAATTGTGAATATAGGGCCTGGACAATGAATGTGGAGAGGAGAGGATGTGATATGTGATGATTATTCTCACTCACCTTTACAGGAAGTGGTGGTTACTTGCACTTGTGATGATGTGGTTTGGGTGTGGAGAGGTAAATGTGGAGATCCTCACTCTCGCTACCGTCCAGGGAGGATGCGGAGAGGCCCGATGTACGGTGCCCGTGTCCACTGCACCGTGTGCCATGCTCACACCAATCTTGGGGTGGGGCCCGTGAGGCAGGGTGAGAGGCCTGGCGTACCGTGCATGTGTCCAATGCGTCGAGTGCAGTTTTCCACCCCAATCATGGGGTGATGTCCAAGTTCTTATATCTTACAGTTTACCCAGATTTTCAATAAATTAATAAATTACATGTTATTTATTCTACTTGTAGTGTTCCTCTTTCCTCTACTTGTATTGTTGTGACACTGTGTACTTGTAGTTGTTTCTTGTCCTCCTATATTTATCTCTCGTTGTAATCCTATAGTTGTAGTTACCTTTGTTGTTGTCACGTCCCACTTTCCAAACGGCAGAAGCGAGAACGAGACAAAGGTCTGCATGGGCTAGAGCTGTGAAACTCGAACCCAATAGGCGTTTGCGATGATACACCATTCAACGTACAGGCTCTTGCATGCATTTCAGAACAATAAAAATAACATTTCATTAAATTAAAACCACATCTAGAGTTCGTACAAGAAATAATATCGGGGCCTCAGCATGGCCAAAGGAGACTACAACAATGGTACTATCCCTACTACAAGGTACTAAAACAGAAACTAAAGTAGTGACAGAAAAGAGTCTCTAGTCTTCCGCAGAAAGCGACTCAGCTTCTGCAGCAACTCCTGGCTCCATAGGTCAGGTGTCTCAACTAGTCCTCCTGGTAACATGTCTCGTAATCTGACATACATTCCAAAAACATGAATGTATATCAGCAAGGGCCTGCGAGTAAAAGTAAGAAGACCCATGGCAAGGCGCACGAATAATAATAAGTTATGAAGCATTAATGATTTTATACAATGTGTCAGCAACATTAAACATGGCAATTCAAAGCAAGGGAAAGTAAGGTACTTCTAATATGGCAGTTCTAAAGCATTTTAAAGTAAAGTAAAGAGCATGGCAATTTATATAGACATGACATGAAAGTAAAGGACGGTGCAGGAAAGTAAACGTTGCATGGCAATGGCCATAGCGTGTGCTACCGGCTACAAGACATGATATGACATGACATGACATGACCATTTGTGTCAAGAGGATTCACGCCTTACAGTTTGAGGGGGATCAAACCCTCTAAACCATGCGACCTCTCAACCCTACCACACCCAAGTGCACAAGACAAGTCCGTACAAGGGATCAATCACTCTGCTAGGTGAGTACCATATTGCCCACAGGCTGTGTATCCGTACAAAGGATCACTCTCTCTGTCTTGGAGAGTGTCCTATTTCCCGCAGGCTGTGTATCCGTACAATAGACCACTCTCTCTGTCATGAAGAGTGCCCTATTACCTGCAGGCCGTGTATCCATACAAGGGATCACTATCTCTGTCTTGGAGAGTGCCCTATTGCCCGCAGGCTGTGCAATGCAATTCATCAACCAGGTCTGTTTTTGTTGTTCGTGTCATTCACATGGCATTATCAAGTTACTTTTTAGGGGACGAATAAAGAAAAAGACCCTTGTCAGCCGGACACGAATAAAGGAAACCAGGGGACGCGACGAGAAAATCGACTTACTTGCATGACATGCCACACAGCGGAGCCGCACAACCACTCCACCCCCACGCAGATCAAGGACTCACGATCCCACGACAACATGCAATACTCCGCGAGGCACACCACTATCCCAGCATCCTCGAATATCGACTCATCGCGGCCTATCCGAAAGGGCGGCTTATGAAGACGGTCGCCCGAAAACGCCTCAACCTCGGCTCGGGTACTCTTGAAACGGATGAGAGCGCTCTCGCAACTCAGGTCCATCGACCTTCTCATCTCACACAGGGGGATTCCATAAGGCCACTTCGGGATAGGGGGTGCCTTACAGGGCCTGTCCGCCTCGGACGCCCGCACCGGGACCGGGAGGACCACCCCCCAAATGGGCGAACCCTCGGAGAGGCCCTCGCTAGTTCCCTCGCCAGTTCGACCGAGAGAGGCCGCCGATACGGACGCCCTCCGTCGCCGGCTCGACCCCTCTTCGTCTGCGACCTCGGCTCCCCGTTTTCGGTACACCTCCTTCACAGGCCCCTCCTCGCCTATCACTTTCTTACCCTTATCCCGAGGGTCGGCGTTCTCCGCGACAGGCACCCCGGCGGCCCCCGGTTCCTCCCCCAACGAATCCATCACGTCCCCGCCTGCGAAGAAAAGAGAGATCAGAGTAAGCCTACCTAAAGGCTCGCCAGAAATTAAAAGTACCTTGGGACCAAAAATCCTCGGCAAGCCGACTGTCCTGCGTCAGGTTCGCCAACCGGCGGTGCTCCTCGGGCAGCTCCGCCAAAATTTGCGCCTTCACCAGGTCCTCTCTGGTTAGCTTCACTTTCTCGTTTACTAGAGGGCTCAGCACCCCCCAATTCGACATCAGTACCGCGTCAACCGGCATCTCAACGAAGACAAAATCCTCCATCCACTTACCTGCATCGGAGGGCATCCCGACGATGAGCTCCCTCCCCCTCCTTGCACAGACGCAGTGGTACATCCCCCTCTTCCGAACAACAAAAAATTGCTGGAACAACGCCAGGGACGGACTCAGTGAGCTGGTAAAGCATAACACGACGAACCCCACCAACAAGCCCCAGGAGCAAGGCGCCAAGGCGAAGATCGGTAGCTCTAGGAAGTTCATCAGGTGCAAGAGGTAAGGGTGGATCAGAAAGCAAAGCCCCAACTCAAAATATCGGGCGTAGACCCCAACTTCATTATCCTCGGGCGAGCACACCCTCTCGGCCGGCCCTGGAACCCGTGCTTCGCAGGGCGGACGCACAAACCGCACCCGAATCTCCCTAATGTTGATCATGTCCGTCCTGCACCCGACGGCTGCAATCACCCTCGGTACGTCAGTGCGCCACGTCATCCTCCGCTGAGGCCTTTGCGCCCCCCAACCTTTCCTCGGCCATGGACTCTTCTGTCGCCGCGCTGCTGCCCGCCCCGGAGTCAAAATGAAAAGCCATCAATTAAAGGACACGGGGATTACCTATCGAGAGGCCGAGCTCTGAAGACGAACGGAAAGGGACCACCGGCGACTGCAGCGACGACAGCGTCGACGGATGACTGACAAGAACCGAAGGGCATGGAGAAGAGTCGAAGCCGGAAGAAAGCAACTGCCGACCCCCTTCTCCCCATACATATAGAAGACAACAGGCCATCTTGACCGTCGATGCGCCACCACGCGTCGCCCATCGGAGCATCCATGACGCCTCGACTGGAGCAAAAGTCACCTCCATCCACGCGTCACGCGACCACAAGAGGAGACGCTTCGATTTCCCCAGCCCCTTTCAAATCGCAATAATGGCCAACTTGGCGGGAATCCCTAGACCTGCGTCGCCACTCCCTAGCACGGACCGAAATCCAAACTGCCATCTCAAGACGGGGAAGCGTTACATCATCCGAGCCGAATCGGGCTCCCGCCTCGAACTCGAATGCTAGTGGCAATTGTTACGACCAGAAGATCGTGATAGTCCGACCTTCCACCCCAAACCACTAAAATACCCCGTTGGCTCGCCCCTCCTGAACGGGTGGCCAATCCAACAAAGGGGCGCTCCCCGCCCGAACTTCAGAGGCCGGCAGGGCTCCAGTCGAACCAAGGGCCCGACACGACCGGGAGATGGGCGTACCCCGCCTCGACCATCGACAGAGGCGCTTGCCCGCTCTCCCTCGGTCCGCCAGGAATAGCGCGCACATGGCGCGTCCGGACAGCGCAGCCTCGGATGTTGATAGAGGTGCACCCGCTCTCCCCCGGCGATTTGGGACCCACGCCCTAAAGTAAACGGCCGGGTCGTTCATCCTCTGCTCAGGGCGGCCCGGTGGCTCATCTAGGGCCCTGCACCTGGGAGGTGCTCCGAAGAATCCTTGGCTCATCAGACACAACAAACAACCTAGTACAAGGGCGCGACTGACACTAACTGACACTAACGCCGCCCTACCATCTGGTAAAGTACCCCCTGGCCGCTGCGCCCCCTGACACTTAATGCTTTCGGCCCTGACACCCTGACAAAAGCGCCACTGACCGTTGCGTCGTCTGACAAAAGCATGGCTGACACTCCCGTTCCTGACATCCTCGTCCGAAGCTTCCGCTGACACCAGGGCCAGCTCAGCACGTCGAGTCAGCATGCCAGGTCAGCCCTACCTTACCGTCTCCCATCAGGTATAAATACCCCTTCGCTTCCAACGGTGAAGGGGTTGGCAAATTTACTCTTAATCTTATCACTCACACACAAGGGCAAAGGTCGTCCATATCTCTGCTCTTCCACTCATAGCTCGTCACGTACGGCGGACTCACCCCCAGTACGACATGCGTGCCCAGCCCCCGCTTTAAGTCCTATTACTGACTTAGGCATCAGAGAGGCTAAGGGTTGGACCCCAACCCGGCCTTTTTGACGAGTTGCTCCTTGCGCAGGTTAGCTCGTCGCCACTGGTCGCCCTCGCCCTCGCCCTCAGCCTCAGCAATTCGTCCCCTTCAACTGTACCCTGCCGGGTCATATACCGTGGTCAGCCCTAACAACAAGCTTAGACTCAACACCCTACTTATCACTTGTCAAATTGCCTGCCTTAATCCCCTCATTAACACAACCACCGTGCCCTTGGTTTCCCTAAATACAAATTCATTGTACGCGGGTTCTTCCCCGCAACACTAGTAATAACAATAACACACATACCCACGTCACCAATTCACATCAATATTATTACAAACATACTATAATCATAACATAACACAATTAATATGAAGCCATCATTCCATAAAAATTACACTAATATTATAGTTAAGGCCTAACCCTCAATATACACATATACATTACTAATTAATTACATTAATGATGCACGTCAAGTATACATTTATCTATACATATACACCATATCGTAATATACAGTTACACCCACTTAATTATAAATACAATCATGCACTACCATATGTATACCAATATAATCCTCAAGCATATAGTACTACATGTCTTATAACCACTCTACTCGATACTAGTACATAAGTATATCCATATTCAACCCAAATCCTAGATACGAGTCAGCGATGAAACCAGACCGGGTCGGATCGGGACGGGGCTAGGCCCAACCCCACGGTCCCAATATACTTCGGGGTCTAACATTTAGACCCAGTCCCAGTCCCTGTCTTTTTAAATGGAAGTCTTAAACCGGCCTTCGGGCTTTCAGGCCGGCCCTTTACTTGTTTCAATTGCAATTATAATCTATGATTATTAACAAATACATATCCAACGAAAAAATCAAGAGTAATAATATACATGTAGTCTGTAGGTATAATAATAATATTCATCAATTTCATCAGTTTCTTCTTGGTTAGGTGTTCACGATTTCATTCTTTCATTAATTTCATAATGAAAATGATATAATTTTTAGGTTTCGTGTTTCCATTTTTTGGAAAGAAGAAACTACAAAGAGAGAAAAACTGAGATCGGATTTTTTTTAAATAAAATGTGCAACTGGGTTTTGATTAGAGAAAGAGAATGATTGTGTTAACATTATATGTGGCAATTTTTTAATTTCATGTATTAAGCCAAATATTTTAATGTGTTGAAACTCAAAAGAATGGGTAACCATGGCTCAAGGCCATGGTCCTCTATTTATTCTTCATATGGAATACCAAAGGGCATGTAATTCCAAATGTCTCCATTATGCCAACTAAATGGGGAGTAATTGATGGATAAAGTGGTGGGGAACTCATAACACTCCCTCTTATCCATCCATTACTTTGGTCTTAGCGTACAAAGCTAAGAGGGTGGATACTTCTGGATCCAGAGTAATCATGTTTGGCTCATTAAAATCTTAGCTGTGGAAAATCCAGCGGAAAAAACCAACAGCTTAAGGAAAAAGAGTGCAACCCACAGGTTACTCCTCTGATCTATACAAGTTTCAGGCTTGTAGGTCTTTTAGTTGTCTCATACAGATTCCTTTTACAAGTTTTGCAAAAATACATCTCGGTAAAGACTTAGTAAATAAATCAGCTAAGTTGTTGCAGGACTGGATCTGTTGAACTTTGACCTCCTCGTTCTTTTGTATATTGTGCGCCCAGAAGAATTTGGGAGATATTTGTTTCGTTCTGTCGAATTTGATGTAGCCCTTTTTGAGTTGTGCAATGCATGCAGTGTTGTCTTCAAACAAGACAGTGGGCTCAAGATCACCAGTCTTCAGGCCAGTGGTATCAAGGATGTGTTGGACGATGGAGCGAAGCCGAAAACACTATTTGCTTGCTTCGTGGATCGTAATGAGTTTAGAGTGATTGGATGATGTTGCTGTTGTGGTTTGCTTTACCGATCTCCATGAGATAGCAGTTCCTCCATAGGTAAACACAAAACCAGTCTATGATTTTGCTGTATGGGGATCCGATAGGTAACCTGCATCAGCATAACCAAGTAAGTGGGAGGAGGCACCTCTATAGTAGTATAGTCCCAGATCTATAGAACCCTAGAGGTAGCGTAGAAGGTGCTTGACTCCATTCCAGTGGCGCTTTGTAGGCGCAGCATTGTGTCTGGCAAAAAGATTAACTACAAATGCTATATCGGGACGTGTGCAGTTTGTCAGATATAGAAGTGCTCCAATGGCACTGAGGTAGAGTACTTCATGACCCATCAACTCATCCCCCTCTTCGATCGGCCGGAAGGGGTCCTTATGAACATCCAGTGATCTTACGACCATAGGAGTACTTAAAGGATGACATTGTTCCATTCGAAACTTGCTTAGAAGTTTCCTTGTATAGTTTGATTGGTATAACAGGATTCCAGCTCGTAGGTGTTCAATCTGTAATCCAAGACAGTACCTCGTTTTGCCTATGTCTTTCATTTCGAAGGTATGCTTTAGGCTTTCAGATATCTCATTGATCTCTGTAGGAGATCCTATGAGATTTAAGTTGTCCACATATACTGCGACGATGACAAATCCCGTTCCCGTTCTTTTGATAAAGATACACTGGCAGACTTCATTATTTGTGAATCCTTGTTGTGCAAGGAAAACACTTACTCTATTATACCACAATTTTCCTGATTGCTTAATACCATATAATGATCTTTGAAGCCTTACAGAGAAGACGTCCCGAGGTCTCTCTTTCATCTCTGGGGGTAAATTAAACCCATCTGGAAGTCTCATATAGATTTCTTTATCTATATCGCAATATAGATATGCAGTCACAACGTCCATGAGCTGCATTTCTAGGATTTTTAGAAATGATAGGTTAAGCAAGAATCGGAAAGTGATCGCATCCATGACCGAGGAATATGTATCTTCATAATCAATCCACGGCCTTGGGAAAATCCCTGCGCTACAAGGCGTGCCTTGTAGCGTACGATCACATTTTCTTCATTTCTTTTTCTAATGAAGACCCACTCATATCCCACAGGTTTAACACCTACAGGTGTTTGGACTACTGGTCCAAAGACTTTGCGTTTCAAGAGGGAGTCCAGCTCTACTCTTATTGTGTCACGCCCCGCTTCCCAAAAAGATGTGGAGGCGAAGCGTGAGAAGGTCCGCTCAGACTTGAAGCTGCAAGCTCCAAGCCCGATAAGCGTCAATCAACATAAGCTTGGCAGGTCCTTGCAACGCGATACGGAACAAAGATAATAATAAAGGAAATGAGACAAAAGACAATCTCAGAATATCCATCATATTAAATTCCAACATCACAGAAAAAGCCACCAGGCTTAAAGAGAAAAGAATCTAAGGGCCCAAACATGGCCAAACAAAAGTACAAAGTACAACAAAGGTGCCACGCACCGACAACTAACAGGAATCCTAAAACAAAAGGAAACAGCGAAATCCTAAGGAAGAACACCGGTATCTCAAACTCCTCGTCAAACAACAGGATCGGGCACGAACTCCACGAACTCGTCGCCCTCAACAACAATCTCTGGCTCGGCAACTAACATGCGACACCCAAAGAGAAAGGGACACATGTCAGCAAGTCTAAAAAGACTTGGGCAAGGAAACTGAAAGGAAGGTAAACTAGCAACCTAGCAGTTATAACATGATGCGTGGCAAGTATAGCATGGAAGTAACAAGTGAAGTACAAGTAGCAAGTAACAAGTGGTAGGTGTGACATGTATTGTCAAGTAACAAGTACAAGGGATCGCCCACACACATGTGAGCGCCCTATTGCCCGCAGGCTGTGTTCAAGTACAAGTCAAGTAAATCACGTTAAGTAAACACGTCGTGCACAGAGATTTCGCATGTTGGCTAGAGTGGCTGATCGGGCCAACTCCTAAGCTCAAGTGACCGTTAATCTCTACCCCTCCCACGTGTGTCGAGCCAGGGCATTACCCCCGAACACGGAATGCTCGCTTCTGGAACACGAGCCAGGAAGTGTGTTTCACTATGGCATAGGGGTGCACCTAGCCCCACGGATTCGGACGTTGGGGTTAGCAACTCATTTAGCCCGCTTCTGGAACACGAGCTAGGTAATGTATTTAACACGTATGGCATAGGGTTATGCCCACGAAAAGTGGGTGCCTAGCCGGAAACAAGTAGATCTGGCATTGGCTATCAACCAACACATGGCCCGCTTCTGGAACACGAGCCAGGAAACACAAGTATTGTAGCGTGTGCTACGAATGCGACATTCAACATGGATGGCATGTAGTAAGGCGTACAAATAAGGAATTAAACATGGCAGTTTAATATGCATGAACAACAAGTTAAAAGGGTTGGATCTAGCTTCGTTGTCAAGCTACATCAATTGAGGTGACTGATCTAGTTTCGTTGTCAAACTAGATCAAATAGGCGTCTAGGCGGCTATCATTTCACCGTCGAGTCTCTTTTACGCTACAACAAGCAAATGGCCTAAAACATGGCCTAAACCCTAAGTGGCAAGTTTCACTTGCCTCACGCCAAGGAAGATGACCAACGAGGCACGCCACAAAAGTTATCTACGGATAGGAAATCGCTGCCACAGAGAAACAATCATCAAACAACATCCACCTAGTTTATTATTAGGGTTTCAATAAAATCACAAGGAGAGTTATGAGAAAACCAAAGGATCGAACCCTACCGTATAGAAGCGGAAGATCGATGCCGAGCAAGCACAGCAACAGAAGAACGATACGGGGAAACCTAGGGTTCCGATCTGGAAATGGATGGAGAAGTTTGGAGAAATAGGGTTTTGGGGGATTTTGGGGGTTTGATGAGATTTTGAGGAAGATGAGAGGTAGAATGTGTTAAGGGAGAGTTTGGATGATGGATTTTGGGCTTGGGATGAAGGAATAAGGGTTTGAGGTAGTAGGGGGCTCAATGGGGGAGAAACTAGGGTTTTAGGTCGTGAGGAAGGAGAGGAAAACGTTTGGGAGGGGTTTAAATAGGAAGGGCTGGCGACTGCCCAGAAATTAGGGTTTTGGCACTGATTAGTCGGTCAGAGAACAACCACTGACCGACTAGTTTGGGAACTAGTCGGTCGGTTGACCAACGCAGACCGACTAAGTCCAAACAGTAACTCTTGTACAGAAATAAGATTTCGATTTAGTCGGTCAAAGAACAACTACTGACCGACTAGTTTCTCATCTAGTCGGTCGACGAACGTTCTTAGACCGACTAAGAATGAACAGTACTCGACTGCACAGAAGACTAAGAATTAGTCGGTCTGAGTACAAAACTTAACAGACTAGTTTAACAACTAGTCGGTCGAAAGATGAACTTAGACCGACTAAACAGAAACAGTAACTTAAGTAAAATTAATCCAAGGAACTAGTCGGTTTGAGTAGAGTTACCGACCGACTAGATCTCAATCTAGTCGGTTGGTTCCCCTTCTCGAACCAACTAAGATGCACTAAAAGTGCCGATTCGAATCGCAGAGCTTCGGAAAGATTCATATGGCTTCTAAGATCACTCTAACTCTAAGATATGAGCGATTTGAAGCTCGTCACGAATGACTTACTCCGAAATCGACGATCGAAGGAAGAAGCTAGAAAATCACGACGAAACGATCGAAAGTGAAAGCTATGGCGACGAAACCACACATCCAAGGAGAAAATCCACCAAGCATATATTTTACTATAGATAATCCAATTACACGAAAACCAGTCGTTACATATTGCCTCGTCCCACTTTGGTTAATCTACTCTACGTTTACATTCCGCTAGAGATCGTGGTTCGATGTCATCGTCGTATTCAACGACGTGAACGGCAATAGCGAATGCAAAATCGACGACGACGACGACTATGCTATATCTGTCCAGTACCTCTCTAGTACGTACGTAATTTAATGTTGTTTCTCCTATTAGTTCATTTGCAGGGAAAATAAGAAGGGGAGAGGTTGCTTGTCTGAGCTCAGCATCCTGTAGAGGGATCATCGTAATATCTCCAGGAATCTTCCTCTTTCGAGGAACTTTATCTTTTGAACGTGACGGTCGTCCTCTTTTCAATTGAGGTACATCCAATTCTGCTGCCGGTGGATTGCATCCATCTTTGGGGATGTTAATCATAGCTGGCATATTGACAGCAGGGACATGTGAATGAACAATCTTCTGGTTGTCTGTAAATTTATCCGGTAGTAAATATACTGTGATCTGAATGTGAAGGATCTTCAGGATCACATCTTCACACAAATTAGTACGCGGATCACATATAGAAAAAGACTTGTTGTTCCAAGAAATGGTCTCAGAAGCGTCAGGCTTCTTAGACTGCGTGCCTACTTTTGGAAAAGTTTTATCATCGAATTCACAGTCATCAAGACGTGCCTTAAATGCGTCCCCCGTGAGAGATTCCAGGTATCTAATAATAGAGAGCGAATCAAACCCAATATAGATACCCAGACGACGCCGAGGTCCCATTTTGGTCCTCTGAGGTGGTGCTATTGAGACATATATCGTACAACCAAACACTCTCAAATGAGAGATATCTGGCAGTGCACAATATGCTAGTTGCATCGGAGATAATATATGGCCCCCAGAGAAACTCACCCTTTTGAAGAATCCTCTGTTTGTTCAAATTATGTCCACGGGATTCAGTGACGATGCGGCGCAACATAGCTGATCCAGGGTGACCAAGTCTATTGTGTCAGAGTTGAAATTCGGGCAATGAAAGGCACTTCTGGTGCTCAGTCATATTGGCTTCTATATGGTGAATATATGTGTGGTAGAGATCCGATGGGAGTCCCTTAAATCGTTCGTAGATGGTCTTCTGGCCATCTTTTTGACGAGTCTCATACATATATTCAATGTTTTCTTCATATCTAGTTTCTAAGTGATACCCGTTAAAATGAATATCCTTAAAACTTATGAGATTCGTATTGGATTTTGGAGAGAAATGTGCATTTTGTATTTTGAGTCTTGTGTTATTTGGGAGCAATATGATTGCTTCGCCAGATCCTTCGATTATATTGGACAGTCCTGAAATTGTGATAATATGACCGTCATATTTGTTTAAGCTATAAAAATAGCATGGATCGCGAAGGATGGTGTGCGTCGAAGCACTGTCCACTAGGCACTCACACTTCATCTATATTAAGCAAAGTGAAAATTTATTTGAGTAATGAAAATTGACATTCAAATTAAAGTTCATTCAAAGCAAACTACAAATGAAGCTACATTTATTTTAAATGCATAGAAAAACAGAAGATAAGGCTCAATCGAGCAGATCATCATTCTCGAAGTCTTGTGCAGTGAACTTGGTCGGAGCTTGAATATCCGCCATGTTCGTTTCAGGGGGAGGCTTCAGGCTCGCCTGATACAGGTTCTGGAGGTGGCGAGGAGTGCGACAGTTTCTGGATCAATGTCCAGTCATGCCACATCTATGGCATTTGTCCTCCCAGTTCTTCTTTGGAATTGGCACTGGACCAGTGTTCTTACACTTCCATGTGAAGTTTTTATTGCCCTTGTTGTTATTATTCTGGGGTGGTGCTCTTGCTGGTTTCATTGCAGCTTTCCCTTTGTTATTTCTAGAGTTCTTCTTGTTTTTCCACTTCTGGGGAGAAACATGGTGGGCTTTAGGGAGAGGGGCAGCACCAGCAGGGCGCAGATTATGAGTGGCAAGTAGTAAGTCTCTATTCTGCTCTGTCCTAAGAAGGCAAGAGAGCAAATTAGAGAACTTCGTGAAGTTGCGTTCACGGTATTGTTGCATGATGATTGCATCTTTCTCGTGGAACGAGGTAAATGTCTTATCCAACATGCGATGCTCCGTGACTTCTTCGCCACACAACTTCAGGCGTGAGGTGATATTATGAAGAAGTTGTACTCAGCAACTGACTTATAGTCCTGAAAACGGAGATTTTCCCACTCATAACTGACATGTGGTAGTATAACATTAATTTGATGCCTATAACGTGCCTCCAGTGCTGTCTACAACTCTAGAGGGTCTTCTAAGGTTAAGTATTCGGTCTTTAAGGTCCGATCTATGTGTCTCCTGATATAGATAATGGCTTTCGCCTTATCCATGTCGGAGACAATGGTAGTAGAACTGCCAGCTGGCTGGGCCGCTGTAGGGGCCTTACTAGCAGTTGTCTCGGTCGCTGCGGGGGCAAGAATTAAGTGAAGAAGTGCCATTGAACGCAAGTGAAACTTCAGGTACACTCGTCAGCTCAGGTAGTTCTTTTCTGCTGAGTCAAGGACCTCGAAATCGACGCTAGCCAATTTTGCCATTTATCTATGCAAATAAATACACATGAATTAATATTTGTGAAAAATAAATTCACGCAAAGTAAATAAACAGTCATGTGAGGATTGGCCAGATACCCTTAGAAACAAAACATCCATAAATGTCCGAATACAGTCCATAAAAATGAAATACAAAAGAAATGAAAAATACAACTTGGAAACCCATTTTGGGTCGCAGCATAATGCAAATTTCATCTCTGTCTTCAATTTGGCTGAGCTCCGATCTTTTGGCCTTTTACATTATAACATCACTATAATTCCTCTCAAAACAGAAAAAGAAAGCGATGAATATAAAAAGGTGTATCTCAAAATGGCTGATCCCAACCCACAAGACTGAAGTATTCACCACATCCACGCAGTTTTATATATCCACGCAGAAGATGTAAATTCAACACAGCTAACAGTTTATATTAAAATTGCGTTTAATAATTACTTGGACCACGTAGAAATGTCATTACCCGTTAGGTTAGATAACTAACGACAGAGCGGTCTGAGGGTCGTTCATAATTATTAAATAAAAAAAATTAATCCAAATTATGCAGATATTGAAGGTATAGATATTATTTGGACCAAAAACAAATAGCATCCCAAAAACAATATATTAATGCAACACATGGATTTATTTAGATTTTTCAGAATTTTCAGTCATTATCTGGTATTTTCTGATATTTTTCTAGATTTAATTGAAATTTTCTGAGTTTAAAATTATATTTAAATCAGAAAAATAATATAACCCAATTATGTCAATAAAGCCCTTAGGCTTGCTGTGGGCCTCAGGCCCAACATCAAAAAAAATTCATTTATATTTATAATAAATGTGTAAATAGGCTAAAAGCCCGTATGTTAAGTGTTGCTAAAAAAATAATATTCCAAATCTAAACTTAGGGTTGAGGATTAGATAAAACCCCCAAAACAATGAAATTGAAAACAATTTCATCTCCCCTAATCCCGAACCCTCAAAATCATCATCTCCTCCAAAATTGCTTTCAAAACCCCAAAGGGGTTGCAAGGAGGAGTCCCCGTACATGGGAACGACGCTGGGAGAACCCCCAATTGGGGGAGTGCAGGGAGGATCCCCCTCCGACAGGGAGGGGGCGGCCGTATATAACGAAGAGCCCCCACCCCCACGACCGGGGGGGGGGGGGGGAGGCGTCGGAAAGGCGTCGTCAAAGGAGACCCCCCGACCGGGGGGGGGGGGGGGGGGGCGTCCGGACAGAGAGCCCCCCGACGGGGGGGGTGTGCCGTCAGAGTCCCTTCCCCCCCAATTGGGGGAATGGGGGGGGGGGGGGTGCCGTCGGTTAGCCCCCCCCGACAGAGGGGGGCAGTGCAGGGCGGCGCAGGGACGGCCCCCTACTGGGGGCGGCGAAACGAATGCCCTCCGCCCCCCCCCCCCCCCCCCCGACTTGGGGGGGGGGGGGCGAAGCGACTGGCCCCCCCGACTTGGGGGGGGGGGGGGGGGCGAAGCGACTGCCCCACCCACCCCCACCCCCACCCCCACCACCCCGACTGCGCAGAGGGGGGTGTGGGGGGGTGTGTGTGTGGGGCGACGCAGGACGGCGAAACTGCCGACCGGAGCAGCGAAACGACGCCCCCCGACTGGGGGGTCGGCGAACCACCGACCGGGGCGGTGAGGTGACGGGCCCCCTTCGGTGGGGGTGGGGCAGGAACGGGTTATTGAAAACAGTGTTATTTTTTAATTCTATTTTATTGATATGTTGATTTGGAGTAGGAATGGCAATATTGCGGGGCGGGGAGGGTATTTAACTACCCAAGCTTGCCCCGACCCATCTACAGGCCGGGGCGGGGCGGGTCGCAGGCCGGGGCGGGGCGGGTTCTTTCTTACCAAAACCGGGTCGGGCCGGTCGGGCCGGTCGGGTCAAGTTATTAATGCCATCCATATGAATCCCAAATAAAAATTTTATTTTGTGAATTGGGAGAATTTTGATTTATTTGGTAAGTTGGAATTGGGAATTAGCCCAATTAGGAGAACCGTGGAATAGAGTACGAGTTATGAGTTATTCGCTGAGTGCATGGTCTACATCAAAATAGTAAACCTTTATAGTTTACCGGGACGGGTCGGGGTGGGCCGGGGCGCATACAAAGCCCAAACCTGCCCCGACCAGGCTGCGGGCCGGGTCGGGCCGGGTCAAAACCGGGTCGGGCCGGGCGGGTCAGGCCATTACTGACATCCCTAATTTGGAGTAAAACAATCAACATACAAATGTTATAAAATAGAATATGGTCCATAATATATACACATCTACGGGATTAGAATTTTACATCTAGATCAAAGATCAAGGGAAGAACAAATAAAAATCCGTTGATAAAAATCTCCGCTCATGTCGATCGCTCGTCGTCGCAAGAGCTTTGCCGCAACTACAATATTCCTTCGCAAGATGGAAATTTTTATGGAGAGTATGAAAATTTTGTGACTCAAATTTTTCTAGAGCTTGATCGTGCTGATAACGTGTTGAAACTCAAAATAAAGAGTAACCATGGCTCAAGGCCATGGTTCTCTACTTATTCATCCATATCGAATACCAAATGGAATGTAATTCCAAAGGTCCCCATTATGCTAACTAAATGGGGAGTAATATAGGGATAAAGTGGTGGGAAGACCAAAGACCTCCCTCACTCATAACATAATGGACTTTGAAATTACATGTTATTTAAAAATTACAGGGATGGAGCCAGGGCCTGGACCGGGCTTGGAAATTTAGGCCTTGATGAAACACAATTTTCTTTTCGAAAATGCCGGTTCAGGGCCGTGCTTTTTTAGGACCGCGCCAGGGTCTACTGGGCCAAGCCTGGCCCATTTTCAACACTAGATCCGACCCACACTTACAAGTTCAAAGTGCCGTCTTGAGAACGAGCTGTCACGTGATCAGCGTGAGGTGCCAGACACAGCGCGCGTGGGTCTCGCCGCTATTGGCTGGCGTTTGCTGCTCGTTCTTTTCAATTCCCGTTGTTCTTAACCATCAAAACCCTAAACCCTAAACAAATTTCTTATAGTCGTCGTCGTCAATGGCTGCCGACAATACGAAGCCTTTCTTCCCCGTCGAATCCCTCCACCGCCCTCGCCATCCCCAAACCCTAACTTCGGAGGCGAGATTCTGGCGGTCCTTCAAGACGACGCCTTTGCCGACGAGGCTTGTTCTCCCCGTTACGTCTATCGAGTTCTCTCCATCGCCGCCCTACGATCTTGCATTCGCCGTCTCAGCCTCGATCCATCTCTACAACGGCGCTTCTCTCTCGCCGAAGCCCTTTTCGCCACTCACCTCGTTCTCTGACGTCGCCTACTCTCCTTCCTTTCGATGCGATGGCCAGCTGCTTGCTGCTGGGGGCGAATCTGGTCTTGTTCAGGTAATACTGAACTTTTTTCCATATTTGTTTGAGAATTAGTATTGATTATCAGTTTTGTTACTGTTTGGTTTCATTAAAGGCTTACATTTTATTCAGAGAATGGGTCTTGTAAATTTCAGCTAATACCTTTGAGAAATTGGTGCTAAATATTATGCGTAATTAGATTCTTGCTAACGGTTGGGCGATTCGTATCGAAGGTTGATTGAATTGAGTTATACTTATTTGTGAATTTTGCTAATAATAGTTACTTATGTTGTTTAGTACTTAACTTGATCGATGTTTTAGTTATTTATACTAGAAAGTCCATGCATGGTGCACGTGTAATTAACATAAACATGTCTTTCTAATGTTGTGCCATACATTTTCATTAAGGGCATGTTGGCTTTGGAGTTAAGTTTTCTAAACTGCATTTCTAGAGTTTTGTCCAACTTCAAAAGGCTAGACAGAGGTGTGTTTTGCTGATCATTAAACTTTCATAATCTAAAGTTAGCCACATCCAAAAGTTAGCCTTGACTGCAACAGATTAGATTTTTCTAATCTCTAAAACCTGAAGGGAAAAACATGTCGTTATTTTGTATCCAAAAAGGTACTAAAAGTTAATGAAATTACATCATAGGAAACTGGAAGGAGATGTCTGCAAACTGTAGTTTGCATGCCTTGAACTACAACTTAAAATAATCTACAGTTTTGAGAAAATTTAAAGCTAAGCATGGCCTACTTTTTGGACTTTGTCCACTGTTTAGTTATTAGAGTCTCAATTAATTTTACCTTCCTTGTTTTATAAACATCATAACAGGAAAAATTAATGGTGAAAGACACCAAATTATGATCAAAGTCCAAATTGAGGACAGCTGATAGCTTTGCATTATACTAGTAAGGTAAGGTTATTTATTTTTACCTTCAGCATATAGAATAGTGTCGGCAATTATAATGCTTTTTCCCCAAGCAGTACACAAATTAAATAAATAAAGTGACATATAAAGAGAAGCAGCGAGAAAGTAGTAACTTTGAAACCAAAGTTTTAGAATTTTGGTCCACATTCATGTTATTCAATGCAGATGATTTGCTTACTTGCATTTGGATGAACCATGAAATGAATGCTTGCTATTTGCACCTTACATTTGTTCTAAACTTGTCCAAAATTATTCTCAGAATTTTGGAGAAATATCTTTATTCTTTTACACTTTTTTACTTACATTGTGCCTAATCTCTCGGGAACTCTGGTCATCTTACTGTATGCAGGTCTTTAAGCTTGACAAGGCTGGGCATGCCATCCGCCGGCTGCGTGCCCACTCTCGTCCTGTCCATGTGGTCCGATACCCTCGAATTCTTGACAAGCTCCACCTCTTCTCTGCAGGCGATGATGCCCTCTTAACATATTGGGATGTACCATCAGAAACCCAGCTGTTAACCATCCCCGGGGCCCATAAGGACTACATTCGGGCTGGGTCAACGTCCCCGATCAGTTCTGAAGTCATAGCCACGGGGTCTTATGATCATTCTGTCAAGGTTTGGGATGTTAGAGTTTCAAATACTTCTAGCCCAGTGTTGAATATTGATCATGGAAACCCTGTGGAGAGTGTTTTGTTCTTGCCTTCAGGTGGTCTTATTGCAACAGCTGGCGGAAATGCTATCAAGATTTGGGATGTTATTGGTGGTGGAAGGTTGATCCATACAATGGATAGTCATAATAAAACAGTTACATCACTTTGTCTCGGTAGAATTGGGGATGAAAATGGTGGGGAGTCAAGAATTCTGAGTGTATCTATTGATGGATACTTGAAAAGTTTTGACTTTGCTGCTTTTAAGGTTACTCATTCAATGAGGTACCCTGCTCAGTTGTTATCTGTGGGATTTTCTCCGTCAGGAATAGCTCGAGTTGTGGGGACTTCAAATGGGAATATTTATATTGGAAAGAAGAAGAAGACTGACATCGAGAAGACAGAAGTTGTTGGTGAGTTCAATGCATTTCTTCCGATTCCGGAGCCTCAACAAAAGGTCTTGAGGCCTACAAATTTTAGATACTTCCGTCGTGGACAGAATGAAAAACCACTTCAGAGTGATTTTGTAGTGAAGAAAGCTGCAAAGGTGAAACTGGCAGAGCATGACAAGCTTCTGAAGAAGTTCAGGCATAAAGATGCACTTGTTTCTGCCTTGAATCAGATGAGTCCTAGCAGCATTGTTGCGGTTATGGAAGAATTGGTGGCAAGGAAGAAGCTTCTCAAGTGCGTGGCAAATTTGGACATTGATGAGCTTGGGCTGCTCTTAGGTTTTCTTCACAGGTGTGCCACTGTACCGAGACATGCAATGTTTTTGATGGGGTTAGCAAAGAAAGTTCTTGAGTTGCGTGCTGAGGATGTGCAGTCTTCAGAAGAATTGAGATGCCATGTTAGGAATCTTAAACGCATGGTTGCAGAAGAGATAAAGATACAACACTCATTGCAAGAGATTCAAGGGATGATTTCACCTTTGCTTGCAATCGCTGGAAGATAGAAGCATTTGCTATTGCTTCCTGATGTTTGAATACCTGTTATGCGAGGTACAACTTACATGTAGACATAAGTTTATATGGCTATATTTTTCTTTAATTCAAGTGATGTGTAATCCATTTAATTCCAGCTAAATTTTCCCAAAGTATACAAACCTTTCATCGATTACATATGAACTACCATTTAACTCTTTTGAAAATTTTCTCTAAACTACATTGTGTTAAAGATCCATCTGACGGAAGGTCACACAACTTTCACATGCCCATTATAAAAGGACGGACCCAAAAACAGGTGCATGTAATGTGTTATTAGTTGTATCTAATTAAATCAACATCCACCAATCACCCACCCTTTTTTCATCTTCAACCTAGGATTTCAGCGCGGAAGTGGCAGCTCATGTCATACATTTCAAGCTCCAATGGCGGGAATCAGTGCTACTCTTGCATGAATGTGCTGGTTTGTATGACATAATTATGTAGACTAATGTTGTATCTTGTAATATTAACTGAAAATGTTGCATTCGATGTCGTTTTTTTAAGTAAGCCAAAAATTTTGTTTCAATTTTTTTCTCCTTTTCTTGGATAGTGTATCATGTGATTTTTATTTTGCAATCAATCTACGAATATATTCCTTTAAGCTGAAATTTTATTTTGGTAAATTACACAAATTAACACAAACTCAGTATATCAGTTGATTTCTATTTTGCAAGAAAAGTTTAGAGGGAATGTCAGAATTTAAAAGTAAGGAACTACCAGTTTATATGTGTTCGTCAATAAATGGTTGGTTGTTACGGAAATAGAAGCATTACCTTGTTATTGAAGTGTTTAAAAAATACATTTACATTCATATAATGCATTGTTTTCTCTTCTTAGAATTGCTTTCTGAGCTATGCCCCTTGGAATCATAAGAGGTCCACCATGCGCCATCACATTAGATGTGGTCACAACCTCCTCTTCCCCCACACCCCCCACCCCTCCCCCCCCCCCAAAAAAAAAAAAACAGACACACACACCCCCCCACCAACACACTTCCCGGCACACACCCAAGATGTATACTTGTCACATCCACTCCACCAGGACCTCTTCCCCTGCCTCCTTTTGACTTGGCCGTGCTTTTACACTTGTTCTGTAATGACCATAAAATAATAAATGGCAAGAAATGAGATTAAAAGACCTTTTGAAACAAAGAATGTTGCTAAACCTAAGTAGTGAAGGAAGTTAATTATGCAGAAAGATTTGTTATTGCAAATAAAATAAGTCATGCAATTTTTATATGTGGATGATGGAAATAATAGAAGTGATATGAGATATGTTGGAGAATTGCTATATACACCTCAAATTGAGGTGTAGGGAATAGACATTTTGCCAAAACAAATGACAACAAATCACATCATGGGTCATATCTCTTCCTCTCTCTTCCAATTTTTTTTTACCAAAAATAGCAAACATCACATCCATACACCTCATTTAGAGGTGTATTTTGAAGATGCTATCGCACCCTCTTGATGGGATAGGGATGGTCACATTAATCAAATCAATTCCTTCACGAGTAGGTGACTTGGAAGCTGAGTGGGTGACTTGGAAGCTAAGTCGACATTCTCGCTCACATATTCTCTTTCTTTCTTTCTTTCATTCACTCTCACTCACACCTCATTACCACCGTCACCTCTCCTTCCTTCTCCTTCCTCTGGCCACCACCGTCGGCCACTATCGCCATCATCAATAGCCACCAACCAGTAGGCCAGGCTGAGCCTAGGGGAAACTCTACCCCTCTCTTCATTTATGTGTATATTCGGCCAAAATCAGTCGGAACCAAGAACCCCTTTCATTTTCCCTTTATTTTAGCTTCCATTAACGGTGGAAAGCTAGTTGGTGCTCCATCCTGGAGCACCTTTGAACGTAAACAATCTTAACCACTAAAGATTGAGCTTTATGCAAAAAAAACTTGAGATATAGCTCTTTAAAGATGGTTTAGTGCTTGCTTAATTCCTTAATCTTTTAAAGCTTAGACCTTTTATGTTTTAACTCTCTAAAAAACTTGATTTAAAACTAGACACTTGAATATGTTGGAAATCCATGAGATCTTGGTGTAAGATTATGAAAGATAAGATCTTGCAAAAGAATTTGGGGACTAATGGCATAAAAATGTGAATTTTGTCACTAACACACATGTTTTGATTTTAAAATAGGATGTTAAATTTAAAATCTAAATATTTTGTGTGCACTGTTTGCTAAATTAACCTAAAAATGTGATATTTTTTGTGCTTGGACCCTAGATGAGATTTACGAATAATTGTTAGTGAGTAGGATCTGATTGTATGGGAATTAATCGGTAATTATAGTATGTCCTAGTAATGAATTCACTAAAATAATCCTTGATGGAAAGCATGGTAATCCAATCAGGTAATGAAATTCAATAACGATCCTAATTAATTAATGAAATAGAAATTAAGCGAGATGGATTCTTGTATGGTGTATGTTATCAAGTTTAAGAAAATTAAAAAAAGTTGTGTGTTAGTGAGCGCTGAAGGTGATTACATGCCACGGAGAAAGTTAACTTGTAATTCTAAACTTTCAAGACACGCATGCACACTTTGGTTATGATTTTCATATAATTCGATTATTATGTCTTTGGGAGTTGAATTAAAATTATGATTGGTTTCAGTATAATTGGATTTGTATGTATGCATGAATTGAATTGGAATTATGATTGGTTTTCGTATAATCGGAGTAGTATGTCTTCGTGAATTGGATTGGAATTATGGTTCGTTTTTGTATAATCGGATTAATATGTCTTCGTGAATTGGATTGGAATTATGCACCTTTATGGATTCTTTCAAGTTTTGCAAGAAATCATCTTTTTATAAAATGATAAGCTTTGTGGATTTATGAGATGTCTTTGAATAAGGACAATGTTTTATGTATCATTGATTTACATGTTTCATATCCTTCATGGCATGATTATTGTATATTCCAATACATATATATATGAGAAATCAGGTCATGAAATGAAAATATTCGTTTCAACACGAAAGAATGATTTTATAATATGACGTGTATTATCTTTCTTTACATGAGTAGATGCCATATTTTATGCTTCACTTATATCTACTTTATGGATATTTTCATACATTCCAGTTACATGATATATAGGACAAGATTACATGTGTAAGATATGAGATGTGATTTGGACATGATACTCTCACATAAAGAGAAGTGATATATACATGATATGGTATGCCCTTGTGGCAAAATTTTGGTTAAACCATACATGGCAATATGCACACATGGCATATAATACTTCATTTGTAGCGACTTTATATTTTATTCCTCAGTGACGAGTTGATATTCTGTACACTGGTAGCAAGTTGATATTATGTACATTAGTGGTGATTGTTATGTTGGCCGTTTGTAGCAAAATTTTAGTTAAGCCACATGATATTTTGGTTGAGCCCTCGTGGCAATGTGATTGGCCATTTGTGAAGATATTTTGGATTAGATGGCTCATGAAGCATCAAAGGCATGGTCAATAAACCCTAGATAAATAGCAATGATGATTAGTGAAAACTGAGGAAAGTAAACCTGTATTTTGTGATTTTATATTTTGTCGTATTTCAGGGCAACTCACATATATGTTGACCATTTGGATAATTATGTACGTATGTAATTGCGGGGATTTATAGGTGGGATTGGACATATGGACCCTTTGATGTGCAACTGTCTACTTGTACAATATAATGTATTGGCGTTCAAAAGTTACCCTTTGATGTGCAACTGTTGTTTTTTTAAAAATATTTTTTAACAACAAAATTCCCTTTTAATGATAGGTGATCCATTGCTTCAAATTCTACCGCATGGCTTTTAGAAGATGATTTCAGAGAACTAAAGGAGATGAATGATACGCACGAAAGGCAACGCCAAGTGATCACCAACCAAACAGAGCTGGATTCAAGAAACAGGGCGGAGCAAAAGTCGAAAAAAAATCCAGTTTTATGTTTAACTTGAGAACTTCTAATATAATTTTGGATAATTTTCGATGATCTTTTATCCTTTCCTTTTTTGGGGGAATCTGTGGATTTCATTGGCATCTTGTCATGTTTAATGAACGCATCATTTTGTTTGATGTTGATTGTATAATTTTGTATCAATTTTGTGGGAGGAAATGGTGATTCTCAATGGTGGTTTGCAGTGAGTGACTGCATCAATGGGA
The DNA here is from genome assembly GCA_030789695.1 of Scilla litardierei. Classification (NCBI taxonomy): domain Eukaryota; kingdom Viridiplantae; phylum Streptophyta; class Magnoliopsida; order Asparagales; family Asparagaceae; genus Scilla; species Scilla litardierei. The sequence goes on along the minus strand of CM061140.1, from coordinate 164,610,833 downwards.
AAAAAAAGCCATAAATTTGTCTCTTTTTTTGCAGGAAAACATTCATAAACTATTCACTGTAGAAAACCACTGAACTTGGATGGCACTCCCCCCCCAAAAAAAAACCCACTTCTGAGTTTTGATAGCAGTTTCAGAAAACAACCAAGAATGTTGACAACCCTTTTAGAAAACAAGCATAGGTGATCGGTAAAATCTAGGGCAAAATTAGCTACCAACTTCTTGAGCTGTTACATGTTTAGCACTAAACTTTTTTGAACTTTGGAACCACTAGAGACACCAGCGGAATTATTTCCCCCCCCTAATTTTGCATCTACTTGCTATTTCATCATCCATTTCCCGTTGGTCCTCTCTTTCCTCACTTCTCGCTTCCCTTTCTTTCCTCAATCCCACCCATCTTCACTTCCGCCCTCGGTCAAACTCATCGCTTCCCTCAAACTCCTCCAACTCTGACGTTGTGGCCTCCCCCATCCATCATCCAAACTTCTCTTCTCCATCCTCATCTTTCTCATCGTCAACGTCAGTTCTTCCTCCTTCCCACTTTGTACCATCCTCTCACAGCTCTTTTCCAACGGGTTCAATTAAATCCAAAAAATTTCTTTAAAATCAATTAGAATCTTAAAAATCGACATGCGTGGACTCTCATGACCGAGCTTCATCTGTGACGCTTGGACCTATATCCATGAACACCATATATGATACCTGGATACAAAGGCCCGGACGCTACAAATAAATTTTCAAAAAGTGTTTCTTGGATTATCGAGCCTGCAACCATATGGAAGCTCATGCCCATATGCTCGGCCTCCCGTATGGTTGCTAGGCCAATCTCCTATATGGTTGCTCGGATTTGAGAACCCAACCAACAATTAAGACAGTAAAGGGGAAGGAGGACGTGGAGGGGGAAAAGTGCGATGACGATTGTAGAGGGGATTTTGATGTGATGCTTGGGGAGGCGGATGCGGAGGCAGTGATGGCGGAGATGAGAATGTAGGTTAGTGTGGATAGAAAAAAACAGATAGAATATGTAAAAAAATATTGACAAACTTGTAATTGTAATTAAAAGGGAGATATGTTTAGGAAAAGTTGAATTGCAACTATCAGTGCACTTTTAAAAATAAAGTCAAATTATATTGGCACTAACAAGTAGAGATGAGTCAAAATTAGGAGTTCTAGGCAATTACCACTAATTATCACGCAGACAAGAAGGTACTTGCTTGCGACACACACAGTATTCACCGAAGTAACTTAAAGGGAGCCAGTTTAGTATACGAAGAACGAACTTGGCCCGAACGCGATTCATAAAGAAAACAACTACCTGCATTCCTATGAATAGAGGATGCAATGATATTTTTTAGCTAAAATTAAAAACCCAATATACTCTCAACCTATTTTTTCTATTTAAAGTCAAAATTTGCACAAAATTCAATATGCACCCCTACTCATTGGGCTGCATATAGCAATTCCCTTCATAAAAATCGATCCATATTGGGGAGGACACCGAAGATAAAAGCAGGAGAGCGGAGGGCCGAGAAGAACATAGAAGAAGAATAGGGGGAAGTAATTTGAGAGCAGAGCGAAGAGCTCAAACAGCAGCAGCGATCTGAGCGGCAATGGCGGGCAACGAGCAGGACGAGTTCTACTTGCGTTACTACGTTGGCCACAAGGGGAAGTTCGGTCATGAGTTCTTGGAGTTCGAGTTTCGGCCCGACGGCAAGCTCCGATACGCCAACAACTCCAACTACAAGAACGACACTATGATCCGCAAGGAGGTCTTCCTCACCCCGGCCGTCCTCCGAGAGTGCCGCCGTATCATATCCGAGAGCGAGGTATGTATCCCTCACATTAGGGTTTTGGTTTTCGAGGATTTGTGGTTTCTTATTTTGTTTGTCTGGGGGAATTTTGTAGATAATGAAGGAGGATGACAACAACTGGCCGGAGCCCGATAGGGTTGGGAGGCAGGAGCTGGAGATTGTGATGGGGAACGAGCACATCTCCTTCACGACCTCGAAGATCGGGTCGCTGGTCGACGTGCAGAGCAGCAAGGATCCCGAGGGGCTACGCATCTTCTATTATCTCGTTCAGGTTCGTTCCATGCTCAAATCGATATCGTTTTAGTTGTTTAATTTGTCGATGAAATTTTTGAATATGCTATAAATATCTGTTGAATGGTGTGATTTATTGATTAGCTTCTGCTTGAATTTGTTCTAACGGGGGAGATTGTATTTGCAACTATATAGTCTAGGAGTGATGATTATAAGCAATTTTATTTTGGCCTCACTGAACCCAAACTAATGTATGTTTGAACAATTGAGAAATATTTTAATGCCTTAGAGACAGTTTTATATCTTACCGGACCATATTAGCAAAAGTGCACTTGACCACCTAAATAACAGTTGTTCTTTTCTGATAAAGGATGCAGCCTTATTTCATGCATGATTTCCTAATTAAATGTGTTGTTCTGATTTTTGCTTCCCTTTATTCCACCAGTGGTATTGGTTTCATAACACTATGTCCCTTTACAACTCAAACTGAGGCAGAATGGATCAATTGAAAGTTGAATGAGAGGCAAATTGGATAACTTGTTCACGGTTGTCTTTGGGCTTGGTATCTTAGCGAAAAATTTTCTTTCTTGGTTTACAAGTGCTGGGTGGATTATTCTCATGTTACGGCATTATTGACTTGGCTTTTGTTCAATCTTCTATGAACCTCTAGCCAATTTTACATTTATTAGGAACCCAATTGAATCACATGAGAAGCTTCTTTAGATTGATAACTTTTTCTTGGCCCTATTTCTGCATGGATAAATGGTAATTATGGCCAGATACTGGTAAACTCGGTTCTAATACAACTGACCCTCTGCATTCAACCAATGTGTAATATGACTTGTACAAATTCTCTTTATAACCCATTCAATTCTGGACCTTCTTCGAGAATTAAAACTGAAGGGGTAGTAACTCTATACATGAGTTGAGAAGACAATCTTAATGAAGTGGCATGATAGATGGATCGGTCTTTCGGCTATCTCATATTAATTCGGTAATGTATGCTTTAGCTAATATGTTAAAGTTAGAAGCTTTTTCAAAGTAATAGCCAATAAGTTTTAATGGCTGAAATAGTTGTGAGGGAAACAATAGCAATGTACATTTGCATTATAGATGAGGCTTGAGTTTGTTAGCTGCTCCATGTTTATTTCTTTTGTTTAGTCCAGAGGCAGTTGAAACTTTCCAATCAGGATTTATCTAGTTTTGCTTATTCACAAGAACTGGACCTGGTAGTTGTTGCGTGCAATAAATGTCAAATCTTAGATCAATTTGATTCAAGCGAGACTTGGTCATATGGGCTTCATTGGGATGTAAAAAGAAGGTTAACTTTCCATCTGTGTTGATGTTAAGTGTTGTTGGGGATGGTCAGGGAATGAGAATGATTAATTCTCTTACGTGGAACCCTTTATTTTGCTGCAAATGATTGCTACATTTGCTGCTTCCATTTTTTAGTTGTAATTGCCATTGCATTTTTTCTCCTTGACTTCATGTTCCCATTTTCATGCAGCTTGCAAACATGTGATGAATATTGTTGCAGCTTTCATTTCTACAGCTCACTTTCATTGCTACAGCTCATATTCCATCTAACCGAGTAACATGCAAGCAATTAAGCTCCGTCTGGTCAGATTTAGATCCCTTTCATTGTCATGGAATCAATCAAGACGTGTTTCAATCTATTGGATCGGATTGGAGTATATGGATAGGAATAAGTCTCATTAATCAATGACATAGGTTCCATAGGTTTTGTATTAGAACCATTCTATGTGCCTATATGTATTGTTCACTTAAAAGCTTCTAAACCTGCCTATCGGTTGTCCTTGTGGAAGCTTCTATAATAGATTATGAATCGAGATTAAACCTACCAAATCTTGGGCTAGAATTTGCCAACATGAGTTTCGAAATACTTTTGTTTTGCAAAAAATTTCATGGTTGGACAGCTAACGCTGCTAGACACCTGGACATCCATGTCCCATGACGTGGACATGGCTCATGTAAAAGTAAAAAAGGAAAAAGAAAAAGAATATTGTTGTGTTTAGAAAAGAAAAAAGATTAGGAAGAATATCTAGAAATGATCTATATGAAAAGCATAGAAACAAGATGTCTTAATGATTGTTTGTTTTTCCATTCCTATAGTCATCAAAACAAAAATGTTGTTTTTATTTGTGATAGGTGAACAAGCTGTTGGGATCCTAATATGGCAAACTAAACACTAGAGGTGGGTGATTATTGTTTCTTAAAAATATTGCTGAACAAGTAGTTGGGATCCTAAGATGGCAAACTAAACACTAGAGGGGGGTGATTATTGTTTCTTAAAAATATTGCTCAAATAAAACTTTTAAACCCTCTAGACACCGATTAAGTCTCTTGAGAGAGTTAGCTCCCCAAGCACTTAATCAACACACTAAATTACTTGCAATAAGCACTTAATCAACACACTAAATTACTTGCAATAAAAATTAGATTTATGCAACGAAAGCTAAGCACAATAATATTGCAAGTAAGAAAAAGAGACAAAAATCACAAACACAAACTCAAATACAATGATTTTTATCATGGTTTACCCATCCATGGCCTACGTCCAGTTCCCAAGCACTATGTGATTTTTCACTAAACTACTCTCAACCAAGAGAGCAAATGCTTCAAAATAAAGGGCTTCCAACAATCACCTAGCTTCACTTACTAGGAATTTTTAATGCCACTACTTAAGTGGTCTTCTACAACAACACCAAACTTTACCTCACCAAGTGAGGATCTCTACACTTGAAGCTTTTCTCAATAACCCCGATACAACAATTCAAACACTTACCACCACATTTGTGGATTTCACAAACCTCTTTTGAAGATGACGAATTCTTACAATTTCCTATAGCCAATAGTTGAAGCTTTTGTGTGAAGTTAAATGGCTAAGGAAAAAACGTTTGATCTTAAAAGAACGAAGATTAAAACCAAAAGATCAAGAAAAACACAATTGAAATCTCAAAAATATCAAGATTAAAACTTGCAAAGATTTTCAAATGCTCAAGGCTTGAATGCTTAAAAGCTTTAAAGAATTTAAAAACAAAAGCCTTGGAAATGTTAGAGAGCTAGAAAGAGATGAAAGCATGAGGATTTTGCTTAAAAATTGATCATTAAGTTGCCTAAAAATCTCAGCAATCACAGCATATAAATGGTCCAAAAAACCATTGAAAATCACTCCCTAAAATGCCCTTCAAACGACTCTTTTGACTGCTTCGCGTAAAAAGCGGGGCTGTGTTTTCTGAGCTGCGAATAGTAAAGTAGTCGACTACTGTGTTACATGTAATCGACTATCTCTACTACGGTAGTCGACTACTCTCATAACGATAGTCGACTACTTTGAGCTACAGAGAGAATTCTCTTTTTCCCAATACAAAGTAATCGGCTATCATATAAAAAGTAGTTGGCTATCTTACTGAAACATGGAAAAATAGCTCAAATGTCTTCAAAAACTCAAACCTTTTAAAAATATTTTCCAAATAATTTTCCAAATAAATTATGGAAAATATTTTCTTAAGTGTGAGCTTCAATGACACTGCTTTATACAAAGATCTTGACAAGATAAAAATTTACATCAAAATACATTGAATTCTTCACTTGAAGCTCTTTTATGTAGATTCTTTGAGTAGATGTCCTTATCTTTGATTCTTGATCTCTTGATGGTTGATACCTTGATTGAACTCCACATTACTCTTCATTTACTCCATGTGTCATGAATGGTCTTCATTTGCTTTAACATTCTTCATGAGTTCTTGACTTGACCATTTGATGTTCAATTTGAGCTCCAAGTTCATTGACTCTCCATATCTAGCTTTGATTCCATATCCACGTTATCTTTAAGCTTGAGTTGACCATTGTTGACTTTAAATCCTACACTCACAAAACATCTCACAAATATAATTAGTAACACTAATTGTTTTCTTAATCATCAAAACCAGCTTAGGAGTGTTGCAATAACCAACACAAGCATAAGGCAAAGAACACATCGACATGTCCCCATTTTAGGCATGTCCCCCTATTCTACTTTCAAACTTTGCTGCATCGGACACTTTAGGACACTAGGACACTTAATACTCGAGTCTCCAAGTGTCCAAGTAACACCTTTAGGTAGGGATCAAATTGAATTTAGTTTTTAAACCTCAAATAAAATTTGTAATGATGCGATCTTAATCATCTGTCCACCATATTTTTGTTTTAAAAGTAATATGACCCTTGGATATTGGTTAAGTGGTCTTACTAGGTTAGTTGACATTGTTTTATGCGTTAGGGAGACAAATTTGTGCAATTTTGATTTTTAAGCTCATGGGTTTTAAGAAATTGGTGGTTTCGATCTTTGCATGAAAGGCGTAGGGCATGCCAATGTGGCATATGTTAACATATGATGATATCTTATCTTATGACTTATAAATTCCACGTAGCATTTCTAATTCCAGAATTACCAATAGCTTTAACTATTAGCAAAAGGATCATCTTTAGCTGTTAATGGTAATGCTTTGTGGATTGCAATGCTTAATTTGATTGTTTGATATGCAGTGCATGACTTACAAATGTTTCTTATGAACTAAAAGGTGGACTAATCCAATTAGGAAGTCTTTACTGTTTCTTTTATAATATTCTAAAGTTGTATGATTGATTACACTTAAGTTTCTTCACACAAAAATGAGATCCCCATGATGGTATCCTGATATGGTGCATTGTAGTTGAAATATTTATTTGTCTATACAAGGCACATTGTTGTATTTCTAGAGTCTTTTGGTGATTCAAAATCTGGTTTCGTTTGATTTTATTATTCTTCCCATCTAGTTTGGTTGTTTCTCCTCCTTCTGGTTAAAGCGTTCAATTACGGTCTGAAATTTGGTTTGCTTTTAGTACTGGTCAATCATTCACCCCTCTTTTTTATTCACTGATAATATCCTATTCCGTTCATTTCGACTAAGGCTAATCAAGCAATTATCTCCTATTAAGCACAAATTTTTATAGTTTGATTTCCCTTTAAGTAGCATGAGGAATGGACTATATTCTATTACCATTACGAATGAGTTCCTTGCTAAATGAATTTGTTAAAAGCAGCTTACCGTCTAGCAAAGCAATAATTACTAAAAACAATTTACAAGAAATCAAACAACGATCTAAACTACATAATTCATTTATATATTGAAAAAAGAGACATTGACATTGAGATTCTACTAGGGATATATACATTTTCAATACATTGAAAATATTTACTTGCTATTTAGCTATATGCTTGAAGTGGCAGAAGCAATAGAAGTTAAAAGCAAAATCATTGATGAGGGGTAAAATCTTATAAGGGAACTTGTTTATACATCTTTACAAAATTCTATACTAATGGATATATTGAATAGATGTGTTTTTAAAGGAAAAAAGGAGTATGTGCTGTTAGAACTTAAAATCCGAAACCTAAAGCACTTGATAGTCCACTCCATCCTTTATGTTATTGCAGTTGTAATCTTTACTATTGTCAATCATGTTTAAGCTTTACATTATTAACATGTATCAGAGTAAAACACTATAATTTATCTGTTAGTACTGACTTGTGGCTAAATCAGTGTCCAACTAACATGACCAAATGTTTGGCTATATATACCTGCCACCTTCATCATCTCATATTTTGATCTTTGACTTTGCGTTAGTTTCATTCATTCTACAGCTATGTTTATCATTGTTTTATTTTCTTTTCATTTGCATTCACCCTTGAGATATTGAAACACTTCATTTTCCTGTTATACATGTAACATATCTTGCAAGTTCATTAGTAAACATGAGCAAGATGTTCAAGAACAAAACTAGTTCACCATCCCCTTACCGTCATCGTCAGCCGCTTGTCGTTAAAGACCGAAGTCCTCATTTCAATTAGAGAGATCAGGAAAGTTAGGGTTTATTTTTGTGGATTTTGATTTTTTTCCCCTTTTATTTAGCCTTTAAAGGGATTTGGGGGCGGATTGGATTATCAACCTGAAACCTTTCTCTTAGAAAAATAATGGCCAAAGCTGATGCGACCTGCTTTCGCACGGTTTAGAGCATTTTTGCGAGAATAAAATAACATTGCCGCTTTGTTATGCCCCAAAGACACAAGCAAAGTGGGTTTATACTGCAAGCACAAATGCGGTTCTTTTGTGATGCCTTTTGTCACTTTCTAAAACCTCAGGATCGATATAGTGGTTCATTGATACTGGGCCATCTCATGCGTTGTCCTAGGCCGGCCCATTCATGTTTTATCGTACTGATGTAGGACAACCCCAGTTTCTGGCTTGACTTTAACCCCTGTTTGTGGCTAGACTTTAATGAGTGAGTGATATTCCCATACCTTGCTGCAACAGTTGGAGTAAGAAGTCCTCCAGTATTTGTGTTGAATTTGAGCTTCTTATTTTTGTGAGATGATTTCTACTGGACTAGCACAACTTAAATACAAATATTTTTCAAAAGCTTATTTAAATAATCATATACTATAAAAATAGAAAAATGTCCATAAAATTTATAGGCTGTGTTGCATGATGATATCAATTTGAATATAAATAGATTTAGTTGTTATGTTTCTCGAGTTTTGAAAATAACAAATCTTAAATAGATTTAAATATATAGATTTGATAGATTTCAATGACTTATAAGCATATTAAGCAGTAATGCTACTTCATATTGTATACACCATATTAGGAAAAAAATAAATAAGAGGGACATGATATGATTCTTTAAATACTTCAGATTAGTTGAGAAACTATATAGATTAACATAGCAATAGAGAGTTTTGTAACGCTAATAATATTTAATTAAACTAATATTAGTTTAATTAACTAATAATTATATTTATAGGTAATATAGTAATTGAATCATTATCTATGGGATTTGATTCATGCATCTAGTCACGCCCCCATTTGTCCCCTGAGTGGTTCGTGCCTTAGGTTATGCCATGCAGGATGGGGGTAGACCCAGGTACGACTTGAGAACTATCTGGGCATGGAACACAGCACTACTTCTAGGATCCTTGTACTACTATTTCTAATGCCATTCCCCCTGGGCCATGGGCCAAACCGGTCCATTTTCAAACCTAGACTCCGTTGAGCCTTGCAGCTACAGTTTGAGGGAATTCCTCGTCTGTGTTACGAATCCTAGGTGTCCCACTAAGAGGGTGTTCAGCTTCTACTCCATCACTTAGAGATGTGTGACCTACTAACTGTGCCATTAACATATTCACACCTTCTTTCCCGCAAGGTAAACCTTCACAATCTTGTGTCCATCACATGTCAAGTGACTGTTATCATTTGGAGAAAAGTCTGTAAAAGCATGCTATAATTGATTGTCGCTATCAGCTCACTTCCATGCGTTGTATGGCTTTATTCATTTCAGATGTCAGTGATAACTAATGATGCTGATATTTTAGATGGATGTTATTTATTTGTGTTTTTTTATAGATGTTGCTACTAATGTTTGTCATTCTTAACTATTTAGGCCTCATGCAAAGTTGCATTATTTCTTGTTGGCACATGCTCCAAGCAATCCTCAAGAGCTTTCTGTTAAATTATAATTTGATGTTAATCAACATGTTAGTTAATTTTCAATTATCTCTTGAGCACTGCCACTAGTACATTTATGAGTGCCGACAAAGTTTTTCAAGGCAGAAAACGAGGGGTGTTTGGAAATCAATCGAGAAATTTACATAGATCCCCTTGAAATACACCTTGAAAATTGTGAGGGTACTTAAATGGGTGCTCTAAAAAGCTATTATGATTAATAGACACGGACAACTATGTCGTTCTGTGACGAGGCATGGAGTGTTGGGCTTCCAAATCCTAGGTTGTCCTGTACATATATGAATAAATCTATGTATTTGTTTGTTGTCAAAAAACACTTAATAGTAAAATGATATATAAAGCATTTGTTTTTGTCAAAAGGGAAACATATTGTTGAGGCGAATTGAAGTTCTGTATGTTTAGAAGCGTCCAACACACGTCCGTGTCACGACACACCAAAATTTTGGTGGGCAGAAGTGTCCGGCATATCTTAACAAATAAAGTACTCGATCATTGCTCGTGGTTCTTTTGAGTTTTCGTCTGCTTCATTGTGTGATACTGTATACTGGTATTGGTCAGAGATTCCACAGTTAACTGCCTGTAACTTCGCTTCCGCTCGGCATGTGATGCTATATTTTGCTGTTGATTAGGATGTTTGTTTATTTAGTGCTAATGTGCTTTTGCTTCGACTCCATTGTGGGTGCAGGATCTGAAGTGCTTTGTGTTCTCTCTTATATCGCTCCACTTCAAGATCAAGCCTATACAGTCCTAGCTTCTTATTTCCGCGGTTCAAATTTTAGGCTATGGTGTGTTTGAGGTCATGAAAACATGCAGATCTGATCTGGTGAGTCTTTAGTAACGTTGCACTGCGCTAGTCTGCATATCTTACTTTTTGTGATTCCTGCATGCATGTGCAAGCTAATCATGGCAGGTGCCTGCAACGGTTAATTGGAAGAGCGGTTCATTAATGTATTAATTTGCAAACAGAGGCTTTGGGAGAGTGCTCCTTGGACACGGTTGTTTTTTTGTAACATCTGATGTATCTGCAATTTTTCTGCCACCGGTATTATTACTGTAGCAGCGTTGTTGCAACGTAGTGTGTTTTATCAAACTTGGGCACCATAGCATATTATCTTATTGTGAAATGGGAAAAAATCGGTTAGGGTTTCGAGTTGGTGATAGAATGAAGAATTTTGATGGTCTAAATGTGATGCTGCAGAATTGGTATTTTAAGTTCGATTTTGAGTACGGTTAGAGCGTTCTAGAAGAAAAGATGTTTTAATATCATGTTGATACAAAAAAAGAATTATGCAGAAATCGTTAACCTAAACCAAATCATTCTAAATCTTTAAAAAAACCTTTTAAAAATTAATTAAATCTAACAAGTTCAAATCAATCTGAACGGATAAAAATGGATGAGTGGAGGTGGGAGGCAGCAGTGGCGGGAGGAAGAGGCAGGCGGCGATAGCAGCGGACTGCGACGGATAGAGAAGAGTGTTGTTTGGGGAAGAGAGAGATAAAAATGAAATTTTAGTTAATGATAGAAATAAGGTAATGACAAATGTGTAAATAAAACGTAATATATTTAGAATGTTGTGTAATGTGACTGGCAGCACTACTCCCATGGATGGATCGTAGTAAAAATGGTATTATCACTATTCTTTTAAGAAAATACTTGACGTTGTAAAATTTTCAAATTATTATCTTTTAACTTTAAAAAATATTTTATGTTGCTACCCATCCTTAGTTACGGTTTAAAAAGATCATCACGTGATGTTGGAAATTTGGTTGAATTACGGTACATCATGATATATGATTATGAATGAAGCAGAGCTCCCCCCTCTATTTCCCTCTTGTCTCTCTCTATGCAGCCTCCCGATGGAAGAGACTCGCCGAACTCCATTCTCCTCACGGAACGAACACACACACACGCGTACCCCCCCCTCCCCCCCACACGGAACAAACACACACAAAAACCCGAACAAACACACACACACACACACGTCACTGAACACCCTCCCCCACCCAAAAAAAAAAGAGAGAGAGAACTCCCTTCTCCTCACGGAACACACACACACACACACACACACCAAATTCCCTTCTCCTCACGGGACACACACACACACACACCCCCCCCCCCCCCCCACCCAAACCCACCCAAACTCCCTTCTCCTCACGGAACACGCGCACCCGCCACCCCCCCCCCCCCCCCCCCCCCCCCCCCAAAACAAAAAAAAAAACAAACAAAACAAAACAAAACAAAACAAAAAACCAAAAAAACACACACATTGGTAGCCTCCCGACCGAAGAGAATCATCAGCGGTGTGGGATTGGAGGAGGTGTGGGACGTTGGGATCTCCGCCTCCCCTGCCATTCGATCTCTCGTCACTAATCCTTCATCCTCTCCATTGCCATCGTCGAGAAGGTGGATGACCTCAACCACATTGCTGCCATCAAAACTCATTTCCACAATATTACTCAAATTTACTTTGGATACACAAATGAATACACATAGTGCACATGCAAACCAAAAAAATCACTGTCACAACAGTGCACGGGACCCATGTCCAGGTGGAAATGAGATGTAATGGTGGGTGTAAGTGTGTGTATTGTCTTGCGGTTATTTCGGATTTTTTTATTTGGGGGTGTGTTTGGGTTTTTTCCTGTGTTTTTTGAGTTTGGGATTTTTTTTTTGATTGGGGATGGGTTTTTGGGGTGGTTTTTGGGTTTGGGGGTGTGATGTGACATTTCCACATGAAACAAATCCCATCAATCAGCCCTCATTTATGATATAGCACTGGGCCCGCCCGATGATCACTCAGTTATTTATTTGAGCGGACGGGCCCAAAAGCCCAGTAAAGCCCACAGCTTCGACCCAACAGACCAGAGGCCCCCACGTGAGGCCGACCGTTTCTTCATTGAAGAAGACTGTCTAGCTGACCGTTGGGCTTCTTCATTTAAAGCGTCAGCTCAGAATGAATGCATTCAATGACTGACTATTAAGCTCGTCATCAATGGCGATGGCTCACACCAAAAGCAGTAAAGCAGCTTAAAAGCATGGACGTTACCCTCTAACGTCCCTCAAAAGCCTATAAGTAGTCTCTCGGACAATGGGAGACAGTATAAGTCCGGAGAACCAAAAAAGTCAGGTACTTCTAAACCAGTATCTGCTCCACCTAAAATTCTACATTTCCTCCATAGCTCAGCACGATAACTATCGATTGATCTCCCAATAGGTCGGCCATAGTTACCACCAGCTTCCTTTGAGTCATTATCTGACTTAAGCATCTGAAGGGATTAGGTTGGGCCCCAGATTCGACCCTCCCAAACGAACTCTGTGTTGCAGGAAGCTGAAGGTAGCCCGGAAATAGCTCGGACCTGGTTGAAATAGCTCGGATTGAGGTCTATTTAGCCCGGGGTTAGCTCATCCAGTACCCAGTCAGCTGCCGATGTCATCATATGCCAGCTACTACAACCGTACCATCATCAAGAATCATCCAATAACATCAGCGATGCGAAAACACCAGTAAACATTTGGCACCGTTTGTATGAAATTTGAGTTGACATGCATGTCTCCAGCCACACTGACGATGACTCGACCTACCACCCAAGGAGCTGAAAGGCCAATTACCGTAGGAGCGACAGATCATGGATGAAGTCGCAGCCCTCATGATAAGTCCCACGCAAGCCTCAAGAGGAAAGCTTGGAAAGACAGCCTCCTCCATCTGAGCTCTTCCAACAACTCGGATGAGGATCAAGGCAACTCTTGCAACTCTTCTAGTGCTTCCAACAGCAGGCCCAGGAGATCCAGGTGCCGAGTTGATGTACAACGACATCGATCCTCGTCGTCGAGCTCGGCTGAAGAGCAAACCCCTTTAAAGAAGAGAATCACATCGGCCCCGCTGCCGCCCAATTCAAAATGCCTAACCTAGACAAATATGATGGCTCGAGCGATCCACGTGAACATGTCCAAGACTATAAAGGAGTGATGGAGATACAGGGGGCCGACGACTCCCTCCTCTGTCGGGCTTTCCAAACTACTCTAAGGAAGGCCGCGAAGAAGTGGTACAATGGACTTCCCAATCGGTTTATTGGGTCGTTCAAAAACGTGGCACATGTCTTCTGCCAACAATTCATGGCAATAAGAAGAAGGAATCGAAGCTCGGACCACCAATTCACTTTGGTGCAAAAAGAGGGCGAGACATTAAAAAGCTTCCTGAAGTGCTTCAATTTAGAGATGCTAAATGTCGAGAGCTGCAGTGACGAGGTGACCATCGTGGCACTCATGAAGGGTGTTCGGTTTGAAGACTTGATGAAATCTCTGCATCATAAACTGCCCCACAGCTTGGATTAGCTCCTTACCAGAGATGAGGGTGTAAGGGACCCTGCGGGGCTACACACACACACTAGAGGGAGGGTGAATAGTGTAATAGCAAGCAAAGTGCTTAATTAAAAGTTACTAAAATTAATGCACAATAAGCAGCGGAAATTAAACAGAGTGCTCAATAACAACAATCGCAAACACACAGATTTTACACTGGTTCCCCAAAACTTGGATACGTCCAGCCACACCAGTATTCACTATATTCCCACACAGAGAAGTGAATACAAAATCCCACAAAGGGATACACTCCCACAAAGAGAGAGACCTCACCAAGAGGATTTAGGATTCCCACAAAGAGATATCCTCACTCTCACACAGAGAGACCTCACACAGAGGATTTGTTCTTTCACACAGAAAGAACCAAACTCCCACAAAGAGAGTAACTAATTCCCACAAAGAGAATTAGGGTTTCGAAACAAAGACAAAACGAAACAACACTTACCTATGCCTTGATATGATCTTACTAATGTGAAGAAGAAGGCATGCAAGTGAAAACTCAAGTGCTTGGGATGAGGCTTTGATTGCACTTGATGATCTTTCTCTCTTCTAGGAATGAATCCTAACACTTCTCACTTGAGTGTATGAAATGAAGAGAAGAAAGATGTTCTCCAAGAAGAGGAATGAGATTGAAATCCCTTGGAGAAATTCCCTAGAGCTTAGATGCTATATCATAAGATTGAAGCTCTAATTAGGGAATGAGGGACGAGTGGCTTAGAGAAGAGATGAAATAATCTTCTATGATTTCCTAACCCTTTCCAGAAGTCTAAATGAACTAAGCCAATCCCAATATATAGGAGCCAAAGGAACCCATAAAACCAACCAAAAACCCAAAGGGAAGAAATCTGCAACGGCTAGATTTTGGCAGTTTACGGCAAGGACAGTCGACTGATGATCATTAGACAGTCGACTGATCAACGGCTAGAAAATATCCCAACGGCAATAATCTGAGCCAGGACAGTCGACTGTAGAAGACTACACAGGCGACTGAAAAGCAGACAGTCAACTGTATATCCTTCAACAGGCGACAGCAGCAGGGATGGACAAGAAACAAAGAGCAGCACTCTTTCTCCAGTTTACGCACAGGCGACTGATATCAATAATACAGTCGACTGTCATATAGTCAGGCGACTGTAGTACCTTCATCAGTCGACTGTTGTAAGATGGAAAAAAGACAGAGAGAGATGCATATTTCGCACTTACGCCTTTCAGACGACTGAAGGCCATTTCACAGGCGACTGTAAATATACAGACGACTGTAACAACAGCAACAGGCGACTGTCTTGCAACATGGAAAAAATCCCAGAAAATGCAAGAAGCGCACAGGCGACTGTCGACCAATTCATAGGCGACTGTAAGAGTACAGGCGACTGTAAATTGAACATCAGTCGACTGATGCGAAAAGCTCAAGATGAGTCAATAGAAAATTTGACTTGAGCTGTGCATCACAGTCGACTGTAGAAGGCTCGACAGGCGACTGGAAATCACCCAGTCGACTGTAAAACCTTCAGCAGGCGACTGCAGGAGAGCCAGAGACTCCAAATGAGTCTTTGGGCTAGATGAACCTATTGGGTTGGATTATATGATAATCCTAAGGCTCACTAAGATGGTTAAAAGCAAATGCATGAGAGTATGACCATCTATCAAGGCATTACAAAAATCCTAGACTCAAAAAGAGAAATGCAAGTAAATGAAATTACATGGATTACACATTGCATCTCCTAGAGTCTAAGTCTTTAATCTTGATGCCTTGATGCTCTCCATCATCTTCCAAGCTTTGGCACTCCTTGATGAGCTTCCCTTCATCAAGCTCCCAACTTCTCTAGATGTCCATCCATCATCATGCTCCAAGCTTTGGCTTCATTAGATGATCTTCATGACTTCATCCAAGCTTGAGCACACCATCACTCTTGGAGGTCTTTAAGATATCCCTTGTAATATCCTCCAAGCCTTATGCTTTGTCTCATCAACATATAATCATTAAGATAAACTGAGACTAAAACATAAGATTGATTAGCACACTAACATAATGTATTGATCATCATCAAAATAACATTAGTCTTGAAACCAAGAACTAACAGAGGGCACTTCCAAAGGGTATCTTGGAGCCATTGCGCAAGAAGGTTGAAGACGCTCGTGGTACATGGTCAGAAGAGCTCCCAGAGATACTTTTGTCATACAGGACGACCTATAAGGACGCCACATGGAAGACACCATTCATGCTCGCGTTTGGAGCAGAGACGGTAGTCTCGGTAGATGTCTGCAAGGAATTACTTCGTCTCAAGCACTTTGACGAGGAAAAGAATTTGGGAGGTCTCGGACTGAATGTAGAGCTTATTGATGAGGTACGAGACCGAGCGCTTGTGACTATCATCCAATAGAAGCATCAGGGTAGCTCGGTACTATAATTACAGAGTCAGAGACATGAGCTCTTGCTTGGGTGACCTAGGCCTGAGGAAGGTAGCATTCTCCCCAGGGATCGTCCGTCAAGAAAAGCTCGCTGCCAAGTGGGAAGGCGTACAAGATTACTGAAGTTCTTGGTCCCACAACATATAAACTCTTAACAATGGACGATAGAGAGCTCGACCATCCTTGAAATGCATAGCATCGGTGGAGGTATTATCAATAAAAAGCAAGTAAACCGAGCAAACCCATGTACTATTTTTTATTTCTATTTCTTTGTTTTTCATTTCAAAGATGTCTATTTCTTGCCGAGCTAATATATCTAGTGTCCACCGTGGGACCAACATGATTCGATTTTCCAATTTTACTTTCTCTAAAGTGCGCATGACTACAGATCATCGTAGATACCTCACTCTGCTGTCCTCGCGGGCTGATCTGGCTATATAATCAGAGGCCACTTCGTAGCCACCCTCATGTGCCGATCTGGCTATACGATCGGGGATCAGTCTCAGCCGACCTCCCGGGCTGATCTGGCTATACGATCAGGGGCCGCTTACGCAGCTGCCCTCATGGGTCGATCTAGCTATACGATCGGGGATTCCTCACCCTGCCTCACGGGCTGATTTGGCTATACGATCAGGGATCAGTCTCAACCAACCTCCCGGGCTAATCTAGCTATACGATCGGGGGCCGCTTACGCCGCTACCCTCGTGGGTAGATCTAGCTATACGATCAAGGATTGCTCACCCTACCTCGCGAGCTGAACTGGCTATAGGATCGGTGGTCCCTTACACAGCCGCCCTCGTGGGTCGATCAATCTATACGATCAGGGATCGCTCACCCTGCCTCGCAGGCTGATCTGACTATATGATCGGTGGTCCCTTACGCAACCACCCTCTCGGGTCGATCTAGCTATACGATCAGGAATGATTCACAGCCGATCCGCGGGCTGATCTGGCTATACGATCGGGGGCCGCTTACGTAGCTGCCCTCGTGGGCCGATATAACTATGTGACTAGGGTCATCTCTTTTCCATTAAGCCAAGTCAGTATACTCGGTTGCAATTATATCAACGAGCCATTGATGTCCATTTCGTCTCTGCTCTCCTCGTCGAACCGCTCTGGCCATAGGGGCCAGGGCCACCTTTTCTCTATGGCCGACTTGGTCATGTACATGGGAGATGCTCTTCGACAACTCTGGCTCGGACATTGTGAATGTTGCCTCAACAACCATACCTATTTGATTAATACGTGCCACATCACCTGACCTCAACTGCCGTAGCGGTTGAGCTCGAGAGATGGGAGCCATTGATACAACACTGGACCGGTCCGCTGATCACTCCGTTGTTTATTTGAGTGGACATGCCTAAACGCCCAGTAAAGCCCACAACTTAGGCTTAGAGGCCCTCACGTAAGGACGATCGTTTCTTCATTTAAGACGACAGCTTAGCTGATCATTGGACTATTTCATTTAAAGCGTCAGCTCAGAATGAAGGCATTCAACGACTGGCCGTTAAGCTCGTCAACAATGACGACGGCTCTGGCCAAAAGTAATAAAGAAGCTTAAAATCTCGGAAGTTACCCTCTAACGTCCCTCAAAAGACTATAAGTAGTCTCTCGGACAATGTGAGCCAGGACAATTCCGGAGAACCAAAAAGGTAAGGTACTTCTACACTAGTATCTGCTCCACTTAAAATTCTACATTTTCTCCATAGTTCGGCACGATAATTATTGGTTGGTCTCCCAACAGATCGGTCATAGTTACCACCAACTTCCTTTGAGTCACTATATGACTTAAGCATCGGATGGGACTAGGTCAGACCCCAAATCCGACCATCCCTAATGAGCACTTTGTGTTGTAGGAAGCTGAAGGCAGCCCGGAAATAGCCCGGACTTGGGTGACATAGCACGGATTAAGGTCTATTCAGGACAAGGTTAGCTCGACCAATAACCAGTCAGCTGCCAACGTCATTCTACGCTAGCAACTGCAATGGTACCATCATCGTGAATCATCCAACAACATCATGTTAGTTCTTGGGTTCAAGACTAACGTTGTTTTGATGATGATCAATACATTGTGTTAGTGTGCTAATCAATATTATGTTTTAGTCTCAGTTTATCTTAATAATTATATGTTGATGAGACAAAGGATATTGCTTGGAGGGTATTACAAGGGATATCTTAAAGACCTCCAAGAGTGATGGAGTGCTCAAGCTTGGATGAAGTCATGAAGATCATCTAATGAAGCCAAAGCTTGGAGCATGATGATGGATGGACATCTAGAAGAGCAATGCCAAAGCTTGGAGCTTGATGATGGATGGACATCTAGAGGAGCAGTGCCAAAGCTTGGAGATGATGGGGAGCATCAACGTATCGTGAGCTTGAAGACTTAGACTCTAGGAGATGCAATTTATAATCCATGTAATTTCAATTACTTGCATTTCTCTTTTTGAGTCTAGGATTATTGTAATGCCTTGATAGATGGTTATACTCTCATGCATATGCATTTAGCCATCTTAGTGAGCCTTAGGATTATCATAGAATCCAACCCAATAGGCTCATCTTGCCCAAAGACTCAATTGGAGTCTCTGGCTCTCCAACAGTCACCTGATGAAGGTTTTACATTCGACTGGGTGATTCCAAGCGCCTGTCGAGCCTTCTACAGTCGACTGTATTGCACATCTCAAGTCAACATTTTTATTGACTCTTCTTGAGCTTTTCGCCTCAGTCGACTTATGTTCAATTTACAGTCACCTGTGTTTTTACAGTCGCCTGGGAATTATTCTACAGTAGACTGTGCACAACTTGCATTTTCTAGGCTTCATCCCAATTTGCAAGACAATCGACTGATGAAGTATTTACAGTCGGTTGTGAAATGGTCATCAGTCGTCTGAAAGGTGTAAGTGCGAAAAATGCATCTCTCTCTGTTTTATTTCCATCCCTGCAGTAGTCGCCTGATGAAGGATATACAGTCTACTGTCTGTTTTGCAGTCGCCCATGTAGTCTTCTACAGTCGACGGCCCTGGCTCAGTTTAAAGCTGTTGGGATTTTTCTAGCCGTTGAACAGTCGCTTGTCGCTTGTTCATCAGTCGATTGTCTGTGTCGTAAACTGCCAAAATCTAGTCTTTGCAGATTTCTTCCCTTTGGGGTTTTGGCTGGTTTTATGAGCTCTTATTGGCTTCCTATATATATGAGTTGGCTTAGTTCATTTAGAACTATTGGTTAATATTGAATATCTTTGAGAATCAATAGCCACTCCTAATCTCTTCCATTTCCCTCATTAGAGCTTCAATCTTATGCTATAGCATCTAAGCTCTAGGGAATTTCTCAAAGGGATTTCAATCTCATTCCTATTCTTGGAGAACATCTTTCTTCTCTTCATTTCATACACTCAAGTGAGAAGTGTTAGGATCCATTCCTAGAAGAGAGAAAGATCATTAAGTGCAATCAAAGCCTCATCTCAAGCACTTGAGTTTCACTTGCATGCATTCTTCTTCACATTGGCAAGATCATATCAAGGCATATGTAAGTGCTATTTCATTTCACCTTTGTGATACCCCTAATTCTATTTGTAGGAATTAATTGCTCTTTTTGTGGGAATTACTCTCTTTGTGAGAGTTTGGTTCTTTTTGTGTGAAAGAACAAATCCTCTGTGTGAGGTCTCTCTGTGTGATAGTAAGCATATCTCTTTGTGGGAATCCAAAATACTCTGTGTGAGGTATCTTTGTGTGAGATTGTATTCACTTCTCTTTGTGGAAATTATAGTGAATATTGGTGTGGCTGGACATACCCAAGTTTTGGTGAACCAGGGGAAAATCCTTGTGTTTGCGATTGTTGATGTTGAGCATACTCCTTAATTTTCACTGCTTATTGTGCTTTATTTTAGTAACTTTTAATTAAGCATTTTGCTTGCCATTACGCTATTCACCACCCCCTAGAGTGTGTGTAGTCCTGCAGGGTCCCTTACACATCAGTGGTGAGAAAACACACGTAAACTATTTAGAATATAGATTTCTTCAAAATAAAATTGCAAACAAAATATTTTATAAACTAAACTAGATTATGTAAACTAAACAATTTAGTAGAACCACATATTATTATTATTATTTTTGGGTGCTTTGGAAAATGTAGAACCATATATTGAATGCAGGTACTAGTCGATGCCCGTACGTGAGAAGGGTGTTTGTTAACTTATGAAGTTGCAAACTTATGAAGTTGCAAGTGCAGTTAAGTGATCAGCAGATGGGTCTTGTTGTATGACTCTAGTTCGAGATCTTTTCGTTGCCTTCTAGAAGAGCAGCAGCCTTCTATTGAAGGGCATTGCCATTGCAGCACGGGTTAAATATTTAGGAAGTTTGAGCGCTTGGATGAATCGAAATGTAGTCGTTGCATCCGAGCCAATAGGCTTAGTTGTATTTGCACTTCCTCATTTGTGAGAGGTTGAAGGTTCGACTCTTGCTTTCTAAATGATAAAAAAAATTGTAGCCGCTGTTGCTCCTCAATTATCTGCTCACTGTCACGTCAGCACCGACCAACTCTGAGTTCATCTACATTGGAACCCTTGGCATCTTGCGGGGTCGGCGATTCATCATTCGACGACGCGGGCCTGCCATCGCTGCACATGAAAGCCGTCTGTTTAAAAATTACAAGAAAGAAAATCATGAAATCCATCTACAGATCCTAACATGTGGGGCTCCTTTTTACCCCGTCAATACCGACACACACTTCTCGCTCCGTTTCGGTTGCGCATGCACGTGTTATTTCTAGTCTATATTACAATTGAGTGTTTTGATTTGATGGTTATCTTATTAGGCCGAATCCACTAGGACAAACAATTGGCCTAGGGGTTGCCAACTTGGCATGGTGGGGCCCATTGGGGGTGAGTAGGATTTTGGGCTTGATTTGGAGTGTGGCTCTGAAGAGTTGGTTTAAATGTCTCACCATTCCCATGAATTACAACATTGACATTGTTGTATTTTGTTTTCCACGGTTTTTTTTATTTAAATTTAACCGCTAACTTTCCCTCTTTTATTCCCAACGATGACAACACTTTCACACATCTCGCTCATTCTCGGTTTTTTGACCGGAAATTTCTAATATTGTTGTGAGTTGAGGGAGGCCTTTGGCCTCCCTCCCTTCATCACTCTCCATTACTCCCCACTAAGTTAGTGGGGAGGCCCTTGAACTCCCAACTCAACATGAGAGTTTTATAAATATAGTACCATGGCTATTTGCCATGGTTAATCCTCTTCAATCCTCTTCTAACACGTTATCAGCACGTTAGCTCTCGTTTTTGAGCTTCTTCTTTTATCCCCTCAAATCACCCTCGCCGCGTTTAGGAATCTTAGTTGCTGCGATACGTTACGATGATTTCTGCGTGTTGAAGCTTGATCCTTTGGAATCTTTGGTTGCAGCGATCCTATGCGGCGAGTTCCACGGGACATCGGAATCGGGGATTTACGGATCTTTATTTTTTTCGACCTTTCCTAGATCTTTGATCTAGAGGTAAAAATCTCTTTCCTGTAGATATACAATTCTATATATGGATCATACTGTTAGAAGGTAATAGAACTCAAGAGAGAGAGAGAGAGAATTTCATTGCTAAGAATAAGTCACCATCGCTAAGAGCCATGGTGCTCTATTTATATATCTCATAGTGGGGAGGCCAAAAGCCTCTAGGAGACCAAGGGTCCCCATTACTCTAAGTAATGGGGGCCTAATGAATGGGTAATGAAGGAGGCCTCCCTCATTCATAACACTCCCCCTTACACATTCATCACTTCGGTCTCAGCTACTGAGGCAAGGGGTGGATACTTCTGGATCCAGAGTAAGTGTGTTTGCCTCGTTAAAACCTTAGCTGTGGAAAACCCAGTGGGAAAACCCAACAGCTTAAGGAAAAAGAGTGCAACCCACA
Source organism: Scilla litardierei (assembly GCA_030789695.1). Classification (NCBI taxonomy): domain Eukaryota; kingdom Viridiplantae; phylum Streptophyta; class Magnoliopsida; order Asparagales; family Asparagaceae; genus Scilla; species Scilla litardierei. Next base: position 164,588,556 of record CM061140.1, on the reverse strand, counting down.
TGTTACTCCCCCTGATCCGTACAAGCTTCAGGCTTGCAGGTCTTTCAACTGTCGCATACCAATGTTCTTTACAAGCTTCACAAAAGTACATTTAGGCAACGCCTTAGTAAAAAGATCAGCTAAGTTGTTGCATGACTGGATCTGTCGAACTTCAATCTGCTTGTCGTTCTTCTGCTCGTGCGTCCAGAAAAACTTGGGAGAAATGTGTTTTGTCCTGTCGCCTTTGATGTAGCCCTTCTGAAGCTGAGCAATGCATGCGGCGTTGTCTTCGAATAGGGCAGTAGGCTCCAGATCACTGGTCTTCAGGCCAGTGGATTGGAGGATGTGTTGGACGACGGAGCGTAGCCAAAAACATTCTCTGCTCGCCTCATGGATCGCGATGAGCTCTGCATGGTTGGAAGATGTAGCAGTAGTGGTTTGTTTTACCGATCTCCAAGAGATAGCAGTACCTCCGTAGGTAAATACAAAACATGTTTGAGATTTTGCCGTGTGCGGATCAGAGAGATAACCTGCATCAGCATAACCAAACAATTTGGGGGAGGCACCTCTCTGGTAGTAAAGTCCAAGATCAATGGAACCCTGAAGGTATCGCAGAAGATACTTTACTCCGTTCCAGTGGCACTTTGTGGGCGCAGCACTGTGTCTGGCTAGTAGATTAACTGTAAACGCTATATCGGGACGCGTACAGTTAGCCAGATATAGAAGTGCTCCAATGGCACTGAGGTAGGGTACTTCAGGACCCAGTATCTCCTCCCCCTCTTCCAGTGGCCGGAAGGTGGTCCTTATGTACATCTAGTGATCTTACGACCATAGGAGTACCTAAAGGATGACATTTATCCATATGAAACTTGCGTAGAAGTTTCTTTGTATAATTAGATTGGTGTAATAGGATTCCACCTCTTAGGTGTTCTATCTGTAAGCCAAGACAATACTTTGTTTTGCCTAGGTCTTTCATTTCAAAAGTATGTTTAAGACTTTCAGATATCTCTTTGATCTCTGCAGGAGATCCTATGAGATTTAAGTCATCTACATATACAGCTATGATGACAAATCATGTTCCCGTTCTTTTGATAAAGATACACGGGCAGACTTCGTTATTCGTGAATCCTTGCTGTGCAAGAAAATCACTTAGTCTGTTATACCACATCTTGCCCGATTGTTTTAGACCATATAATGATCTATGTAGCCTTACAGAGAATACGTCCCGAGGTATCTCTTTCATCTCTGGGGGTAGATTAAACCCATCAGGAAGTCTCATATAGATATTTTTATCTATATCGCCATATAGATATGCAGTCACAACGTCCATGAGCTGCATTTCTAGGCTTTCCAGAGAAGTTAGGCTGATTAAAAATCGGAAGGTGATCGAATCCATGACCGGTGAATACGTATCTTCGTAATCAATCCCCGGTCTTTGGGAAAATCCCTGGGCTACAAGGCGTGCCTTATAGCGAACGATCACATTATTTTCATCTCCTTTTCTTATGAAAACCCACTTATATCCCACAGGTTTTACACCTACTGGTGTTTGGACTACTGGTCCAAAGACTTTGCGTTTCAAGAGTGAGTCCAGCTCTACTCTTATTGCCTCGTCCCACTTTGGCCAATCATCTCTGCGTTTACATTTCGCTAGAGATCGTGGTTCGACGTCATCGTCATATTCAGTGACGTGAACGGCAATATCGAACGCAAAATCGTCGTCGACGACTATGCTATTTTTGTCCAGTACTTCTCCAGTACGTACAAAATTTAATGATGTTCTCCTATTGTTTCCTCTGCTGGGGAAATCAGGAGGGGAGAAGTAGCTGGTCTGAGCTCAGCATCCTGTGGAGGGATAATCTTAGTATCGCCAGGAGTCTTCCTCTTTCGAGGAACTTTATCTTTTGAACTTGGTGGGCGTCCTCTTTTCATTTGAGGTACAACCAATTCTGCTGCCGGTGGGCTGCATCCATCTATGGGGATGTCAATCCTAGCTGGCGTATTGGCAGCAGTGACGTGTGAACGGACAATCTTCTGGTTGTCCGTGAATTTATCCGGTAAAAGATGTACTGTATTCTGGATGTGAAGGATCTTCAGGATCTCATCTTCACACAGATTAGTACGCGGATCATATAGGGACAAAGACTTCTGGTCCCAACTAATGGTCTCAGAAGCTTCTGGCTTCTTAGACTGTGTGCCCAGTTTTGGAAAAAATTTCTCATTAAATTCACAGTCTGCAAAACGTGCCTTGAATGCGTCACCCGTCAGGGGTTCAAGGTATCTGATAATAGAGGGCGAATCAAACCCAATATATATACCTAGACGACGCTGAGGACCCATTTTGGTCCTCTGCGGTGGTGCTATTGGGACATATACCGCACAACCAAACACTCTCAAATGAGAGATATCCGGAGGTGCGCCGTATGCTAGTTGCATCGGGGATAAAGTGTGACCTCTAGAGGGTCTTATCCTAATAAGTGATGCGGCATGTAAAATAGCATGCCCCCAAGCATCCACAGGCAACTGGGATTGCATAAGCAATGGACGTGCAATCCATTGGAGTCTCTTTATAAGGGACTCAGCTAATCCGTTTTGGGTGTGAACATGTGCTACAGGATGTTCAACTTCAATACACGTTGCCCGGCAATAGTCTTCAAAGACTTGTGAAGTAAATTCTCCCTCATTATCAAGACGTAGTTTCTTGATTTGGTTATCGGGGAAATGAGCACGCAACCTTATTATTTGTGCCAATAGCTTTGGAAAAGCTAGGTTGCGGGTGGACAATAGGCACACATAAGACCATTTGGTTGATGCATCAATCAGTACCATGAAGTACCGAAATGGGCCACTTGCGGGGTGAATAGGCCCGCAAATGTCACCATGAATTCTCTCAAGGAAGCCATGAGACTCTAATCCCACTTTCAGGAGGGATGGTCTCGTTATAAGTTTTCCCTTGAAACAAGGGAGACATGGAAATTCACCCTTTTGAAGAATCTTCAGGTTCTTCAATTTGTGTCCACGGGATTCAGAGATGATGCGTCGCATCATTGCTGTTCCAGGGTGACCAAGTCTATTGTGCCAGAGTTCGAACTCTGGCAATGATTGGCACGTCTGGTGCTCAGTCATATTGGCTTCTATTGGTTGAATGTATGTTTGGTAGAGACCCGACGGGAGTCCCTTGAATCGTTCGCAGATGATCTTCCGGTCATCTTTCTGACGAGTTACATACAGATATTCAACCGTATTTTCATCTCTGGTTTCTAAGTGGTATCCGTTTAAATGGAAATCCTTGAAACTTACGAGATTCCTATTTGATTTAGGAGAGAATAATGCATTTTTTATTTGAAGTCTTGTGTTATTTGGGAGCAATATAATTGCTTCACCAGATCCTTCGATTATTTTGGACAGTCCTGAAATTGTGATAACAGGACCGTCATATTTATTTACGCTATTAAAATAGCAATGATCGCGAAGGATTGTGTGCGTTGAGGCACTGTCCACTAGGCACTCAGACATCATCTATATAAGCAAAAACGAAATTTTATTTGAGCGAAAATGTAAACATTCATTCGAAAATAAAAGTTCGTACTTAAGCAAATAAAGAGGAAGATACATTTAATTCTAAAAAGCATAGATAAATGATGATGCTCAATCTAGCAGATCGTCGTTCTCGAAGTCTTTAGCAGTAAAGACTGTTGGCGGCTGTACACCTGCCAAGTTTGTTTCAGGTCGAGACTTCTGGCTCGCCTGGTATAGATCATGTAGGTGGCGAGGAGTGCGGCAGTTTCTGGACCAATGGCCAGTCATGCCGCATCTATGGCATTTGTCCTCCCAGGTCTTCTTTGGAAGTGACACGTGCTTGGTGTCCTTTCGCTTCCAAGTGAAGTTTCTTTTCTCTTTATTGTTTTTGTTTGTCTGGGGAGCTGCACCTCTTGGTTGCTTCATTACCGCTTTACCTTTAGTATTTTTAGTCTTCCTCTTGTTTTTCCACTTCTGGGGAGAAACGTGGTGGGCTTCAGGGATAGGGGCAGTGCCAGCTGGACGTAAGTTATGAGTTGCTAGCAGTAAATCTTGATTCTGCTCTGCTCTAAGTAGGCATGAGATCAGATCGGAGAATCTCGTGAAGTTGCGTTCACGATACTGCTGCATGAGGATTGCATCTTTCTCGTGAAACGAGGTAAATGTTTTTTCCAACATGCGCTGTTCTGTCACTTCTTCACCGCACAACTTCAGGCGTGAGGTGATGTTATGAAGTGCAGAATTATACTCAGCGACGGACTTATAGTCCTGAAGTCTGAGGTTTTCCCACTCATAACTGGCACGGGGTAATATAACATCAATTTGATGTTTATACCGTGCTTCCAGTGCTGTCCACAGGTCCTTCGGGTCCTCAACCGTTAAGTATTCGGCCTTTAAGGTCCGATCTATATGCTTCCTAATGTAGATTATGGCTTTCGCCTTATCTACATCGGATACAGTGGTTGTGGGGCTGCTGCTAGCTGTAGCAGAAGCTTCGGCCGCTGCTTGGGCCGAGGAAGGAGCCAAAATGGACCCAAGGAGGGCCATTGAACGCAAGTGGAACTTCAGGTCCACTCGCCAACTCAGGTAATTTGTCCCTGCAGAATCGAGGACCTCGAAATCGACGCTTGCCAATTTTGCCATTTATCTACGTATTTTAAAATGAGCATGAATTAATTAAAATTCAAAAATTCATGCATAAAGAAATAAACAAGTAAAAATGCGGGGATCGGCCAGATACCCAAAATAGTACACAGTCCAAAGTTCGTTTAAAGTCCATAATAGAAAAAAATAATAATACAACTTTGGAAACCCAAACTGAACTGGGTCCCTATATCTCCGTCTTCATATGTTGTTGCATCGAGCTTTGGCTTACACAGTCATGAATCGACTCCTTGCGGTCCAGCGGACGCGGCCAGGGAATTGACTAAGCCATGACCACTTGTTACCCAGTCAAGCTAGGTTGGTCCAGCAAACTTAGCCAAGCACATTGACCGACATCATGATCCATTGAAGGAGTTTTCATCAATTCTATGTGCTGTTGCATCGAGCTATGGCTTTAAAATACAAATTTCCTCACTTACAAATTCTCTCAAAAGAAAATAAAAGTGCAAGGAAAGTAAATAGGTATACAATGGCCGATCCCGAAAAACACATTTTTATTGATTTAAACATCCACGCAGTTCTAAATATGCTACGGGCATAAAAGTAAACAACCACGCATATATCTCAAGCAAAACATAAGGTAAGGGAAACTAGAAAATATAAATATCTTGTAGACCACGTGGAAACGTCATACACCGTTAGGTTAGTTGACTAACGGCAGAGCGGTCTCAGGATCTTTAAGATAGTTATATTTTGAAAAATAGAGTCCTAGTAAACCATAGATAATAATATGCAAGAGGGATGTTTAAAACAATTTGTCAACATGGAATATATCAATTAATTGAGATTTTACATAGAGGAGAGTACCTTTAAGTAATTGTATTAACAAAACTTTTTGCCTAATAAGTCAATTCAATATGTGGACTTCAGGCACATTAGAAAATATTTTAGTTTAATTTTTAAGTGTGCACTTGGATTTACTGGGCTTCTGGCCCAATTGGGAAAACCAAACTAATAATTAAGCTGAATGGTGCTACAGGCCCATAAAACTTATATTCATGTATAATCTGGGCTTCAGGCCCAATAAACAGCCCAACTACAATAATAATCAAAAATATAAGGAATATTAATCTTAAGCCCTAAATTAAAATTTTAATTTATTTGTTAGGGGATATGGAGAGTCCCCAATCAAAATCCAAAAATTTATGCATGTACATCGAAACTTCCGTTGTGTCATAGGTTTTACGGCCAGACTAGCTCACGGGTACAATGTGGTACTGCCCAAATGGTGCTGGTGGCAGAATTAGCACACAAGCAGGGACTATTGTCAAATGATCAAGCATCCTTTGGACCATTGTCAAATTATACAGTTATCATTTGTGTGCACACTTGTGCAATGATTCAAACATCAGTTGTGTGTGTGCATGCACATGGGCTCGTGCGAACCTTGCATACAGAAAGCATCTGACAGAAACTTTTTAGGTTGTATATGATTCATAAATGCCATATATGAATATATTCATTCTGTGGTTGTCAAGTTATTGCTATGCCGTATCAGGTTTTATTTATAATACTATTTGTGCTTATGTCTATAGTAAACACTGTTAGTTAGGACAATGTTGAGAAAATATATACAGTGCTATGGTTCACTATATGCTTTATAGTATTGTTTAAAAAGCTTACATGAACCAAAGGATGCAAGCAGCATGTACAAAAGCAAACAAAAGTGCAAGCTACCTGTAATGTTTGTTTTTGTTTTTTTTATATTGATGATCAAATTGCCATAGATTTATACATGCCTATAGAATAAGCTTTGTACAATCATAGTTATCAATATATTGTAATTTTCTACGGTTCAAAAGAGATTACCTCTAGATCAAAGATCTAGGGACGATTGTAAAAAGCGAAGATCCGTAGAAAGAAAAATCCACGCTCCTAATACGCCAAAAAGGATCGCCGCAATGGTTCGCCGCAACAATAGATTCCTTCGCGCGTAGAGGTTTAATTTGGTGGGGATTTTAGGATTGGTTTCTTTCTCATGGAAGAACACGTGCTGATAACGTGTTAGAAGGTAATAGAACTCAAGAGAGAGAGAGATAGAATTTCATTGCTAAGAATAAGTCACCATCGCTAAGAGCCATGGTGCTCTATTTATATATCTCATAGTGGGGAGGCCAAAAGCCTCTAGGAGACCAAGGGTCCCCATTACTCTAAGTAATGGGGGCCTAATGAATGGGTAATGAAGGAGGCCTCCCTCATTCATAACACATACCAAATTTTACAATGATAATGAATTCTTGTAAAAATTAAAACAAAATTAATTTATTTACAATATCTCCTTTTTTTGCCAACTGATTTTCTCGCCTAATTTAATTTCATGGATGCCCGTATGAAAATTTGTCAGATACTAAAACAGATATTGTAGTTTTATACACTTTTATGGAGAAATAAATGTAAAACTACACATGTGAAGAAATTTATGCATGAACAGCTGCATATCATGCAAAAATGAAAGCCTAATGCAAATGAAAATTTAGTTATGTGAAGGGTTATACCGGAAAAAAAAAACTATATTTCTGTACACTGTGAAGTGTGAACTCTGATGTGTGTGCATTACACCTAAATGGGTCCAACTTTTCTTTCAAATTAGAATTTAAAATTTTAGAACGGTTGAAAATCCAAGATTTTCAGTTCTTCGGTTTAAAACATTTTCAGTGTGAGCCTAATCTCTGATTGGCATTTGCTTCATATTAGATGGACTCGTGTTAATTATTTTCAGAACCCAGTGTGGGCTTCTACCATCACTAGGTTCCATGTGGTTCAGCCACTGAGAACACTAATCCAATCTTCTGCCACTCTCTCTATCTCTGCTCATGTTTTACAGGTAACTGTAATAATATTGCTTAGAAATCTCGTTAAAAATCTGGGCCTGAAGCCCATGGGCCTGACTATTAACCTCATGGGCCTGAAGCCCAGCTTGTTAAAATTAAAATTAAAATTTTAAGCTAATCTGGGCCTGAAGACCCTAGCTAGGCCCACAGGCAAATAAAAATTTCAGCGGGTCTATGTTGAAGATCTGTTTTTAAACCAGATTTATATATGCAAAATTCCTTAGAATTACCAGAAACCCCCAGATAAATCCTGGACAATTCTGAAAAATTCAAGGAAAAATCGGCAATAATTTTTGGCAAATTACTTATAAAATTGGCGCAAATTTTGTATATAAATTATTATCTATGGTTTACTAGGATTCTATTTTTCAAAATATAACTATCTTAAAGATCCTGAGACCGCTCTGCCGTTAGTCAACTAACCTAACGGTGCATGACGTTTCCACGTGGTCTACGAGATAATTATATTTTCTAGTTTCCTTTACCATATGTTATGCTTGAGATATATGTGTGGTTGTTTATTTTTATGCATGTAGCATATTTAGAACTGCGTGGATGTTTAAATAAGTAAAAATGTGTCTTTCGGGATCGGCCATTGTATACATATTTACATTCCTTGCACTTTTATTTTCTTTTGAGAGAATTTGTAAGTGAGGAAATTTGTATAAAAAGCCAAAGCTCGGTGCAACAACATATGAAGACGAAGGTTCAAATTGCAGATATAGGGACCCACATTGGGTTTCCGAAGTTGTATTTTTCTTTTCTTTTATGGACTGTAAACGAACTTGGACTGTGTACTTTTATTTGGGTATCTGGCCGATCCCCGCATTTTTACTTGTTTATTTCTTTATGCATGAATCTTGAATTTATTTTAATTCATGCTTATCTTTAATTGCATAGATAAATGGCTAAATTGGCAAGCGTCGATTTCGAGGTGTTAGATGCAGCTGGCAAGAATTACTTGAGCTGGCGAGTGGACCTGAAGTTCCACTTGCGCTCCATGGCACTCATGCACTCCATACTGGCCCCTGCAGTGGCCCAATTATCGGTTCCTGCAGCATCCGATGCATCTGCTAGCAAGGCCCCAGAAGTGGCCCCGTCAGCTAGCAGTACCTCTACCACTGTCTCTGACATGGATAAGGCGAAAGCCATTATCTATATCAGATGACACATAGATCGGACCCTGAAGGCCGAATACTTGACGGTAGAGGACCCTCTGGAGGAATGGACAGCATTAGAGGCACGCTATAGACATCAAATTGATGTCATACTCCCCCGTGCCAGCTATGAGTGGGAGAATCTCCGACTCCAGGACTACAAGTCCGTTGCTGAGTATAACTCAGCACTTCACAACATCACCTCACGCCTGAAGTTGTGTGGTGAAGAAGTCTCGGAGCACCGCATGTTGGAAAAGACATTTACCTCGTTTCACGAGAAAGATGCGATCCTCATGCAACAGTATCGTGAACGCAACTTCATGAAGTTCTCTGACTTGCTCTCTTGCCTCCTGAGGACAGAGCAGAATAGAGACCTATTACTTGCCACTCACAACCTGCGCCCGGCAGGTGCAGCTCCTACCCCTGAAGCCCACAACGTTCACCCCCAGAAGTGGAAGAACAATAAGAGGGGCAGAAAGAACAAGGGAAAGGCCTCCATGAAACCAGCAAATGCTCCTCCCCAGAACAAAAACTACAAAGGGAAGAATAACTTCACATGGAAGCAAAAGCACACTGACCAAGTGTCACTTCCTAAGAAGAACTGGGAGGATAAATGCCATAGCGGCATGACTGGCCATTGGTCCAGGATCTGCCGCACTCCTCGCCACCTCCAGGAACTATATCAGGCGAGCCAGAAGTCTCTGCCTGAAACAAACTTGGCGGTTTTTCAGCCACCAACGATGTTCACTGCAAAAGACTTCGAGAATGACGACCTGCTCGATTAAGCTTCACCTTTTATCTATGCATTTAAAATTCAATGTTGCTTCATCTTTAATTTGCTTAAGCACGAACTTTTATTTTGAATGTCTTTTTCATTGACTTAAATAAGATTTCGTTTTACTTATAGATGAAGTATGGAATATTGTGGACAGTGCCTCGTTGCACTGGTGTAGCATTGATATTGCTCCCACATACAACGAGACTATAAGATGCAGATTCTCCTCATAAACATATAGGAAATCTCTAATTTTCAAGGATATTTCTTTTAAAGAAAATAACTTGAAAATTGTGGATAATATATATTGAATATCAATATGTAACTCGTCAAGAAAATGGCCAGAAGACCATCTACTTACGATTTCATTGGACCCCCGTCGGGCCCCTATAATTACAGATATTCATCATATAGAAAGCCAACTTAACTAAGCACCAGAAGTGCCTTTCATTGCCATAGTTTTTAACTCTGGCAAAATGGACTTGGTCATCCTGGATCAGCGATGATGGACGCATCATCAAATGAATCCATTGGAGAACCTGAAGATTCTTCAAAAGGTTGAGTTTCCTTGTCCCCCTTTGTCATAAGGGAAAACTTAGAGAGAGACCTTCCCTCCTGAAAGTGGGTTTAAAGTCTCCTGGCTTCATTGAGAGAATACATGGTGACCTTTTGCGGGCCTATTCACCCCGCAAATGGACCATTTTCGGTACTTCATTACTGTACTGATATATGCATCTACTAGATGGTCTTCTGTGTGCCTTCATATTCACTCGCAACATAGCTCTCTCAAAGCTAATAATGAGGGTGAATTCACTACTCATATCATTCAAGACTTCTGCCAAGCAACTGGCATTGAAATTGAACATCCTGTAGCATGTTCATACTCAGAATGGGTTATCAGAGTCTCTGGTAAAGAGACTCCAATGGATTTCACGTCCATTGTTAGATTCCAGTTGCTTGTTGATATTTAGGGACCAACAAGCTGCACTCCGCATCGCTTATCACGATACGGCCCGCTTGTGGCCATATCTTATTGCTGATGCGGCTTCCTTATGGTTTACCACCAAGTCTTGATAAATGTGAATTTGATGAGTAAAGTCTCATTGTAATAGGCACGCAGTCTAAAGAAGCCTGAAGCTTCTGAGACCATATCATGGGACACAGAAGTCCTCATCTCGTTATTATCCGCATACTTTTTCTGTGTGACGTTGAGATCCAGAAGATCCTTCACATTCAGACTAAAGTACATCAATTGACGGATAAAATTGCGGACAACCAGAAGATTGTTCGTTCACACGTCCCTGCTGCCAACACGCCAGCTAGGATTGACATTCCCAAAGATGGATGCAATCCACCGGCAGCAGAATTGGTTGTACCTCATTTGAAAAGAGGACGCCGGCCAGGTTCAAAATAAAAATTTCCTCATAATAGGAAGATTCCTGGATATATAAAAATGATCCAACCACAGGATGCTGAGCTCAGACCAGCAACCTCTCCCCTCCTAATTTCCCCTGCAGAGGAAACAACAGGAGAAACATCATTATATTACGTACGTACTGGAGAGGTACTGGACAGATATAGCACAGTCGTCGACGACAGTTTTTCTTTCGCTATTGCCATTCACGTCGCTGAATACGACGATGACGTCTACCCACTTTTCTATAGCGTAAACGCATAGAATGGCCAAAGTGGGACGGGGCAATAAGAGTAGAGCTGGACTCACTCTTGAAAAGCAAAGTCTTTGGACCAGTAGTCCATACACCTGAATGTGTAAAAACATGTGGAATATAATTCGAATTTCATAAAGAAATTGAAATGAAGGAAATGTGATCATTTTCCTACTAAGCCTACACTTCTCTGTAAAAGCCAATACATGCAGCTCATGGACGTTGTGACTGCATATATATACGGCAATATAGATATAGAGATCTATATAAAACTTCCAGAAGGGTATACTCTACCCCCAGAGATGAAAGAGAAACGTAGAAACGTCTTCTCCATAAAGGCTACAAAGATCATTAGTTGATCTTAAGCAATATTCTGCCCTTGTATCTTTTTCGAAAGATCGTTGACAGGATTTGTTATATTTGCCTTACATATGGTCGACTTAAAGCTAATAGGATCTCCAGCAGAGACCATTGAGATTTCAGATAGCTTTAAAGCGTACTTTGGAAATGAAAAACCTAGGTATAACGATCATCCTGACGATGACATTAATCATCATAAAGATGGCAATAATCATCCTGAAGATGAACTATCATCCTGAAGATGACATTAATCATCCTGGAGATGAACCATCATCCTGGAGATGAACCATCATCCTGAAGATGACATTAATCATCCTGAAGATGAACTATCATCCTGGAGATGAACTATCATCCTGAAGATGACATTAATCATCCTGAAGATGAACTATTATTAATCATGCCGAAGATATCTCGGCTTACATATTAAACACCTTCGTGGTGGAACCCTTTCATATTCTTCATACACCTGGAGTTTATGAAGAATGATGTCCTTTTGCAACCTATTAAAAATGGATACTTATTTATGACACCTTTCAGTAGCTGAAAGAGGGGGAGGACATCCTAGGTCCCGAAGAGCCTAGCTCTAGTGTATTATCTGGCCAACTGCACGTATCCTTGATAGAACGTCTCTAGTAAAGTTGTTAACCAGATACAGTGTTGTCCTGGAGAGTAACACTAGACCAAGGATAAGCTGCTTTTGCGCAACTTCCAAGGGTCAAGGAATATATATTGCATATGCAGGTTTAAAGATCATCGCGATGACTGAAACACAATAGGCCGGCCACCTCCTAAATATATACACATCATCATCCAATGTCTACATCTTCTGAGAAGCTCATCATCCAAGAAGCAAGGATTGAAAACGCTCAGCCAGGTCTAGCAGTACCTTGCAGACACACTGAAGACTGATTCAAAGAATACTTTAGTGGAGTCATCTACCAACTTCGAAGAGCATTACACTCCAGAGTGACTCTGCCTTCCAATAGCCGCTAGATGAGTGAAACTTGTGTAGATGAGTGATAATTGTATTTTCTTTCAGAACATGATGGATGTATAGACGAATAGGAGATGATTGTATAGATACATAGGAGATCTGCAAGCCTGAAGCTTGTACATATCAGGGGGAGTCCATCGATAGTTGTACTCTTTTCCCTTAAGCTGCTGGTTTTTCCCACTGGGTTTTCCACAGCTAAGGTTTTAACGAGGCAACCACAGTGGCTCTGGATCCAGAAGTATCCACCCCATTGGCATACTGAATCCTGAAGTATTCATATGCTTAACCCAAGGTAATGGAGAGATGAGGGGGAGTGTTGTGAGTTGAGGGAGGCCTTTGGCCTCCCTCCCTTCATCACTCTCCATTACTCCCCACTAAGTTAGTGGGGAGGCCCTTGAACTCCCAACTGACCCACCCGTCCACTACTTTTAGGCTACTAACTGTTTCTCGTTGTCCCCATAGATTGTGTGAGCTCTAGCAAACAGCATTCATGAATGCCAGATTGGACACGTGTGAACGGCTAAACGGATCTACATTCTAATTGATATAGCTTCGTTTTCTTTAGTTAGATGCTGGTTATAAATTGATGTTCTCTTAAATTAGACCGATTTCTACTAATTTTATACATCCAATTTGAGAAAAATCAGATCGTAGTTGTGTTAAAAATTTGGGAATTTCTATTAGGACAGACCTTTGTGCTGAGTTCACAGACCACCTAAATTTTTACTAAAATGCTCAGACCTAAATAACATTTTTGTTGAGTTCACAAACCGTATTTGAAAAAAATATCTATCCATAGGCCTTTGGACTGAACGAGAGGGCTGCACTAATCTTCCTCTTCAAAAAATGCAATACAACAAAAAGATGAAATGGTTCTCCAAATCGCGATGGATTCTGCCGCCCAACGTCGTCTGAGAGCCATCTTCGACCATATTCGATCGTCTCCGGCATCCGATCGGGATTCTCAGCTCGCTGACAACGCCACCGCCGACGAATTTGTCCAAGGTACTGCTTGAACTTCTCTCCATCAGTTTTCCCCGTTTATTTGACTTCTTTTAATGCACAGCCTTTTGGCCCACTGATCTGATGTCTTTGACTTCCTTTAATTCCTTTAATGGAAGCTCCGATGGTGGAATTCGATTTGGCAAAAAAACTTACAGACATGGTTGAGGTCCAAGCTCCGATCACGTTCCCTCACACGACATGGCCTCAATTCCTTTAATGGAGTTTCAAGATTGCAAATCCTCAAATCCCCGAATGACAGAGGAAACAGAGAACATATAGAAATTGTAAAGAAAACTGAAAAGAAAATTGAACAGATAGAACAAATAATAATGGAGCTTCAAGATTGCCTCTAATTGAATCACTCGATGGACCGCCTTCATTCTACACAAGGTATCCGACGGCTGGATTTAATTTGACACGTCGGCTAGATTTAATTTCCAACAGCTCTCCTGACGCGACTCAAGGACTTGCAGCTGGGAATTGGAAGGAGGTTTTGCGGTTTTTGAAAAAGATTTGTTAAAATGTTAATTTTGGTATTTTTCGAAAAATTAACAAAACTCAGCAAAAAGATCTGTTTTAATAGCAATTCCCTAAAAATTTCTAAAGCATGAGTCCAATACTAAACAGCTTGTAATGAAACCTTTTTAAAAGGGTGGATCAACGTAACAATTCTCCATCAATGGATAACCTATGTCTCAAACCACGATTTTTCCGTTTTGGTCCTCTCTTCTCTTCGAATTTGCGTTTCTAACATATGCTGCCCCCGTCGTTGTCGCCCCCGCCATGGGCTCAATTCCATTCCATCCCATCTCTCCCTCTCGCTCCCCGTTCTCTTTCTCTCTCTAAAATTTCGCTGATTCTCTTCGGATTCGCCGGCACGTGTCGCTCGATCCGTTACCGTCGATGTTCGTTCATTCAGGAAAAATGTAGTCCATTTTTCTTCCTGTCCCAAATAAATCGCTATCTAAAATAATTTTCACCTCTTTTTCTCATTTCGTTTGCAATTCTTCTTCTTCTTCTTCGCTTTTGTGCTGTTAATGTAGGGTTGGAGTTCTCAACGGCAACGATGAAAGCTGGCGGTCAATTCATCTCCGTTTATCCTGAGGAGCTTACTTTCGAATGTAAGAAAAACTTTCTTTTCTTTTTTCCAAATTTCTTGTGGTGCGATCGACGAAAAATGATGATGGATTTTTGGCTGTTTTAGTTGAGCTGGACAAGCCTTCTTATTGTAATCTCAAGCTTGTTAACAACACCGAGCATCATGTTGCCTTCAAGGTACAGAGGGATTAAATCTCTTCTTTCATTTAGTTTTGGTTGAGATTTTCTGGTCTCGCGTATAAATTGGAATGTTTGCATCAAATATAGGGGAAATTGAGAGAATTGCTGCATTGGTTGTTTTGATGACTATAGAATCAATGACAAATTTGAAGTTTTTGGAGGAAATGCTTTAGAATTTCAACCATAATTTAGCATTTTTATGTTACAATTGATCCCTAGCACTTAGAGTTTGCATGATTTGCTTGCTTTAATTCGAGAATGCTCTAGCCAGTTGGT
The DNA here is from genome assembly GCA_030789695.1 of Scilla litardierei. NCBI lineage: Eukaryota > Viridiplantae > Streptophyta > Magnoliopsida > Asparagales > Asparagaceae > Scilla > Scilla litardierei. The sequence continues at coordinate 164,573,551 of CM061140.1, read as the reverse complement.
CCAAATAGTTTGGAAGTTCAATTGTATTATGGTGAAGATAAATTATATAAATAGAAATTATGTGCTTTGATATTCCGGCCATATACTCGTGAAACATTTGAACAATAAGGCCTGTTTGGGAACGGAGGTAGAAAAAACCTCCGGTAGGATTGGATTTTCACAACATCCATTTTAAGGCCAAAAATTTCAATTTCGAGGGTTAGTTACCTCCAAACTTTGGAGGCATGGTGACTAACCTCCTTCCCCAAATGGGGACTAATTTTGGCTTTTTATATCAATTGGGTAAGCTTGGCTCAGGCCATAATTTACTTAGGAAAAAAGATATAAAAACCATAATTTGGATTGTTTTGCATAGCAATTGGGAGAGTTTTAATTTGTGCTAAAACTTACCTTTTGTGCAATTGGAAGGTTAAAACAACTTCGCCAAAGCGGTATTTCGTGCGACCAAACACAAGCGTGGTACAACCTTGGGACTCATGCACAGTTACAGGTTCTTGTTTTGATTATTTTTTGTCCCCCTTCTTGTATTGTAGTGCATTGTTCCACTGCCATTTGCGGGTATTGCAGAGACCATGATAATGTATACTTTTAATGTTATCTTTAGTTACCCTGCAAGCACAAAAGGAGTATCCTCCTGACATGCAATGCAAGGATAAATTCCTCCTGCAAAGCACAAAAGTGCCTCCGAGCACTGATATCGATGAGATCCCTTCTGATACGGTGAGTTTTTGGTGAAATATAATGGCATGCTTAATGGTTTTAGTTATACTGATAGAGACCCTGCTTATTCTGTGCTTAGTTTAATAAAGATGGGGATAAATTGATAGAGGAATGCAAGCTTAGGGTTGTTTACATGACTCCACAGTCTGGCCAAGGAAATTCTGAAGGAGATTCAGGAATGACTAGGAGACTCCAGAACTCAAGCGTGGAAGAGGTATGCTCCATCTTACGGGTCCTCTTGTGTTTGTATTTCTATCTATCTTTTTTCCCTCTTCGTTTCACTTGTTCTTCTTGCGGTGCTTTGTCATCTCTTGTGTACTATTGAGAAATTGAAATTCAAGTACTAAGAAGGAAAAAGGTGCTGACTGCTGAGATCTACTTACTGCTACCTTCTTTGCATTCTATTTAGTACATGCCTTTTGGTTTCTGGTTTGAAGTTTCCAATTCTCACATTCTCCCATTCTTTCCACTTGTACGTTGAACCCCTAGAGATCCCCTTTTAAAGGATTTCTTTGTCTTCATCCAGCTTTGGAAAAATAAGCATGGAGTTGGACATCTCTGATCCAAGCATTGTGAAGAACTCCATCTACCAGGATCTATTTCTCCTCCCATGGCTTGTTACATGAACTCACTGAATGATGACAATACATTTTATCTCATGGATCTGTCAGCTGACTTGGGTTTTATTTGAAATTGTATGGGCTTTATGCAATGAAATGCATTGAGCTGTGTTGGGCATAGGGTTGGCCACTACATGGGGCAATTTTGTAATTTTGTGTCCAAAGGGCATTGTTGTAAATATGGACCAATGAGTACTATATATAGAGTGTGAGGCGTTAGGGTTGGAGGATACGAAGAAAAATTGATGAAGAAGAATAGAAAGTATAGTAGAAATTTAGGAGTATAGTTTGGGTTTAGATCTTGGGAGAGTTAGTCTTTAGCTCGAATCAAATGTGTGAAAGCAGTTTCCTCTCAAAGTGGAACCTACTATCTTGTATTACCTGCATTAATTTATAAAAATATCATTTTTCCTAAATCACCAAAGTTCTTCTATCAAATCCCTAGCCTTTCCTATCAAATTGGTATCAGAACTCTACGATCCTAATGACGGCGACAAAAATGTTGGATGCTTTTGAGTCCTTCATGAACACGATGGATTGGGTGGAGGAGAGGCCTTCTCATTAGATCTCAACACAAATTGGCCTTCAAGTTGTTGCGGCATGTAAGTTTGTGTGAAGAAAATGGAGGAGATGATGATCTCAGAAGAAGAGATCAGATCTATCAAATCTAAGAAGGAAGGAGGGAGGCCAAAGGTGGCCCCTTTCAATAAGAAGATCCATTCCCAAGGGCATCTGGCTTCAGATCTAAAGACCGCAAACCCAGATCTACCAGATCTAGAAAAGAAGGCAAACAGCGGCATAAATCTGAAGTCGTTGACGTCGATTGGTGAAGATCTACGGTTGGTAAAGGCCGGCGAGCTTCTGCCGGTGCGGGTGAACCCCGGGAGGGCCGCCCCGACTCGGTCAAACCCCTTGTAGGTCTCCCCAAGTCGGCCGAAACCTAGCGAGCCTCTCCAGGACCCATCGTGGTCCGACGAGCTTTGCAAGGCTTGTGGCCTCCAGGCGACCCTGCCTAGGGCCTTACGACCCCCAAGCGGGTCGTCGAAGCTCCGACGAACCTTTAGTGAGCCTCTAACTCTCTTGCTGGGGCCCCTGACTCTTGGATATGGGGCTATTTTTTATGGAGGAAATAATTCCAGGTATCTGCAACTGATTACGGACGATGACGAACGTCCGATGAGGTCCAACAATGGAGCGAAACATCTTTTGGAGCCCTACGGCCCCTGTATTCTTGGCAATCAGCATTGGAAACATCCAGCAGAGAAAGACATCAACTTGGGATGGCCCTTTGACCTAGGAGGAGGGGACGAGTGCCGCACCAGCTTACTTGAAGGAGCGCACCCACGAACGTCATGCACCGCCTTGAGGGCAAGTTGATTTTTTGAGGGTCGGCGTAGTGTTGGGAATGGGGGTGGCCACTACATGTGGCAATTTTGTAATTTTATGTCCAAGAGATATTGTTGTAAATATGGACCAATGAGTCTATATACATATATATACATGTGGCAATTTTGTAATTTTGTGTCCAATAGACATTGTTGTAAATATGGACCAATTAGTCATATATATACATGTATATATGTATAGAGGTAGGATCTTATGACCCCCAAATATAACACCCAAAATAACCCCCTCCCGTGGCCCTTCATCATCCGGATCAGCGGTTCGGATCGCCCCCTCCAACTCACGCGCGAGAAATTCAATTTCTCTCGCGAGAAATTCAATTTCTCGCGCAAAAAGTTTCAGCAGTTACTTAATTAATCAGCTTAGTTTATCCACCATTCTCCCCACTTTAAAAATGAATTTCGGCCAACTGAGTGGACATCTTTACATAAAAATTGGGTTTTCCGTCCCCCTCGTCCTCCCGATCAGAACACGCAGTGTGAAGCCTCGGCTTCAGTGAGGTTTCGGTGACTGAAACCCAAGATTTCAGTACCTGGGTGGACTGAAACCCAAGGTTTCAGTCCGTTTGGCAGGCGCCTAGTCACTGAAACCCACACTGAAACCTCGGTGTCAGTGAGGTTTTGGTGACTGAAACCCAAGGTTTCATTGCCTGGACGCCTGTCGAACGGACTAAAACCTTGGATTTCAGTCCGCCCAGGCGCTGAAACCTTGGGTTTCAGTCACCGAAACCTCGCTGAAACCGAGGCTTCACATTGCACGTTCGGATCGGGAGGATGAGGGGGACGGAAAAACTAATTTTTATGTAAAGATGTCTACTCGGTTGGTCGGAATTCATTTTTAAAGTGGGAAAAATGGTGGATAAACTAAGCGGATTAATTAAATAACTACTGAAGAATTTCTCGCGATTTCTCTCCATCATCTCTCTTAACCATTGGGTGATCCGTGCCATTGATCTACGTCGATCGTGCGGCCAAGGGAGAGGGTTATATTTGGGGGTTATATTAGGGGGTCATTTGATCCTTCCTCATATGTATATATGTATATACATAAACATGTATACATGTTTATACGTGTGTTTACGTGTGTGTATATAATAAAATACATTGTAATTTGTAATTTGAGTACGTCTTGAAGGATTACAATGTATATACGTATATACATTATAATTTGTTGAGTTATATGAATAAAATTGTTTACCCTTCAAAAAAAACATGTATACATGTACATGTATATACGTCTGTACATGTATTACGTCTATACACGCACATGTATACGTCTATACGTATATACATGTATTGCATGTATATACGTATATACATGTTTATACGTATATATGTGTGTGTGTGTATACATGTTTATACGTATATATATATATATATATGTATGTATGGTGTGAGGGGTTAGGGTTGGATGAAATGAAGAAAAATTGATGAAGAAGAATAGAAGGTAGAGAGTAGAAGTTTAGGTGCGGATCTTGGGAGAGTTAGCCTTTATCTCGAATCAAATGTAGGAGAGCGGTTTCCTCTCGAATTGGAATCCACTATCTTGTATGGCGTGCATTAATCTATTAAAATATCATCTTTTCCCTAAATCCCCAAAGTTCTTCCATCAAATCCCTAGCCGTTCCTATCAAGCCACCGTTTGATTCAATAACTTCATATAAGTCAAAATCCGTATAAAAGCTTAAACTGATTAGATTAGTGCATGTATCTTTTGAGAATTGCTTTAATTGCACCGCTGCCTTCTGTCAATGGAGTTCTTTGTTCATGAGATGATGGCACCTGGGTTTTGACTGGTAGCCTATCAAGGTGATATTTGTCAGACAACTTTGTTTGCTATACTCGGGTAACCAACATTGTTGTGCAACACATCATGTTACATTGATAGTAAACAGTATAGTGGTGCTCTTTTGTTATCCCATTGGTTTACCAGAAGGGTACTTGAAGTGTAGCAGGGATTAAACGTTTCAAAACACTTCCTATATGGGTTTGTGTTAGATTTTAGATTTAGAAAATGTTGTCATTCTTGTAGCAGTGTATGAAAGATTTATTAGGGCTTGACTAATGCAATGAAGCTAAAATCTTGGTCAATGAAGTTAAACTTACACATGTCACGGTTTTGCTGTCTTTCTTATATATATATAGGGAAGTAAGCTTTAAAAAATAGATCTTGTCTATACAGTATGTACTTCATCTTGCCATAGTTGTTCCCCTGCAATTTGCATCTTCTTAATTAAAATTTGGAAGATGGGCTAACTCTCTGAAATATTTAGCGGTTGATGGATGATATGAATGTCATTGCCATGTATCTTATTGTTGATGAGACCAAGGTTTCTGCAAAATATGGATTTGAAACTTTGAACACTGGACATTCACTATGGTTCACACATGCGACAAGTTTAGAAGGTTTGAGAATGCATCCTTCAAGACTTGGTAGGACTAACAGAGAGAAGCATTTAGAATGAAGATCAAGAGTTAGATTGGGTAAGCAATAATGAAATAATACTACGTGCAAAACAAACTTACAAGAAACGTCAACAAAAGGGGCCCCAATTGTGTTACATAACAAAGGAATCTGTAATATTTGGATGAATTAGTCGATGGTAGCCCCTGAAAGGAAGCTTTTTAAATGTCATCACCTAGGACTTCTCTGAATGAGGTCATACAAGGAGAGGAACTCAGGAGAAGTTTTCCTTCAAAGTTATATAACTGATTTTTAACTTTATGTCAACTCTTTGACTTGATGACAAATTCCAAGTTGAGAAAGATAGGCACAGGTATATGCTTGTTGTTTATACTAATAAGCCTGTTGGAATGTAGGAATGTGTTTTATAACACTTCACCTATGTCCTCTCTGAACGAGGTTGAACAATAAGAGAACTTCTTGAGAATCTTTCCATCAAAGTTCTATAACTAATTTTTAAGTTGATGTCAACTCTTTGACTTGGCAATTAATTCCAGGTCGAGGGAGCTATAGGCAAGAGGATGCTTATTGTTTAGCCTAATAGGCCAGTTAGAATGTAGGAACGTGTCATATAGCCCTTAGCACTTTAAGCTTGTGTCCACATAGAGCAACGTATCCAGTTGCTTAATTTTGAAGGGCTATAGAATAGTTAAATGTCATTGTATACAACCGATTGCAAAGGTTCCCTCCGTCTCTCTTCTGGTTGTTTCTATTTGTTAGATAATGAGATGTGCATAAGTTACTGTGAATTTATTTTGATTATCACACGTCGCGACGTTAAACCTTTGCATGAGCATGAGTTGATGGAAGGCTGATAATAGTAGGTTTAATCATTGTCACAGTCTATCTTCCTGGTTTGAAAGCTGGATGGTCTCAGGATCTTATCTCTTTCCACCACCATACTCTTCTATTTCAGTTCATTCAATATCTCGTATAATCCTCAATACTTTGAGCTAGTTAGACCATGAGAAATTCTATTTGCTCTAAGAAATGACTGTTACATTACATTTTAATCTGAAATTGATAGAAGAGAACGGATATGTCTGACTTGTTTTCTAAAATATCAAAAGGAAAAAAACACAGCATAGTTTTGAAAACCCGGCTGATACCGTGTAGCTTGTATCTCATCAAATTTCAAGTATGCCGGTATTGTCCATCTGGAACTGACTGATACTAACTAGCAAGCTTTTAAAAATCAAAATCAAGGTTCAAAAAATCGGTTCATATTGGTACATTTCAACCTTTTTCGATAGGATTTACGTGGATGGTACGAACCAACCCCTCTTTATCAGCACCAGGCAAAACTCTTCAAGTTTTGTTGGAACACATATATTATTGGACCATTTTGGTAGTATATGACATTAAACCCTAAAATGAAAGAAAATTTAAGTTGAGCTGATTGATTTAGAAAATATTTTTTCATTCACAACGATTTGATGTACTTTATTAGAGATTGATATGGGCATTGAAATGAGTGAAGATAATTTGTTGATATATGATGTATGTGTTGGAGATGAAGCACTACCTGCAATGAACACTTGGGCTAAGATAACACAACCGATGCAAATATTTTTTCCCCACAACGATTGATGTACGTTGTTGGAGATTGATAGGACATTGAAATGAATGAAGATACTTTATTGATATATGATGTTTGTGCTGGAGATGAAGCTCAACCTGCAATGAACACTTAGGCTAAGATATCATAACAATGCTTAAAGTTTGAACTTTCAGTACATATCATCCTATATTTTTATTGTGTGTTATTGTGTGTGTGTAAAGAAAAGAGAAAGTTGATATAAATAAGAAGTGATAGCCGTCATTAGTGGCTAATCACCATTTTCACCCAAATCTAACATGGTATCAGAGCCAAACCTAAACCCTACCCCCAAAAAAACCCTAAAACACCAAAACCCTAGCCTCCCCGCCGCGTCGCCCTCCCACGCGCCGCCGCCAACTGCGCGCGCCGCCAGCCACCCGCCGCTGCTGCGCGCCGCCACCCGCTAACCGCGTGCGCGCGCGTCGCAGCCGCTGCCGCTGCCGTTGCGCGTGCGCGTGCGTCGCTAGCCCCTCCCCGCCGTTGTTTTGTGATCCCTCTCCCCTTCCACGTCCTCTTCTAGCCGCCACAAAGCTCTAACTAGCCACAAAAGAGAACCCCAAAAACCCTAACCCTAGATCTATGGTAGAGTCATGAAAAGGACTCCATAGATTTACGGTTAGGGTATGACCTAGAAGAGGAAGAAGAAGAGAAGTAGATCTGCGGATCTAAGTAGGGAGAAAGGAGAGATCTGCGGATCTGGAGAGATGGGGGACAATCTTACCTCAGCTGACATGAAGGCCTTCATTGGGGAGATAACGAAGCTGCTTGCTTCAAAGGAGTTGGGATCCTCGAGTGGATCGACGCCTTCACGACCAGTGCAGAAGCTGGAGTTAATGCCCAATGATGTGAAATTGGACGGGACGAAGAATTACCTCAGTTGGTCCAGGAGGGTGCTTCTCATCCTGAAGTCGAAGGGGTTAGAAGGCCATGTTCTGGGTTCATGCAGTGAACCGGTGGATAAGACTGGGGATGATTGGAAAGTGTGGAGCACCACCAACTCACTGGTGGCTGCTTGGTTGATGACATCGATGGTTCCACCCATTGCTGGGATGGTGGAGGCCATAGAGAGTGCTGCAGGGATATGGAGTATGGTGGAGAAAATGTATTCTGGAGCAGGGAATGTGATGCTTATGATGGAGGTTCAGGACAAGGTCGACACCTTGAAGCAGGGGGAGATGTCTATTCTAGCCTACTCTGCGGAGTTGAAAATGCTGTGGTTAGAGTTAGACCACTATGACCCTATTGATCTGCCTGATCCTAGGAGTGCTGCGATACACAGGAAGTGGGTGGAGCGTAGGCGTGTGACTCATTTTCTGAGGAACCTGAATGGAGATTTTGAGGTCAGGAGGGCGAGTATGTGTCACTTATCCTCTATCCCATCTCTGGAGGATGCCATAGCTGCAATGGCACAGGAGGAGACCAGACTGAGAGTTATGAAGGATGAGGGTACTCAGGTCACTCGGGCTGCACTGGCTGTACCGGCAGTGGCAGCAGTGAGCGAGGATCGAGAGTGCTACACCTGTGGGGTGAAGGGGGCACCTGAGCTTTAACTGCCCACAGAAGGGTAGTGGACGAGGACGTGGCATAGGAGGTAGAGGAGGAGGTCGTTGGGGCCGTGGAGGCCGTGGACGAGGTCGTGGCGGCCCACGGGCCAACTTTGCTACTGCTGATGGACGACAGGAGACAGTGATGATTGAGGCTACGCTAGCTGAGGCGTCAGATCTAGAGCAGCGGAGACAGTCCAGGTCTACTACTGAGAGTTCGGAGAGTCATGCAGACCAGACTAGAGATGTTGCTTCGCCATTCGGTAATTTTGCCAACTTCGCTCACACAGGATCAGGTAACCAATCAGCTCTTTCATGTAGAGATCATATAGAGTGGATTATTGACTCAGGTGCATCTAGTCATGTGTCAGGTGCATATAGACAATTTTCCACATATAAACCACATACCATTCATGAAACTGTTCAGACAGTTGATGGCACATCCCAACCCATTAAAGGGATTGGCACTATTCAGTGCACTCCCTCCATATGCATCTCTTCAGTCCTTCACGTCCCATCTTTTCCAGTCAACCTTTTATCTGTTGGCTCTATTGTTGATGATCTTGACTGTAGCATTACTTTTGACTCTACTCATTGTGTGTTGCAGGAAAGGAAGACTGGGAGGAGGCTTGGGACTGGCGTCAGGCGTGATGGACTGTGGTATCTTGACAGAGCTAGTGGGGATGCTGCATTGGCCGTCGTTGGTGAAAAGAAGGAAAGGGTGTACTTTTATTACATTGTCAGTTGGGACACTTGCCTTTTGATATGTTGAATAAAATGTATCCTGAGATTTTGAATAGAGTGAATAAAATGAATTTGAAGTGTGATGCGTGTGAATTTGGGAAACACACTAGGACATCATATCCTAGTGTGGGGATGAGGAGTGTAGAGAGATTCCATCTTATTCACTCAGATGTTTGGGGGCCCTGCCCAGTGACTTCAGTAAGTGGGTTCAGGTGGTTCATCACTTTCATAGACTGTCATTCTCGGATGACATGGCTTTACATGATGAAAAACAAAAGCGAAGCGTTGAAGTGTTTCCAGGACTTCCATAGAAGTGTCAGAAATGTGTATGAGGCCAAGATCCGCATCTTGAGAACGGATAATGGGACAGAGTATGTAAACAAGGAGTTTGCATCTTATTTATCTGAGAGTGGGATAACTCACCAAACCACTTATCCCAACACGCCTCAACAGAACGGAGTTGCTGAAAGGAAAAATAGACACTTGTTAGAGGTAACTAGGTCACTCATGCTCACCATGAATGTACCTAAGATATTGTGGAGTGAAGCAGTGATGACAACCACATATCTCATCAATAGGATGCCTTCGCGGATGCTTGGTATGAAGTCCCCATATGAGATTCTTATGGGAAAGAACACTTTTGTAGTTCCACCAAAAGTGTTTGGATGCACATGCTTTGTGGGGGATCATAGACCTTCTGTGGGGAAGCTGGATGCTCAGGCAATTAAATGCATATTTGTTGGGTATCCTTCAAATCAGAAAGGCTATAGGTGTTGGAGTCCCTCAGAAAGAAGGTTGTTTGTGAGTATGGATGTGACGTTCAGGGAGACTGAGCCTTTTTATGGAGGACTGACAGACTCTATACCAGTATTTGATAATGATGCCTCTCCAAACACAGGAGGAGTTGGTCGAGAGGGGGAGACTGATGACAGGAGGGTAGTGGTTGGGCTTATACCGTGTCCTGTCAGGCCTACTGGTACTGGTACTGATAGCAGGGAGGAGGAAAGGACCTTGGTGGAAGAGGAGGAAAGGCCCTTGGTGGAAGACAGGTTGTACGGCAAGAAATATAGCAGGAGACAGAAGGGTAGTCATGGCGATGGAGAACAACAAGAAGACGTCTCCCCCACTGAAGAACCACTAGCTCCACAGCCACATGTCGAGATTGATCGGTCTATCACGCCTGCTCGAGTCCCGACTTCCTTACTGCCTTCCTCTCCTAACACGGATGGTAACCTTTCTTTGCCTTCCTCTAGTTTAGATCTTCCACTTGCATCTCGTAGGGAGCCTCGTATCAATGCCGGCAGGCCTCCTGTACGGTATGGATACGAGGCTGATATTGCTAATCATGTCTCCTATGCTTCTCTTACACCTGCATATAGGGCTATCATTGCATCTTTACAGTCTATCTCTATACCGAGTGATTGGCGAGTGGCAAAGCAACATCCCCAGTGGAAGAAAGCAATGCTCGAAGAACTCGAAGCACTGGAGAAGAACAAGACATGGAGACTTGTCTCACTTCCAGCAGGGAAGAAAGCTGTGGGCTGCAAGTGGGTATTCACAATAAAGCAAACTCCAGAAGGGAAGGTGGACAGGTACAAAGCGAGGCTGGTTGCCAAGAGCTACAGTCAGACTTATGGGATTGATTATGATGAGACATTTGCCCCAGTGGCAAAGATGAGTACTGTGAGAGTACGGGTATCCTGTGCATCGAATTTTGGATGGAAATTGCATCAGTTGGATGTAAAAAATGCCTTCTTGCATGGAGACTTACAGGAGGAGGTATACATGGAGGTTCCACCTGGCTTTGGCACACAACAGACGATGGGAAAGGTGTGTAGGCTGGACAAGTCTTTATATGGGCTGAAGCAATCTCCAAGGGCATGGGTTGACAGATTCAGGCGTGCAGTCATCACTATGGGCTACAAGCAGAGTAATGATGATCATACTGTATTCTATAGGCATTCAGGACAGCGGATTACCCTTCTGGCGGTGTATGTTGATGATATTATTATCACTGGAGATGATGAAGAGGGAATCTCTCACTTGAAGGCTAGATTGGCGAGAGAATTTAAGTTCAAGGACCTTGGACAGTTGGGGTATTTCCTTGGACTGGAGATTGCTAGGTCCAGGAAGGGTATAGTTCTCTCACAGAGGAAGTATGCCCTGGATTTACTGGCTGAGACTGGTATGTTGGGGTGTCGTCCAGCAGTTACTCCTATTGATCAGAATCATAGATTGCATTCACAATCAGGGGAGCCAGTAGACAAAGAAAGGTACCAGAGACTTGTTGGACGTCTTATCTACTTATGCCATACCAGACCTGACATTGCCTATGCTATCAGTGTGGTAAGTAGATACATGCATGATCCTAGGACTGGACATATGGAGGCAGTCTTCAGGATACTGAGGTATCTGAAGAATAGTCCAGGAAAAGACATATTATTTGGTAGTCATGATCACATGAATGTGACAGGCTACTGTGATGCGGATTGGGCCAGTTGCTTGGATGATAGGAGGTCGACCTCGGGCTACTGTGTGTTTGTTGGGGGCAACTTAGTCTCTTGGCGCAGCAAGAAGCAGGATTTGGTGGCTCGTTCCACCGCAGAGGCAGAGTATCGTGCTATGGTGCTTAGTACTTGTGAGATGATCTGGTTGAGATCACTTCTACAAGAGCTACGTCTGCTGAGAGAAGGACCATTGCGGTTGTTGTGTGATAACAAGTCAGCAATTAACATTGCCAACAACCCAGTGCAACATGATAGAACGAAGCACATAGAGATTGACAGGTCCTTCATTGAAGAAAGATTGGACAAGAAACAGTTGGAGATCTCCTACATTACTTCTGGACAGCAACTAGCTGATTGCCTTACAAAGGGGTTGAACTCTAAAGGAGTAGAGGATGCTTGTAACAAGATGGACATGATAAAGATCTTTTGCTCATCTTGAGGGGGAGTATTGTGTGTTATTGTGTGTGTGTAAAGAAAAGAGAGAGTTGATATAAATAAGAAGTGATAGCCGTCATTAGTGGCTAATCACCATTTTCACCCAAATCTAACAATTTTCGATGCAATCAGTAAATTTACTACACTCCATTGGCATGTAGTTAGTCCAAAATTGAGATTTCATACACTGGAATCTGGTCATATTCATTTCCTAATTTTCAAGGCTCTTCCATTATCCCTGATTTGGCGTTCTTTTCTAAAAATATTCTCTACTCACTTACAAGAGAGAGTCCACTCTATATTGTTGTAGTTGAGTTCTCTATTAATTTGACTAAAATTGTCAATGCTTGTCAACAAGAACTTACTACTCCCAACAAGTCTAGAAAAATGATGATCCAATGTATGTAATAATAGGGTTTAAATTATTCTTTATCTCAAATGGAAAATGGTTTCAAATTATTGCTAGCTAAAGGGCGGAACCAGGATTAGATCACCGGGGGGGACCGAGAGGCATTCCAAGAATGCATACAAATTGCATTCGTAAAGTGCATAGATGCGATGATGCTCACATCAAGGAACCTAAAGAGATAAAGGAGTTGTTACGTTTAAGTGTATTTAAGGTGACGATGTAAACAACAAAGTAGATATGAAAATTATTGTTCAGGACCTATGCAACATGTTTTTTGATGTCACGTGATCGTGTAAGAAAGCCGAAAACAAAAACAAGTTTTAATTGCATAAAAATGAAAATAAGTTATGAAAATTCAAACTGAATTACTTTAAATAAGTAGCAAATTTTTCCATGCATTTATTAAATACAAAATTGTTCATATGAACAAGAAACTAAGGCTGATTACATCGTTAATTTGTAAAAAAACAAAATTTTAAAATATAATGATTGAAACTAGCCAAGAATTAATTAATTTTTTAAATTTAAGGGAATGTGAGAAGTGTGTTTTGTAACAAAATATTTTAAGTAGATTAAGTTAATCATAACAATTTAAAAACGCTAATTAGAAATCACAATGTTTACTTATGTGATCAAACAATTTGATGTTTTATAATGCAGTGTGTGAGAAAATAAACTTAAACTAAGATGTATTTTTGTTTAGGCGTTTTTTTCTCAATTAGATGCTGACTCCGCTATGTTATAATTTAAACCATGAAAAAAAATTAAATGAAAATACAAAATTTAAAACCAAGAAAGAATCGATACCATGACCTCATAGGTGAGGAGCGAACACAATACCACCAAGCTAACAACACAACTTTAAGCATGTATATTAAATTATTTAGTTAATCTTATATTTCTTAAATATAAAAAAATTTGCACCACACGGGAATTGAACCCGTGACCTCGCGCAAGAGAAAGGAACGCACTAACCACCAAGCAACCAACGCTATTGGAAGGTTCATGATTAAATTATTTACTTAACCTTTTTCCCTTGCTGCCATATACATATATAGGCAAGTAAATTTTGGAAAATGCCCCCCCCCCCCCCCCCCCCCCAAATTTACTGTGTGGGTCCGCCCCTGGCTAGCTATGAAGCATGGACACATCATGGACATGCAGACGCAACAAATTCTTAAAATGGACACACAGATGCAATGATACAAGCATTTATGTGCATGCATGCATGTGTGTGTGTATAATGCACATAGAAAACAAAATTATTAGGATGTGTTCTATGAAAAATAAAAAGAAAACAATATAAAATTTCAATGATAAAAATACAAGCATTTTAATTAAGCAATGAAATCAGCGAAAAGATCCAAAAATAAAATTCTAATTGATATGCAGCTTGGTTCAAGTGACATTTTGATTTATTAATATAACATCCCACTTATTTAAGATAACTTTTATATAAGTTTTTAAGAAACATGTGGCTCTAAAATATCTGAAAAAAGACTTTTAAATTTTAGTGTACGTTAACATAGATTTGAGACAACCTTTTAGGTTTTTAATATTGGACATGGTTTTAGTGTGTTTGATATATATCAGGCAAGTAACATGCAAGTATCAATGCCTGATACATGTCCGGTATAGATTTGGAACCAGTTTCAAAGTGTCAATGCTTCATAAGTGGTTAGAAAACATAGTTGTCAAATGCTATAGCAATATCAAAGGGTTGAAGTAATTAGATAATTTATCGTTGCTATAAAATTTGTATTACGTGGTCATGAATGCAGGTATGTATGCCTATGCAGGCTGGAACAACATCCAATTTAAATTATGTGCTTAAAATATGTGGTTAACTGCATATGCATGCGCATAATCATTTATGTGCACGTATACTGGTATTTTGATGGCACATAAATGGTTTTTATTTAAAAAGCAAATATAATATCCAAGTTGGTTTTAAATTTAAATTATTTTGCATATATGAGTTTTTTTTTGCTTGAATGGTTGTTTGAAATTGACATACACAAATCCCATCATAGTTATATTTATAATGATGCTCAATGTATGCATTGGCTGTGTTCAATTTGCAAACTTCGCAATGCCACTCAATGAGTCATCAATACAACAAGTGTTATAACAAGTATCTAACACTATGATACTCATTAAGAATATAATTGATTGCCTTAACCTATGATTTTTATTTATAGATAATTTGTTTGTTGCGGATGCAATTTGATAGTTGAAATCATTATCATCGATGCAATTATTATTAGAAATTGTTGTTTCAGTAGCAAATTGTTAAAAGCCGATGCAATTCGTGTTGCCTCATGCAGCAATTGTGCTTTCTTCACTCTATAAAAAATTATAATATTTTTTTCCCCCGAGTTATTAGGCATTTTAAACGTGTTGTATATGCATATATGTATAAAAATCATTCTTTTACTCAATTCATACTTAAGTACAAGTAGTTTACACACACACACACACACACCAGTCATAACCTGTGCCTCGCGTGTCATTTAAAATATTCTCCTAAAAAGTTTTGGATCCCCCATAAATCCCACATTCTTATTTCAACCAACTGTTTCCTCCCAAAAAAATTCCCACCATTTCAAGTTTAAAATCTCATGCGAAAAATAAAATTTGCTTAATTCCAAAAAAAATCTCAATCCCAACTTCAAAAAGGTTTGCAGGCATAAGTTTGAAAGTCAGATTACATGCATGCATAGAGTGCCTAAATTTCCATGATATGATACATATTTAATTTAAGTATAAGAACATGCATGCATGCAGCCCCAACTTCAAAAATTGTACTCTTTCTCCTGTGCATGCGTGCCTGCAGGTCGCAAAATTTCAATTTTCCTACAAAATTTTCAGAAGGGTTCATACAAGCCGTTGATTTTTAAGATGAAATCAGCTCTTTTTACCAACATTTTTGTCTTAGTTATCAAACCAATTCAAAATATTTCATATTTTGTATAGCAAAAAATGTACCTAAGAACGTGCGCAGGTAGAATTACATGCGCACGCCCCCTCTGTTCGGTGTTGTAAATATTTTTTTTTGAATTTTTTTTTGCAGTAGCTAGATATACTTGTTATGAAGCTCCCCACAAAATTTCAGGTCAATCCGACACCGTTTGAGCCTCCGTTCATCGATTTCAAAAACGTTGCGCAAAACTGTCCAAATTCTGGACAGTTTTGCGCAACGTTTTTGAAATCGATGAACGGAGGCTCAAACGGTGTCGGATTGACCTGAAATTTTTGTGGGGAGCTTCATAACAAGTATATCTAGCTACTGCAAAAAAAATTTTCAAAAAAAAAATATTTAAGAAACCCCGAACAGAGGGGGCTGTGGCGCAGGTTAATTCTACCTGCGCACGTTCTCAGGCACATTTGCCCCTTTTGTATAATAGGTACATATAATAAAATACTTATTTTCATGTATTCCCACATAATCTGCTCAATCGGTCGTGTAAACCGATTAAGCGATATGCTCTCTTAAACCGCACGCTTATTAAAACAGCATTTTATAACACCAAATTTACTTTCTATGACACCAATGTTAAGGACCTTAGCTTCAAAAGATGGTAAGTTATACTTGAGGTTGTAACAGGTTTTGTAAGCTCTCTCAGTCAGCCATACTCGTGATGTTTCAATTTTATTTAAGGAAGTTATTTGCTTTCTTGGTAAAACAGGTCAATATGTCCACAATGTGAATCGCCAAACCCATGTAACTAGGGCCCCAAATAACGTTCCCAGATTATTTCATTATGTGTATATCTTATCAAAGACCGATCTCATGTACTTGTTTATGAAGGTTGCCTTTTTGACACTATATTGACTCTAATTCTGAAACAGATATGCTATAATTGGGTTTCGTTTATTTTATTTATTTTTATTTAAAAATTTTTGCGGGAGGAGGCGTTCAGGGGGCATCAATGCTTGTTTATATGTCAAGATTGCAGGTGTAATATTTATTGTGATCGTACTTACTGTGATATACCCAACTTGGACATCTTGATATTCTATTGAACCCTTTTAAATGAAGGATTCATATGTCAGCCGGTCCCGATATGTATTAATAAGTATTGGATTTTCATGGGCAACATGACAATATGCCATGAAATATCACCGATGTTGTTTTCGGTATGGATTATATTGGGTTTATTTTTCAATATTTGTTGATTTTGACTGATATAGAGCTGATATTATGCACCGTCAATGTATGCATAGCATCCTAACCCAAATATATGTTTTCTCAAATTTGAAAGGGTAAGGTTGAAGCATATTCTCTCCTTCCCCATAACTGGAATTTACAGGGGAATTCTAAGTCAATGTTTGAAATCAAGGGTTCGTTCTTGTTATTGATCGGTGATTTGTAGTATCAGTATTATCCCGCATTGGACGTAATAATCACTTGTATCGGAATTTTAGGACTTCAGGCATCGACTGTCAATTCAAAAGAAAAAAGAAAAGGTAAGAGAGAGAGAGTGAAACCCATAAAAATTTTGAGCGGATCTCCCCCTCCCAAGCTGCTGATTCAAGAGGGGGACGCGCTCTCCAATGAAAAGATGGATAATCTCACCTCAAGGTTGTCTTTCTTCATAATAATCAAGCATGTCCACTTTCCTAGCTGGCCCTAGCTTTAAATAAACAAAAATTGCAGAAAATTACAGATTTACGAAAAAGCCCCTAATAATGAAAATTACGAAAAGGCCTTTTAAAATCTGAAAATTCCAAAAACACCCCTGATATCCCAAAACACCCGTGGTGGACCAAAAGTGCAGATCTATCATTACTCCATCCCTGAAAGCCCACATTGTACTCAATGTGGTGCATGAAATTCATGAGCGGTGCTGCTTTAAGTGGGTCGCTGGTGTCCTCATTTAGCTGACGGACTGTGAGAAGTGAAGCCACTCCAAGTCTCTCTAGACATCACCTTCGAAAGGTGATTCTCAATTAATTGCGCTAGATTCATGGTCTCCCTCGGTCCTCTATGACTCTGAATATGAAGCTCAGCGCGAATAGCCAGTTTGAGTCCCTTCATGAAGCTTTCCTTCAAAGTATCCTCTGGAATGTCTCTCGCTCGTCCGGACAGTGCCTTGAATTTTTCTTTATATTTCCTAACAGACTCATCCTGCTTGAGTGTCAGCAGCTGCTCTTGTAAATTTTCTTGATGGGCAACTCGATATCGCTCCACCAAGCAATTCTTGATCTCCTCCCACGAACGTATAGGTCGTCTCTGCTCCCTACATTGGAACCAAGCTAGTGCCTCTCCTTTGCAACAGACACCAGCCACCTCCAATTTCTGCCTCTCCGTCAAACGTGACACCACAAAGAATCTCTCAGCTCGATAGATCCAGTCATAAGGATCGCCTCCCTCAAACAACTGCCTCTGTAGTTTTCTCACTCTACCTTCAGTCCCAAGCCGCTCCTGGTCCACTCTTCCTCCTGCATGTGGATAAACAGTGGTAGGATAATAATTGTCGTGTCGTACATATCTGCATCTCACATTGTCCCTCCTAGGACTGTCGCATCTGTCGACATTGCCTCCCCAATCATGCTCATCCCAGGCATAGTCATCAACATTCTCCTCAAAGCCTGGATCCTCGTCATAATCGGCTTGAAACTCCTCGTATGCTGGAAGTACTTTGCGTTGTTACCTCTCTGCCGCATACCGAGGCCCATGAAGTCCCGAGATCTCCTTCTCGTCATCCCCTTAGACCCTGGAAGAAGCCTAAATTTGTCATCAAAGCCTTGGCTGGCTCCCTGCATGTCGTGGGGTCCAGGATCATCCTTCCCAGGCTCAAGGCGTCTCTGACGCGTCTGCACAGGCACTGCCGAGTCCTTGCAAAGGCATGTATAGGCACTGCAGAGTCCCTACAAAGGCCTATAGTGGCCCTGCAGGCCCACCGCGGTGGCCTGCTGGTCAACTGCAGGCGCCTGGCCTTGCAGGGAGTCATGGAACCCCCACGATGGCTAGGGTTCCTTGCTTTGTGGGCTCGTCTTCCGCTCAGTCGGATTCTTCCACCGCATCAGATGGATGGCCTTTTTTGAACTCTTCTTTTTTCTTTCTTTTTCGTCAAAGTTGCAGCCTTTTGTCCTGAATCCGAATTTTCCCCCAAATTTGAATTTTCCACCAAAGTTGCCGCCTTTAGATCTGTAAATTGTTGTATCATGGTTTGCATGAAGATTTCTAATGTTGCATCCATCTGCGCCTCAAGCCCTTTAATCGACGCCTTGACCTCGGATCTGAGATCCTTTAAGCCTTCTTCGTATCTTTAATTTCGTCATCGAATCTTTCCTCCAAAGCTTCAATCTTTTTTGTTGTAGCTGTCTCTATGGATGCCAAGATCGTCGCTCGGATACCAATTGATACGATCCACTAGGGTTTTGATGATAAAAATAGGATTGTTATGGGGAAGATGAGATTTTTATGGAAAAGGTGGGATTTTAGGGTTTTAGAGAGAAGATTTGTGATAAAAGAGGGTTTTTTTTATTGAAGATAAACTGAAAGTAAAGGTTACAAAGATAAAGATGAGACCTTTCGAGAGAATCTCGCTCTCCCAAGCCGTCAATTCTAGAGGGGGCCGCGTTCTCCAATGAAAAGAGGGATAATCTCACCTCAAGGTTGTCTTTCTTCACAATAATTAAGCATGTCTCCTCTCCTAGCCGGCCCTAGCTTTAAATAAAGAAAAATTACAGAAAATTGTAGATTTACGAAAAGGCCTCTAATAATGAAAATTATAAAAAGACACTCTAAAATCTGAAAATTTCTAAAACACCCCTGATATCCCAAAATACCCCTAATGGGCCACAAGTGCAGATCTGTCATGAAGATTTAATGTTCGGCATATAATTAACACTCCATTACACATTTGATGCTGTATTTCTTTGGCAAGGGTTTAAATGAATAAGCAATTTATACCACAAATCAGTCACCAATGATGATTGTCTGTGTATGTGTCATCATCACAAAAATGGTATATATCTCACAAAAGTCATTGGTCCAGTTAAACCCCTAGCTGTCAGATTGGTTAGACATGCCATTATGATGGTTATATGGCGTAAGTCAGGATTTCCAGCTTTCTTGTATTAGTTGGCTATTAGTTAATACCAGTAGCATCGATCGTATTGGCAGGGTATTGGCATGCTTGAAATCCGATACAATATGAGCAATATAAAAAATATAACCCTCAATTTTGGTGTAGTGGCGGAGACTGTAATATGGTATATGTTTTGGTGTAATGGCAAAGACTTGAATAAGTGCAATAATGATCGGCTGTCTACTAAGTCACAACAGAAAAGGCTGCTTTTCTTTTTCATTGAGATAGATTTAGCAAGTTTTATCCTTTTTGGATGAGCTCAGTGCTATGTTATTGATGCGAGGGAATATGTGTGGAGCGTGTTGGGAAAAGAAAATCGTCTTTCATTCCACATTGAAAGTATGATTTCTGGATTACATGACGTGGATATTCTGCATGCCAGGCATTTTCCAATGCATCTTGGCAATCAAGATACTTTGTGTTTGATTTCTAAGTGGTTGCATGCCTTTTTATACCTTCAGTTGTGCAATTGTTTCATGTGTGCTCCCTATCCACAGCATTGTTTTGCTTTCTAAACTTCTAAGCTCTTGTAATCAGGTCCAAACTGTACAACGGCTGAAAGATGAGAGGGATTCTACCCTTCAGCAGAATAAAGTACTACATCGGGAACTGGTATGTGATTGTATCGTTACATCGCATCGTGACTAAGATAATCTGAGTGTGGTCGGAAATTCGGAATCCACCATCGTAGCACTAGTACTTATTTTATCTTCTTCATGTATATGCTTTATACACCAAAGCCTTCTACCATGCCATGATCTTATGTTTCATGTCTCCGTGTCTATTGTGGCTGATGGTGTTTCTTACAACATATCCTCTGAAATAATTTCAGGAAATGTTGAAGAGGCGCAGGAACCGGAAGGGTGATGCTGGCTTTTCGCTGACCTTTGCCGCCTTTGCCGGACTAGTTGGGTTGATGGTTGGGTTTATACTAAACCTCGCCTTGTCTTCACCTCCAACTGAATAAAAACTACGGCGTGCAGCAGCAGCAGCAGCTCGACTTCTTCAATGGAACACTAGTGCTTGGCAGTGGATTTCTGTTTGTTGAACTGGCCTGGACTGCTGTGATGCATCAGCAATGATTGCATGACAGCTCGGTGACATTGCCTCTCTTCGTTTTCCCCTTCAATTCTTCTTTCTTTTACCCATCCCATTTGAGCTTGATTGACAGACATGGGATGGTTTTGTTTTGTTTATATGCCCTGTAATTATTTTGCTCCAAGTGAACTTCATCTTGGTGGAAGCCTGTGGCTCCACATCTCATGTCTCATGTTCTCTCATATTTAAATTTGTTGTGTAAGATATCGCGAGTGTTTGTTCTGAAGATTGACTCATAAAGATGATGAACTTAGCCCGCTAACATTCTTATTGATTCTGATGCACACATCACTTAACGATGCATATGCAAGGCCAGCTGAGCCCAATCGAGTTGTTCTACCAACTCGTAATCAAATCCCTGCCTCTTAACTTCAATTCGACGAGGATGAAATATCGCTGATCGATCCGCAGACTAAATGTATTGCTCATCATCGTCGAGGACCGAAGATTCCTTCAGATCTTCGAAGTGTCTCTGGCTATTAGGCGGAGTATTGTAAAAGAAGAAAGAGTCCCAAAATGTTTTTGCTGAACCAAGGGGCAACAAAGCGAACAAATAAATAAAATTTAACATAACTGTTAGGTGCCCTTCGGCAATGAGTTAAGATTCTGGATTAGTAAAAAGATGAGTTGAAGGCTATATCCGAATTGAACAAAATTTTATGCATTTGCAGAGTCTAGCTGAAACACATCTATGTTTGACAACATAAGAAGGGTAAAATGCTTTCCAAGAAAGAACATTTAGTCACGTTTATCAATTTTATGATAATTCTACTCCAAGTTTTAGCGAGAAACCCTATGTTTTAGTATATATTCTACATACAAGTTCACATACCTATTTAAAATACTAGCCCAAAGACATACACCTCGAGAGGTTTGGGTTGGCCCTCAAATTTTTATATGTATCTTATTGTCTATTAAAATTGAGCTGCTTGAACTAGTCGATCTAAAAATAATTCTAAGCCATGTTTCATGGAGTATAGGTTTTTAATCAAACTGATTAGAAACGGAAAACACTAATACAATAAAATAAAAGAGATTAATGGAAAACATGTGGAACATAATACAAATGATTAAGAAAAAGAGATGTATACCGAGAGAGCATTGATTGAAGTGATAAGAAGTGATAAAATAATCTTGAGTTGGCAAAAAAGAAACCTTTAGATAGTGAACAACAAGTATCCGACATCATCATCTCATCTTACCTCCCATTACTCGCTCGCGAGGAAATAGTGAAATGGATCATTAGTTGTATAATAACCATGCAACTGGTTCAAACCCCCCATAAATTCTTTTTGGTTCAGCAGAACAATTACATGTCTTTGTGAAACCTTTTCTCATCATGCATTGTGCTTGTAGGAAACTGATGTTGAAGATATTGATCATGTTTCATGTTTTTTGGATATTGAGATGTTAACCGGGTTAAAGTGTGTAGAGGCCATCTTTGCAAAATGATGTTAGATGGTATGGTTGTACTGGCAGTTGGAAAGTGCAACTGTTGGCATAATCAGGCTGCCCGGTTAAGAGAGTTTTCTGGGCACCAACATTTTATGCCCAGAATGTCTAATATTTCTTGGACGGAAGTCACTGATCGATTTGAAAAATACTGTATTACAGGCAACCATATCATATATTATAATTACATCAGGAAAATAATGTGCACATATGCAGCCTTGAAAACTCCACCATTTGCTATTTTTCGGACGATTGGAACCAATAATGTTTTTGGTCGTTCTTTCACCCGTAGCAAATTTAACGTGTCCTGTAAGACTAAAATGTTTTATGACGACGGGATGAACCGGCAAAACTCTTTGAGTTCACTTAATATATGGTGTTTTGATGCTTCAGAATATAAAGATCAAAATGGACGTTTCCAACTCTCTGAAAAAATACGGGAGAGTGAGTTTTTGAGGCTATATGTATGACATTATCTCATATGTCATATGTCATATGATATCCATTATTCTGTCTTATATCATTTCAGTTTGAAAACTGAGGGACTGACAGCAAACAGGGACTGACAGCAAACGATAACGGCTAATAGGCACTGATTTATTTCCTGAACTGTAGAATATCATAAGGTTTTGTTACCAAATACCAATCTAGTGGAAGACCCACCGATTGGACATATTCTTCCGACGCAAAAGGTGCAAATACAGAGAGTTCTTATTTTGATTGGCATGTTATAAGTAGATACATTGCAGACTAAACATCTAAACAAAATATCTGCACTGCCTAGTTTTATCCTTGAGAATTCTACCTGACATCTAGAAACCAACCATCATTTTTTGTTTTCTTCTTGAGGGGGGCCATATACAACTCAAAATGTGGTGTGTGGAGGTGATGGTTGCCCAAAATAGCAAAAATTTGAAACAGATAGGAGGAGATGTAACCCATGATGTGTTTTTTGTTTCTATTTTTGTCAAAGTGTCACTCCATACACCTCAATTAGAGGGGTATAAAGCAATTCTCTACTTCTTTTCTGATGTAATGTGATCTTACAGTGAAACAGAAAAAAGAATGGAGATTGATGTATACACCGAATCATCAGGTGTCGGGATGGGATTAGTTTCCGAAAAAAGAAATAAATTAGAAGAAAAGATGATTTTGAAGTGACAAATTGATAATTTGTTTTCTTTTTTTGGGAAACATGTCCCCTCCTTGCACCGATTTTCGGTGTATATAGTTCAACTCAAAAGAATTCACAACATGAGACTTTGAAGCACTGTCCTTGGCCACAAGCAAGGAAAATTCTTGATACTCAAACCCACTTTTTGGGGGAAAATAATAAATTGTAAACTTGTGCAGACTACTTTTACAGTTCTCATAATTCTATTCTGTCTTGATGATCTTTTTTTAACCATAATAACATAAAGATGTTAGCTTATGTTATTAGTTGCTTCTTCAAGTTATTATTTTTTCCAGCAAAGAACACAAACTTCTGAGAAATACGATGGCGATCAGAGATGCTTCTAGAACCCTAACTGGGGATGAGAATGGGCATGCCCAAAACCTAATTGAACACCCAATTGAGCATGTCTCATTCCCATCTCTACAAATCCTTTCTTAATATGTGTATGAAAGAATTAATGAAGGATTTGTAGAGATGGGAATGTAGCATGCCCAATTGGGAGCCCATTCGGGTTTTGGGCATGCACATTCTCATCCCTAAGTACCTAACATGGCGGTATGGTTACGCCTATTTTCCATCCATGGATTTTTTATCGGTTTGTCGCCATGGTGGTATGATTATGCCTGAGATGGAATGATGAACGTTCATTGCTTTTGAGAGAACAGGAGAATCAAACATGTCAATCTGCATAAGATGAACCAGATAAATCCGAAACTTTTTAACCTATTCTTGGCACAGTAACAATGAAGGGCATCCATCCTTTTGATATCCAGCCTAAATGGTTAGGATTTCAATATCTGAGTCATCATCATTCAGTTTTTAATTTGGACTTGACATGGATTCTTTAGGGTTTAATTGCCTTTCACAATGGTGATAAAAAACATGTGACCAAATCTAGTACAGTGCTACTATCTCAATAAACTCAGAAGAAATGAACAAAAATAAGGATGTTTTTCCCCAGATATGTCCCTATTTAAACCTTTGATATTTTGAAATCTAGCCTCTTCAAAATACAATGCTAAGATCATTGTATTCTGAAATTTACCTCCCAAATAAATTTAAGTTATCCAAAAATACTTCTCTGTTTGATTTCTGTTAATATTGAACCTTTTCTGAGAGCAAATCCCAGAGATCAGAGATCATAATGCGAGGATTAGAAGAGCTGGCTTCTTTGCTAATCAGTAGTAGACTCGGCACCAAGCCATCTCAACTCTATCCGCACTAAAATTTCTAACACAAACATGGTAAATTTTTATTTTAGTTTGCACCCAAACCACAAAAATGCATAAACAGAAAACCTACTCATCTATGCGGGCATTAAAATGATGCTTTTAACATAAAATTTTCCTATCAAAGAATGCAGGTGGAAGCAAAAATGAGATCATATCTAAATATTACAGAGAGCTAGGATGATAGTACGGAATGCAAACAATATGGGATTTCAAGGGCAGCAATTCACGCATCCAAATGGCATCAAACAACCCCAAAAGAGATTAATATGAAGCCAAATAACTAGCATACCAGATGGGTTCTCATATTTTTGCCGACTAGACCCCCGGAAACAACCATGATAGCTAGACAAACCAGGAACAAGTTTCGCACATCTGTTACTTAAATCCAAAATTCATGACTCATAAATTATACCGAATGAAAAGGGACAATCCATAACTCTCAAAAAGCAGCCGCAACGCATTACTCATAGATCCAGGAGTGGAGGCTGCTCTGCCAGTTGGAAATGCCCTCAGGGAACCACAGTGCAATCTCCTTCCTTGCGCTCTCGACTGCGTCACTTCCGTGAATAATGTTCCTGCACAACAAATTTTGAACCACAAATTATGACTAAGCAATTGAGTAGTGAATTTTCCACCTAATGCTGATAGCACAGAATTCTTTCGCATGCTTGCAAACAACCAGAACAAATTTCAGGAAATGTAATAAATGCTTTGAAATCAAGGTTAAAATAACTACAAACACTAATTATTCCTGGGGGCATGGAAGCTTTTGCTTTGACCAGGGTGTTATTACCATAAACAACATTTGATTCGGCTTAATCATGGACAACTTGCCAATATTCAGCAAAAGTTCTACAACTGCATGGCAAACGAAGCAATATGTTACCGTGTACTAGTGACCCAACCCAAAAGAATCATTACAACTTCAAATACATACATAACTAGGAAACCTAATTCTGTATGTTATATGGAGTTAACATGGAGAAGCCCAAGTACAAAACAGAACGAGCTAAAATATAAAAGCTAAAATATAAAATGCTTTGGAGGTTTTACGGATGACAGGAAGCATGTACACATAAAATGCTTTGGAGATTATACAAATGATAGGAAGCATATATACATGTACATCAACTGATATGGGTATGTTGTACTGCTATGTGTACGGATACAAATACATGGCACGACGACTTTGTAAAAGATAAGATACTGAACACAACAATTACAATATGATTTATTAGGGTAATACATATTGATATACACACAACAAAAATATATATAAGGTAACATCGAACAATACAATTTTTAAACACGGTCCAGTTGAATTCATGACTTCATATTAGAATTACATTTTCTACTTGTTTTAAGTATACGTAAAATCACAAGTACAGTTCACAAACGTAGATGTTTGCCCCACAAAAATAAAAGCATACACCATACACAATACAAGTATAGAACCATTCTGGTAAGTAATGAAAAGTGGAAAGTATTGAAAAGTATCTGGCATGCGTTTGAGAAGTGTCAAAGAAGTGTTGGTATGGGTTCGGTTTCATGATAATAGGTTGACTACAATTATATAGTATTCAACTTTTATAAACAAATAACAAATATAACAGCACAAACACCATACACACTATTATATCAGATAGTAAAAAACTTACTCTTCAACGCATAAAAGGTTGAATAACAAATGCCATAAAAAAATTACCTCCCCACCATAATAGCATAATCACCACGGATGGTCCCTGGAGCAGACTCTGCTGGATTGGTAGCACCAATGATCTTCCGACCGGTCAGGACAACATTCTTACCCTCCCAAACCATGGCAACAACTGGCCCAGAAATGATGTACTCAACAAGCCCAGCAAAGAAGGGCTTTGAAGATAGGTCCTCATAGTGCTTCTCAGCAAAAGATCGCTCCACGGTGATAAGCTTCATTGCTACATCAAAAAATACCATTTCAATATATCTTTCTTCAAAGTAGACTAAAACCAAAAAAAGAAATAATACCATGAATTCATATATTCTTATAAAATAAGAGAGACATACAAAAAAACACGTCCCATAAACAAAAATACCCCATTAAAACATAAAGTTTATTCTTCTAGTCGTCACAAATCAAAGTATCATATCTCAAAATATATACTCTTCTTAGAACTAGGCCAGATAGTAACCTTCCCATAATTAGAATAAAAGTACTCAATATAGCCACTGATCCATGCATTCATTGTTTTAATTTAGCAAATACAATCACAATATAATCACATTTAAGTTTTCCTTTTTCCAACGAAAGCCCAGACATAACGCTTCTTATAACAAATATTTACTTTTTTGATATCATAAATTCAACCAAAACCATAATTACTTCATGCCATTCCCATAATCGTCAAGCTATGATCCGAATCCAAAAATTCATTG
This sequence comes from Scilla litardierei, assembly GCA_030789695.1. Lineage (NCBI taxonomy): Eukaryota > Viridiplantae > Streptophyta > Magnoliopsida > Asparagales > Asparagaceae > Scilla > Scilla litardierei. The sequence goes on along the minus strand of CM061140.1, from coordinate 164,546,631 downwards.
CTCATTTTCAATTATAGACTGGAATCAGACTACATACGCCAAAGATCAAAATTTTCTTCATATTTTTAGAATAACATCCAGATGCCAGATAATCAATATTTAAACTGTCTTAAAGAATCAAAATTTCACAACTTAATATGGAGCACAAAGAAATACACGATCTAAAAAGAAATCAGACAGAAAAGGTTAGTCATTTTACCTTTCAAATAGAAACCCTTCTTTTCAAATCGGCTAATGATCTCGCCCACCTGATATCATCAAAGAAATCCATTTAGAATTAAGGTGAACCAACAATCTCAGCATCTAAACAGAGAAACCGATAGAAATAAAAGAAATATTTTTTAATTACCAAGCCCCTCTGAACGCCATCGGGCTTAATCATGATGAAGGTCTGCTCCATTTTTTTCAGATGAAATTGATTTTCAGCTGCGAGAGTAAGAGCTGAAGCAGTAACCCTAGATTGCAGATGGAGACAAGGAGGAGCAGATGAGATAGATTTATATTGGGGAGGAGTGAGACGTTAAGACCTGAGCCTCGCATTTTTAGCGAATAAATTCGCGCCCGACACGTGTGCGTTTCTTTGGAAATAATTCGTCACTCCTTGCCATTAGGGCCTGTTCTGAAAGTCGAAATGGGAAAGTTGGAAAGTTTTGAAATCTGAGAATAGAGAAAATGGAGTTTTGTGTTTTTTTTGAAAAGTTGTATGAAAAGTTGTGTTGGGAAATTTTATTGTGTTCTTTTGGTAGTAGAAAGTTAAAATAAGAGAGTGGAAAGTTGGTGAGTTGGAGAAAAGAGAGTGTGTGAGAGATGGTATAGTGGGACCCACAAATTTGTGGAATCCTCAACTTTCCCAACAATTTCCATGTATTACAAACTTTCCCAAAACCGGTCATTCGAACTGCCACGTAGGCAAACTTTCCAATTTGAACTTTCCCACAAAATAACAGCATTTGGTAAAGTGGGTGAGAAAGTACTGCTACAGTGCATGAATAGTAACTTTCTCATTCACTTTCCATGCAACAGAACAGCCACTTAGGGCCTATTCTTTTGTAGGAAAGTATAGGAGAGAAAGTGAAAAAATTACTGTTCATACACTATTCATTCACTGTTCACTGGATTCCTACCTCACTTTCCGTTTGTGTGTTCTTTTGTGTTTTGTGTGTTCTTTTGTGTTTTGTGTTTTATTGGGGAAAAAGCTGACGTGACGGGGAAATTGGTATTCCATGGGTGTGTTTTGGAGTTGGGATGACAAGCTAGGATTACACAAGAATCCTAACTTTGGTGGGGCACTCAAGGTGTGCGGTCACCTCGGGTGAGAATATCGGCGTTACCACACCCCAAAATCAAATGTTAAAAAATAACTCACAACTAATTTAGGCCGGGTGTAACCTTATCTAGCCCCACCTCAACTTTCTAACTCCACAATCTAAACCCACTTTCCAACAAAAGAACACACTACACCAAATTTATCTCTCATCAGATTCCACACTTTCTCAACTTTCCCACTTTATACTTTCCAACAAAAGAACATGTTAGTGTAGACCGAGCCAGATCTGACTGGGTCGATACCTTGCAGTCGAAGCCCAAATTTTCAGTCCAAGCCCATTAATACCGGAAAAAAATTTAAAACGTAAAACAAAGTAAAAACATGCTCTGGTTGTGAAGTGCTTTCTTCGGGAGTGTAACGGCCTGTATTTTTCCAATACATTTAAATTAAATAATTAACGTAATTTCATTTTAAAAGGTATTTTGTAGTGTTTGATCAGAAGTTTTAAATGATTTCAAAAATTTCTTATAAAATTATTTTGAAGCAATAAACTAATTATAATGTATTTCAGTAAATTCAGATTTCATCAAATAATTAAAACAATTTCGATAAAAATTCAGTTTCAATAATTACTGTTTCGACTTAACGAATTAATTTTCTATCTTCAAAACGTTTTCAAACTTCTACAGTAGCATCCTATGATCATTTAGGGCTACCCACATTAATTTCGTAATTTTCTGAAGTCAAATCAATAGAGAACCCGCAGACCCGCTTGCTAAATGTTTTGGCCCGAAACTAGTATACCCGTAGCTTAAACCCTTAAACGGATCTCGTATTCGTGATCCTCGCGATGATACGATCACGTGTGTATGTTTTCGTAATTTTTCGGACACGTTTACTAGTAGGGGCAAAATCGTAATTTCACGAAACTCGATTAGCTCTAATCTCTCCTCTTAATCCCTCCCAGCTAATCCCGTTACCACCTAACCTAACCCGTAGCTAACCCCGGACTCTCAGACACTCAGCTACCCACATCCCCATCTAACTCTCACTTTCTCAGCTAGCCGTGGAATCCCCCCAAATACCATATTTCTAAAGCCTATATAAATATTTCCCTTCTCTCTTGCAGAACACCCAGTTACACTCTCTCTCTCTCTCTCTCTCTCTCTCTCTCTCTCTCTCTCATTTACGTTCGAAACCCAGATCATATAAACCCCTCACCTCTCTTTATTTTTCGTTCGTTCAAACCCAGCGAGGCCGCTCTCTCGCTCACCCTCTCTAAATCACACTCCCCCTCTCTCTATCTCTTCCCTCTCCCGATCTCTCACACTCGCCGCCGACAACCACCTCACCCTCGCCCTCTCGCCGCCGTCTCCGGTGCAGCACTGTCGCCTCATCGTCCAACGCCCCGCCGACGCCGACGCCCGCTACAAGCAGCTCCGAGAGCCTCCGCCTCCGCCTCCGCCTCCGCCGCACGACCACCCAGACGCGCCTCGCCCCGCCTCTGTGGCCTCGCCACCCCGCGGTGACGCTGCTCCGACCGTCCTCTTCCCCCGCTCCGCCACCCACCGACGAGTTCTCCGAGCCCAACAGCAGCTCCGCCCTGCCTCCGTGAGCCCCGCCGCCACCGCCTGAAGCCTCCAACAGCGCCGCCTCGTCGTACCGCTCGACGTCGCTAGGGGTGAGCACGGTTTGCTCAAACCGCCCGAACCGAACCGGACCGAACCAGACCGAGCCAAAACCCGAACCGAACCGCTCTCCATCGGTCTGGTTTGGTCTCAATCGTTGGAAACCGCCACGTATATGATTTGGTTTGGTTTCACCCTGTCGAAACCGCTTAAACCGAACCGAACCGACTCCTAACACATATTATATATTGTGCTGGAAATCTGTTGGGATTTTAACCCTAGTCCCTAGGAACCCTAACCTAAGGCCTTTAGGCGGTGGCTCCCTTCCTGATCTCAGGATCGAGGCCAGCTTCGCCACCACCCGCCGTAGGAAGCGCACCGGCACGAGGCAGCGCCGCCACCTCCACCCTCCGGCCAACAGCGGGGCCCACCTTCGTCAGCCCCCGCGCGTATGATCCTTGACATCACCCTCCACCGTTTAAATCTTCGCTTAATTGAAATCAATTGCTAATGATATAGACGTTCCTAGCTGTAGAAACATCAGTGAATTAACATGATCAACGCAATTCAGCATCAAATACCATTTTGATACAACTTCTAGTGATGAATGCACCCTAACTGCTATAGAAAAATGAAAATACATAGAACAATAATAACCGCACCTGTCGCAGTCACAGTTAGAACTCATGTAAGCGATGCAGTGCATAATTTTTCCTGCTTTGATAAGGAGCACAGAAATGAAGCCATGTCATGAAATTATTTTAATGACAAAGTCTATATTTAGCAAAATTGGGTATACGAGGGGATCTTCCGTCATCATATGTCTGAACCGCAGTTCCAAACCGAACCAAACCGCTCCAAGCGGTTTTCGTCGGCTCAGAAACCGTCGATCTGGCGGTCTGGTTTGGTCTGGCCTGTGAGAAACCGCTACTTATACGGTCTGGTTCGGTTTAAGTCCCAAACCGCCGGTTTGAGACCGTGCTCTCCCCTAGCCGCCGCCGCCGCCTGAGCGTCCGCCTCTCGCGCAGTCGCCGCTCACCGCTGGCCAAGCAAAGAACACCCCTCCAACGCTCTCCGTTGCTCGCGAGGTGATAATGTATAATTAATACGTTTTAATTAAAACGTATTCGTATATATACACGTATTTGCGTATTTTGATAATTAGAAAACATGGGTTATTGGTTTTAAATTGATAAGTAATTATATACAGACCAGAAAAATGTGAGACTAGCTACAGAAAATCAGAAATAATATTCTGGATCTAATAGCACTGGTCTCATCTCGATCAGATGCTTATTTTTTCCAGCATCATTTTAAGTCTAAAACTTAATTACGTAAAATTCATTCTAAAATCAGTAACTCTCTTGTTTCACTTACACTGCTACGTGATAAAAATATATGTAATAGTAATCTTCGAGACGGTCGTTTTGACTGCTCATTCAAGTATTTCCGACTAGTATTACTCCCGGAATAAATTACGGACGTTATATGTTACTTAAGTAATTTGCGTTTTTAAAGTTATTTTTGAGCTTCTGAAAATTATAAAAAATAACAGGAGATTCTGAAAATATTTTTCTTTTTCAATAAAATTATAATATTTATTTTCAGCTTATATAAAAATTTTGAACGATTTTCGACGTCGTTTCAACCGGTTTTAAAAATCAAAACGATCTATATTTAGATAGAAAAGTCGTGATCTCTAATAAATATTTTTGTGTTGCAGATACAAACTCTTGTGCACCAACTTCAGAGGAAGCCTTAGATCCATTCCCGGCCTGCTACAACGACCTCGAATCTTGTAAGTCGCGACATATTCTAAACTTCGAAAACTAGTCTACTGTGCTTGTACGAACTCGCAACACTTCACCACTTATAGCCTCCGAACGGCTATTGACTTGTACCGAACTAGAGACCTAACCTAATAGGAAAGTAATCAACTAAAAATTAATTTGCCAACTTTCAACTTTGGTGGTTGTAGCACACAACTACCAACTTGGGTAAATTGTGTGCTAAACCACACTATCATGTGCTCGAAGCACGGAAGTGACGCTTCTAGTGTTGGACTTGTTTCCACTGTGCTTTGACACAGTCTACTTTGGAACGTGATTCCTACTTTCTGGTTTTCAATGAGAAAGTCAACCAGTGTTATGGTTTGACTGGTAGCATGTGGCACATCTTGTGAAACTTTTCGGTAAAGAACTTTCACTTGACACATCACCGGGGCTTTGGGGTAACTCACAGTTTGTGAGAGTGCGGGAGTGACTAGAGTTCATATACATGTCTAGCTGCTTGGGTTTCGGTATCCTGTCTAGCTGCCTGTGTTTCGACAAACATATATGCTGCTTGCCAGCATCCTGTCTAGCTGCCTGGGTTTTCGGCATTCGTCTGGGTAAGCGCACCCGGGCAAGAGATGAACTCAACGGTCACATATTGTACCCTCCTACTTGAGTCATGTAGTGTAGTTGCTTTTGCACAGTCACTTTTACCTTACGCACCACAGTCACCATTACTTTACACGTCACATGCACGTTACTTACTATACTTGTGCAGTCACAATACTTTACTTGTCATACTTTTAGCTACAGCAGTAGCATGTTTCACTTGCTTAGCCTGCTTTACACTTGTACTACCACATGTACAGTTGTTCTCTCCTTTCAGTTCTGTTTACTTTTACTACTCAGCTGTGTACAGTTGTTGCTCAGTGCTTTACTTTTCGCTCTGGTCTGCTTGTACGCAGTTACTTTTGTCATACTTGCACACTGCTTCTTTTCTATATTTAGAATTGTTGTGACTTATCTACGGTTCCATCTCCGTGGCACCGCAGACGACGTACATATGGAGGTAGATGCTTTTGAGTTGATAACGCCAGAGTTCGACCCTGAAACCGCAGCTTTCAGTTTTATTTTCGCTATGTTCTTTCTTTACTTCATGTATCATTGTTGGAACATTTGTACAGTATGGATTGTAATATTTGGGTACTATTTGGGTATTTTTGTACATCTCTGCATCGTGGCAATTTTGGTTTCACTGGTAAACTGCAGGACCTGCACAAATATCAAATAAGTAACTGGTCCCCCGAGAGCGGGTCGTTACAGGAAGGCTGCAATTCTTTATTTATATATGAAGATTTCATACAAATGTAACATGATAGACTATTCATAATCAAGATAGACTATTCATAACATCGCCCATTTTCCTGCCATTAGTGTGAACTCATACTCATGACCACTTCGAGATTCTGTGTATGGTGTGAGTATCACTATGGGTGTATACTTTGTGATCCAGAGTTGTTGAGATTTGCCTCGTTAAAAATTTAGCTATGGAAAACCCATTTGGAAAAAAATCATAGTTGAGTACAGTTCTTTTTTAACTCATCCTCGTCTGTGCAATCTCTTAGTCTTGTAGGTCTCTTAGGCGACTTCCATCAATCTTCTGTACAAATTTTTGAAAAGTAGACATGCGAATAGACTTAGTGAACATATCAGCCGAGTTTTCACTAGATTGTACTTGCTTCACAATGATCTCGCCATTCTTTTGCAGCTCATGTGTCCAGAAGCACTTTGGACAGATGTGATTTGTCATGTCGTCTTTGAAGTTACCTCCTCGTAGCTGTGATATACAGGTGGCATTGTCTTAAATACGGTGGTTGGCTCAAGGTCACCGTTCTTTAATCATGTCGTCATCAGAATGTGATATATAACTGAGAGTCACCAAACACATTCTCTGCTTGCTTCATAGATTGTGAGAATTTCTGTGTGATTGGATGATGTCAACGTCATAGTTTGCTTTGCAGATATCCAATAAATGGGCATCCCATCGTGGGTAAATACATACCCAGTTTATGGCTTCTCATTACGGGGATCGGAATTGTAACATGTATCTGCATAACCAATAAGCGTGAATGAGAATCCTTTATAATAATATAAGCCCAAAGCTATCGACCCTTGGAGGTAGTGCAGAACATGCTTAACTTCGGTCGAGTGGTGCTTGGTAGGCGCGATACTGTATCTAGCTTAGCTAGCAGATTTACTGGAAATGATATATCGGGACGCGTGCCGTTAGCCATGTATTGAAGTGCTCCAATTGCACGTAGTTAATGAACTGTATGACCTAGACTATCATCCCCTCTTCCAGCTAACAGAAGGAGTCTTATTGTACATGCAGTGAGTGTGCTATAGTACGTGTAATCAGTAGATAACAATGACTCGTGCGTGAATTCTTCAACACATTATGGGTGTACGAAGTCTACTGTAACATGATCTCATCTTTTAGATAATAAATCTGTGAGTCATTACTTATCTTTATTTTGCATATGACTTTCATATCATATTTGATAGTCAGGCTAGAACAGATATTTCGGGTTTTCTCTTCAGGATATCCGACGAGATTTAAGTCGTTCACAAGCACGTGTGCATTATCTAACAATGTATCCACAGCGAGTGAATACGAGGCTAGTTACTACCATCTGATGGTATAAACTAGTGCATAGTGGTCTAACCAAAATATCGATGTTCCATCTCGATCTTCATTCGACCTTGAATAGGTATCATATAAATGTTGGATATTGGATTTCCATTATACTTTTGATGATAAACAAACATAATCAATTGTGACTAACCACATGTTTTGTAGTTAAGGAAATCATCCTCAATACGGTTAAAGTCATATCAAATGAAGATGACGGCTCATATAATTGATGCAAGAACATCAATCAATGATACATGGAAATCAATGAGCGAACATAAGGAAATCAAAGATTTGAACTCAACCAGATCAATGGCTAACAAGGAGCGATCGCAAGGAAGTCAAAATGTTGGACTTCACAAGCTCAAGGAAGTTTTCAATGCATTCAATCGGGAGTGAATGGAATAAATATGTAAACCTTCTTTCTTTACTTCGTTATTGAACTAGCATGTTAAGCCTTGAATAGACTCATTAGAATATTAATCACAACACTCACAAAACACTTTAGATTATATATCACTGAGTGTCATAGAGTTAGAACTTGCATAAACTCTAAGAAGCGTTTTCAACCCACCCAGACGTCTGGTGCTTTGCCTCTTGATGCCTGATGCTCGCATGCATTTAGTTCTTCATATCCCTATCATGATCAGACGCCTGAAGTTCTAATTTTAGACGTCAGAACAAATCGTCAGACGACTGGATGATGAATGACAGAAGTCTGAATAATTCTAGCCGAATGTTTAATAACTCGGCCTCTAATGACTGACAGAAATCAGACGGTTGGATGACATACATCAGACGTCTGGAAAATTAATGCAAGTATTTCTAGTAGATTATTTCTATAGTAAGTCTTTATTAGTCGTCTGAAGTTGTAGTACCAGACGTCTGAACAGTTGACCAGACGTCTGGATGATGAACATCGGATGCCTGGGCAATCGGACTAACTATTCTAGTAACCAATTATTGCTCATCGTATGTATAATTAGACGTCTGATGCCTTTGTGCCAGATGACTGAGTAGTGGACCAGATGGCTTGGAAGTCTTCTTCAGACGTATGGTATATGTCCGTTAAACTGTATTTAATGCTCGGTCAGAACAGTACCACGACTGACTGGTCGTTCTTCTTCATGCGACTGGTGACTGGGATTTCTGCCCGCTAATAGCCATTTGAAGCTTTAAATGCTTGGGCTCTTTATGTATTTTGAGCTGATTTACATGGCTTATAAATATGGCTTTAATCTATTGACTTGAGAGGTTAGCTAACCATCTAAGACATCATTCAACACACTCTCAATTGATTCCAAGTCATTAACTTTTCAACTAGAGCATTGAAGCGCATTCAAAGCAATTCAAGCTCAAGCTCTAAAGATCAACTTGTCTCGAAAGCTTTCAAGAGTAGCTCTAGCATTCTTTGCTACACATCTTGAGACAAGTTAGTAATTGCTCTCATTCTGATCATTTAGAGCACATCACACGCACATTATTGCCTAATTCTCAAGAGTATTATTCAAGGCATATGTTGCGATGTTGTTTCATATTTCGTTATATCTTTCTCTTGGTATTGGAGAAGTTACTCTCGGTTGTGAGAGTAGTCCATTCCCGGATTGTGGGTAGTGGAAGAAATGTTCCTCTCGGTTGTGAGAGTAGTCCATTCCCGGATTGTGGGAAGTGGAAGAAAGGTTCCTATCGGGTGTGAGAGTAGTTCATTCCCGGTTCGTTGGAAGTGAAAGAAAGTTGTATTGGGTTGCACATGTCAGGGATTGACAAGTGGGCATTAGTGGAAACACTAATCACTAGCGGGTTTGTTAGTTTGTTGCCGGAGTAGGATTCGAATGAGTCGGGGAGACTCAGTGAATCTGAACCATGGTAAATCAATTGTTTGCGTTTGATTTTCTATATTTGTTGCTATCTCTTTTCATTCTGCACTAAGGTTGCATAAGGGATCATTTATTTATGCGTAATTTCCTTATTATCTTTATAAAGAACTATATATTCACACCATCTAGTGCTTTATCCGTGTAGTTTCAGATCACACAATAATCACAACAACAACTATAGAAGTGACATTGATGATATCATAAATAAATTTTATCAAATAGCTTACGATCATGTCGAACGACATGTCTATTGCAATTACAATAGTTGTCTTAAGAGCATGCATTCCCCACCACTTCGTACATAGCTAGCATCACTACCGTGCTTGACATGATCATAATTTATGATTAGTCGCTCTGAAAATAGGAATTGTGCTTTTTGAGTCTCACACTTTTTGAGTCTCACACAGATATATATTCATCACGATGAACAAATGAGAAATATAACACGTATATAATGTCACGCCCCGCATCCCAAAAACATGGAGGCGAAGCGTGAGAAGGTCCGCTCAGACTTGAAGCTACAAAGCTGCAAGTCCGATAAGCATCAATCACTTTAAACTGCAGGTGTCACGACCCGCTTCCCTAAAATGGAGGCGAGACGTGAAAAGGTCCGCACGAGAGTGGAGCTGTGAAGCCCCAAACCCGATAAGCGTAAATAAAACATAAGCAGGTCCATGTAACCACAAACGGAGCAACAATAATAATAAAAGGAGAGACAGAAATAAAATTCTTATATCTCATAAATTGTCCAACATGAAAATAAGTTCAACATCCAGAAAAGCCACCAGGCTAAAAGAAAGAGTCTAAAGGCCCAGAACAAGGCCAACAAAAGCAACGACATAACAAGGTATAGGTGCTACGCACCGACAACAAAACAGCAGTCTAAGCAAAAAGGAAAACACAACGAAGACACTAGGACTGGTCCCCAGTGTCCACGTACTCCCCGTCAAACACAAGCTCGGGCTCGGCGTCAGCAAACACCTCGTCCTCAACAAGGTACTCAGGCTCAGGATCTAACATGTGTCACCCAAAAGAGTAAAGTGGCACATGTCAGCAAGTCTAAAAGACTTGGGCAAGGAAACTGAAAGTAAGGCAACTAGCAACCTAGCAGTTTTAGTATGCATGACATGGCAGTTATAACATGAGTGCACAATTAAGACATGGTGAACAGTAAGTACAGGAGAACAAGTATCGGGACAAGACAAGAGTAGCCAAGCTACTAACAATCTCAATCAATTCACTATTCACGTTTCACGTTGTTTTGTAGATGTTTACGACCTTCAGCTGAATGGTACATCATTCACACCGATCGGCACTAAACACTACCCCACCCCAGAGTTTACGCCTTACAACTGCAGTTGCTGATCGGGCAGACTCCCAGTTGAATGGTCGCTTAACCCTTACCCCATCCCACACGTAAACAAGCCAGGGTCCCTGTACATGAGCCCAGCAAGTGAGCCAGGGTTTCCCTGCACGGGAGCTTGTTTTCCAAGTTCACAATTCAATATCGAGCGTTGGGGTTAGCAACTCATTATGCTCGCTTCTGGTCACGAGCCAGGAAACACAAGTATTGTAGCGATGCTACGCAATCACAGAAATACTTAAATGATGCAATGGCATGACAATTAATTTGCGTACCGTTAATGGAAAGTAAACATGACATGGTAATTGTGCAACATGATAAATGTCGGATCTAGCTTCGTTGTCAAGCTAGTTCCTAAATTTGCGCCTAGGCGAGTATCATTCCGTCGCCTAGCCTCTTTTACGCATACAACAAGCAAAATGGCCTAAAACATGGCCTAAACCCTAAGTGGCAAGTTTCACTTGCCTAGCACCGGGGATGACGATCACGAAGGTTCGTCTCGCGGATGCTAATCTACGGGGAAAATCGCTGTTATGGGGAAACAATCATCAAACAACATGAAATTTCATTAGGGTTTCTTAAAAATACAAATAAGTTAGGAAAACATCGAGAGATCGATTTCTTACTAAGAGGAGGCGGAAGAAACACTCCGGGAAACCTAGGGACCAGATCTGGAAACCAATGGAGAAGTTTGGAGAACTAGGGTTTTTGGGGGATTTTGGGGATTTGACGGAAATTTGGGGAAGATGAGAGGTAGAATGAGTTGATGGATGGTTTGGATGACGGATCTTGGGCTTGGAATGAAGGAATAAGGGTTTGAGGAAGATGGGGGCTCAATGGGGGAGAAATTAGGGTTTTGGGTCGAGTGGAGGAAGAAGAAAACGTTTGGGAGGGGTTTAAATAGGATGGGCTGGCGGCTGGCCAGAAATTAGGGTTTTAACACAGATTAGTCGGTCAAAGAGCAACCACTGACCGACTAGTTTGGCAACTAGTCGGTCGGTCGACCAACGCAGACCGACTAAGTGTAAACAGTAACTTCTGAACGAAAATAGGATTTGGATTTTGTCGGTCGATGAACAACTACTGACCGACTAGTTTGACATCTAGTCGGTCGTGTAATGCCCTACCAGCTACTGCACAAGTACTAGAGGGGGGGTGAATAGTACTTTAAAATAATAAGGCGTATAATTCCAAATTAAATTGCACACAACTACCAAATCAATTTGCGGAAGCTTAAATTGAATGACAACAATGAAATTAACAATGCAAACAAACGATGTTAATGGGTTCGGATCCACCCAAGTCTCCCCGACTTGTTCCCGGTGATCCTACGTCCCAACCACCCGGATCCCCTCCGGATACTTGAGTTAGAAACCCTAACTCAAGATTTCCACTATGAATATCTTGTGAAAAACCTTCACAAGATCAAATCATACAAGCAATGGCAAAGTGAATCCCACAACCCGGGATCACAAACTTCTCTCACAACCGAGAGAGCCAATAAGCAATATAAAGAGTTTAAATGAAATAAATACTCTTACCACAAAATCCTATACCTTGAGTTTTTCTTACCCAATAGGTGGAATGAAGGATTTGAGGAAGATGAAGTTACCAAACCCTAGCACCAAGGAAATGAGCAGCAATGGGTGCCTAGGGATGATTTGGAAACTTGAATCAAGCAATAGCTTGAAGAGCTCACCAAGAACAAGCTTCTCTCTAGATCTAGAAATGAGAGAGAATGGGTTTCTTGTGAGGAAGAGAGCTTTAGATTTGAGGGAGAATAGCTATCTCTTTTGAACTCAATGAATCTCTTAATGGCAGCTCTATTAAAGATAGAAATGACCTAGGTTCGTATTTATAGGAACCCAAAAACATAAGTTAGGTCAATCTCCAACGGAAAGAAATCTGAGAGAATTAGTCGGTCAAAGAACACTCACTGACCGACTAGTTCATCAACTAGTCGGTCAGTCACAAAGCATGGACCGACTAAGAGCAGATCAGAGAAGAGATAGAATTTCAGACCTAGAAAACTAGTCGGTCCAAGAACACTGTCTGACCGACTAGTTTCACAACTAGTCGGTCATCCAATGAACGTAGACCGACTAAGAGGCAAAACAACATAGTCTGAAGGCAAGTTGACTTAGTCGGTCCAAGAACAAAAGTTGACCGACTAGATTGTCAACTAGTCGGTCATCAAACGTTCTTAGACCGACTAACGGTAAACAGTAGCTTAGGAGAAATTTGGCATGTACAGTAAATCACAACTAGTCGGTCAAAGAAGCATCACTGACCGACTAGTTCACAAACTAGTCGGTCGGTGAGTCAACGTAGACCGACTAACTGTAAACAGTAAAGAACAAAGATTTAACTGACTGAAACTAGTCGGTCCAAGAACAGTGGCCGACCGACTAGATCACCATCTAGTCGGTCAGTACTTGTTCTTGTACCAACTAACATGCACAACAAAGTCCGAATCGAAGCGCGACGCTTCGAGGAAGTTAGAGTGAACTTGTGCAAGAATCCTAGAGCTACGAAATGAGCGAAATGAAGATAGAAACGTAAGATATACTCAAGGCTTAACATTCTATCAATCGAAACTAAAAGACTATAAATAAAACCTTAATAAACGGTCTTTGAGAGCTTCGATTGAATCTTCATTACTTCCAAAGCGTTGTAAGAGCTTCAACGAAGCTTTAGGCTTGAATACGAGCTTTTGGAAGTGTTGAGATGTCGCTTTGAATATTCTCGTGAAATTGGCGACGATCTCCAATACTGCGCTCACAAATTGTTAGTTCATGAATTATTTATGTTTGCTCATCATCCAAAACCAAATCCGGGGAGTCCAATATTCAACATTCTCCCCCTTTTTGGTGATGACAAACCAACATAAATAATAATCAAAGATAATAATTCAAATGTAAAATACTTACTCCCCCTGCATTGATGACACGTTAATTCCAAAATGAATATAAATGAATTGCATCAAGCAGACGAGTAAGATAAATAAAGTGAATTGATTTTTGAAATATCGGATTTTGAAAATCCTTATTTGTATCTTAACTCCCCCTGAATCTAACATATCAAACTAGATTCTTGGAAATTGAGTTAAATTTTTCATTTGCGCCTATTTATTATCATTATCTCTCCCCCTTTGGCATTATCCCAAAAATGGGGGGCATACAACGACAACAATTAGGAAATGTAAAATCCAACATCGGGAGTCGTAGACAAAGACAATGGACCAACTTGACACCAAGGGAAAAATGTGGAAATCAAAACAAGGTGTGTCAAATTTTCCATTATCAATAAAAATCAACGATAATCAAAATCATCAAAAATACCAAATGTTTATTCATTTCTTGAATAAAGAAACATACTCTTCAATATTCAATATTCTTGGTCAATTTTGTGCATGGAAAACAATTCTATAAAATTACAGAATTTAAATCCATTTAACCAACTTTTTATGCGTCGATTCGATATCACATTTCAAATATATTCAACGAATATTAAATTTGCACGACGAATAAAAGATAAAGTGAACGATGATGAACATATATATATATATAGACAACATGAGTACATCCAAAAGATATCACATCGAATATATGAGATACATCATATCAAGCGCTACATATTATCAAAAAGAAATACATCATCATCATCATCAAAATCAATACTACTACAAAAAATACATCATCATCAACATATCATAAAATCCAACACCGACAACCAGAAAGCACAAAAGAAATACAACAAAGCATCTCTCAACCCCATCCTAACCCAAGACACTCTCACTAGAATATATCATCCAAAGTGTATATAGAGAGTCCTCGGAACAACGATCACGAGGAGGAGGCCGGATCTGCAGCGTCCGTGGGTCCAGTCGACGGAGTGGACTCAGGCTCTGCAGGGAGTAGAGGTGTCTCAACAGATGGAATCGTCGGGGCAGGAGTCGAGATCTCAGCAACAGGCTCAACAGCAGCATGAGTCTCGACAGAAGCAGCAGCAGCAGATACATGAGCAGGCTCGGAAACTGGGTCAGCAGCAGGCTCAGAAGGCTGAAGAGCTGCAGCAGATGGCTCTGGAACACCGGAAGAGGTGGCAACTCCAGGAGCAGAAGAGGAAGTACCAGCAGCAGCAGAAGTGCCCTTGGGGGCACGAGTCGAAGCACGACAGATCTCCTCAACGTCCTCCTCATCCATCTCATCCAACTCCTCTCCCTCAGACACGGAAGGAGGAAGCTCAACACCCATCTGACGGGCCATACGGCAGACCACCTCCTATGTACGAGCCAAGCGGGACTCGTGACAAAGAAGTATCCGGACGACGTCATCAAGGGTGGAAACGGGAGTAGCAGAGGCACCGGCAGAGGCAAGGACAGACGCTGAAGGTGTCGTCCTCTGAACGTGACGAAGCGCCGCAAGAGATTTCTTGACGGCCGTCGCATTCAGGGGAGGACCAAGGGGACGCTCATCGTCACGAGGCAATGTGACACGAAAATGACGAAACACGAGGGTCAACATGCAAGGAAATGGGATATGAGCCGATTTATTGGACTTTCGAATACACTTGAAAGAGTCAATCTTATCGAGTATAATTCGAGCCCAATTAATCGAGCTCCCCATGAAGATCGCATAGATAAGCTTCAAAAATGGCTGGGATGGTAAAGATGAGGAGCCGTACTTGGGAAGCAAGCACGACTTCAGAATCAGATTAAGGACCCATGCATTTGGCTTGAAAGATTTAGATGGCACGCCAATCATGGCAGGAGGAATCTGATGGAAAATCTCTGAAAGGATGGTCTGATCAAGAGAAGAAATATCAATCGATTAGAATGAAAATCGATCGACTAAACTGAGTTTAAGTCGGTCGATTTCCCAAATGACCAAACAGCCCCTGGCACAACTAGTCGGTCACAGTTCAAGCACTGACCGACTAGATCACGATCTAGTCGGTCGGTCAATGAGCTTGAACCGACTAGGTGCAAACAGTGGCTGAATCCAAGAATTACTGACAAGATTTAGTCAGTCTGCGTTCAAGTACTGACCGACTAGATCACGATCTAGTCGGTCGGTCACTGAACATGAACCGACTAAAGAGTCAAAAACTTGAAAATCAAGTTCTCTCCATAATACGCTTGGACGATAAATCTCAAAACTCTCAATAAACATCTAAACTACCCCATTAATTATCGAAAAACAGAAATTTGACGATTACGCACAAATCGAACGAAAAATTAAGATATCACATAAAATTCCCGAAAAATCCAATAATTCTAGTATGAATGAGATATTGTCAAGAATAATAGCATGCAAAATTATTGAATGAAACATGAATCCTATATCTCGGATTCACCCATAATCCCCAATTCTCGACGCAACCGCACAAAGGAGTCCTCCTTTAGGGGTTTCGTGAAAATATCGGCGATTTGCTTTTGGGTTTCAACGTACACTAGAATGATGTCCTTTTTAGCAACATGGTCATCTAAAAAGTTGTGTCGGACATCTATGTGTTTCGAACGGGAATGATGTACCGGGTTCTTGGAAAGACATATTGCACTTTGGTTGTCAACCATGATAGGGCAAGTATCACAATTTATACCAAAGTCTTTAAGTGTGTGTCTCATCCAAAGAACTTGAGCACACGCGGCACCGGCGGCAATATATTCCGCCTCGGTGGTTGAAAGTGATACGGAATTTTGCTTCTTGGAAAACCAAGAGACAAGAGAATTTCCTATAAAATGGCAAGTGCCACTAGTACTTTTCCTGTCGGATTTGCATCCCGCATAATCTGCATCACTATATGAGATTAACTCATATGTGCTAGATTTCGGATAAAGTAATCCAAAATCTAAAGTGTAACTTAGATAGCGAAAAATATGCTTTACCGCTACTAAGTGAGACTCCTTAGGTTGAGACTGATAACGAGCACATATACATACGGCAAACATAATATCGGGCCTACTTGCGGTAAGATAAAGCAAACTACCTATCATACCTCGATATAAACGAATGTCTACATCCTTACCGCCCGTATCCTTGTCAAGATGCGTAGTCGTGCTCATTGGAGTCTTTTTCCCGGAGGCATTCTCCATTCCAAATCGCTTTAGCAACTCCACCGTGTACTTCGTTTGGTGGATGAAGATTGCATCGTTCATTTGGCGAATTTGGAGACCTAAGAAATATTTGAGTTCGCCCATGTGGCTCATCTCAAATTGTTCCTTCATAACATTAGAAAACTCTTCGCAAAGAGCGAAGTTAGTAGCACCGAAAATGATATCATCAACATAAATTTGAACTAATAAAATATCATTATTCGCATGCTTAATAAAAAGTGTTGAATCGGCTTCGCCCATTTTAAAATTCAAATCCAAAAGAAAATTCTTTAGGCGATCATACCAAGCTCGAGGAGCTTGTCTCAAACCATAAATAGCTTTCTTTAGTTTAAAAACGTGATTTGGAAATTTTTCATTTACGAAGCCCGGAGGTTGAGAAACGTAAACTTCCTCAACGACATCTCCGTTTAAAAATGCACTTTTAACATCCATTTGAAATAATTTAAAATTCTTATGGCATGCAAAAGACAAAAGTAATCTAATTGATTCTAATCTAGCTACCGGAGCGAAGGATTCTTCGAAATCAATACCTTCCTCTTGTCGATAGCCTTGAGCTACTAACCGAGCTTTGTTCCGGACGACGACTTGGTTTTCGTCGGTTTTGTTCTTGAAGATCCACTTTGTCCCTATGACGGTGTGGTTCTTCGATGGCAATGGAACAAGCTCCCACACTTCATTCCTCTCGAATTGAATGAGCTCCTCCTCCATGGCTAAGATCCAAGCGCTATCTTCGCATGCTTCATTAATATTCTTTGGCTCTATCGATGAGGCAAAGGCACAATTTGCGAAGCGGTGAACTTGGGATCTTGTCTTGACACTATCATAGATATTGCCAATGACTTGCTCATGGAGATGGTCACGAACCGAATGAAGCCGTTGGGAATACCTTGATCACTTGGAACATTCTCAACAACTTCATTAGTTGGGTTAGTCTCAATAGAATCAATAGAATCATTAGACTTAGAATTATCAAACGAATCACATAAAACATCCATAGAATCATTATCATTTGAAATTCTAGTTGGAACAAATCCTTCATTAAATGAGACATGAAGCGATTCCTCGATCGTTGAGGTTCGTTTGTTGAATATCCGGTAGGCTTTGCTACGCGTAGAATATCCAACAAAAATCCCCTCATCGGATCTCGGATCGAATTTGTCCAAACTACCATATGTGATCTTAATAAAACATTTCGAACCAAAAACACGGAAATGTTTAACTTGAGGCAACCTACCAAACAACAATTCATAACAAGTTTGTTTAGTGCCGGGCCTCAAAAGTATTCTATTAAACACATAGCAAGCTGTGTGTACCGCTTCCGCCCAAAATTGATGGCCAAGTTGGCTATCATCAAGCATAGTGCGAGCACACTCCACTAGCGTCCTGTTCTTTCTCTCAACTACACCATTTTGAGGAGGTGCACGAGGGAAAGAGAAAGTGTGAGTAATACCAACTTCATCACAAAATGTCTCAAAAGACTCATTCTCAAATTCACCTCCATGATCACTACGAATAGTGACAATGGTGGTTCCTAAGAGATTTTGTACTTTCTTAACAAAAATTGTGAAGTTTTCAAAAGCTTCATTTTTATTGCACAATGAAAATACCCAAGTAAATCTTGAATAGTCATCTACGATGACAAGTCCATACCTTGCATTTCCTAAGGAAGCAACTCTAGTTGGCCCAAATAAGTCTAGATGTAATAGCTCTAGTGGCCGTTTAGTAGAGATGATTTTCTTAGGTTTAAATGAAGATTTAGGAAGCTTGCCGCGTTGACAACAATCACAAAAACTTTTCCTTTCAAAAACAAGCTTCGGAAAACCTTTAATAGAATTCAATTTTGAAAGCTTATATAGTGTTCCAAAGTTCACATGTCCAAAGCGTCGATGCCATAAGTGTTGTTCACTTGTGTTGGCAACGAGACATTGTTCATATGACTTAGGAAGATCCAAAATATAGATGTCTTTACGACGAGTTCCGGAAAATAATAATTTTTCATTATCCTTTCTTAAAATATGACACAATCCTTTCGCAAAGCTAACTTTGTAACCTTTGTCACAAAGTTGACTTATTGAAATAAGATTATGATTTAAACCACTAACAAGATACACATCACTAATTAATGGTTTAGAAGGGTTACCGACATTACCAACACCTATGATGGTTCCGCTCTCGTTGCCCCCAAATACGACGCGGTTTCCATTCGCAATGGGAACCACTCCAGAGAGAAAACGAGCGTCACCCGTCATGTGTTTGGAGCACCCGCTATCGAGTATCCAATTCCCTTTGGAGCTAAATTTAAATTTGTTGCTCCTTCCCTTTTTCTTTTCCTTGAGTACCTAAAGATAGACAATTTCATATCATGGTACCCAAGGTCATTGAGTCCAAGGGATTAGACCTTTGGAAGCCAAGTCCAAGTGGACTTAGACTTCCCCACATAATTCTTACTATGCACAACATCCGAAAAATAAGCATTCATATATATTTGTTTTTCGTCCATGCTTGTGTCCTTTGGGCTCCAAATAGTGAAAATTTTGGGAGCCATCATCCTATTGGGTGCATGCATGCTACGTTGATTTCTACGTGATGCATGTTGTGGATAGGCATACGGGACATGATGGAATGGTGCATGACGAGAATTATTCATATGATGAGGTGGGTGTACATATGCATGTGTGGGAACACGTGCGTGAGGGTGTCTCACTTGGTGTGCACGTGCCCGGGAATGTGTTGCATAAAAATCATCATAAGTGTGAGACGGTGGAGTAGGACGTGTGTTCCTACGTGGTATGGTATTGGTGTACATGTAAGCATGCCCCTTCTTTGGAGGTCCACCCAAAGTGGGTTTCTTTCCGAAAGAGGGTGTGGACGAGGTGGAAGCACCATTGGAAGATGAACTTCCAATAGAGTGTTTGCTCCCACTCGTTGAGGCTTCGGAAGTTGGCCTAACAAAAGTAGTGACCGACTTGGATGAATTTCCCATCATATACCCCAAGCCAATGTGGTGTTTGGCCGGAAGTAAGTCTTTTAGGATATTATCCAAATGGCCCTTACCTTTGTTGAATTCGTTGATTCGGCCCAATGTGTTCTCATATTTCTCTTTGAGAGAACGCAAAGAAGTATCCAAAGTGGATATTTGCGAAGTGAGCACATAAACACGAGATTTAAGATTCTCGTTCTCAATACTCAAAGTCGAGTTTTGAGAAGTTAAATCCGCTATCTCATGTTCTTCCGTATCCTCAATTCTAGCATGTTCAAGTTTAGATTTGAGATTCACAATCTCATTTCTTAACTCTTCAACAACGGTGTCGTTGTTGGTGATGATAGTCTTAGGCGATGTTTGAATGCTAGCTAGGTCATCTTTTACCTTAGTATATCTATTTACTAACTTAGTATATTTTGACCAAAGTTGAGTGTTAGCATCCCTAAGATCATCCATCGTTACCTCATCGCTTTCTTCATCACTATCATCGGAAGAGGAGGATCCTTGATCGTGCTCCTCTCTTGCCATGAAGCACATATGTGCTTGCTCCACTTTCTCATCATCCGACTCTCCGCTTGAGGAATCCTCGGAGTCGGTGAATGTTGCTCCGACAAGTCCTTTCTTGTACCCCTTTTTGTATTTCTTGGACTTATCGAATTTTGGCGCCTTCCACTTCTCCTTTTGTTTGTTGAGAGGACACTCCGCTTTCATGTGTCCTGGCTTATTGCACTTGAAACACAAAGGAGATGAAGAGGCGTTAGAAGAACCAAATTTACCTTTGGTCTTGAAGTTACCTTTCCGAAAGAAACGGTTGAACTTCTTGGCCATGAGTGCCATGGACTCCAAGTCCAACTCGTTTTCCGAGTCTTCATCATCGGAAGATGTGGATGAAGCCGCCTTGAATGCAATCGCCTTTTTCTTAGGCGCATCTAGGTTCAAATATGACTTCATCTTTTCTTGTAGCTTCACCTTGCTATCTTTGCGTACCTCGTATGACATCAAGGTACCCATTAGTTGAACTACGGTATATTTGTCCATGTCATTACCTTCCTCGATGGCGAAGGTACGTTTTTCCCAAGAAGATGGAAGTCCTTCAATAAGCTTTAAGCACTTCTCCTTTTGAGTGTAGATCTTGCCGAGGGCCTCTAACTCGTTTATTATGTCAACGAAACGAGCGTAATATTCTTTCATCTTCTCGCCCTGTTGCATGTGAAACATTTCGTAATCTTTGGTTACGACAACGAGTTTAGAGTCTCTTACCCTACTCGTCCCTTCATGTAGTATGAGGAGAGAGTTCCAAATTTGATATGCACTCTTACAAGTGCATATCTTATTGAAATCCTCGGGCTCCAATGCGCATTGCAAGGCGTTCATTGCCTTGGCATTGCTTACCTCCGCGGCGACTTCCGCGGTAGTCCATTTCTCAAAATCTTCTTCTTCGGGTTCAATATACTCCTTCATTGTAGTTCTCCATAAAGATGCACTTCGGAGGAAGGTTTCCATCCGACACTTCCAGTACCCGTAGTTGGTACCGTTGAAGAATGGAGGCCTCGTAGAGGAATGTCCTTCCATCACGGAAGATGCTCCTTCACGGTTCCTGAAGGTGTCATAGTTGGAAGGTGGACGCACGGTCTTGTTGTCGTTGGCAGACATAGCTGAGTATCTGGCTCTGATACCAAATGTAATGCCCTACCAGCTACTGCACAAGTACTAGAGGGGGGGTTGAATAGTACTTTAAAATAATAAGGCGTATAATTCCAAATTAAATTGCACACAACTACCAAATCAATTTGCGGAAGCTTAAATTGAATGACAACAATGAAATTAACAATGCAAACAAACGATGTTAATGGGTTCGGATCCACCCAAGTCTCCCTGACTTGTTCCCGGTGATCCTACGTCCCAACCACCCGGATCCCCTCCGGATACTTGAGTTAGAAACCCTAACTCAAGATTTCCACTATGAATATCTTGTGAAAAACCTTCACAAGATCAAATCATACAAGCAATGGCAAAGTGAATCCCACAACCCGGGATCACAAACTTCTCTCACAACCGAGAGAGCCAATAAGCAATATAAAGAGTTTAAATGAAATAAATACTCTTACCACAAAATCCTATACCTTGAGTTTTTCTTACCCAATAGGTGGAATGAAGGATTTGAGGAAGATGAAGTTACCAAACCCTAGCACCAAGGAAATGAGCAGCAATGGGTGCCTAGGGATGATTTGGAAACTTGAATCAAGCAATAGCTTGAAGAGCTCACCAAGAACAAGCTTCTCTCTAGATCTAGAAATGAGAGAGAATGGGTTTCTTGTGAGGAAGAGAGCTTTAGATTTGAGGGAGAATATCTATCTCTTTTGAACTCAATGAATCTCTTAATGGCAGCTCTATTAAAGATAGAAATGACCTAGGTTCGTATTTATAGGAACCCAAAAACATAAGTTAGGTCAATCTCCAACGGAAAGAAATCTGAGAGAATTAGTCGGTCAAAGAACACTCACTGACCGACTAGTTCATCAACTAGTCGGTCAGTCACAAAGCATGGACCGACTAAGAGCAGATCAGAGAAGAGAGAATTTCAGACCTAGAAAACTAGTCGGTCCAAGAACACTGTCTGACCGACTAGTTTCACAACTAGTCGGTCATCCAATGAACGTAGACCGACTAAGAGGCAAAACAACATAGTCTGAAGGCAAGTTGACTTAGTCGGTCCAAGAACAAAAGTTGACCGACTAGATTGTCAACTAGTCGGTCATCAAACGTTCTTAGACCGACTAACGGTAAACAGTAGCTTAGGAGAAATTTGGCATGTACAGTAAATCACAACTAGTCGGTCAAAGAAGCATCACTGACCGACTAGTTCACAAACTAGTCGGTCGGTGAGTCAACGTAGACCGACTAACTGTAAACAGTAAAGAACAAAGATTTAACTGACTGAAACTAGTCGGTCCAAGAACAGTGGCCGACCGACTAGATCACCATCTAGTCGGTCAGTACTTGTTCTTGTACCAACTAACATGCACAACAAAGTCCGAATCGAAGCGCGACGCTTCGAGGAAGTTAGAGTGAACTTGTGCAAGAATCCTAGAGCTACGAAATGAGCGAAATGAAGATAGAAACGTAAGATATACTCAAGGCTTAACATTCTATCAATCGAAACTAAAAGACTATAAATAAAACCTTAATAAACGGTCTTTGAGAGCTTCGATTGAATCTTCATTACTTCCAAAGCGTTGTAAGAGCTTCAACGAAGCTTTAGGCTTGAATACGAGCTTTTGGAAGTGTTGAGATGTCGCTTTGAATATTCTCGTGAAATTGGCGACGATCTCCAATACTGCGCTCACAAATTGTTAGTTCATGAATTATTTATGTTTGCTCATCATCCAAAACCAAATCCGGGGAGTCCAATATTCAACATTCTCCCCCTTTTTGGTGATGACAAACCAACATAAATAATAATCAAAGATAATAATTCAAATGTAAAATACTTACTCCCCCTGCATTGATGACACATTAATTCCAAAATGAATATAAATGAATTGCATCAAGCAGACGAGTAAGATAAATAAAGTGAATTGATTTTTGAAATATCGGATTTTGAAAATCCTTATTTGTATCTTAACTCCCCCTGAATCTAACATATCAAACTAGATTCTTGGAAATTGAGTTAAATTTTTCATTTGCGCCTATTTATTATCATTATCTCTCCCCCTTTGGCATTATCCCAAAAATGGGGGGCATACAACGACAACAATTAGGAAATGTAAAATCCAACATCGGGAGTCGTAGACAAAGACAATGGACCAACTTGACACCAAGGGAAAAATGTGGAAATCAAAACAAGGTGTGTCAAATTTTCCATTATCAATAAAAATCAACGATAATCAAAATCATCAAAAATACCAAATGTTTATTCATTTCTTGAATAAAGAAACATACTCTTCAATATTCAATATTCTTGGTCAATTTTGTGCATGGAAAACAATTCTATAAAATTACAGAATTTAAATCCATTTAACCAACTTTTTATGCGTCGATTCGATATCACATTTCAAATATATTCAACGAATATTAAATTTGCACGACGAATAAAAGATAAAGTGAACGATGATGAACATATATATATATATAGACAACATGAGTACATCCAAAAGATATCACATCGAATATATGAGATACATCATATCAAGCGCTACATATTATCAAAAAGAAATACATCATCATCATCATCAAAATCAATACTACTACAAAAAATACATCATCATCAACATATCATAAAATCCAACACCGACAACCAGAAAGCACAAAAGAAATACAACAAAGCATCTCTCAACCCCATCCTAACCCAAGACACTCTCACTAGAATATATCATCCAAAGTGTATATGGAGAGTCCTCGGAACAACGATCACGAGGAGGAGGCCGGATCTGCAGCGTCCGTGGGTCCAGTCGACGGAGTGGACTCAGGATCTGCAGGGAGTAGAGGTGTCTCAACAGATGGAATCGTCGGGGCAGGAGTCGAGATCTCAGCAACAGGCTCAACAGCAGCATGAGTCTCGACAGAAGCAGCAGCAGCAGATACATGAGCAGGCTCGGAAACTGGGTCAGCAGCAGGCTCAGAAGGCTGAAGAGCTGCAGCAGATGGCTCTGGAACACCGGAAGAGGTGGCAACTCCAGGAGCAGAAGAGGAAGTACCAGCAGCAGCAGAAGTGCCCTTGGGGGCACGAGTCGAAGCACGACAGATCTCCTCAACGTCCTCCTCATCCATCTCATCCAACTCCTCTCCCTCAGACACGGAAGGAGGAAGCTCAACACCCATCTGACGGGCCATACGGCAGACCACCTCCTATGTACGAGCCAAGCGGGACTCGTGACGAAGAAGTATCCGGACGACGTCATCAAGGGTGGAAACGGGAGTAGCAGAGGCACCGGCAGAGGCAGGGACAGACGTTGAAGGTGTCGTCCTCTGAACGTGACGAAGCGCCGCAAGAGATTTCTTGACGGCCGTCGCATTCAGGGGAGGACCAAGGGGACGCTCATCGTCACGAGGCAATGTGACACGAAAATGACGAAACACGAGGGTCAACATGCAAGGAAATGGGATATGAGCCGATTTATTGGACTTTCGAATACACTTGAAAGAGTCAATCTTATCAAGTATAATTCGAGCCCAATTAATCGAGCTCCCCATGAAGATCGCATAGATAAGCTTCAAAAATGGCTGGGATGGTAAAGATGAGGAGCCGTACTTGGGAAGCAAGCACGACTTCAGAATCAGATTAAGGACCCATGCATTTGGCTTGAAAGATTTAGATGGCACGCCAATCATGGCAGGAGGAATCTGATGGAAAATCTCTGAAAGGATGGTCTGATCAAGAGAAGAAATATCAATCGATTAGAATGAAAATCGATCGACTAAACTGAGTTTAAGTCGGTCGATTTCCCAAATGACCAAACAGCCCCTGACACAACTAGTCGGTCACAGTTCAAGCACTGACCGACTAGATCACGATCTAGTCGGTCGGTCAATGAGCTTGAACCGACTAGGTGCAAACAGTGGCTGAATCCAAGAATTACTGACAAGATTTAGTCGGTCTGCGTTCAAGTACTGACCGACTAGATCACGATCTAGTCGGTCGGTCACTGAACATGAACCGACTAAAGAGTCAAAAACTTGAAAATCAAGTTCTCTCCATAATACGCTTGGACGATAAATCTCAAAACTCTCAATAAACATCTAAACTACCCCATTAATTATCGAAAAACAGAAATTTGACGATTACGCACAAATCGAACGAAAAATTAAGATATCACATAAAATTCCTGAAAAATCCAATAATTCTAGTATGAATGAGATATTGTCAAGAATAATAGCATGCAAAATTATTGAATGAAACATGAATCCTATATCTCGGATTCACCCATAATCCCCAATTCTCGACGCAACCGCACAAAGGAGTCCTCCTTTAGGGGTTTCGTGAAAATATCGGCGATTTGCTTCTCGGTCGGTGCGGGACAGGCCGTCGGTCGGGCGCCTTGGATGCGGGGGTTGCAATATTGCAACGTTGCGGCTTCGGTCGGTGCGTGCGATCCGCTCGGTCAGACACGGGCGGAGGCGGGGCGACAGAGCGGGCGACAGCAGCGGGTCGGTGCGGTGCGGGGATGCGGGGATGCGGAGCGGGTCTCTCGGTCTGACCGAGAGATCCTCTCGGTCGGTGCGGCCTTGGTGCGGGGTTGCGATGCAGCGGCTGCAGCGGGTGCGGACGGAGCGGATGAGCGGGGTTGGCTAGCGGTCGCTGCGGGCGAACGGGGGCTGTTTCCTCGGTCGGAGCGGGGGTCGGTGCAGCAACGTTGCGACGATTCGTTGCAACGTGAAATTTGGGTTTTGGGAGCGGCTAGGGTTATTTTCTTGCGAAAATAGGTCTTCCTAGGGGTTGTTTATATAGTGTAGATGGGTTGACTAGGTCTATGGTTAATCCTAATGGGATTAGGAGTTTAAAATAATTTAAAATTCAAATCTCACCAACTCCAACTCACCCAAGGCTAGGGTGCGGCCCAAATGAGCTGGAAATTGGCTCAAAAATTATTTAAACCGTTTTAAACTCAAATAAATTTTCTTTGGCCGAAATTAATTTAAAACCTAGCTTTCAAAAATATTTTAAACCTTGCTAAAAATATAAAAGTGGTCAAATGAACTTCAAAAATTATAAAATAAATATCGGGGTGATCGTGATGACAAAAGTGAGCTAACTAAGAAGACGGATCTCAATTTCGATGTCGGACGACGAAACTAAAAATAGAAACATCTCCCGTCAAGAGTGAGAATCGCAACGTCTCATCGAATAAGATTAAATTGTGGGAAAACGACTCGAGAAACGTCGTTCCAAATTAGTGCCACTATTTAATACTCTCAGAGACGTTCACAACGGCATATCACAACAAAGTGTTCGCAAACAAATAATGTCTAAAATAAACACGTGCACGGCCAAAAACACGTGCACGAACAAAGTACAACGAAAACAGACCGTTACATCCTCCCCACCATAGGAATGATTCCATCCTCGGAATCAACATCAAGCACTGCTCGATAAAAGGTGCGGGAAGCGCTCTCTCATCTCATCTTCACGCTCCCAGGTGGACTCACTAGGGGAACCGTGACGCCACTGCACTCGAACCAAGTCGACGGTCTTATTCCTCAGCTGCTTCTGTCGACGATCCAGAATCTCAACGGGCTGCTGATCATAAGACAGATCCGGACGTACTGTAATCTCCGAGAAATCCACAGCGTGGGATGGATCACTAACGTATCGACGTAACTGAGATACATGAAATACGTCGTGAACTCCCACCAGCGATGGCGGCAACGCCAAGCGATATGCCACAGCTCCAACTCTCTCCAGAACATCGAACGGTCCAATGAACCTCGGACTCATCTTGCCTCTCTTCCCAAATCGAATAACTCCGCGGTTCGGACAAATCTTCAGGAAGACATGATTGCCAGGCTGAAACTCCAAAGGCCTCCGTTTAGCATCAGCCCAATGCTTGAAACGGTCCTGCGCAATCCTCAGCTTCTCCCGAATATTCCTCACAACATCCACGGCCTCCACGATCATCTCCGGTCCTAACAACTCCCGATCTCCAATGTCATCCCAGCTCAGTGGCGATCGACATTTCTTTCCATAGAGCGCGGCGAAAGGCGCCATCCCAATACTCGCCTGGTAGCTGTTATTGTAGGCAAACTCAACATGATGGAGATGATCATTCTAAGATCCCTTAAAGTCCAACATGCACGCTCTCAGCATGTCCTCCAAAATCTGAATCGTCCTCTCGGACTGGCCATCCATCTGCGGGTGGTACGCCGTGCTGAAACTCAGACTCGTACCCAAGCTCTTCTGCAGACTCTGCCAAAACTGAGATGTGAATCTCGTGTCTCTGTCTGACACGATACTCACGGGGACTCTGTGAAGTCGTACGATCTCCTGCACGATTCACGTTACATCACTATCTAAACTAGAAAAGGAAATAGAAACGGAGAGTAAAAGAATTTACCTCCATATATCTCCTCGCTAGCGTCTCAGTAGACTGTCCTACTCGGAAGGGAATAAAGTGCGCTGATTTGGTCAATCGGTCTACGATCACCCAAATCGCGTCATTCTGCTTCGGACTCCGAGGTAGTCTAGTCACGAAATCCATAGTGATGTGCTGCCACTTCCACTCCGGAATCGGAAGCGGTTGTAGCAACCCTGCCGTACGCTGATGCTCCGCCTTTACTTGTTGGCAAACCAAACACTTGGCTACACTCCGAGCCACACTCCTCTTCATATCATGCCACCAAAAGTTCAGGCGAAGATCCTTGTACATCTTGGTCCCACCAGGGTGCACAGAATACGGCGAACTGTGTGCCTCCACCAATAATTCCTCTCTGATATCTCTAGCTGGCACACACAACCTGGCTCTGTAACGGTCTGTATTTTTTCAATACAACTATTCACGTATTTTCAATTTTTAAACTATTTTATAATGGTTTGTCAGGAATTTTACGATTTCAAAAATTTCTTATAAAAATATTTTGAAGTATCAGACTATTTATGAAGTATTTTAGCAAGTTCGGGTTTCATCAAATACTCAAAACATTTCTGATAAAGTTCGTTTTCAGTTATTACCGTTTTGGCTTAATGAATTTATTTTCTATACAAACATCATCAAAACATTTTCAAACTTTTACAGTATCCTTCTATGATCAATTCGGGCTCCCCACATTAATTTCGTAATTTTCTGATATCATTTCAATAGAGAACCCGTAAACCCGCTTCCTAAACGTTTTGACCCAAAACTAGTATTTCCGTAGCACAAAATCCTGAAACGGATCTCGTATTCGCAATCCTCACGACGATACGATCCCGTGGGTATGTTTTCGTAATTTTTCGGACACGTTTGGTTTCAAGGGCAAAACCGTAATTTCATATTGTTAATTACTTTTACTAATTACGTATTTACTGATTAAATATTACTTAATTACCCTAAACTAATCACTTACCTTAACCCTCACTTACTCCCACGTTAGCAGCCCACGAGGAAATGATGATCCCCATTTTCTACACTTAGTCAGCATTAGCCCTAAAATTCTACACGCTGTCTTCATCACCTAACTACCACATTAATTAACTTATTACATTAATAATTAATCAATTATTATTTAACCCCTAATATCTCTTCCCTCTCCCTCACAACACTCAGCCCGAACGAACCATGCGAAACCCATCTCTCAATCCCTTAGCCTCTCTCTCCCCCAGGATCTCTCATCCCTCTCCCTTCGTTCGAAGCCCAGAGAGGCTCCCCTCGCCCATTCTACTTCTTCCTCTACTTCTTCTTATTCATTTCTCTACCCCATCACCTCCCCCAGGCCGAACCCGCGCCCCATCCCTCATCGAAGCTCCGACGAACCCCTCGTCCCCGAGCATGCCGTCCGACGACCCCGCTTCCGTTCAACACCGCCCAGCAGCTCCATACCCACCGCCCTCCTCTGCCTGCACATACGCCTCGCCGCCGTCGACAAAACACCCCCGAAGACCTCCATTTCTTGCCACAACGACGCCTCACCGCCCCTCACGACGGAAGAGACCCGCCGGAGCACCCATCTACCCACGTCTCCACTGGGTCGAGTTCGACCTCTTCCGATGCCTCCGATTCACCGAGCTCCCTCTCCTCTCCCCTGTCTCTGACGAGAATCCACCAACGCCGCTGCACCGTGCTCCGCCGCCAGCCCCCATCAGCTGCGCCTCCCGCTCGCTCCGACACTGTCGCCGCTCCCTCGCACCTCTCGCCGGAAGCAGCAGCTGCTGCTGCTGCCCACGCCTCACCGTCCATGTTCCGACGACTCAAGCTCCGCCCTCCCAGCGGCCTCTGGCGTCGCTCCACCGCCGGCGGATAGCCCCATCGCCGCATGCCCAAGCCCCCTTCCAGCCTTTGCCCCTCGCCGCACGAAGCTCCGACTGGCCGCTGCCCCATCAGATCTGCGCCACCTGCGCCCAGATCGGCGGCGCCACCGACGGCGTGCCCGCCTCCGACGATGTCACGGAGCTCCTCCGGTGACGTCGCAATCGCTCCCCTCTCCATTTCGTCCTCCTCTCCGACCCACGTCGAAACCCGCCCTCAGCCCGAACGGCGATCCGCCGCTGCCCACCAACGACATCCCCCGCGTTCACCATCTCCTCTCCCCTATCTCTGATGACCACCCTAACAGCCCCGCTAGGCCCACCAATCACCTCGCCACTGCTCGCCTGAGTCCACCCCGCCTCCGTGAGCTAGCCGCCGCAGCCCGAGCTCCACAAACCCCCGGCGAGACCCTCCTCCGCCCAGCTTGCCCCGCCTGAGCCGCGCGCCGCCCCCATCAAATCCGCTGCCCCTAGATCCGCTGCGAGCCCCTAGATCCGCCGCCCTCCGCCCTCCTACCCCCGCGCCACTGCCCTAAATCCGCCGCCCGCCACATGGATCCCCCGCCGTGACCCCCTTCCCCGCATCACAAAAGAAAAAGAAGAAGAACAGGGGAGAAAGAAGAAGAACAGAGGAAAAAGAGAGAACAGAGTAATTGAACACGAAAACACAGTATTACCTTCTTAATATTTATATTATTAATATTATATGAATAGTGATTTTTGTTATAGGTATCAGATTACCGAACCGAGACCACCAGGAGGTCCGCTGTTTCGTCACGAACCAGGAGACGCTGGATTCGTCCCAATCCGACAACCGGATTGTAAATTACGATTTTTCAAAGGTTTTTGTTAATAGTTTAGTTTATAGTTTTACGTATATACATATAAATACGTGTATTTCTCTTTATATGTGTTTCTAATTTTAAATTCGCAACCAATCCTACAGGACTCTGAAAAATACAAGACCAAGTCCAGAAATTCGGTCGTGACGTTCTGGACACATTGGCACTAGAATCATCCCAATCAGACGCCTATATTTTAAAATAAAAATTTTGGAAGTTATCTTTAATTATTTCTAACTTGCTTTTGAAAATTCATATCTGTAATAGACATGCGTATTTTCCATATATAAAAAATATCTTGATATTCTACTAATCGAGACGCTCTGTTTGACAGCTTATTCGAAGTATTTCGATGTGTCGTTCATTCAGAATAAAATCTTGAACATTTACGATAGCTATTTTCCTAATTTAGAAAATTAGTTTTAATTCTTTTTAAATTCTAAAAATCATTTTCAAGCTTTCATAAATTATGAAAAAAAATACCTATAAGCAGAAAAATATTTTCTTCCTATATAAAATTATTTTGCTCCTATGTAGCCTATCTAAAAATATTTAGTACGTATCTTGACGAGTTTTAAGCCACTATAAAAATACGAACACGTTAAGAAAAATAGGTAGAAATTAGGGTAGCCATTAACTAATGATTTCTTGTGTTTTGCAGGTACAAATTCTTGTACCACCAGCTTCCGTGGAAGCCCTAGATTCAGTTCCGGCTTGCTATGTCGATCTCGAAATTCGTAAGTCACGACTAATTCTAAAATTAGAAAATTAGTAAGTGTCCCCGTATGAACTTAGGACATCACTACAACCTCAGAACTGCTATTTGACTTGAACTGAACTAGAAACCTGATCTAATAGGAAAGTAATCAATAACAGATTACTTTGCCAACTTTCAACTTTGGTTGAAGCACACAATCATCAACTTGGGTAAATTGTGTGCTAAACAATACTTCTACATGCTCGAAGCATGGAATAAGTATTACTGTTGTTGGACTTGTCTTTATCCTCAGTTCGCTTTGGCACAGTCAGCTTTGGAATGAGTTACCACCCTCTGGTTTTCAATGAGAAAGTCAACCAGTGGACTTGGGTTGACTAACATGTGATACACCGTATGGAACATCTTGTGAAACTTGTTGTGGAATATCTTGTGGAATATCTAGTGGAACATCTCATGAAACATCTTGTGGAACATCCCGTATAAACATGAACATAGAACACTTGACACATCACTGGGGTTTTTGGGGTAACTCATAGTTTGAGAGAGTATGGGAGTGACTGGAGTTCAATCTTCCCGTCCTGCTGCCTGTGTTTCGGCATACCGTCCTGCTGCTTGTGTTTTGGCAAAATACATGTCCTGCTGCCTGTGTTTTTGGCATTCGTCTGGGTCGCGCCCAGGCAAGAGATGGACTCGATGGTCACATATTGTACTATCCGACTTGAGTCACGTAGTGTAGTTACTTTTGCACAGTCACTTTTACTTTTGCACAGTCACCTTTACTTTACACATCACAGTCACCTTTACTTTACGCATCACAGTCACCTTTACTTTACGTATTGCATGCACTTCACCTACTACACTTGTACAGTCACCAGTACTTTACTTATCGTACTTTTAGCAGTAGCATGTTTCACTTCCTTAGCCTGTTTTACACTCGTACCACCACAGTACAGTCGTTCTTTCCTTTCAGTTCTGTTTACTTTTACTACTCAGCTGTGTACAGTTGCTGCTCCTTTACTTTTCACTCTGGTCTGCTCGTACTTAGTTACTTTTGTCATACTTGTGCACTGCTTCTTTTCTATATTTAGAATTGTTGTGACTTACCTACGGTTCCATCTCCGTGGCACCGCAGACGACGTCCAGATGAAGATAGATGCTCCTGAGCTAATAGCGCCAGAATTCGACCGCAGCTTCCAGAGTTATTTTCGCTCATGTACTTTTCTTCTTTCATGTATATTTGTTGGGACATCTTGTACAGTATGGATTGTAATAATTGAACAATATTTGGGTATTTTTGTACATCTCTGCATCATGGCTATTTTGGTTTCACTGGTAACCTGCAGGACCTACGCAAATATCAAAAAAGTAACGGGCCCCCGGGAGCGGGTCGTTACAGGCTCCAAATCTCAACGAACCATCCTCGTGAATCAAAAAGTCAGTCCGCAGACCGGCTTCCACCTACTCCCGAATCTTCATCGGCTTAGCATCTCCAGCATGTCCAGCCTTGATCCTATCCACGATCGTCGACTGTATCTGCATACTCATCAACGAAGAAGTCTCTCCAGGAAGAATAATCTCGATACCAGTCTCGCAAAAATCCTGCTGCAATCTCCACTGCGAGGTCAACATCATCACCGCTGGAAGCCTGCTCAGCGCATCCGGAACCACATTCACCTTGCCAGGGTGATACTGCAAATCAATCTCATAGTCTACCATGAGCTCCAACCATCGACGTTGTCGCATGTTGAGCTCCTTCTGAGTAAAGATATACTTCAAGTTTTTGTGCTCGGTGAAGATCTTCACCTTCTCACTCAGCAGGAAGTGCCTCCAAATCTTCAGCGCAAACACGACAGCAGCCAACTCCAAATCATGTGTCGGGTAATTCTTCTCATGAGCCTTAAGCTGACGAGAAGAATACGCAACCACATGCCCATGCTGATGCAACACACATCCAAGACCCTTTCCAGAAGCATCGTAAAAGATCTCGAATCCTCCACTCCGATCAGGCACAGCAAGTACAGTGGCAGTCGTCAATATCTCCTTCAGAACATCGAAAGCCTTCTCACAATCATCAGACCAAACATATGTCACGTCATTCCGCGTCAGTCTGGTCATTGGCTCAGCAATCCGGGAAAAGTCCTTAATGAAACGTCGATAATATCCTGCAAGCCCAAGGAAACTCCGGATCTCAGACGCTGACTGCGGAACCGGCCACTCTCTGATAGCCACAATCTTCTCGAGATCCACAGAAATTCCATCACCAGACACCACATGCCCGAGAAAAGCAACTCTATCCAGCCAAAACTCGCACTTGGAATACTTCGCATACAAACGATGCTTCCTCAAGATCTCCAACACCGTCCTCAAGTGCGATGCATGCTCTTCCTCTGACTTTGAATAGATCAGAATATCGTCAATGAAGATAACGACAAACTTGTCTAGAAAGTCGTAGAAGACCAGATTCATCAGGTTCATAAAAACTGCGGGCGCATTGGTCACACCGAAAGGCATAACCACGAACTCGTATTGACCATACTTCGTCCTGAACGCTGTCTTCGGGATGTCCGCCTTCTTCACCTTAAGCTAATGGTAGCCACTTCTCAAATCCAACTTAAAGAACACCCTCGATCCTCCGAGCTGATCAAAGATGTCATCTATACGTGGCAAGGGATATTTATTCTTGATAGTCACAACATTCAGCTCCCGGTAATCCACACACATGCGACGCGAACCATCCTTCTTCTTCACCAGAAAACCGGTGCTCCCCACGGAGACACAATAGGATTGATGTAGCCCTTCTGTAGCTCATCCAGCTGCCTACGCAACTCCTCCAACTCTGCTGGAGCCATCCGATACGGTGCATTCGAAATAGGCTGCGCTCCCGGAATAAGATCGATCGAAAACTCGAGAGCTCGATCGGGCGGCAGTCCAGACATCTCCTCGGGGAAGACGTCGTCGAATTCACGTACTACAGCTGGTCTATCCTGCTCCATCTACATAGCAACAAGCTCCACCGGTCTGGCCCGAAACCTGACAAGGCCAAGCGAACTGCTACCTCGACTGAACTCAAACACCGGATGTCCGGGGATCTCGAACACCACCTTCTTCCTCCGACAATCGATCGTAGCTTAAAAGCTCGTAAGCCAATCCATTCCAAGCACGGCATCGTAGTTGATGATGCCGTGGACAATAAAATCAGCGTAAAGCTCATGTCCACAGACCACCAAATGGCAAGAATTGCACCCAAGATGCACCGAGATCACGCCATTTTCTGTAACGATATTCTAACTCTTAGGAAGAGGGGAAGTCGACAAGGAATGCTTCTCCATGAAGCTCCGAGAAATAATGCACATCGATGCACCAGAGTCAAAGAGGAATCGTGCAGGAAATGTGCAAACCAAAATCACACCTATCAACAATCTAACAATCAAACCATATTCTAACAAACAATCATATGCAATCAAACAAACATAAGCTAACAATCAAAACTATCTAAGGAAGGAAACAACTAGTTTGAGGGTTACCTGTGATAACCTCATCCACAGCCTCGCTCTCCACTGCCGTCATCAAATAAGCATGTCTCCTCGGCTGCATAGCCTGCTGAAAAGCCTGCTTCTGTGGAGCGAGGGGTGCTCAGTGACCTGCAGGTACAGGTGCTCTATGCTGCAACGGCTGTGCTGCGACTGGTTCCTTCCAAGGTAGCTTAGACTTCGGGCACTCCTTCATAGTATAAGTAGGATCTCCACAAATCAGGCACTGTCCCAACATCTTCCTACACTGTTCCTTAACATGCCCGGTCTTGCCACAGAAATAGAAAGTCTTCTGAGGAGACACACCTGTCCTCTTGAACTGCACTGGCTGATTAGGCCTAGTCCCAGGCCTAACCACTCCTCTGACCTGCTCCATAGGCCTCTTCCCAGCTCCAGAAATCATACCTCTCTTCTGCTTCGCAATCCTCTCCTGTCTCCGAGCGGCTACCAGCAACTTCTGATATGACTCCATATCCGTCGTAGACATCAGGCTCTGCAAGTCTAGAGAAAGACCATGCAGAAACCTCTGAGCCTTCTCCTCAGCATCCTCTACCATCTTCGGCGCGAAGCGACTCAGCCTAGTAAACTCCTGGTGGTACTGGTCCACCGTCAGATTCCCCTGCTTCAGCTCAATGAAGCGCTGCAACATCTCCCTCCTAGCAGCCTTCGAAAAGTACTCCTCATCGAACCTAGACTTGAAAGTAGCCCAGGGTATAGGGCTCACCAACAACTCCTCCTCTGCATCCCACCAATTTCGGGCATTATCCTTAAGCTGCTTCTTCGCCAGATCAACCCATCCAGCCAGGTTGACCTTCGACATCTTCAGATTATCCTCGGTGTTCCTGATCCACTCCTCTGCAGCCAACGGTCCTTCAGATCCATCAAAGTAAGTCGGGCCCAGCTCCCGAAATTGCTTCGCTCCTGGCTCGTAGCGAGGAGCACTCTGAGTGTTCTGGAGCATGCCCTGCTGCACCTGCATCATCTGATGCATCATCCTCATGATCTCAGCATTGGTGGGCTCTCTATCCGGCTCCTTAGCACGATTGGGCCCACTACCAGATCGGGTCTGTCGTCGTCCAGCCATCTAAGGACATAGAAAACGAACAAACAAATTAGACTCAAAGCTTAATGACCTGGATGTTGCAATTTATTTAATGGACATTCTGTTATTATCGTTGTTCCGTTAATTCGCAATTGCAAGAAGTGACCTGCATGGGCCACCAACAAAACCTGTTACGCCCCGCTTCCCAAAAACGTGGAGGCGAAGCGTGAGAAGGTCCGCTCAGACTTGAAGCTACAAAGCTGCAAGTCCGATAAGCATCAATCACTTTAAACTGCAGGTCCTTGCAACGCGAAACGAAACAAAGATAATAATAAGGAAATGAGACAAAGAATAAATCTCAGAATATCCATAATAATAAATTTCAACATTGCAGAAAAGCCACCAGGCTAAAATAAAAGAGTCTAAAAGAGGCCCCAGCATGGCCAACAAAAGTACACGTACGAAAACAAAGTAATGGTGCAAGCACCGACGACTAACAACAACCTAAAGCAAAAGCAACTCAACAGTCACTAAGACTGGTCTCCGGTGTCCTCGAACTCCTCGACGAACGTAGGCTCAGGCTCAGCGTCAGCAAACACCTCGTCCTCAACAACTGTCTCTGGCTCAGGGTCTAACATGTGACACCCAAAAGAGCAAGGGGCACATGTCAGCAAGTCTACAAGAGACTTGTGCAAGGAAACTGAAAGTAGGTACAAGTAAAGCAACCTAGCAGTTCTAGCATGATGCGATGACATGGCAGTTAAAGTATGAGTGCAACAGGTAAAGTAAAGTAAAGTACGATGATTTGGGTTCAACATTACATATTTAACCCCCCATTTAGCCCTATTTTGTGCTCAAGTGATGCTACATTGTTCTCTAATTCATACGTATTTTCTACACATTTATTTATCAGAGAAAACACACTATTTGAGCACAAAACAGCATTTAACGACGTATTTCTACACATTTTATTTTTTTCCTAGCTTCGTCTCGATCTCACAATTCCAACGACTATTTATTTGTATTTTTCTGAGATCTGTGCTAATTACTGTGTATTTTTGAATGCAGAAATACCATTAAAATGGAGAAATACGAATTAAAATACAAATATACGGCCGAATACGGATCAAATACCACCGGCCCGCTCAACTCCTGTACACGTGGCTGCATCCCCGCACTCCCCCACCTCATCGGACGGACGAAACGACGCCTTACTCGACTTCGGAGATGAGCAGCGCTACGGGTGATGTGGCGCTTCGAGAACCCTCCGATCGCCATCCAACGGCCATCAGCAGCGTGAAATTCGGACGACATGGCACGATCTGGAGCGTCGATTGAAGATCCTACGGTTGGGAACGACGCTCTCGACGACTGCGAAGCGGGCAACATTACGACCGTTCGATCGCAATCGAACGGCCGCGATCAGCCCGAAGCGGCGAACGAAGCGGGGGAATACGACGGCTACGTGGCGCGATCTTAGGCAGCGGCCGATCGATCGGACGGTCGACACTTCAGCCCGGTTTCGACTCGGAGCCGTTAGCGGATGCGGGCGAATTCGAGTTTTAAACCCGACAAAGCTGGACACGTGTCGATCCCATGTTCAATCCCGCACGAGATGAGCGGCTCACGTTTGATCCGACCCAGATCTACGGTCTGGATTCATTTGGGCGCGATATTGGTGCGGGTTTAGACCCGTTAGCAACGTATGAACCCGCAATCTCTTTATAAAAGGCATTTTAGGGTTTTTTGAGCGTATTCTTCCAGATTGGGGCGTATTTTGAGCGTATTGGAGGCTCTAGGAGCCGTATTCTCCCCCTGAAAAATTCTGTAAAATTCCAGAGGCTTATTTTATTATTTCCAGAGAGTTTGAAGTCTTTTCAAGGAGAATTTGTGATATTTTCTTTAACTTCTATCCCGTATTTTGGTGTTTTCAATCGTATTTTGCTATGAACTTGAAGTATTGGGCTATGAAACTTGTTTATTCTTGCATTATGAGTAGCTAAATCTCTGTTGTGCATGGTATGGAGTAGTTAGAGGATATAATTTGTGTTTATTTGCTTGAATATCCTTGTGTTTAATCGTTAAAACGTCGTTAAAATTGTAATCTTTGTTCGTAAATCGAATTTTTCAGATTCCAAAAGAATTGATTTAGTTGATGATCGCCCCAAAAGGGTGAGTTTTGATCTCCCCAAAAGGGAGTTTCATACCGTATTTTTGATCTCTCCAAAAGAGAGTTTCATATCGTATTATAACTTTAGCGACGATCTTTTTGAATATTGTGTTTGAACCCCCAAAAGGGCATCTTCCGATGAGTTGCTCCCAAAAGGAGAATTCATTGAGTTATATTGGGTATTTTCTGGTGGATTGCTCCCAAAAGGAGAATTCATTGCGTTATACCTATCAACCAAATTAATACGAATCGTTGATCCTAACGAACCCATACCATGTGCATACTTTTTTATAGATATTTGTTCTCACGTATTTTCCTTGTTCGTATCATTCACGTATCACCATTCACATCACCATCACCGTCACCATTGTTGAAGTGTTTAGTTTCTTTTCGTTGGCTTTCTATTTGATTTGAATTGTGGTTGCAACAGATTTCTTCCCGTGGATTCGACATCTGGACTCCCAGATTTTACTACTTGTACGGACTCTTGCACTTGAGAGAGAGCACCTTTTCGGAGCCCACCATACGAGCATGGCATTTAAACATGGCATGGATGACAAGTATTAAATGAATCATTCACAAGACAAGTACAAGACAAGTAAGCACCTCGTGCACAGAGATTCCGCCCTTTGGCTAGAGTGGCTGCGCGGGCCAACTCCTAAGCTCAAGTGATCGTTTATCCCTACCCCTCCACGTGTATCGGGCATTGGCTTTTGACCAACACATGAGGCCCGCTTCTGGATCACGAGCCAGGAAGTGTTTTCAACAAGTATGGCGTAGGGGTGCACCTAGCCGGACAAGGAAGTACATGTAATGTAGCGTGTGCTACGAATGCAACAATCACTAGGATGACATGTAAAATGCAATGCATGGCAGTTAAAAGTGCGTACAGATAGAGAATTTAAACGTGACAGATATCAATGCATGAACAAGTTTAAGGGTTCGATCTAGCTTCGTTGTCAAGCTAGATCAATTTAGGTGACGGATCTAGTTTCGTTGTCAAACTAGATCAAGTAGGCGTCTAGCCAGCTATCATTTCACTGACTAGTCTCTTTTACGCTACAAGCAAGGAAGTGGCCTAAAAACATGGCCCTAAGCAAGAGGTGGCAAGTTTCACTTGCCTGCAAATATCACGTCTGAGCACACCGTCCAACGAGTCCAAAATCACAATTATCCTACGTGCACAAGTCCACCGGCCTACATCTGTTTTATTAATCTTGATTAGTGAATTCTAAAACATTTAAAATACTTTAAAAATACTGATTTTAGTCTTGGTTAGCATGCAATTAGGTTGGGGGTCCTAGGGGTGCAAAGCGTTACCTCAACACGACGCGAAAGCTACACTGGCGTCGGGTAGCGACGTCAGGGGTTAGAATAAAAGATCGCGCTCCAAGTCCTGATTCCAATATAGATTCCTCGATGGAAAGTTCAGAGCATCAACCGGAGCAACGGTTCCAGCTTCCAAAGCTAGCACGTGCGACGACGGGCTACGACGTGTCGCAACGTCGTACGCGGTAATTCCTTGAAGAGCAAGCACCTAGGTGGGGCCCACAGTAGTCCTAGGGACCTATAGGGGACCCACAATACCTCTGGAGAACTTGGGGGGCCCACGGTGGCAAGTGGTGCGATGGGTGCGGGGTTGCGACGAATGGCTCTCGGTCGTACAGCCTCGGTGCGGGGGATTCTCTCGGTCGGGCACTGGGAGCGGGCTTGCACAGCGCAGCGGGTCAGTGCGGGGTCGGGCTCTCGGTCGGTGCGAGACAGGCCGTCGGTCGGGCGCCTTGGATGCGGGGGTTGCAACATTGCAACGTTGCGGCTTCGGTCTGTGCGGGCGATCCGCGGTCAGACACGGGCGGAGGCGGGGCGACAGAGCGGGCGACAGCAGCGGGTCGGTGCGGTGCGGGGATGCGGGGATGCAGAGCGGGTCTCTCGGTCTGACCGAGAGATCCTCTCGGTCGGTGCGGCCTTGGTGCGGGGTTGCGATGCAGCGGTTGCAGCGGGTGCGGACGGAGCGGATGAGCGGGGTTGGCTAGCGGTCGGTGCGGGCGAACGGGGGCTGTTTCCTCGGTCGGAGCGGGGGTCGGTGCAGCAACGTTGCGACGATTCGTCGCAACGTGAAATTTGTGTTTTGGGAGCGGCTAGGGTTATTTTCTTGCGAAAATAGGTCTTCCTAGGGGTTGTTTATATAGTGTAGATGGGTTGACTAGGTCTAGGGCTATTCCTAATGGGATTAGGAGTTTAAAATAATTTAAAATTCAAATCTCACCAACTCCAACTCACCCAAGGCTAGGGTGCGGCCCAAATGAGCTGGAAATTGGCTCAAAAATTCTTTAAAATGTTTTAAACTCAAATAAATTTTTTTTGGCCGAAATTAATTTAAAACCTAGCTTTCAAAAATATTTTAAACCTTGCTAAAAATATAAAAGTGGTCAAATGAACTTCAAAAATTATAAAATAAATATCGGGGTGATCGTGATGACAAAAGTGAGCTAACTAAGAAGACAGATCTCAATTTCGATGTCGGACGACGAAACTAAAAATAGAAACGTCTCCCGTCAAGAGTGAGAATCGCAACGTCTCATCGAATAAGATTAAATTGTGGGAAAACGACTCGAGAAACGTCGTTCCAAATTAGTGCCACTATTTAATACTCTCAGAGACGTTCACAACGGCATATCACAACAAAGTGTTCGCAAACAAATAATGTCTAAAATAAACATGTGCACGGCCAAAAGCACGTGCACGAACAAAGTACAACGAAAACAGACCGTTACATATAAGATATACATAACTCAAGCAATCACATGGGACTACGATCGCTTTGAGTGAAAGAGCAAAACTCATCACAACGCACTGTAATGTGAGCGTAAAGTGTTAATAAAGAGATGCGAACAATTGAGTCTAAACGAAGAACAATATAAAATCATTGTCAAACCAAACATATCATGAACCGTCACTAACGATGTGTTGGCCTTGCCGAAGGTCGGATATTTGGAATGTAATAGGCAGTTGGCCCCTTGAAGGCTGCCAATAGTCGCTGGTTGGCTTGTGGCTAGCTAGCTGATGGCGGTCGATGATAATGGGCGGCCACCGTCCGATGGTGGGTAGCGACGGCCATCCGACGACAGGCAATGACAACAAGCCACTACCTATATTTGGCACAAGAATGATCCACTTTGTTCTGTACTGGATTTTCATGCATGGATAATAGCTTTGCATAGGATTTGTATCAGTTAATATGATTTTAGACATACGAATATCCACTCGACAGAAGAAATATTGAAAACATTCACTTCGACGCTCATGGATAGTGAGCAGTGAAGTGAGTAAATTGTTAAGCATAAATATCCGGACGGGTCCAGATATAATGGAAACCATTGCAGAAATTGCATAGGAAGTGATCGACTGTTTGGATGGACAAGGCATTTTGTGTTGGGCTATGTTACGGCCAAAAATCCAACGAATTGTCTGCTTTCGGGGCAGTGGTCCAG
Source organism: Scilla litardierei (assembly GCA_030789695.1). Classification (NCBI taxonomy): domain Eukaryota; kingdom Viridiplantae; phylum Streptophyta; class Magnoliopsida; order Asparagales; family Asparagaceae; genus Scilla; species Scilla litardierei. Next base: position 164,505,201 of record CM061140.1, on the reverse strand, counting down.
TCTGGAAGCTTTGGGCTTGTTTATGCCAAAGTGAGATTTGACATATCAATGATGGCCCTAACCTAAAACAGAAGTTTCACTGCGCACATGGTTGGTAATGGTGACTATGGGTTGGACTCATATTGACATGAATATCTATAGGCTTTTCTACATAACCTCTATCATTATACGGGGGAAGTGGGAGGTTTTAGAGGCTCAAACAAATACATGCAGAGTTTTTTGCCTTCGGGGTGGGGGTGGGTGGGTGTTTGAGGAGGTTATATCTTACCCTTTTCCACATGTCTGCGCGGATATTTGAAGATTGATTGATGATAAATGTTGGCATGATAAATGTCTGAAAGGAAAACCCTAAACATATTATGTATATTTCGATTATTTTAAAAGAAGCTAACTTGATCGTAAGAAGGTCATGTATTGCGAGCCATCATAAATAAAGCTAGATAGAATGTGATACGGGCCTTCCAGAATGGGCCAAGATCAAATGGCCCAAGCCCGTGTCGCGGGCAAGCGGCCCCGAAGAGAAGCTGGCCCAATGGCAAGGCCCCCACAAAGGCTTGGAGTCGGCTGGCCGTGGATCGAAGCGGTCGTCACCACTGGCATACGTCAGCAGGAGCTAACCGCTCCCCTTAAAGCCCGTCACCTTAATCACCATTAAGGGGCCCCATTACACCCACCTTCATGATACATGAATGTGTCATCAAAGTGGCGGGTCGTCGGGGCAGAAGTGGAGGACGTCGAGGAGACGTGGCCTTGAAAGACTCATATAAAGAGACTCAAGGTACAACATACAAAGGGATCGCTTCCTGGATACCGAAAGTACGGAGGTATTCATCTCACACGACCTTGTCTTACACCCTATATTTCTCCTCCACAGCTCGGCCCGTGGATTCGCGTATCGGTCTCCCCGTGAGCCATACCGATCCCACCGAATACCCACCAGACCCGTTCTGACTTAGGCGTCGGAGGGGACTTGGTCGAAACCAATGTCCGACCCCCCTGGCGAGCTTCCTCGTCTATTCAAGTCAAGTAGATCCAGCAGCGCCGAGGCTACCCCTCTGCGTCTTCCCAGCGGAGCCGAGCACCCTCACCCCCCGAGCCCGCTCGTCTCCACCACAAGGAGGTCCTCACTTTGTCGAAGCTACCCTTCGACAATCCGACGTGAGGATCTGTGCGTCACTCACCAAGCGAACGTGCCTCCAACCGATCCCGTAGGTCCAACGTGTCCCTTTTGACCACGTTGACGTCCTGCCATCCAGTCAACAAATCAGTGGTGAGAAAACACCCAGAAACATCTGGAGCCATCTGTGGGAAGCCGAACAATCACCCACATCAAACACCCGCATCGCCGAAAGGGAACCAGCTTGCAACGAAACAGGACGCATGCCCCCCATCCACGAGGAGGGCGACTACGTCTTGCCTGAAAATGGGCACAGCCACACCAATGCGGGCACAAGCGGCTCGTGCTCGGTGACTCAGGAACAGCTCCGTCTCTTCACCCAAGAGACAAACTCCCACATCCGGAAACTGGCTGCGGAAATTCAGCAGCTCGGGGGCAACCCACGTCTTTCGGAAGGGGGGTCAGCAGCCATCTCCGATCGACAGGAGCTCCATCATCTGCTGCGCTCGGCTGTGGTCACCGACTACGGTGGCGAAAGCGCCAACCCAGAGCGACAGTTCACTATGCCAAACTTCATCCCGGTGCGGTCTCTTACACCCACCTCACTCCAGGACGAGGTGGGCGGAAGGCCCGAGTGGACCAGAGACGAGTCGACCACGACCTCGTCCCAGAGACCATGCTCAGTGCACCGACGGTCGTCCGACCATCGAGCCACCGAGAATCGACGGGGTCAGAGCGGGAGCCCCTGCCAGAGGAGGCATAGGGGTTGGGAGGATCGCCACGGCAGAAGAAGCACTCGGCGACCAATGCCTATCCACAGTCGGGATGGGCGTCGATCGGGCTCTCCTCAGACCCCCGTCAGCCCACCGGGCAGCTTGGCCCCCACACCGAAGCACTGGTAGGCCCTGGGGGCCCCAGGGACAATTGCTGCCCGTTAGCAAGGAGCATTACCGATGCCCTGGTACCATCCAGATTCAAGGTGCCGGCCTTAGAGAAGTACGATGGCACGGGGGACCCGGAGGATCACGTGATGGATTACGAAGGGGTCATGGCATTCCAGGACACCGATGACACCCTGCTCTGCCGAGGCTTCTACTTCACTCTCTGGAAGTCTGCTAGGAGCTGGTACCATAGCCTCCCCAACCTCTCCATCAGCAACTTCAAAGACCTCTCCCAGAAATTCTGCAAACAATTCATGGACTGCCGACAGATAAAGCCGGACTCGGAGCTTCTGTTCAATGTAATACAGAGGCCGGGCGAATCCCTAAGGAGCTACGTGCACCGCTTCAACGTCAAGAGGCTGCACGTGAAGAGCTGCCCCGAGATGGTCGTGAAAACGGCCCTGAAGAAATGACTCCGACACAGGGGCCTAAAGAAGTCGCTGCACAACGAGCCTGCGAGAGACCTCGTGGAGGTAATAGCCCGGGCGGAGCGTTACATGCTGACCGAGGAGGCATTGGCAGTAGAGGAAGGATGTCATGTCCTATTTTGCACTATATGGGTATTGTACTGAACACGCGTGGTATTTCTACCAACGATGCATACGTGGGCATGAAATAAGCGTAGATATCGATGTATATGATGTAGTGCAAGGAGGATTAGGCCGTAATACGTGGCTAAGGGAAGAGAATGCGAAATGTGAATGCGGGAGAAGTGCAAATGACGTCGTGGGTGTAAAACAACAGGAATGTGTTGGACGTGTGTGCGTGGTGCATGTATGCATGTGTTGACATGCATGGGTGTGTGTGGGGAAACCATACAAGTGTGAAAGGGGTTATAGGTCAATGGAAACCCCCGTAAATATTTAGAAAGGCGAGGGGCAAAACGGTCATTTGGACTAAAACTGCTGTGCGTACATACTAAAGTTGTGTGTGCATAAAGTAATGGCAAACTTGTAAATATCTAAAAGTTGAGGGATATTTTTGGGAGGGTATTTTGGTCATTTAACATGTCTCATGCTTATCCTTAGGAGCTTCTAGTGCTAGATATTTTAGAGAGAAACTTCTCTCTTTTTCTCCACTTTTCTTCTCTTTTCCTTTTCATTTTTCTTTCTTCCTTTTCTTTCCTAATTAGGCCGGCCACCCTACCCTTCTCCTTCCCCTATTTCATCAAATGAAAACCCTAATTTCCATGCCCTAATGGAAGGAATTCAAGCTTGCTTCAAGTGAGAAAGAAGTAGAGAAGAAAAGAAGATGAGGAGGAAAAATTCAAATTTTGAGGTAGGATTCCAACTTGGTTTTGGAAATCTAATTAGGGTTTCTTTTCCCCATGTTTTTATATCATGTTTTACCAATATGAATTAGTGGTAATCAAATTGATGTGCCATGATTTAATTTTCATGAATATACTATTGAAATTCCAAGCAAACTTATCTCTTTTGAATTTCTGAAATTCTGTTTCATGTTGTTGCTGTAATTACTGTTACTGTAGCTCGAATTAGGGTTCGAAAAAATATATGAGCTTGTAGATATTGAAGTTCTACCCCAAAATCATATAAATTTTGATATATGTTAAATTCAGAATTTGGGAGGATAAATTCCATCTTTACAACATGTCTGTTTGATTTTCAGTCTTGACACAGTTTAGTAAAATTGGCCTAAACACTTGCACACATCATGGAATTTTATGATCTTGGTCTTGTTGGAAAGTTAATAAGTTTTTCTAAAAATTCATCAGGGTGTTTATATGTCGAATTTCTGGCTCCAACATGCCCAAAATTGGCTTTCAATACAGACCCTAAAATCTGTCGGAAAAACAGCTTTGACACACTTTACCAAATAATTCACTATAAATCATATACTTAATATTTTTGCCTGAAAGTTTTATCTGTGAATCCAGGAATAGTATATATATAACTTTCATTTGGGACAATTTGTCAAATTCTCAATGTAAATGGATGTTATATGGCCATGTATTGTCACTTCCTGCAATTTCAGCAGGATGAATTAATTAAGCGTTGTTCTTATTCATTAATTGTGGTTAATTGGCCATCATTATTCTTGCTTATTATGGTTGTGTGGTAGAATTAATGTTCATGCCCTTGGCACATCTAAATGATATTGTGTTGCCTTGATATGAATTACGTCCGTCATGTGTTCGCTGAAATGACTCAATGAAACAAAAGTTGAGAAAGATGCGGAATGGGCATGTATATATTTGTAATATGAGAGAGGATGTGAATGGGCAATGTTTTAGGACACGGATGGCACTACATGGAGCGAGAGCCACAGTAGGAGGCGGGGGGATTCGCTGTGGGCCATGACCGTGTAGGCACATCTTGACTCCATCGGTAGTTGCCACCGTTGAGAACAGAGTAGATCACGATACACTTGCACGCCGGCACATTCATGGGATCCCATTGCATTGCATTACATTGCATCTCAGCATCATTATGTATTATTATATCCATTGTGTGTGATGTGTTACATATATGCAATGTACGTGTGTTGTGTGTTGTGCATTGTATGTATATTTATATGTTTGTGCCTTGTATGTTTATTTGTGTATGTGGTTTGTGTATTGTTGTGACAAGTCTTGTATGTATAATTCATTGTTATTTGATACAACAGATGTGTATGGAATTATGACAATCATGAGATATCACATTGAGATAAGACCATTGGTCGAAAGACATATGAATATTCGATAATTAGATATGCGGCCATGTGCCAAATGAGGCAAAATAATGACATAACGGGGCAATGAGCCAAAATGATGCATGACATGACAATCATTAGTAGTTAATTAGTTTGGTTGATGTTTTCTTTTAATTAATTCAATTTTAAAATAATAAATAAGAAGTTGGCATATTACTCCTTCTGCTGGCAGCACTTCCCTTCCTTTACTTGATTCACTAGTGACACTGTGTTATAATTCTGACACTTGTGATTCCCCTATTAGAATGTGGTTGTATGAATATTTGTATCAATATTCGTGCTAACCTTTTCTTACAGTAGATCGACAGTTCAATTTCGCTATATATGTATTATTTCCCCTACCTTGCCTTGTGAATTAATAACCTTAAAATGATGTTCCAAATCCAAGTTGGTTCCTACTGGGGCTCACATTGACGTGCTCCTCCCTATTTTTCAGGTAGCAGGGGCGGCACGGTTAAAGGTGACTTGAAGTTGGGTTCAGGGGTAGCCTTTGGTGAAAGATGGCGGTGTTGTGTAGTGATGGGGTTTGTGCAGTGATATACCTGGACTATGCATATAAATGAAACATGATATATATATAATGGTGTTGTTGTTCATGAGATTGTTCGATATTATTATGGAGCTTCACTTGTACTATCCCAGCATGTGCGCAGTGGCCTGCTTATACAGTTCTTCTTTCTTTCTCTTTTCCTCTCTTATCACCCTCACTCTTCAGGATACTTGGGAAAAAAAATTAGATGCCGAGTATTCTGGAGAACGGGGCGTGACAAAGAAGGTCTCCCACAGGGGCCAAGCGGGGCTCCAAATGGGACGAAAGCGAGCGCCGCGAACCGAACGACCACATGCAGGAGAAGAAGGCAAGGGGAAAATAGCGCAAGGAGGAAGCGCGACCCCCCCAGGCTGAATACCACTAAAGACACCGTCCTAACACATGCTTAGAAAGAGGGCCACATCAGCAAGGCACCCCCGAAAATGAAGAGTGGCAGAAGAGGCAAGGAGAAATACTACAGGTACTGTTGGATATGGAAGACGTTTGTACACCCTTGTGGGGGATGTACGAGGGAATACGGACCTCGAACGTCACGTACACGAAGTCGTGTACAAAGGGAATCTGTTCCCTTGCGGAGAGGATCTCTGGATGAGTGGGAAAGTCGCATTATATATGCATAAGTGCATGCGACATATGGCTAATAAAGGGGGAATATCTTAAGCTTATGTTGTACCATGCATATGGTACAACTTAAGCTTATAATGTGCCATGTATCATGGTACACCTTAATTAAGTTGTTCCAAAGGAACAACTTACCCTAAAATAACTACCTTGGGGGCTATAAATAAGACCCAAGGGTAAGCCATTTCTTACACCATTTGCATGAAATTCATGCATGCATCTTCATCCTAGCGAAGCTCTGCAGAAATCCTTTCTCTCCCTCTTATCCAAGTTCTTAATCTAAAGTAGAGATTTAGATTGTGGATTAGTAGCCTTACTCCGTTCGTGAGAAGACTCGATCCGTCGTGGCGAATCCGAAGGCGAAGTTCGTAGACTACCGTGCCGCATACGCAAGCGTAAGTCTAAACTTCATGTTATCGATCCTAACTCTGTTTTGGACAGGATCCTACATTGGTATCAGAGCCATACGGGTTCGCCCCGGAGAAACTATGAACGAGTCGTTGTCTTTTTCACGGATGGGTATCCTACCATTACGGATATGGTAGGAACGCTTCGTGACGGAGAGAACGCAGCGGTTGTTCTTTTCACGTTAGGGTCTTCTGTCATGACGGATATGGCAGGAACTCTCCGTGACGGGAAGAACCGACCGTTCATATCGTCAAACTCGCTCTCTTCATGGATGCTGAGTCTCCATTCATATGGAATGGGCGCTCTCTTCATGTGGAGCGCGTAGTTTACGAATTTTTGAAGTGGGTTCATTTTTTGGCACACGGCCATTGGAGGACAACTACTTCCTCGACGAACGGGTGCTTCACCGGAGAAGAAGGTGGTGGTTATTCCCATCGGGGAAGATGAATTTTTTTGTGCATGTGCACCATGACCAAATGGGTTATGAAGGCCATGTACCCCCCTCCCCATGCGGAGGGGGTTGGCTACGGCCAATAACCACCGCGGCAACCCCCTCCGGCGGGGGTGTGCGGCCTCCCATGAAAGGGGAAACCGGCCATGGCCGGTCAAGGCAAAAATGCCATGGCCGGGCCATGGCCGGCCGGCCATGGCCGGCCATGGCCATGGCCGGCCGGCTCTGGCCGGCCACGGCCAGGGCCAGAAGGCCCTGGCCGCGGCCAGGCCAGAAGGCCCTGGCCGCGGCCAGGCCAGGGCCTGGCCTCCCTGGCCGAGGCCAGGGCAGGAGCCCTGGCCCCGGCCAGGGCTTTGCCGCCCTGGCAGAGGCCAGGGCAGCGCCCTGGCCTCAGGCCAGGGCCCGGCCGCCCTGGCCGAGGCCAGGGCAGAGGCCCTGGCCCCGGCCAGGGCCCGGCCGCCCTGGCAGAGGCCAGGGCAGCGCCCTGGCCTCAGGCCAGGGCCTGGCCGCCCTGGCCGAGGCCAGGGCAGGGGCCCTGGCCCCGGCCAGGGGCCACTGGCCGAGGCCAGGCCAGGCAGAGGCCTGGCCGGCCTCTGGCCTAGGCCAGGCCAGTGGCCAGGCCGGCCCTGGCAGTGGCCAGGGCTGCCGCATGCCGTCCTTGGCCGGGAGCCGGACTGATCGGCACTGGCCGGGGGAAGTTTCAGACCAATTCGGCAAAGGCCTTGGTCGAACTAGCCTATACGGGGCCAAATGACAGTCATCTGCATCAAATTTCTCTCATATGGGGGGAAACGCCTGGATCCATACGGGAGCCGGCGACGATAATTTGCAGAAAAATCCCCAAAAGGGGGATCCGACCTAGGCACGGCTACGGCTCATTCCCGACAAATGGTCAGTAAGTGCCGAATATTTCACTAGTATCATAAGGGTACTAAGTTGAAATATATTTTATTTGAAAAATACGTTTTCATACGTTTTGAAAAATAAGTTTTCAAAAACGCTTTTCCGCTGCAAAGTACTATAAGAGTACTAACATTTGATAAAGTGAGGGAGAAATATTGAAAGTTACTCTAGATAGTGATCGGAAACATAGTGACCTTTCCGACTCTAGAGTAACATCTTCAATATTTTTCGAAAGTAACTTATCAAATTATGAATATCATTCCAAGTGGGAGTTGATTTTAGAACTATCCATATGGGATATTCTATTATCATTTCAAGTGGGAATTATATTTGAAAAATACGTTTTCAAACTCGTTTTTTTTTCCGCTGCTAGTACTATAATAGTACTATTGTTTGATAAGTGATGGGGGAATATTGAAGGTTGTTCTAGATGGTGATTGGAATCAAAGAGACCTTTTCGATTTTAGAACAACATCTTCAATATTTTTCGAAAGTAACTTATCAAATATAATATAATTTCAAGTGGGAATTATATTTTAAGAATTTTATGCAATATGTTTTTGATCGAACCTTCGGTTTTTATGTCTTTTGCAGCATTTTAAAAGTAAAATGTCTTCCGCTTCAAAGAATATCGTCGCTGAGTTAAACAAAGGTGAAAAACTCAACGGCGATAATTACAAACTTTGGTCCATCAAGATACAATACGTTCTAGAGGAGCAAGAAGTGCTCGAAACTCTAAAGAACGTTATGATTGAACCTGAGTTGGGCACTACGGCCCAACACCGACGAGACAAGGAAGCTTTTGATGCTTGGTCTCGGAAGAACAAGATAGCGCGCATTACGTTATTAAGCAGTATGGCTGATGACATAATGCGCATCTTCCGATAACATGACCTAGCCATGGACATATGGTCCAAGCTAGAGGAGAAGTTCGGTGGCACATCGGTGTCCAAACTTCGCGCCTTAACTATAAAGTTCGATACATATAAGAAACGTCCAGATCATTCCATGGGGAAACATCTGCGACATATGGCGAACCTTATATCAGAGTTAAAGGACGCATGTCATGTGCTCACAGATGAGCAACAAATCCAAGCAGTCATACGTTCCCTACCAAATGGGTGGGACCAAATGAAGATGCATCTCACTCACAATGAGAGCATCAAGACCTTCAGCGATGTTTCCAAGCACCTCGAATTAGAGGAAGAGCGACTTGCGGCTGCCAAGCCAAGTGCAGAAGTGCACATGGTTGCTAGTTCCTCACACGGGGGAAAGAAAAGGAAAAATCGTTCGAAGTTCACTAATGAACGTAATAAGCAACCTGAGTCTACCAAGAAACCTAAACATAAGGGTGTGCACAAGAAATGGCACAAGAAGAAAGACTTGAAGAGGATCAAGTGCTTCAAGTGCAACAAGCTCGGTCACTATGCTCGTTCGTGTACGAGTGGAGGCGACGAGGTAACTTGTAAATATACTAGTTACATATGTGTTTCTAGTTCAATATTTCTTGTGGAATCTAATCCATTTTGGATAATTGATTCAGGTGCCACCGACCACATAGCAAGGGACAGACGGTCCTTCGTGGAGTATCACCGGATACCCCAAGGAACGAAGTGGATCTATGTAGGAAACAACACACGTGTTGAAGTGAAAGGCGTTGGGACTTGCAAGCTAGTCTTGGACAACGGCCGCACTCTCCTACTTCATGATGTCCTCTTCGCTCCAGATATTCGAAGGAATATAATTTCTGTGGTTGTATTAATGGGTCTTGGCTATAACTGGTTTTTTCATGATTGTAATGTGGACTTAAGTTGTAATAATACTCTTATTGGTACTGGGTTTGTATTTAAAGGATTTATTGTAATGAGTACAATGTATGATTCCTCATGTAATGAAAATTTCCTTATTGCAAATTCTAAGACTTATGAGTCTGATGTGAATTGTTGGCACGCAAGGCTTGGTCATATTGGACCAACGCGTATGGATAGACTCGCCAAACGTGGTCTTCTATCCAATGTTTCAAAGGTTGAAATGCCGACCTGCGAACATTGCCTTGTGGGGAAATCTTGTCGCAAGCCGTTTGGAACCGGCACAAGGGCCGAGGTTCCATTACAGCTTATCCATTCGGACATATGTGGTCCGATGAATGTCAAGACAAGACGCGGAAAGTCCTATTTCATCACTTTTATTGATGATTTCACCCGATTCGGACATATCTATTTGATATCCCACAAAAGTGAAGCTTTGGCTTGCTTTAAAAACTATATGAGTTTAGTGGAGAATCAATTAGATCACAAGATTAAGGTCTTGCGAACCGATAGGGGCGGTGAATATCAATCAATAAGTTTTAAGGAACTCTGTGATGAAAAAGGCATAGTACATCAGGTAACTATGCCTTATACTCCTCAACAAAACGGTGTTGCAGAAAGGAGAAATAGGACTTTAATGGAAATGGTCCGTTCAATGATGGCGCAAGCTAACTTGCCAATCACCTTTTGGGGAGATGCATTATTGACGGCCACTTTCATTTTAAACCGTGTACCCTCGAAATCAGTTAGCTCCACTCCTTATGAGTTGTGGAACCAAAGGTCTCCTGACTTAAACATTTTGAAACCTTGGGGATGTGCATCCTACGCACATATTTCCTCCCATAAGTATGGCAAACTTGGGCCAAGGGGAAGGAAATGTATCTTTATACGATACGCAGAAAACTCCAAAGGTTATGTTTTTGTTAGTCAGGAAGACAATGGTGGGCTAATTGAGTTTGAGTCGAGGGATGTCACTTTCTTGGAAAACGAGTTTCCAAGACAGGGCGAGATAAGTCAGGACTTATCTCTATTTGAGATTTATGATCAAGAAGGATTACCTCATTCGAGTGGGAGAATTCTTGGTGAAAAATGAAAATACGTTTCAACCTTCACCAATGGATTATACGAATGACGATTATCCTATTCCATACGGGAATAATGATCCAAGTGGGAGCAATTCTAACGACATTCCAAGTGGGAGTGATATTAGAATTGATCTAAATTCAAGTCAACAAGGACTTGAAGAATCTCAAATACGACGTAGTAGTCGTACAAGGTTGGCTCCTCTAAGATTTGAGGATGAATTTCCGCAAACCTTTATACTTTACTACAAGAAGATGACGAGCCTGCTACTTTCAAACAGGCCGTATCTTGCCCTGCTAAAGACAAATGGATGGAAGCGATGCAAGAGGAATTAGAATCCATGAAAGTTAACCAAGTCTGGGACTTAGTTGACTTACCCAGAGGACGTAGAGCTATTGGGAACAAATGGGTTCTCAAGATCAAGCATAAGGCTGATGGCTCTATTGACAGATATAAAGCTCGCCTTGTCGCGAAAGGTTTTACGCAACAGGAAGGGATAGACTACGAAGAGACCTTCTCACCTGTTGTTCGTTTTACCTCAATTCGCCTGATTCTTGCAATGGTAGCTTGCTTAGACCTCGAATTACATCAAATGGATGTAAAGACTGCTTTTCTCAATGGAGAATTGGACGAGGAGATCTATATGGAACAACCAACAGGGTTTGTAAAAGAAGGAAACGAACATAAGGTTTGTAAACTTCTTAAATCCATATATGGTCTTAAACAATCCTCGAGGCAGTGGTATATACGATTTCAAGAGGTTGTCTTATCAAATGGATTTTCCATGCTTGATGAAGATAACTGTGTATATATCAAGAGGAATAAGAACAAGTATGTTATTATGTCTCTATATGTAGATGACATCTTAATAGCCGGAAATGACAAGGGCTTTGTGATGGATATCAAGGCTTGGCTTTCATCAGTTTTTGAGATGAAAGACATGGGAGAAGCCGCATATATCCTTGGAGTTAAGATTTCAAGGAATCGTTCGAAGAAACTTCTTTCTCTTTCACAGGAGACTTATATAAAGAAGGTTCTAGAACGTTTTAATATGCAGGACTGCAAGTCCATTGATACTCCAATAAGCAAGTGCGACAATTTATGTCTGAAATCATGTCCGAAGAACCAAAAAGAGAAGGAGATTATGGAAAAAGTTCCATATTCCAGTGCAGTTGGTAGTCTAATGTACGCTATGATGTGCACTAGACCGGACATCTGTTTTGCAGTTGGAATGGTAAGTCGTTACCAATCCAACCCAGGGCAAGTACACTGGAAAGCGGTTAAGAGGATAATGCGGTATCTCAAAGGAACTGCAGACTTTGCTTTATGCTATCAAGGAGATGCCTTGAGGCTCGAAGGCTACACTGATGCTGATTGGGCGGGTGATCTCGATGAGCGACGATCGACCTCAGGATATGTTTTTCTACTCGGATCTGGTGCAATATCCTGGAGTAGCAAGAAACAATCCTGCATCGCACTTTCAACCATGGAAGTCGAGTTTGTAGCATTTAGCATGGCAGTTCAAGAGGCTGTTTGGCTTAGGAAGTTCTTAGACAGGCTAATTAATGCAAGTGACTCAGGTGCTGTACCTATACACAGCGACAGTCAAGCATCTATAGCCTATGTCAAAGATCCGAAATTCCATTGTAAGACCAAACACATAGATATCCGCTACAAATTTGCAAAAGACTATGATAAGACCAAGAAGGTAGACATAAGGTACATATCTACGCATGAGATGATAGCGGATCCGCTTACAAAGGCGATCCCCAGAGATGTGTTTTACAAACACTTATCATCTCAAGGATTGCGTAAGAGCTGAGTTGTACCAATGTAAATTCCCATGTCTGTAAATGATCAAAATTAATAAAAGAATAAGTTCTTTTTCAAACATTGCATATGAATTTCTTAAGAAATGTTTGTGTACATTTTTGAAATCTCAGCTGAATTGTGTGTATGTCGGACAGATTAAGGTTGGCTCTCTCACATGAGCAACCGCCTTATCTTATCAGATGGATAAGATAGAGATGAGACTAGTTTAAAGTCAAAATCATTAGACGAATGATTTAGAGTCATGACTTAAACAAGATAGTCGAATGAAAGATCTGCATCATATGGATGCTTACAAAAGATCTGAGATCTGTATCACAAGGATATTTGAAAGAGATCTCATAGGATTTTTTCCTATTTGTCTTATGCAGGATGAGAGTCCGTGAATATTTCACGAGTAGTAAGGGGACTCAAAAAGATAGTCACTGTGGTGTCTGATTTTAATATCCGTACAACATCATTAAGACATACTCTCCCTGGGAAAGGAGTGATGTTGTAATACGTGTTCATACCACGTATGCATTTCGACCACTGAGTTAGTAGCAATAGTGTTTGCTATTATGTGAGACTCAAAGGCCATATGGGTCTGTACTCTTACCCTCAAGGACTCCAATTGGTTCCTTTAGATTTGACGAAATGATCGCTATCTTAGCGTGTTACTTATGGGCTATGATAATTCGGCTCGGCGGGGCACGTTAGAAAAGCGAGTCTAGTCAAGATCAGAAGGTTCGCAAGAAGAGGAAGATTGATTTCATATTCGCATTTGGACTTTAATGATTCAAAGCTGGCCAGCCAATTGTAATCCAGATGGGATTCAATTGTTGAATATAAAGTATAAGAAATGTGAAGGAATAATCTAGGGTAAAGCATGCGTTGAACTACTCAACTTTGCACCTTCGAGGTCGTTGTGTATCTCTAACAAGTGCACAACAACAGACTCTACGCGCATGACGGTCGCACGGTCTATTTCTCGGTATGATAGATGAAAGAACTAAGGGAAAGACGTTCTCTTACAATCCCCTCAAGTGTGAGTGGGAGATGTTGGATATGGAAGACGTTTGTACACCCTTGTGGGGGATGTACGAGGGAATACGGACCTCGAACGTCACGTACACGAAGTCGTGTACAAAGGGAATCTGTTCCCTTGCGGAGAGGATCTCTGGATGAGTGGGAAAGTCGCATTATATATGCATAAGTGCATGCGACATATGGCTAATAAAGGGGGAATATCTTAAGCTTATGTTGTACCATGCATATGGTACAACTTAAGCTTATAATGTGCCATGTATCATGGTACACCTTAATTAAGTTGTTCCAAAGGAACAACTTACCCTAAAATAACTACCTTGGGGGCTATAAATAAGACCCAAGGGTAAGCCATTTCTTACACCATTTGCATGAAATTCATGCATGCATCTTCATCCTAGCGAAGCTCTGCAGAAATCCTTTCTCTCCCTCTTATCCAAGTTCTTAATCTAAAGTAGAGATTTAGATTGTGGATTAGTAGCCTTACTCCGTTCGTGAGAAGACTCGATCCGTCGTGGCGAATCCGAAGGCGAAGTTCGTAGACTACCGTGCCGCATACGCAAGCGTAAGTCTAAACTTCATGTTATCGATCCTAACTCTGTTTTGGACAGGATCCTACAGGTACCACAAAGACAACGGCAATGACACCGACGATTGCTGGCACCTGAAGAAGGACATTGACAAACTAATCAACCGCGGGCACATGAAGAACTTTGTCGACGACCCAAAGACAATCCCCAGAGAGGGGACGTCCAAACAGATGGACAAAGTAAAAAAGGTGAACATCATCCAGACCGCCCTGCGCATCATCGAATGAGGAGGTGCGACGATAACCCGTAGCTCCTCCCATGTGAGACTAGCTTGCCACTATCTTCCCTGCTTTTTTCTTTCCAAAATGTATTCCCAATTTAGAGAATGAAACACAAGTTCGTACGAAAGCAATCGTGTCTCTTCCCTCCCCAGTGCACCGGACCTCGAGGTCGACCGTCAGGCAGGGGCAACTCCCCAGGCAACCAACCACGCCGATCACCTGTAAGGCTGGGGTAACTCCCCCAGCATGAAGATCGCACCGATCGACCATAAGGCTGGGGCAGCTACCCCAGCAAGCCCATCACGACGATCTTCCGTAAGGCTGGGGTAACTCCCCCAGCAGGACGATCGCACCGATCGACCACGAGGCTGGGGGCAACTCCCCCAGCGGGCCGATCTCGACGATCACCTGTAAGGCTGGGGCAACTCTCCCAACAAGGCGATCGCACTGATCGACCATAAGGCTGGGGCAATCCCCTAGCGGGCCGATCACGACGATCGTTAAGGCTGGGGCAACTCCCCCAGCAGGACGATCACACCGATCAACCGTAAGGCTGGGGGTAACTCCCCCAACAGGCTGATCACAACGATCGACCATAAGGCTGGGGGCAACTCCCCTAGTAGGCCTGTCCGTCGCTCTACTGTAAGCCTGGGGGTAGCTCACCCAGATGGCTGACTGACCCGATTGACCGTAAGGCTGGAGCCAACTCCCCCAGTAGGCCAGTCCATTGATCGACTGTAAGCCTGAGGGTAGCTCCCCTCAGCTGGCGACCCAATCGCCCGTAAGGCTGAAGCAAGTCCCCCAGTGGGACGATCACACCGATCAACCATAAGGCTGGGGCAACTCCCCCAGCGGGCTGATCACAATGATCGCCCATAAGGCTGGGGGCAACTCTCGCAGCAGGCCGATCACACCTATCAACCATAAGGCTGGGGGCAACTCCCCCATCAGGCCGATCACAACGATCGCCTGTAAGGCTGGGGCAACTCCATTAGCAGGCCGATCAATTGTAATGCTGGGGGCAACTCCTCCAGTAGCTCGATCAACCGTAAGGCTAGAGGCAACTCCCCCAGCAGGCCAATCACAACGATCGTCCGTAAGGCTGGGATCAACTCCCCCAGCAGGCCGAACACTACGGTCGCCCGTAAGGCTGGGGCAACTCCCCCAGCGGGCCGACCATCGGAACAGACCGCAAGGCTCGGGCGACTCACCTAGCGAGCCGACCCCTAACTCAGCCGTCAGGCTCATGTTCGACCTTAATACCGAGGGCAACCCCTCGGCAGACCGAGCATCCATTCAGTTGAAAGACCGAAAACATTTCCTTGGAACTGGCCGGGCAGACCGACCATCGGGCAAGTCGAGGCAGTTCTCCCAGGACCGTCTACTCGACCTAGCGGAAGACAAGATGTCTGCCAGGAAACATCCCGTGAAGACCGGAGAACATCCACCAGGAAAACACCGATCGCCCTCAACAGGCTGATGGCCCCGATCTACCACGTAACTGGGAACAGCTCCCCCAGCAGACCGATCGGCCCTGATCTCCCTTAAAGGCTGGAGGGCAGCCCCCCGACAAACCGATCATCACGATCGCCCACAAGGCTGGGGCCACTCTCCCAGCAGGCTAATCACCCCGGTAAGACAATGACTCAACCGGTGCAAAGAGAGCCTCCCGCAGCTCAGGCCAGCGGACCGCCCCGGCCTGAACACCGGAAGGGGGGCAGCTAAGCGTCAGAAGCACAGTCCAGAGAACACTCGACAAAAACATGACAACACTCAAAACGGTAAAGATCTCAAAGATTTATATTTCAAAATTCAAAACATTGTTCTTTACAAGGGAGGTGACAAAAACGGGAAGACATTGCCTACGACACCTGGGCCTGAGAAGAAGCATCCCCAGGGCCCTCCCCCTGCCCTGATTGGATGGGCTCCTTAGGGCCGGCCGGAGGACGAGGAAGTATATGCCGGACCCGCTCCTCGAACCTCAGGAAACCGTCCCAAAAGACCCCCACGATCCTCGGGCCAAGGATGTCTGCGTAGGTCTGGAACGCCTCCCGGAGAGATGCCGCGATCCTCGGTGCTAGGACCTCCTCGTAACCCATCTTTACCTCCTCGACGAGTCGGGCAGGGTGTGCTTGTCGCAGGGCCCCCAGCTCGGCCCAGAGCTCGCCTCTCTCACTGCGGAATGTCTCATCCGCCTCCTGAGCGGAACTCTCGGCCGCCGCTAGGGCCTCCCTCAAGTCCATCACCTCAGAGGTCAGCTCGTCCACCCGGCGCTGCGAACGACGAGCCTCCGAACGGGCCTCTTCAGCCGCCACCTCGGGCGCCCTAGCCCTCAGGCGCTCCTGCGCCAAGGCCACCTCAAGGTCGTCCACCCGATCCATGCGACGCTGCGTCTCGATGGCCATCGTGGAAGCCTGCAAGACAAAAGGAATAAGTAAAGGCCGCCGAAGATCCTGGGTGGAGGCAAGAGAGACACCAACCTACTGGAGCTGCCAGACCAGGGAAGCGATCGAAGCAGTCCCTCTCTAAGAAGGAGTGGTCCCTCGGAAGGATGAAACCCTGCGCCAACTGGAGGGCCACGTCTCGATCGACGAAGACCGACTCCTAGGGCGGGACATCCTGGCCGGCCTCAAGTGTGGGCAGGGTGCCCCCCGTGCCGATTGGCGATCGATCAACCAGGCTGGTGGAAGAGGCCTCATCCACCAGTAGGAGGGCTACCCCTGAGAGGGTCGGCGCCTCGGGCGCCACCGAGGGCCTGTCCTCCCCAGCCTTCTTCTTCCTCCTCTCCTCGGGCCCCCTAAGCTCCGAAGGGGGGCGCTTCCGTTCTCCCCCATGGTTCCCGGCCAGTGTTTGGGAGCCCTGACCGACGCCCCCGGTGACCCCCTCAGCACGGGCGAGATCAGGATTGTCACCAGTCAGGTTCCCCGCCGCGGGGAATCAACAACGGCTTGGGGTGGGGGCAGGGGGGAACTTCAAAATCAACCGTCCCCACCGCGATGTCAGCCACACGGATCTCCTCCTCCACCGTGCATCAAGGTGCATGGCCAGAAGGGTCTCCGAGCCCGCTATTGGTCCCCTGGCGAATGAGCTCGCGGACTTCACGACTGAACTCTCGACCCGCCATCCCTGCAGAAGGAGAGTAGATCAGGGTAAGCAAAAGAGAAGGGCAGAAAGAGGAAAGCACCTACCTCGGGACCACATGACATTTTAAGGAGAAGGTCGTCCAGCAGAGGCCAGACCGACCTCTCTATCGACGACAACGACGGCAAACGTCGGATCGCAGTCTGATCGGCCTCGGAAAGGGACATTGTCAAATTAAATTAACACAGGCTCTCCCAACCGGTCATGATCACGGCGTCTTCCGAAAAATTGACGAAGACATAATCCATATTCAAGTCGCCAACCCAGCGGGGCAGACCCATCAGACACTCACTCCCCACCCGGGCGCGGATGTGCTGCCACGACCCCTGACAGACCATCTGAACCCGAAAGTAATAAAAGAAGAGGGACAGTGTCGGCTCCAGCCCGTTCCCGTGGCAGATCATAATGAACCCCACCAAGGCCGCGATCGAGTAAGGGGTCAACTGACACAGGGCCGCCACCAAGAAATCCAGGACCAGGATGATGAACAGGTGGAGAGGGAAGCGGAGCCCCATGCGAAACATCTTAACATACACGCCGACCTCGCGGCTCCCCGGAAAGCAAATCCTTTCGTTAGCGAAGGGGATCCGAACGTCGTACTAGTGGTAGATGTACTTCGCCCGGATCTCCTCAGTCGTGGCATAGGTAACGGGTGACAATGACCTGAGAATCACCAGAGGAACATCAAACTCCTCCGCCGTATGTGCGTCATCTCGGTGGGTTGGATCCTCAAACAGCAGACCCTTCCCTTTGTCAGGAGCCGGACGGGGAGCCGGAGGGTTACCAGACCCTGTAACCTGAGGATCTCCAGACCCAAGCATGGGACGGATCGAGTAAGACAGAAGAGGAAGAAAGAGATTACCTTGAAAGGAGATCGGAAGAAGAAAGATGTAGGGGAATCCGTTAGCACTCGAAGAACAAGATCAGATCAGAAAGCGCGAACGAAAAACCTGAAAGGACAACGATTTTATACGGGAGACAATTCCAGAATCTGAGTCGTTTGAAGGAGGACGCGTGGCGACATCCAGCAATCGACGGCACTTCGAATTCCGCTCCCAAAGGCGGGAGAAGTCCAACCGGGCAGCGTCATGATGGCTTCCATCAATGCCGCTGCCTCGACTGATGCACCTGTCAAATCCACACAAATCACATCGCCCGAACCGAACCGTCAGAATCCGAACGGCCCGAGCGATGAGGGCAATTGATACGGCCCTTCCAGAATGGGCCAAGACCGAATGGCCCAAGCCCACGTCGCGGGCAAGCGGCCCCGAATAGAAGCGGGCCCAACGGTAAGGCTCCACAGAGGCTTAGAGTCGGGCCGGCCTCGGACCGAAGCGGGCGTCACCACTAGCATACGTCAGCAGGAGCTAACCGCTCCCCTTAAAGTGCGCCCCCCCCCTTAATCACCATTAAGGGGCCCCATTACGCCCACCTTCATGACCCATGAAGGCGCCATCAAAGTGGCGGGTCGTCGGGGCGGAAGTGGGAGACGTCAATGAGACGTGGCCTTGAAAGACTCATATAAAGAGACTCAAGATACAACATACAAAGGGATCGCTTCGTGGATACCGAAAGGACGGAGGTATTCATCTCACACGACCTTTTCTTTCACCTTATATTTCTCCTCCACAGCTCGGCTCGTGGATTCGCGTATCGGCCTCCCCGTGAGCCATACTGATCCCACCGAGTACTCACCAGACCCGTTCTGACTTAGGCATCGGAGGGGACTTGGTCGGAACCAAGGTCCGACCATCCTGACGAGCTTTCTCGTCTGTTCAGGTCAAGTAGATCCAGCGACGCCGAGGCTACCCCTCAGCGTCTTCCCAGCCGGATCCGAGCGCCCTCACCCCCGAGCCCGCTCGTCTCCACCACAAGGAGGTCGTCGCTTTGCCGAGGCTACCCTTCGGCAATCCGACGCGAGGATCCGCGCGTCACTCACCAAGCGAACGCGCCTCCAATCGATCCCGGAGGTTCTACGTGTCTCTTTTGACCACGTTGACCATCTGTCTTCCAGTCAACAAATCAGTGGCGAGAAAACACCCAAAAACATAATGGATAATTTCGACGGGTGTAGATAAGAAAGAGCAATGCAGTAGTCACGATGAGACCGCCGGTTGGTATTTTTTATATATTCGGTCTCAAATTTTAGTACGTTGCAGTAATTTCTTCTTAATGTTCTTAGTTCTAAATGAAAAACATGACTTGGTAAGAAGTCTTGTGCGGTGAAAATATATTTGAAATGTTGTGAATGGGTATTTACTGGGTTGATGAGTTATTGGGCCAACCCAAGTGGTTGGGCCCATACCCACTTGTATTCTCCCCTTTGGCTATAAATATAGACTTGAGGGCTCTCCCCTCAGTAGTTGATTCATAACACGTTATCAGCACGAGTCTCTAAAAAAATTTTTCCACAAAATTTTTTTTCCGTTCGTTGCGAAGGCGAAGGCGAAGGCGAGACGGGAGATCCACGAGCGCGGTGCAAGGCTTCCTCCATCAAGGGTCGTTATCCGCGTAGGGCTTCGAGCAACCGTCGCTATATCCGAAGGACGGATATAGAGGTAAAAACACTAAAAACGATATTTTTAATCATACGTATGATTACCCCTCCCCTAGATCTCACAAGATCGTCGTGGGGATTCATCGTCGCCTTGAAAACGACGGATTTTTCATCCCAAAAACCCAATTTTTTGGGTAAAAACTCAATCTTTAGGGTAAAAACCCTATTTTTGAACCCTCCGGCGGCTACCCGTCACCGGACCCCCCCAAACCCCCCCCCCTCGCCGGAAAAACCCCCCCACCACCCTGGCCGCCTCCCCCCTGCAGGGGGGGCGGCCCCCGCCGTCGCCCCTGCAGGGGGCGGCGGCCCCCGTGGCCGCCTCCCCCTGCAGGGGGGGCGGCCTCCGCGGCCGCGCCCCCCTGCGGGGGGGGGGGGGGGGGGCGGCCCCCGCCGCACCCCCTGCAGGGGGCGGCGGCGGCGCCGGCCGCACCCCCCCTGCAGGGGGCGGCGGCAGCGCCGGCCCCCACCAAACCCTAAACGTGAGATTCAAAAAAAAAAAATTGATGTGATAAAGCCTGTGGGCCTGAAGCCCACAGGTCGGCTGTGGGCTTCAGGCCCACAAGCCAATTACTTTTTCAAAAAAAAAACCAGATCTGTGTGCCTGAAGCCCACAGCCGACCTGTGGGCTTCAGGCCCACAGATTTCTATATATATATTAAAAAAATCCTATGGGCCTGAAGCCCATAGGCCGACTGCGGACTTCAGACCCGCAGTCTGTTTTATCTGGAAAAAAAAATTTGGGGGAGGCAAAGGCTATTAACAAGCCTTAAAAGGCAACTTGCTAGCCTAAAAATTAATTTAAAAGGGGGATTTAAGGGCAAAATATTCGTGAAAAATCACGGTAAATTACGGGACTAATATCGGGCAGGCAAGGACTTTTTGGGGATTCTTGGGGGGGCTTTTGGGATGATGAGGGAAACTTTTCCCTCTAACAAAGAAAATGTTTATTTTGGGCTCTTTATCAATTTAATTGATTAAACCCCATTCAAATTACAACCTGTGCATTGTAATGATGTTTTCTGCAAATATCATATTTACATGCTTTGCATCTCTGGTATATTCTGTTGGATATTATATGCGTGGTTGTGCATTGTATTTAAAACTTAATAATTAGGAAGATCCTGCGACCGCTCTGCCGTTAGTAACCTAACGGTGTATGACGTTGCCCAGTGGTCCAATAATTATTAAGTGTTTAAATTATTTATCCATCTCTGCGAATATTAAATGCCTGTGATGCCTGTGATGAAAATGTCTGATGAAAATGTTGATGAGCACAATATTTCTGCATGAATGGCTAAATGTGGTTTTTGGATGGGCCGTTTAGTCCCACAGTTTATTTCCTGCATTTTCCTTTTATTTTTGAGAGAAATTGTAGTGAGGAATTTATGTAAATGTCAAAGAAAGAAGACCAACTTCCATGGAGACGGAGGCCACGCTTGAAGATGGAGATACCATATGGGACCCACGGGGTTTCCAAAGTTGTATTTTCACTTTCTTTAAGCTGCAAATTTGTATAATTTGGACTGTGGACTTTGTTGGACTCTTTCTTGTGGGACTGGCCGATCCACACATTTAGTTTTTCGTTAAATATTGCCTCAGCATGAAAATGTTTTCTCTGAATTAATTATTCATTCATGCATGTTTGTGCTTTGCTAGATAAATGGCTAATATTGCAAGCGTTAATTTCGAAGTACTTGAAGCATCAGGTAGAAACTATCTAAGCTGGCAGCTAGATGTAAAGTTTCACCTGCGGGCAAAGACCCTCATCGCTGCTGTGACTGAAAAAGAAAATGTTAGCGATATAGAGAAGGCGCAAGCCATCATCTATATTCGCCGCCATGTGGACAAGACCTTAAAGGCTGAAAACCTTACGGTCGAAGATCCACTTGAGCTATGGACTGCCCTTGAGGACAGGTATAAACATCAGAAAGATGTTATACTCCCAAGGGCACGATACGAGTGGGAGAACCTGAGACTGCAGGACTTAAAGTCCGTTGCTGAGTACAACTCAGCACTTTTTAGCATCACCGCACGCCTGAAGTTGTGTGGTGAAAAAGTCTCAGAAAATCGCATGCTGGAAAGACGTATACGTCCTTCCATGAAAAAAATGCGATACTCATGCAGCAATACCGTGAACGAAAGTTCACCAAGTATTCCGAGCTGCCGCCATGTTTACTCATGGCCGAGTAAAACATAGAGCTTCTTCTCTCCACTCACAATATACGCTCCCCGGCACTGCCCCCCACCAGAAGCTCACTATTCCTCTTCCTTCAAAAAGAAGAGAGATAATAAAAGAAAAGAAAGACCACAGAAGGGGGGTCAACAGAAAAATGCCAAGGGCCATGCACAGCAACAGCGAAATAATGAAAGTAAGCGGAAGTTCACGTGGCACAGACATGACAAAAATGATTCACCTCCACCCAAGAGGGAATGGGAAGACCAGTGCCATAATTGTGGCATGAAAAGCCACTGGTCCAAAATGTGCCGAACTTCGCAGCACCTCCAGGATTTGTATAAAGAGAACAAGAAAAATAAAGCTGAAACAAACCTGATGACCTCTGATGCTCCAGTCAAGTTTTCAGCTGACAAACTTCGAAAATGATGACTTGCTTGATTAGCCTTTATTTTTAGCAATTTGTTTTGAGAATAATTTATGAGAGCTTTTGCATTATGCAACCTGTTTTTGAATAAAATTTTTAGTATACAATAAATGAAAATGTTTATCTAAATATGCATGTGCCGATATGTTTCATCTTTTGAAACTGCTCTCATAAATGCTTAGTAGACAATAAACACGTACGATTTCTTTCAATACAAAGCCCAACATCAGGGCTATATTGAAGATCCAGGGAATGCAACACAGTTGCCCCCAAACGACACAAAAATAATGGATGCACTAATCCCTCCGAATTCCAAAAAGAAACTTTCTAAGTTTCAAGGACATCCGTTTCAACGGATCCCACTTGGAAACAGCAAATGTAAATGTAAAATTACCGTATGCAACGTCTCAAGAAAAAGGAGTAAAATCCACACTTGAACGTTTTGAGAGCCTTATAGGCCTCTACCATACGAAGATTCGGAGAAAGGAAGCAGAATTAAACGGAGCACCTGAAGTGCCCTACATCAGCCGAGTTTTTACTCTGGCATGATGGACTTGGCCACCCTGGATTTGTAATGATGCACAGCATCTTATCCTATGGGTATGACTTGAAGAACCAGAAGATTCTTCAGAAGGGAAAAATTCCCTCGCATCCCTTACTATAAGGGAAGATTAATTACAAGGCCATCTCCACGAAAAGTTGAAAAAGGATCTCCACGCTTCCTCAAAAAGAATACAAGGAGACAGATGTGGATAAAATCCACCACCACTAGTGGGCTATTTTGGTACTTCATTGTACTGATAAATGCATCCTCAGAATATTCGTACGTATGTCTACTACAAGACCCGCAACTTAGCTTTTCCAAAGCTATTGGCACAAGAATAAAAATGTTGCGGGCACATTTCCCAGACAATAAAATGTTGTAAATAAGTCTGGTTAATGTTGGGAAATATACCTCCCAGTCTTTTCAAGAGTACTGCCAGTCAACGGGAATCGAAAATGAACATACACGTGCCGCATGTTCATACCCAAAATGGGTCGGCAGAGTCACTGAAAAGTAGACTCCAATGGACTGAACGTCCATTAAATCCCGATTGCCTATGGATGCATGGGGACATGCAAACTCTGCATGCTGCATCGTAAATGAAAATAAGACCCTCTGGAGGTCAGAGTCTCCAATGCAATTTGCATATGGAATGCCACCGAACATTTCTCAACTGAGAATCTTCGGTCGCGCAGTCTCAAATCCCCATTGCACCACCAAAGAGGACCAAAACGGTACTCAACGTCGCCTAGGTATCCATGCAGGGTTTGACTCACCCTCACTTATAAGATACCTAGAACCCCAAACGGGGGACGTAATTAAGGCACACCTTGAAGACTGTGATCTCGATGAGACAAGTTTTCCCAAAAATAGGCCCAGATACTGGAAAATCTGGCGCGAAGAAAATTATAACGTGGGATACAAACAGCTTGACCCACTATGATCCGGTAACAATACAATGTGTAGATAAGATCCAGAAGATCTTCCACACACAGAACACTGTTCACCAATTACCGGAATCATTTATTGACAACCAGAAGATTGTCAGATCACACATCCCTGCTGCAAAAAGTCCAGCTAGGATTAACATCCCCGAGAATGGATGCAATCCACCAGCAGCAGAAGTGGCTGATCCTCAACAGAAAAGAGGCATACCACCAGGCTCCAAGGACAGAAACTCCTGGAGACCTTAAGACAATACTACCACAGGACAATGAGCTCCTGTCCACACCATCACCCTTCCCGGAATCCACTGCAAAGGAATTGCCGGGAAAAAGTGAAATTAAGTAAATGTTGTACGTACTGGGGAGGTGTTGGACAGATAGAACATAAATTGTCGACAATGTATTCACGTATCATATTGCCATATACATCGCAATGGCGATGATGTTAGTAAATTATCGTTCCACACTCTGTTGCTAGAAGGCAAACGTAGAGATTGGCCAAACGTGGAACGTGGCAATAAAAGATGAGCTGGACTCACTTTATGAAACGTGAAATGTTCGGACCTGAAGTCCAGACACTAAAAGGTGTCATACCTGTGGATAAAACAAAGTATTGCAAACATAAGAAAAATAAATACAAAATCGTATGCTATACGGTACAACCTATAGCCCAAGGAAAATTTTGCTGAAACTAGGGATCGAACAAATTCAAATGGGCATGTCTCATAAATGATGCATCAGTCTCCCTAAGTTATCAAAAGCGAATACCTTACGATTTGGCGAAGGAAAATTTTGGATATGCTGTTATTGGATGTTGTGACGGCATACCTTCGTGGATATCTTGTAAAGATAATTTCCACATTTCCTTAAAATGCCTGAATAGACTTCGGGACGTCTATTCAAATGCCTGAATAGAGCTCCGGCGAAGGCTGTTTTTGACATTTCGGTGTGGAGAAGCTCCGACGAGCTCGGAGAATGCCGGGGCAGAGCCGAGGGCATAGCGAAGCGGAGCTCAGAGGTAGCGAGAGGGACGGCAGCGCTAGGAGCTCGGCGTCGGAGCTCGCGGGTCGTCGGCGTTCCTCGGGTGGCCGTGGGGGTTGTGGGGGCTGTGGGTTTCTTCGTGACAGTGGCGGAGGCACCAGAGAGGGGCACCAACGGCAGCGGTCTTGGCGTCGCCGGAGGGAGACGACTGTTAGCATAGGTTAGGGGTGAGACTCGGTGTGAGCTATGTAATGAGAGGGGAGAGTTTTATAACCGTCTATAATTCAAATGTTATAATTGTAGGTAATAAATATTATAGGTAGGGTTTGACAAAATGGGGCAAATGGGTTCTCTCGTTCCACATGGGCTGCTAAGTGACAGATTAGGTGATTAGTAGTTGAAATAGGGTTAATTAGGTGAAGATTCATGAATTTGTATTAAATATGTCATTTAATGGGTTATTGACTAAGTAATGACATTTAATGTGTTATTGACTAAGTAAGGGGATGAACCATGTTTGATGAAATGGAGAAAAAAAACGTTTTCCTCAGGCTGGAGGGTGAAAAGCAAAAGTTGGTGAAAAAAACGAAATTAGTCAAATACATGAAAATTACGATTTTGTCCCCGATACTAAACGTGTCCGAAAAATTACGAAAACATACCCATGGATTCGTATCGTCACGAGGATCGCGAATACGAGATCCGTTTCAGAGTTTGAGCTACGTAAATACTAGTTTTTGGCCAAAACGTTTAGAAAGCGGGTTTGCGGGTTCTCTGCTGATTTGACTTCAGAAAATTACGAAATTAATGTGGGAGGCCCTAAATGATCATTGAATGTTACTGTAAAAGTTTGAAATCGTTTTGATGATGTTTGTATAGAAAATAAATTCATTAAGTCAAAAAGGTAAAAACTGAAAATGAATTTTATCAGAAATGTTTTGAGTATTTGATGAAATCCGATCTTACTAAAATACTCCATACCTAGTCTGGTACTTCAAAATATTTTTATAAGAAATTTTTGAAATCGGTAAAACACCTGACAAACCATTATAAAATAGTTTAAAAATTCAAAAGTTGGTCAAATTCGTAAATAATTTGTCTTGATGAAAACAGGTCGTTACATCCTACCCTCCTTAAAATAATTCCGCCCTCGGAATTTAAAAATCTTTTTGAAATAGATAATTGATGTTATGAAGAAGCTCAAGCAAATAAATGATAGAAAAGATAGTAATCTAGTAAAATAGGTTGTAAATAACATGAAATATAATGTGATATTATAGCATCAAGAAAACAAGAGATGTTATGTATGAATATATACTTTTGATATCACCATAGCTTCCGTAACTAGTCTCAAGTCAAAATAGGTTTAGATAGAAGAAGATGGTGAGTTCAAGAAGACGAAGAAGTAGTGGCATTACGTCTCGTTTTGGTTTGTCTACTTCTGAGCGTCCCTCGATTCTCTTCCGTTGTCGAACTTGAACTCCTGGTGCTACCCTCCTTAAAATAAACGTGGCTAGAGTTTGGGTGAGTTGAGCACAACTATAAATACTCCAGAGTGGTCATCATCGACTGAAGAAAGGTGAGGTTGATGAAGTGGGTAGATAGTCTAATCTATGAAAAATCGCTCTAACTATTAGCGAAGGAGGTTACTAGGGAAGGTATATCCGAAGAATGGGATACGAAGTTAAGAGTTCAAGGAAGGTGATGAGAATCAAGGAAGTCCTAATGAAGATGGCAATAAGGACGCTTCACCCGTATGTCCTATACGGGTGAACACTCGAGACATCCTGTACTCGAGAGTTTTATTTGAGTATTTTATACCGTACACCCTGATCTTGCTATATTGTTCACGAGGTAGGTAGCGCGGACCTGCGTGGGCCACCAAAGCTGTAACGACCCGGTTCCCGGGCCCGTTACTTTTTGGTATTTGCGCAGGTCCTGCAGTTAACCAGTGAAAACAAAATAGCCACGATGCAGAGATGAACAAAAATACCCAAATAGTGTCCATTTATTACATCCATATTGTACAAAAATGTTCCAACAGACGTACATGAAGAAAAGAAAATACAACTGGAAACAACTCTGAAAGCTACGGACTCACGGTCAAATTCTGGCGCTATTAACTCTAGAGCATCTGCCTCCATATGTATGTCGTCTGCGGTGCCACAGAGGTGAAACCGTAGGTAAGTCACAACAATTCTAGCAATAGAAACAAAGTAGTGCAAAAGTATGAAACAGACTATAGTAAACAAAAGATGGTCATATAGGTACAAAAAAGTAAAGTGTGAGCTGACAGATAAGTAAAGTACTGGTAACTGTACGTAAAGGTGACTGTGTAAGTGTAAGAGTGATAACTGTGACACGGCATATGGTAGCAACAATATTTCGAACACAGACAATGTGATGACGATAGTTAGACATCCATGTGGTTGTAGCAACACTTAGGGATGCGAGCGTCGTTTGGCTATCTAATAGTGTAGGCAGGCCTAATAATAAGAAGTCTAACTTAACTTCCAAATCAGCCAGTCAGTCAGGGCTTGAAGGCACAGGTCACTTCAAAGACCGCAGGAACAAGTCCCTTGGTTGACCAACCCCCTTCCCATTCCTTCCTAGACACTGATTTGGTCGTAATTTAAGACCGCTCATTATTAAACCGTTCTATCACGTTCGAGTAGTCTCAACTTAGTCCGTAGAATAGTAGTAGTCGTGACTGAACAATAGTATCAACTAACTAGTGTAACATCACTCAAACTGGGCATCAGTCTTAAATGCCGAAAGGGCCCAATAGTGTGCTCCGTAAATGCCCGAGGGCCCAATAGTGTTTTCAGTAAATGTGCTCCGTAAATGCCCGAAGGCCCAATAGTGTGTTCCGACAATACAAACAACCATGAGTACAATACAGCAATCAAACTAGTACATGAGCCTTGGCTCGAGTGTACGATATGCAACCAGAAGTGCACCCATCCCACGGAGCAACTCGTGGAATATATACCTACCATTCCTGTAGGGTGATGGTACAGCTTAACTAATAAGGGTGGACCCGGTCACTCCCGCACACTACGTAGCTCAAGACTACCCCGTATCCCGTGTATTATCATAGTCCAATGCTCATATCAGTGTTTGTATCAATATGGCCTCATGGGCACTGGTGCTAATCAAGCTAGTGCAACAGTCTTAGCTCGAGTGTACGATATGCAACCAGAAGTGCACCCATCCCACGGAGCAACTCGTGGAATATCTACCTACCATTCCCTTACAGGGTGATGGTACAGCTTAACTAATAAGGGTGGACCCAGTCACTCCCGCACACTACGCAGCTCAAGACTACCCCATAACCCATGTTGTATCACATTTCACATTTATATCTGTATCCGTGCCTGTATCCGTATCCGTATCTGTATGGCCTCATAGGTCCATCATTTCGTACATCCAACAATGTGTACAACAATACATCCATCAATGAGTACATCAAATACATTTATATGGTAGTTACTAGCTGAAAAGTCAAGGCAGAAGCCTCAACAGAGAATATCAGTCCTGAGCAATGCTTTGAAGTCCAACAACTATGATATCAAATTTCATAAAAGTTTACTATCTCAATTTAATCCTTTGGTCATTCCACTATTGATGGTTCGCTAGTTAATTAGGTCTCTAGTCATTGGTTCAAGTCAATAGCTGTTCTGAGATTAGGTGTTAGGTCATAAGTTCATACGAGTACACAGGCTAAATTTCTAAAACTAGAATTAGAGTGACTTACCCTATCTGAGATCGTCGTGGTAAGACGAGCATGGAGCTAGAGCTTTTAAAGATGGTGGTGTACGAGAATTTGTACCTGTAAACACAAGAAATCATTAATTAAAGACCACACAATTTTCTATCTATTTTCCTTAACTGTTTTTCTTATAGCTTAAAGACTCGTCAAAATACGTGCTAAGTATTTTTAGATGGGCTAGATGGGAGTAAAATAATTTTATATAGGAAGAAAATATTTTTCGGAAGCTCATTGGTATTTTTAATAATTTTTAAAAGCTTAAAATCAATTTTCGGAATTTAAAATCTAAAACAAAAACTATTTTTGAAATTAGAAATTAACGATCGTAAATGTTCGACGAATTGTTTAGAAAGATATACACGTCGAAAAATCTCATATGATATGTAGAAATTTTACTCTCGACTAGTAGAACACGAAAATATTTTTATTTGTATGGGTTCAGGTGTAGTATGAACGATATAAGTGTTTTAATCAATTCTGAACTAACTATCGTAATCTTTGAAAAATCATAACTTGAAAACCGAGTTTCGGATTGGGACGAAACTGGCGTCTACGTGTTCGTGACGAAGGCGTGGATCTTCTGGTGGTCTCCATTCATTATTCTGATACCTGTATCACAAAGTCACAGTTCATATATATATATATAAACTTATATTATTAATATACTTAATTATTAATATACTTAATATGGTGTGCTGTCTCGTTAAAAACACAGTTTCCTTTTCGTTGGGTTGCGCCTGTTGCTCCCTACGCGCGATGTGTGTGTTGCAGGGGGCGAGCGGCCGGGGATGGGCCGGCACCGGGGAAGGGGGCGACTGGGAGGTCGGGGGCGGCATCGGTGGGGCCACCGGCCGGCTCGGATGGTGGAGCTCCGGCGAAGGCTGTTTTTGACATTTCGGTGTGGAGAAGCTCCGACGAGCTCGGAGAATGCCGGGGCAGAGCCGAGGGCATAGCGAAGCGGAGCTCAGAGGTAGCGAGAGGGACGGCAGCGCTAGGAGCTCGGCGTCGGAGCTCGCGGGTCGTCGGCGTTCCTCGGGTGGCCGTGGGGGTTGTGGGGGCTGTGGGTTTCTTCGCGACAGTGGCGGAGGCACCAGAGAGGGGCACCAACGGCAGCGGTCTTGGCGTCGCCGGAGGGAGACGACTGTTAGCATAGGTTAGGGGTGAGACTCGGTGTGAGCTATGTAATGAGAGGGGAGAGTTTTATAACCGTCTATAATTCAAATGTTATAATTGTAGGTAATAAATATTATAGGTAGGGTTTGACAAAATGGGGCAAATGGGTTCTCTCGTTCCACATGGGCTGCTAAGTGACAGATTAGGTGATTAGTAGTTGAAATAGGGTTAATTAGGTGAAGATTCATGAATTTGTATTAAATATGTCATTTAATGGGTTATTGACTAAGTAATGACATTTAATGTGTTATTGACTAAGTAAGGGGATGAACCATGTTTGATGAAATGGAGAAAAAAAAACGTTTTCCTCAGGCTGGAGGGTGAAAAGCAAAAGTTGGTGAAAAAAACGAAATTAGTCAAATACATGAAAATTACGATTTTGTCCCCGATACTAAACGTGTCCGAAAAATTACGAAAACATACCCATGGATTCGTATCGTCACGAGGATCGCGAATACGAGATCCGTTTCAGAGTTTGAGCTACGTAAATACTAGTTTTTGGCCAAAACGTTTAGAAAGCGGGTTTGCGGGTTCTCTGCTGATTTGACTTCAGAAAATTACGAAATTAATGTGGGAGGCCCTAAATGATCATTGAATGTTACTGTAAAAGTTTGAAATCGTTTTGATGATGTTTGTATAGAAAATAAATTCATTAAGTCAAAAAGGTAAAAACTGAAAATGAATTTTATCAGAAATGTTTTGAGTATTTGATGAAATCCGATCTTACTAAAATACTCCATACCTAGTCTGGTACTTCAAAATATTTTTATAAGAAATTTTTGAAATCGGTAAAACACCTGACAAACCATTATAAAATAGTTTAAAAATTCAAAAGTTGGTCAAATTCGTAAATAATTTGTCTTGATGAAAACAGGTCGTTACAGGGTTTTCCATAGCCAAAGGTTTTAACGAGGCAAATCAAATCAACTCTGGATCCCGAAGTATCCACCCCTCTGTGACGCTCAGAATACAGAAGTATTCATGAGCATAGTCACTTGTACAAATCAGGGGGAGTTAAAGAGCGTTTGCACCATTTTTCCTTAACTATGGTTTTTCCCACTGGGTTTTCCATAGCCAAAGGTTTTAACGAGGCAAATCTCACCAACTCAGGATCCTGAAGTATCCACCCCATGTGAGACCCATACAGGCTCAGAATCTTGAAGTATTCATGAGCGGGGTCCACAACCATGGCTGGATAAGGGGGAGTGTTGTGAATGAGTATTTACTGGGTTGATGAGTTATTGGGCCAACCCAAGTGGTTGGGCCCATACCCACTTGTATTCTCCCCTTTGGCTATAAATATAGACTTGAGGGCTCTCCCCTCAGTAGTTGATTCATAACATGAAACACTTAGTTTTAGTCTTTTAGAGCAGTCACGCCACTTTATCCGACTCGTTTCGTGGTCTTCGGGTAGAAATCCAAGTCTTCCATCGCAAATATTACCGGGCTATCGGGTATAATTTTCCAAGCCCACACCCGCTTACCTGTCGTGTCTGAAGCTTCAGTGGCCGTCGTCGCGACTGCACCGCGAGCGAAGAAAGGGTTTTTGATTCTAGGGCGATGGCGACAACGAAGCCTGCTATATCGAACGAGAGATTCTCCAAATTTCTTCGAGATTTCGGTGATTCTCTCTCTATGTCTCCAATGAATGCACTCTCTCGGCTCTGTAACATTTTACAGCGATTGTTTGATTCAAATACAGGTTGGGATCTGTTGTTGGGATCGGTCGCCGCGTTCTATGTGATCATGGTTCCCTACACAAAAGTTGAAGAAAGCTTCAACGTTCAGGCACGCATCCCTCCCATTTACTCTTCCTAACAATTTGACTTACTTCACTGGACATGCCAATTGCCAAGAGTTTGTCAATGAGGAATAAAAACAAACACGTTGCTTGCAACCGTATATCTCTTAGTTTCTTACTTGAAACTGGTAATAGATTGACAGTAGTAGGCTTCCAGATTCCAGATACTTAATATTTCATGGAGACATCTACGAAAATTGAACTTGTGTTATGAAAATGTAAACTGGTTGCTTTTCTAATTTAGTGGCTATTTTGTACACTGGATATCGGCATACTGTTTGTTGCATTATGAAATGTAGCGGCTTTCAAGTAGCACTGGAACATTAAAATCTATGACCAATCAGATCAAACCTCCCGCTATCACAGTTCCCACGGATACGTGTATGTCATATCATATGTTGAGAGACCCTTTACTAAGAGCTCAATGCACCTTTTTCCAGTTCAGCCCATTCTAACTTACAGTCACTAGTCACTGAGAACAGAAGATATCTCAGCATGTCATAGTCCACCGGTTGCTAGCTCTCTAAAATTAAATAACATTTTGAAATAGAGTTAAACTGTTTTATGACACGGCACATGTTAACGATATTGAAATAAAACTGGGGAAGATGGAAGAGGTGAAGAACTTATTGTGCGTGGAAGTGATGACTCTAACATCCGTTTTAAAGGATCATTCAGGACATCCATTTACCAGTGGATTGGTCATATGTTCAGTGATTGTCATGAATTGAGGTAGTTTGGATCACATCATGTAATATATAATCACATCAATGAAAAATCAAAAGAGAACAATGGAAGCCAGTGATGGCCATCAGGGTAGTGTTGATGTTGGCATTTAGGTCGGACCCTGACCCAAACCCAGATCTAAACCTGACCTGCTAGACGTACACCCGCCTTGTGTAGTGCAAAGGCTAGGGGTAGCTAGGGTTTGGCTCTTGCCTTTGGTGCACTATAATGGGTTGCACGATTGCCTTCATACGGGGATCTGCATTTACTTGGGGATGAGGTCAAGTCTGGAACTTAAGGGCATATAAATAGAGCTATGTTCTCCTCCTCGTAATGCACTGAGACATATAGAAATATGCAAGGTGATAGCCACTGCTTCTTTTGTTCTAGATCTTTCTCTAATATGAGGATCCATCCATAGGTTGCTTAGGTGGATTATGCGGAAGGTCCGATCTGTAACTCCGTGAAGGCTTCATCTTCGGGCATTGATTCGATCATTATTGAGGAATGATCTACGTCTGTTTTGTATATCTATAATAAACTGGTGGCATACATACTTCTAGTTCTATTTATCGTATTAAAGCGTAGGCTTACAATAATGATCATTGAATGCTAATCAAGATTAAAATGGGATTTTTTAATTTGTCTCCATGTGATAAATTAATAAAGATTAATTTTTACACATGTCAAGAGTAGATATGTTGAGAGTAGATCTAGAAATTAATGCATGTTACTGTTTGAAAGATTCAATTTTAATTGATCTTGCATGATTTAAAAGCACAAAAATTGAATTTTTATCGTTAAAAAGATCAAATCTAATTGATTTTAATTGTTGATAATTAGATCCATGTTAAAAATTGATTTTTTAATGTTATGCAAAGTCCATGATGTAGATTTTTCGCTTGATCTGTTTATTATGTTTTCCAAAAATAAATTGTCGATAGGTAATTTTCGGAAAACATGCTTGAAATTGAAAAATCCATGAATATGGAAATTTCAGGTTGCAGAGTGGTTAAATCCATATTATGTTCTACAGGAAAGATGCAACAATGTTGCATTCTAGAATGTGTGCCTAGTGATCTCGGAATATAAAACCGAAGGCTATTTTCACCTTCAAAACACTTAAATTTAAACCTTAAACCTTAAACCTTAAAACTTAACCCTAATTGAAACCCTAACCCTAACCCTAGCCAAAACCCTAACAGAAACCCTAACCACCATATGGGGCTTGACTAGGGCCTTGGCAGGGCACAATGGGGCCGATGCCCACATGAACAATAGACAACCTGCTAGCGGGATGAGGTGGTGGCACACAAGGAGTGGGCGCCCATAGGATTGGGAGAAGGCTTGTGAAGGCTGGAGGGGGCTGCGGAGCATGGCACTCAAGCCCTTACCTTGCGAACGGTGTTTGTGTGACCGAGCGTGTGCAGGGAGAGGGGTGTGCAGGGCATTGTAGCCTTTTTGTCTTCTTGCCAGCCAATTTAAATAAATAGACCATTGGTTATTGGTCCATTTACATCAAAATCCTTAACACAGTCAGATACATATTCCACTTATGCATATTCAATTTATAGGAAAAAGATACATCGATTATTGGGAATAGTTAGAAACCTGATTTGGAGTCATGCACTAGTTTAGCCTATTGAAACATTTTAACCTGTCCTTTAATATTTAAACTTCAGTTCATGTTTCCTGAAACAGGTTTAACCTGGTCAAATTTTTTTTTATTTCTTTCATCTTTTAAATGTATGATCTATTTTGCGTCATTATACTTCCATCTTGATACATATGGTTGCCGTTTGATACAGTTTCTTACTTGATCCTAAAATTGTTTATTTTCTTTTTGGATTCATATCAGTATGTTTGTAAAAGTACTATCATAACAGTTCTCTTACATTATTCTTAATGAAATGCACTATCGCCTTTGTACTAGCTCTCATGTATTTCCAATCAAGTATTCTTACCTTGCAACTTAATCAATCAATGCCAGTTACAATAATTTGTTTGATCTACAATGTGTTGAGTCTGCCCTTGTGAATTTGCTCGTGATGTATTTTGTCTATCGTTTTTCAACTTTGACATAAATTTTCTCTTTATTTTATTTTTTATTTTATTGCAGGCAATGCATGATATTCTTTACCATCGATGCCACATAGAGAAGGCAAGCTTGGCTATCTTTAGGGAATTTAGTCTATTCCGTTTATGATCTTTATTTCGATTTTAGTTTATTTGAATATGCTCTGGTCCATTAACAATCTGATATGCTTGTTACAGTACGACCATTTGGATTTTCCTGGTGTTGTTTCTCGCACTTTCTTAGGTAAATCTTTCAAACCTTAACCACCTGTAGAAGGTGGCAAGAGTGTAATTACAGATAATTGTTTATCATGATTCATGCTATTAGAATCTCTTCTCAAGTCTTTCTGTTGTAGTTTGAACATGGATGTAACTAAAGATAATTGTTTTTTCATGTCATTAGAACCGCTTATCAAGTCATTTTCTCTGTATTCTCTACATGTTGGAAGCCACAAGATTTATGTAATCATGCTCTGTTTTTTTCGCATTTCTATCGGTACCAAGTGATGCATATTGAAATCTTTGTCGGTACTAAGTGATGCATATTGAAATCTTTATTGTTACTAAGTGATGCATATTGAAATCTGAATTGTATAATATATCTGAGACTATATAGTGGAATTTGATTAAGGTCATTTTATCACTTAGCCACACATTTGCTTATTAATTCTTGCAAGGAGTAAGTTGCTGTGGATCAAAAGGGCCATATACATACTACATCTGTGTACTTCATCAGCTCACTGGCATCTAGACACATAAACAGTGACTACTATTGGTCTTTATCATTTTTTTGATTGTATTCTTTAGGGCATTTCCCCCAAGTAAATGGTACATAGTGTTCCCATGCATTGATTTTTAAAGGTCACCTCATTTGTATATCTCCTTTTCCTTTTCCATCTGATCTTTGTATCTTACTAGAGTACTTTAATTACATAGCATTCAGGGTGTTGGGGAAAATGAATTATATATCATCTATGTTATATAAATCTTTTTGCTGTTTGCCGATTTTATATGTAATTAATAATGAGACATCTTTATTTAAATTCATCCCGTTAAACTTCCATGTGTTTCTGTTGATTTTTTATTCTAAGAAAAGCAAGCATATATTTAGACGTGTTTCACGACTATCTTGTTTTTTAACAGGTGCACTGTTTGTAGCGATTTTGGCATCCCCAGTGGTGCTAATGTTGCATTCATTATGTATGCCAAAGCTTTACAGTCTCATTGCTGGTACTTTTTACATCTCATTGCTTATCTAAGTATATTGATGCATCATACTTTCACTTTATCAAATCAATGCTGTTCTTATCTGAAAACTTGAGTTGACTTATGAAACGGTTATTTGTATTTTTTTTACTGTGAATAACTGCTTCAAGATGGCTACAATGTCATTTTAAGCTGTTCAGCTTGCATAGTTAAAACTTGAATGCATGGGTTGCTTCCATTGATGTTTAATTCTTTTATTGGACAACCATATGCAGTCATGCATTCTACATTTTCTTGTTTTTTCTTGATATTTTTCTCAACATGTGAAACAAGCCATTTTGATTCCACGGAGTATTCTCCAACATTGACTTTTTCCGACAGCTATCATACTCTCCTTGTGAAAAATAGTATACATGGCTCAATTCAAAATGGTTATATGTGCTGTAGACTTGTAGAGGTTACATTCCATTTATTAGAGTAGAGTCACTTATCCCATACTTCATCTTAATGTACACTTTTTGTGTGCTTTTGCAATTCTAGATGGCAACAATATCAATGTTGGGAAAAAATTTACATGGCCCCATAGATTCACCACACGGCTCCTCTTATACCTACAGACACATGAGAAAAAATAACTGAAAATTTCTTTTTTCTAAGCAATCCATGTAATATATGTTCAAATTTTGAAAGCAAAAAATATTATTTCTTTCATTTGCTTACGGGGGACAGTTTTTTATGTTTGATTGTTTATATGCATTATGTGCACCCGTAGTTGCTTGGTCTACATAGAGAATTGACATGCCCCACCTCTTTCTCTTTTGATTCCCTTTTTTCCTCTCTACTTGCAAAAGAGAAAGCCAATCAGTTATAATACAGTTTTTGGAATTGAACTCCCTTACTTTTTTCACATAAACCATTGACAAAAATATGCTTAAAAACCTAAATCAAACTTTATTATTGTGAATGAACGGCTGTAATCATAGCCTGGAACTTTAGATGTTTCATTGTCCAACTCAAATTATTCACTAGGACTTGGCATTAAAATGAGTACTGTAACAAGAATTTGTGCATATACTGCATTGCGTTCAGCTATTCGGGCTGCATAGTTGGAGCAACAAGCAGACTTGAGAGAGATATGTGGGGCCCTATCTAATAAACAAATTCGTACACAATGCATGTGGGAGGTGGTTTTTTTTACACTCTCGAGCCCATTTGTAGCAAAAAAAAATCCCGCTTACAATATTCTATTGTATTTGAAAGAAAGTTACATCTTAGAATTTCAAAATTTTTGTTTCTTGCACTTAAATACACATTTAGATGGTTTATTTATTGAATGAGTTTGGACTGGGTCTATGCCTTCCATGGACTTTTGAATATTATAGTCTATAGATACAATTCTCTTGAGTAAAATTCCAATAGTCTACTACTTGGATGTCACAAATTTCAAAACTAACAACGAGTACAATTTACAGAAACCTTCTTATCTAAACATCAATTTTCTACTCAAAAGACAATTCAAAGAATCAAACATCTTTAAATGATTTCTATGTGTTTAGAGAATGAAAATATTTCTGTAACACTGGTTTCTATGTTCTAATATTTTCTATGAATATATATAGTTTGATTTCTATTTGGAAAGAGATTCTTTTCTTGGTCATGCATTCTCATTATGAATGCAACAAAAACATAAGAGCAAAAACATACGTAAGATTAAATTTGTAAATTATTAAATTACTAGCAAAATCCCGTGCACAAAGTGCGCGGGCAACCAAAAAAATGGGAACACAAAAAACTCACACTGAGGGCGGGACCCACGACCATGTGTGAAGGAGAGAGAAGAGTTTTTGAGTGTGTATATTGTCTTGGAGGTAAAAGTGGGGAAAGCTGGGGTTAAAGTGGGAAAAGCTGGGGGTTAAAGTGCAAAAAGACGGGGTTAAAGTGGAAAAAGGCCCAATGGCAAATCCGTAAATTCTATGAAACTGGTGTGGTGAAAGTGGGAAAAGCTGGGAGGTTAAAGTGCAAAAAGATGGGGGTTAAAGTGAAAAAGTCCGGATGGCAAACCCATAAATTTTGTGAACCTGGTTGTATTTTTGAGTGTGGGTTTGTTGGGCAAAACTGTAAAATATATGTGCTTGGGAGATTTTCTAGGTGACGAGGTTTTCCTATGGGTGACGTGACATTGCCACATGGGACAAACCCGTGGGAGAATGATGCGACCACATAAAAAGGATAGATGTGCAGTTTTGACCTATTAGGGACATATTAGTAATTTTCGGATTTCTAGGGGTTTTTTCGTAATTTTCAGTTTTTGTGGTGTTTTTGTGATTTGTAATTTTCAGTTTATTATATATAGGGGGATAGTGGGATTAAGGATTCTTATGCTTGATTATTATCAGAAATCTTGTGAGAGGTTGAGAATTCACTCTTTTTGGGAGAGTGCGGCCATCATCTAGAATTGGTGGTTTGGGAGAGCGGTCCATCTTTAGAATTGGGGCCACTATCTTTGTTATTTTTAGTTTATCTCAATAAAAATCATTCATTTTCCCAATTATTCCCATCAAAACCCTAAAAATCCCATCTTTCTTATAAAAATCTTACATTTTTCAAAAAATATCCTAAACTTCTACTTCAAACACCTAGAAAAATCCTATCAAGTGGTATCGGAGGGACGATCTTGGCATCAATGGCAACGGATACTTGGACTCAAAGCTTGTCGTCGATCAGATCAAATATGAAGCAAATCTTTAAGCAAATATGCGACAAGCCTTGGAGGAGCTCGAGGCAGAGGAGACGGCGGAGGCAAAGAAGATGACGGAACTTTTGGAAGTCGCCAAGCTAGATTTGAAGAAGAGCGAAGAATCCAGAGAAGGGCTTCTTCCCGATGCGGAGAAGAAGTACGACAAAATGGTAGAAGGCTCCATAAAGGGCGAGACCCCTCCCGATAGCCTGCAGGTCCGCAATTAGCCTCCCTGCCCTAGCCTTGCAGGCCAAGTTGGGCTTGCCCACAGTTCTACGGGCCTGCCAGTGCTTGTTCGTCGCTTGTCGGGGCCCTGTCGGGGCCCGCCATGGCCCGACGACGCTCCTTGGACCCGCCATGGCTCGACGACATCCTTCCGGGACTGCCATGGTCTGACGATACTCTTCAGAACCTGCCTTGGCACACCGACACTCATATAGGGCCCAAGGCCCATGGTTTGTACATAGATGACTTTCCAAGCATGTGCGTTTGTACTTTAGGCGTGGAGGACCTTCAACCAGGCTACGTGATTACCGTGGCATCATTGAGAACGACATAGACCAATCTTATCCTTTTGACTCAGGATGATGCGACCACCCTATTTGGGACGGGGTGGCCCATGCACTTCATGCAGTACCTTTAGGACAATGTGGGTTTTCGAGGGGGGTGGAGTAATGATGAGACCACACAAAAATGGCACATCTGTAGTTTTGGTCCATTAGGGGTATTTTCTTAATTTTCGGATTTTTAGGGTTTTTTTCTCGTAATTTTCAGTTTTATGGGTTTATTTCTATATTTTTTCCAGTTTATTATATATAGAGGGCTTGGGGGATTAGGGATTCTCATGATTGATTATTGTGAGAGATGTTATAAGAGGTTGAGAATTCCCTTTTTTTGGGCGAGTGCGGCAGTCCTTTAGAATTGGCGGCTTGGGAGAGCGGTCCACCTCTAGAATTGTGACCACTATTATTCTTATTTTCAGTTTATCTCAATAAAAATCCTTCATTTTTCCAATTCTTCTCATCAAAACCCTAAAATCCCACATTTCTTATAAAAATCCCACCTTTCCCCACAAAAACCCTAACTCTCTACTTCAAAAACCTAGAAAAATCCTATCAGAGACTCCCTCTTTTGTATAATAGATAATTCCAATAACTTATTGAGGTTTGCTAAATTGGCACGGGCTTTTGATTCGGAAAGCGTAAAAGCGGATCATGGCCAGTTAAATGATTTTCTTCTTCTTTCAGATGCAATTCAATTAGCCGTAGCTGTCACATTTATATTTGTAATATGCTGATACACTTGCTTATCTAGATAAAATATTTAGTTTTAATATTATTGCTATTTCTGAATACATGCATTGCACATGCCAAAAAACTAGTGGATATATAATTAGAAGTTTAAGGTTTCATCTAGCAAGAGTAACACTATCACTTGGATGATTATCAACGGCTTTCAACAAACAAGGAGAATCGTTTAATAGCAGTGACGTGCGAGATACAGCTTGTATATATGTCAGCAGGACTAATTTCTTGGGGCATCTATCCAAGCAAGCCATGCAATGAGGAGCTGTATGTATGCGTATGTAATTTTGTGTAGGCTTAGGTCTAATGCTGATGGACAGGTGACTGGGCCTATCTCATGGCTGTAGCTATGAGGTTCTCATGCTATACATTAAATTTTATATTGCTAATTTAGGCTTAGGTCTAATGCTGATGGACAGGTGACTGGGCCTATCTCATGGCTGTAGCTATGAGGTTCTCATGCTATACATTAAATTTTCTATTGCTAATTTCGCTTAATAATTATATATGCTTGATTCAACTCCAATAATATATTTTTTAATCTGATTATATGCTAACGTATTCGTCAATACTTGGGTGTTATAGATATAATACGTTGGCTCAAGCTAGCATGGTTCTGTTTGTAGACATAGACTGAAATGCTTGGCACATATAATTAAACTTGTTATTAGTTGTTATGTCATCGTCAAAGATTTATGGATTTAACATATCAAAATGTCATTTCTCCATGCATACTCTTGTTATATATAAATACCAGTCATAACCCGTGCCCGCAAGCATGGTTCATTTAAGATTTTATCCCGCGAAATATTTGTTCCACAAAAAATTATTTCCACAGCCAAAATTTAAAAGAATAAGAAATTAGCGTAAAAATATTTAGCGACAAGAGCGCATTCGGGCGTTGGCGCCTTCGGCGCGGAACAACAAATTCGGCGTGGACGCTTTCGGCGAGAAATAACAAATTAGCATAGAACAACAAATTCGATGTGGAACAACAAATAAGCGTAAAAAAATTTATCAAGCGCCTTCGGCTCGGAACAACAAATTTGGCGTAGGCGTATTCGACACAGAACAACAAATTTGGCGCGGGCACCTTCGGCGCGGAACAATAAATTAGTAATTAACGTAAAAAACTTTAGCGGGTGCCTTCGACGTGGAGCAAATTAACGTAAAAAAATTAGCGGCATGGACGCCTTTGACGCGGAACAACAAATTCGGCGCAGGCGTCTTCGACACGGAACAACAAATTCGGCTCGGGCGCCTTCGACACGTTTAGTTTAGCACAGATACACATAACACAGATACATCACAATCCTTGCTCTTACACATAGAGTGCAATACTCCATTTAAGAAGCCAGTATTCCTTACTCCAATTATACTAATTAATTTTTGTGAATTTTTGTGGTGTGTGTTTGCATGTCAGAGGAAGCATCCCATTAAAAAGTTAACTGATATATACACACATCGCTAGGAATTGCCTAGATTGCTTAAGAGGAGACTAAGCTATCATGGATTCAAAAAATTAAATGAAAATTAAAGAAAAAGTCTCACATTGCAAAATGCAAAATTTTGTCCAGCTCCCTTCCCAACATCTCTCCTCAATCTCTGTGCTCTTGCCAATGCCATGGGATAGAAAAGTTTGAATAACAAAATCGGATATAAAAGTTTGAATCTAAATCCAAAGTATTTCAAAAGCTAGGAGCCAATTTGGGGCCCGCACTAACGTGGACCCCACACACTCCTCATGCACCCCCACGTCAAAAGTGGGCCCCATGCCCAATTTCCAATCAAATTG
The DNA here is from genome assembly GCA_030789695.1 of Scilla litardierei. NCBI lineage: Eukaryota > Viridiplantae > Streptophyta > Magnoliopsida > Asparagales > Asparagaceae > Scilla > Scilla litardierei. The sequence continues at coordinate 164,463,580 of CM061140.1, read as the reverse complement.
ATTCCACCCATAACTTTCTCAAAACTCATCTCAACCTTCCATTATTCAATAACAAATCATATCCACTCTTTATCTTGTCCTAGTCAGTCCTAGAATTCAAAAACAATTGTGTTTTAATATATAGATAAATATAAATATAAATATAAAATGAGAATAATGGGTATCATATGACATATGTGGCTAAGCATCATACGTGGCATCAAAAACTCCATTTTTCTGATTATCATATGGGGCCTTATCTCATGTGCCATATGATACCCATTATTCTCATATTATAAATATGCATATACATTACCCATTGTTTAGCACCTCAAACTGATAATTTTTGTTAGCATGTGTATGAACCTTTGGCCTTACACTGTGTATATAAAGCTTGTGCCTTTGAAGCTTAGCATGTAGTTAAGTGTGATAGAACTGATGCTTAGTGATGGCTTGTATCATCACTTGGAAGTTTGCTATTTTACAGTACCACCAGCCGTGTAAAATTAATATGGGGAAAGTCGAGTTTCGAAAAGTTTGGATTACAAGAAGGGTGTGTGTTAGGAGACTTGGGTTTATGCACAAAGTTTAATTGCTAAGATCCTTAACTATATAACTTATCAAGGATGATGATATTTTTATGTGGACATGCATGCTGATAATCCTGGGAGTATAGACAAAGTACCTAACATTATGCAAACTAATATGTGGCATTTTATAAAGAAAGAAACTAAGGAGGCTCTTGATGAATTCCAAGATAATGAAATAAAGAGAAGTTGTGATGAAATAGTGAAGGTAATTAAAGCAAATACTGGCATAAAAAATTGTTCTAGTGTAGGAATGATGAAAATTTTGGGAAAAAGGACGATAACAAAGAGGAAAAGTAAAGAAGCATTCTGTGAGGCTAATCTACTTCCTACAATTTTGATGAGATGATCGAAGCCAAGGAGGGAATAAAAATACATACGTCAACGTGCTAGGATGAGGGTAAGTAAGAACACTGACCTTGCCTAACTTAAGTGTATGAAGAGCACCAATGAACGACTACTAGTAAGGCAGGAAGAAACAAAAGAAAGATGGAGTTATTTGTTTAACTATACACGAATTATACAGGTGTACTTGAAGTAGGCCAATTCAATGGTAGTGACCTAGGTAACACGGGAACTTCAAACATAGAGATGTGTCATGGCGGACACATTTATCGGATATATGGTATGTTTATTTTTAGTATATGCTTTTCAGAATTTACTCGGGTGTTGCGGTGTTGTGTTGTATCGCCCCCATGTCGGTGTTGTCATCCCCATGTAGGCGTGTCAGTGTCAGCGTCAGTGCAACATAGGTAGTAACTGTAGATATTAATGCTTGGAGAAAAATTAGACTGGGGTTCTTGAACTAGATGATATCCTACTCAGGTTTTAAAGTTTTTGGTGACAAGGGGTTAATATGTTATGTATGCTTAGTTCTCGTCATAATGATCGTGGCACAGAAGGTTGCACTTGAAGGTGAAGTTTAAATTACAAAAAAATCCTTCTGCTGCTAAAATATTTTAAGCTGTTCAATATGCTTAAATATTTATTTAAACTACCGACAAGAAAAGTTGGACCTATCCTCCTGACTATTGATAGTAAATGATATGTAGCATGATTACATTGGACTCTGTGCCAGTTCATGATAAACTCTTCCTGTGATAAACTTACCTTGGATGATCAGTGTATCGGTCTCATAAGAAGCTATGCATTTCTATCAAAGAAGATGGTCCATTCTCTTATATATTTATGTATCTGATTCTTTTCCCCCTTTTCCTCTTCAGAAGAATATGGACTAACTTTCTCTTTTTCTTGTCACCTAGTTCGTTTGGCATTAGGTTGCATTGTATTAATGGCCTTTCGGTTGCTACGGATGCAGGTGATCTCTCCTTTTTATCCAACCTTTGAATTCCCAACTTCTATATATTCTGATATTTGAAAGTAGTTATGTATAGCTAAAGAATTGTGCTTAACTCATAAATTAATGATCTAAAAGATTACAACCTCCATAAAATATGTTCTAGTAATTTAGATAGTTGTGTTGGGAAATAAGTGGGTTGACCTCTTTATAACAAAATCAGGAAATGTTCTACTATATGCGAGCATTGGTTGAGTGGTCAATTTAGGCTATCTTCATCATACATTTTCTTTCTATTTCATACTTGTGCCTGTTTGATATGAAAAGTAATGATTATGAGCATGCTTCGTTGATATGAAAGATAATGCATCATGACTATGCAATACTTGCAAAATCTATATATAGTTCAAAGTGCCTATTTCCTATGTTGCTCTTGGGTGGAGAGCATATTCACTTAGCTGAGTTAGTTTTGCCAATTAATCTCATTCAATGGAGTTTTGGTTGCATTCGTGTGTCAAATCTATCAATTGAATCCATACAAGGTAATCCAAGGCACTAGGCTCTGCACTTGCTTTTTAAGGATTAGACTATATACATATAAAAATTCAGGAAAAATAAAAAATTAGTAAAAATGCATAAAATAGTAACAAATCAATACAACTAATATCTCGAGTGTTCCATTGCCTACAAACATATATTTAATGAAATGAAATGGTGAAACAAACATGGAAACCATAGGCATAGTATCATTCCATCCCTTTAATCATCCATTAATCGTGATAATCTAATTAAGGATACAGAAACAAAAGTCTGAAAGGCGGCGGCTGTTGCTGAGCAGAAGCAGAGCAATAACCGTTGATATGATTAACTGCATCCATTGCCATTAATTATCAGCAACATGCTGCCGTTGATTAGTAGCATAGATGAAGAAGAAGAAACAGAAGAAGAAGAAAAGAGGAGATGAGAACATGAAGAGAAGCAGAGAGGAGACGAAGAATGTGAACTATTGCTGCTAGCAGTGACGATGCCCCTGCAGCAATGATTGATCTACTGCATGGCTGTAACAACAGGAGGCAAAAAAGAAGAAAACCAAGATATATAAGAAGATAAAAGAAGAAGAGGAGCCTACAAGGAGAGGAAGGAGAGGAAGAAGTACCTTGATTTGGCTTGACTTAAAATGGCGTGGTCACTTTGGCCCCTTGATTTGGCTTTGAAATTGATTTGAGAATAGAAAATGAAGGACAAGAAGAGGAATAGTAAGATTAGGGTTTGGAGTTTTTAGTAAAATTTCTAGTTAAATTCATGCATTTACCATTTCTTAATAGGTTTGGGTTTGCTATATGTGACCTTAAATTCGATTTAAATTACCCGCCTTAAGCGGGCCTTTCATTTTAAAGCGGGTGTGATGAGGAAGCGGAAGCGGAAGAGTTTAAATCCAAGGGTTGTGATGGGAATTGAGGAGGAACTAAACTACGAATTTTGATAGATAGAAATTGGTCTCGCACATAAGTGAATCGATCATACATTCTCACACCTTGCATGCAAAGAGATTCAAGCACTATGGTTTCTTGCAAACCGACTAGATTTTACAAACTTAATTCTTTTCACTCTTCATTGATTACAAAAGAAGACATAAATCTCTTTTATAAGCAATTTTTTTTTGAAATACTAGAAAACTAATTCTATTAACATTCCAAAAATTGTCTGTTATAACGTTACAAGAATAACGTTATAAGAATGACTCAAACTAAAACTGTGAATAAAAGAAAACTTAAACTCATATCCTAATCAGACTTATACTCCAGACCAAACAAAAATAAACTTTAAAGCTAATTAAACTTTAAATGACTAAAATAATTAAAACTTATAATTTTCTTACTGTGTAATTGTAACTCCACTATGTGCTAGGATTTATTTAACTATCGAAAATAATGTTGCATGTGCTTGTGACCCGTTCCACATCAAATCTCTCCTGGTTGGGAAGACACTTCATTTTTAAAGTGAAGCAAGATGAAGAACCTTTGCTGACCATCTTGGACAGAATGCTTTAAAAGCAATATCGAAGTAGATAGAAATAAGCTCTAAACCTGCTGGTTAGTAGGTGATCAAAGATCTCGAATCATGATTACAATGTGTTTTATAGCACAGGAACTTGCATTGAAAGTGCTTTGCATTGAAAGTGGTTTTTATCTTGAGAAGCAGAGCAACATGCACTTTATGATTAGGCTTTGGCTCATGATCAATAATTGCTTGGTCTTGGGTTCAAATGCGAGCTCGGATTCGGGCTGGGGCACTAATACAATTACTTGCCATGGTTCCAATTTAGACTCTGGATGCACTCCTAATTTTGTAGGCCCACTCTAGAGCTGGTTGCGACTAATGCCCTAATTTTGCTTTTGACATCAGCTGATCTATCTCAAGGAAATTTTTTAATTTCATTCTAAAAGTATTTCACTTTTCAGATCTTGACAGTTTGGTGCAGATCTCGTCTAATTTATGATTGAATTTGGCATTTAAATTTAATAACAGTTGAGACCAATGATGCTTGGGTAAGAGTTTAGGGAGGTACTAATATCAAAGCTTGATCTTCATCAGGGACAGCTGTTAATAAACTTTACAACAAGCCACCTACTAAGATAGAGCTTTGCCAACAAAGTTATGTTTAGCATACCAGCACCTCTCATTAGCCATCAAGAAGAAGAAAGAAACATACCATTCTGACAAAAAACATACTCATATGGCAATATGAATTTCTCATACTCATATGGCAATGAGAATGGTCTTTGTGCAAATACTCATATGGCAATGAGAATGGTCTTTGTGCAAATACTCATATCTCATTAAAACATACTCATATGGCAATATGACAAAAATATACTCATATGGCAATATGCTAAACAGCACTTCGAATATTGAATTTCTCATTATCCATATAAGTCTTTGTGCAAATGCAAAGACCATTCTGACAAAAACTTATATGACTTCTCATTTAAACTCATATTGACTTTCTCATTAAAATATACATTAAAATATACATGAAACTATAAATACTTACAATTTTAAGGTCATGATTCTGTAACTGCTATGGCAAAATCTGAGTCCTCAAATACGGGGTCTCCTCTGACTTCACCCCAACAAAGATATACCAACAAAAATGAAGGACCACTAGGTAAATCACAATAATTCTAGAACTTTGGAATTAAACATAGGAGCATGTGCAAATATAACTAGAAAGCATGAATGGGGAACAATTAACAGATTAATCAATACTATCTACCAGGCATGCACTGTAATTTAAGACAAACATGCAACTCAGTTGTTAAGTTAAATCGATACTAACATGGTCATATCAATTTATGCCAAACCTAAGTTGTAAATTATATTGGAGAGTACAGTAAGCAACCAAGGAATTCACCTCTATACCACGGGGACGCTCACCTGGGCTAGGTCCAAAGTAGGAATAGTATGTGCCATGAGTCCAAAGAGTAATAAGGTGAGACTCAACGATTAAGTTCGTCGATACCAATAGGGGTACATCGGATTTATGATATGACTCGGCCGAAACACATGATATAGTCAAGTCAATGGGAGCATGGCTCCAGTCGCTCCCACACTCTCATTAATATGATTTATCTTAAAGCATAGTTAGTCTGAAGTGCCAAGTGTATGGCAAGTGCACATCTCTCAGTGTCTCAGCGATTCAGTCCAGGTGTAATTCTAAATTGGTATTAATTAATTATTTAGAACATGATTAGAAAATAAATTCTAGATTAAATTTAGGGCCACATTGAAACTAAATCATCCGGTAATGTGCTGTCATTCCAATTTCAGTCATATTTCAAGATTCTATTCTTATCAAGGATAGTAACAATATATATTTCATGACATTCCAATTTTATTTGATTTCCATAGCACACTCAACATATCAATTATCTCCAATATTATGGGCAACTATGCAAGATCTTACTATGATTATTAAAATTAGGGGACATCTGATAATGGGAGCAATGGACATTGGCATGCAATATGAGTTACACTACTTTAAACATATAGCATGGGACATACATGAGTCATATTAATTTAAAAGTGTTACATGGTGCAAATGCATTATAGATAACAATTAAAGTATTCTAAGCATGTTAAAAGTCTAAATCTGAGATATAATTAGTAAACTTAACTAACCTGGAAGTCAAGTAGCAAATGGTGCAGTACCTTTAAAAATATGGGGGATAGACAATATGGGATGGACAACTGTGGTGATCTAGATAATTTTCCTCATTGATCGTTTTTCGGGACATAACCATATGTTTATGGTTTTGTATGATCCTTCAAGTAGTAGCCTATGATCCCACATGTGATAAACTATGATTCCTTTAGGCAGCAGTATTGTCTATGATCTAATAGGCAGTGAATCCCATAATTCCAACAGCCTTTAGAGGCCAAACCCTCATTTACAATCATAGGGTAACTCAAAAGACCAACTCCAACATGTAGGGTAAATCCTTGAGGTTTCCATACTAACCCACAACTAACACCAAGTCTTAACATCATCAAAACTTCACTAAAACAGCGTCTACAGCCACCAATCAAGAAAACAATACTGAAAATCCCTAAAAAACAAACACGACAAGGGTCAGATCCTAACAGCAGTCACGGCCTAGGGCATGAAAGCCCAAATCACTCATGCCAGGTCAAGGGAAGTTACTGTGAGTGGTCGGAGGGCCCATAAGGTCACAATGAAAATTTTAGAGCCTAGAGCAGTCACGACTGGGACAATGGAAGGTCAGACAGAGGGTAAAGCAGCCACGACATGACATAAAACAATGGGACAGCCACGACAATGGCATGAGGCAGCATCATGGGTCGCCGCCAAGCCCTGGGGAAACCCAAGTCTTGCTCACAGCTATCATCACAAGCATATAAATAAAAATCACAAATTTAAAACCAAAATTATAGAATTAAAGTGATTTTACCAGAAATCGACGACTGCTGGAAGATTCCGAGGAGAAAACTCGGTCCAATGTAAGATCCGAACTCAGCTTCAAGAGAAAAACCCCAAAAATCATTTGAATTTTTTTTGCTTGGAAATCCAAAAACCTAAGCGCAACCGAGTTTCGATAAAGGAAAAGGAGGACATGCGATAGTTGAAGAGAGGCAAGGGAAGCTATCAACCACGAGGTTGATCGGCCTCAAATCAAGGGGAAGTCGCGTCGAAACCGCACGATTTAGGATTGTGATTGGTTCGTGAGTAGAGGACACGTGCCTCGTGAGGTGGAGGGAGGAGAGGGGGCTCGATTTTAGGTGTGGTCGTCGCTTCTTGCCGAAGAAAAGCAGAGGAGAGAGATGTGTGAGTGAACTTTGTCGCTGCATCACTTCGATCGTGAGAGAGAGACGGAGAGAGAGAGAGAGAGGAGTGGTTGCCACGTGGCATGCGATTAAGTGGGGGGAGAGGTTGGGGAGGCTGCGGGCCGGGCCGGGCCGCGCGGTTAAAAGAAAAGAAAAGAGAAAGAGAAAGAAAAAGAAAAGAAAAAAGAAAAAAATTGGGCTGGGCCTTCTATAAAAATGGCCTTTTACATTCCACATTAGGGTGCTTGTTTAAGTGATCAAGGGCTTGCCCAGCTATCACTAGGTGGCTAGCATTGACTTCGCTATGCCCAGGCTTTGCACGGACAACCAGGCTTTGCACGGACAACCATATGTGGCTGCCTAAGTAGCTTAGGCCAATTGATAACTATTTTTTAAATGGAACCATATAACGTAGATCAAGCGGCCACATTCACTTGGCATGTACAACCTTTGGGACACCCTAATCTGGGGCAAGCTTTCTATTTAAGCAAGCATGATGCTTGACCCCTGCTAAAGGACAAAGCAACCGGCTTAAAGCTTGTTTGCGATGTTTTTTATTTAAAATGAGGGTTGGCAACCGTCACAATATCATATCAAAACATCAATGATTACATCCTTAAAAGCAAATGCTTGTCAATCTTATTAAATGAGAATTAGCTAGAAATTGGAAATAGAGAACAAAAGTAAAAAATGAAAAACATCGCACATTCCGATGATGCACATTCCGAGGATGAATTTCTTGTTACCGAAGAAGCCACGTCACTCCATTACTTGACTTTCCTAAATCGATAAAAACCCCCCATGTTCTTTCTTCAAAAATACATCTAAAGCAAACATAAATAAGCTATATTCCTTAATTTACATTATTTCATTGAGTATAATTTTGCATTGTGTTATATCATACCCTTGTTTATTTGCATTTTTTCCCAATGACATCAGCTAGACGATCAATTTAATGATCTATTCTTGAAACCCCTAATTCTTTCCTAGAGTTTTCAAGTCGGTGTCTATAAGTTTGAGTTTATCCATTTACATTTGGGCAGATGTCCGGTGAGATCTGAGGATTAATGCTCACAACTTATCCAGCATCTTTTTGCACACCCAGGACTCCTCAGCCTTGATTATTAGCAGCATCCTAGGCTGTAAAATCGACAAATTCCCGATCAAATACTTGGACTTGCCACCCAAACCTGGTTGTCTTGATAAGATGGATTGTGCCCCGGTGCTGGACCGTGCACAAAGAAACTTCAAGGCTTGAAAGGGAAACCTACATCTCTTGGGGGAAGGATCACCTTCCTGAATGTGTGCTTGACGGTCATACCCCTCTACGACCAGGTACATATGGAGATTCTTAATTGTTCAAAACAAAACAAAACCAATATCTCATGCAATTCAGGTGTCTGTCTAATGAGCCTTAACTTTTTGAGTTGAATGAATATCATCATTTGGATTGGTTAGCATATTTAATTGGTAAAATCGATGAATGCTATATAAAAAACTATTATCAGAACTATGTCCGATCATCACTAATAGTATTACATTGAAAAATCATGGAAAACATACCGCTATTGAAGCAGCGAAAATAAGTACAAATGAGTTTATTTAATTCTAATCTGAAGAACAATACCAATTTACAAATAATAAATAACAAAAAGAATTCTTCATGTGATAAATAAATCAGACACAATGAATATGAGTGCATAAACCATCTCTTCTTTTTGTTTTTAATTTTAAACTGATATATTGTAGATTCATACTTATTGGAAAAACATTATAGTAAAGATCAAAATTTTAAAATTTTAAATCATAAATAATCTATAAAAGAATAAAAATTAGGGAAAAAAAGAGAAATCGTAATTGTTCCTTGATAGTTTGCATTTTGCTGGTGATTTCTAAACAGAAAAAGCTAGGATGATACTAAAGATTAACCAATAGTTTATTAATGAAAACGTAAAGCAAGAAGAAAGAAAACACAACTGTTCTTAGAGAAAGTAGAAGAGAGATTGTCCGCTTGAAGAAGTGAGGAGACCTCTGTACTAGGTTTAACTAAAAGTTTTGGGATTCATTCTGGCGTTTGTGTCATTTCTGCATAACAAAGGAAAACAACAACAGAAGTGAGACCCACAAGGACTGACCACATGCTAGATGACTGGTATATATAGACAAATGTTGTTTTTGTGGGATGAAAAAAAATTAAATTAAGAAACCTCACCCAAAAAAGTCTAGAAACATAGAAAAGAATCTCAGAACAGGAAAAAATCGGAAAAAATGGAACATATTATATTGCGAGAGAAATACGCAACAACTTTGACTTATGCAACGACTTTGGCTTTTGTTTTGGAAGCAAAAAATCTTGTTGTTCAAAACCACTCTTCTTTTGTCTTGTACTTTTTAAAAAAGTTTCATTTGAAAAATAATCACCACACTTATTCTATGAAAGTTTTTTTTTGCTTTAAAACCTGCAAAGTCCTTTGCAAACAATGCCAAACATAACTGTAGTATTGAGCAGCTTCTGCTGCTGAGGGTCTCTGCCAGATTTCTAGTATATTAGTAGTAGCGACAAATCAGTAGAAGCAACAAAAGCAATAGAAGATGAGACAACAACAAAAGCATTCAAAGCAATACAAGAAGCAATATCTATTGAGCAGTAAATGTAAGCAGCAGAAGAATAAGAGAAATAAGGTTTAAGGATGAAAGGAGAAGAGAGAACTAAGTAGAGGTTAAGGAGTGATGGAGTAGCAGACGTAGCAACAATAATAAATGAAGGGTAGAGGCAAAGTAGGAGAACAAAAGGTGGAGGGAAAACATCTCTTATTTTTTGGACAATCATCCTCTTCATCCAAAAAATTAGGGTCAGCTTTATGGACTCAATAGAAAGCGAGAAAAAATAAGGATAGTATGTCGGTGTTAGTGAAGTCTTTGGGGATGCTAAATGATGTTGTCATTAACATCCAGAAAGGCAGGGAATGGATGAGATGAGAGGAAGAAGGATATGTGTTTTTGTTAGGAGTTACATACATCCAATTAATGCGGACTCTGGGCCCAAACCTCTATATTATAAATACATGAGACCACGATGTCCTCTTATGTAGGACTTAAGCGAAGCGACCTGCCTAAAATGGGCTTTCTCTGCTTTAGTCGCTGTGGGGGTTCAGCCTAGTCACTTGAGCAGGTCATATGCCTTCTTTTAAGGTGGCCTAAGGGCACCTGCGCTGAGATGGGTGCCTGGGCTACCTTTTACAAAGCTCTCTTGGGTTGACTTGGGTTGACATTTTGAATCCCGTACTAATCATATTTATCAAGGCTAACATCTAGTATCAAGATAAAATGTATAAAACCCCTATGACTTAAAAAACTCTAGTTAGTTAGCCATCTTCTTCATTGTGTGTGACACTTGCAGTTCAACCACTTTTCCTTAGGGCGCATAGGCATATTGGCCTAAGCAGATTATCCATCATCTTGTCCTTTGATCGGTACAATTCCTATATCATTTTAAAGATGACTATTTCTCATCTTCTACTCTTGAGTTTTACCGCCGTTTAAGCATTCTCAGTTCTATTACACTCTTTTTGTTTCCTTTGACCCTCTTTCTTGCTTGAATCCATCCCGGATCTGTTGTCTCATCATCTAATACAATTTTCTCCAAAGAAGATAAAGTAATAGTTTAAAGCACTTTTCACCTAGGTTAGCTAGCTTTAACCCAAGAAGCTATGCTTGCATTTTACTTCTTTATTCTCTTGTATTATTGATCCACGGTGTGTAAACTGCTTATTTCTGGAATATTGGGCCGTTGATTCGTCATTTTCTCTGCAGTGCCACTAAAATTCCATGCACTTTCTCTGTAGTGCCACCAAAGTTCCATGCATTTTCTTTATCTTTATTCAAGCTATTTTTCAGCCCATTCTCTCTCTTTCTCTTCATCAACACATCTATTTCATTTCATCCTTCTCTTTTATATACATTCTTTGCGTTGAGATTGGCTGCTCATGTTGGCATGTCAGAGAAGTTGTTTGTAACTTTATGTATTATAATATAGAGATTACGTTTGCCTTGGTTTTAATTTTTTTACATTTGTACTGTATCCATGGCTAGACCTTTCCACAAGCTTGTTTCTTTTTCCCTCCAAAACTTCTGATTTGATAGCTAAAAACACACCCATCGTACAAACATGATAGAATCAGCTCTATAAGGATCCCAAATCCACACAAAACAAACTCGGTCCAAACTCACGAATGTGCTGAATAAAAGATGCAGATACAGAAAGTGGTAACACCACATTCAACCTCTTTATATCATGGTTACTATCAAATATCGAGATTGGCACATTGAAAGAATCAAGAGCTGTAGAGGATGAAGAAGGGCTAGGGGCAAGGTGAGGGGATCTCTAAGTTACAGATGTGAGGACTCCTAGTAGACCGATCATCGATGCATTCACCTTTAACAATGACCAAACGTGCACTAGACGAACAAAGCACATCTGGTTCTTAAAAATAATAATCTATAAACCGAAGAAACAGAGAATGCATTAACATCTTCACCCTAATGGTATAACAATGTGATTGCTTTGGGCTCGTAGGAGGCTCTAAAGAGCTCAAAACATGGAAAGGATCAAAAGCATGATCATTTCCAACGACTAATGATATCATTGGGATTCCTCAGATGACGGCTTAGACAATGCAAAATGGGAGGTCATAAGGACATGTTGAGATGGATAAAGCACATTATGAAAAGAACCAGCAAGTGCAAAAGAGAGGGGGTGCCCAAAGGTAGAGTATCTTAATAAACCAACTAATGTTTTTAAAAAAGAAAGCTTACGGAAGAGGGAGCCGTCCAGGGGAAATCACATGGGTCATAAATAAATTGAATTTGAAACATTAAAATATCCAATGGTCCTAAAAAATAAAGGTTCATCTGTATTCTTGAACGCGGCCTAAGGAGGTGAGAAATGTGCAAGTAAGAAGTAGAAGAGCACAAGAGGAGAATTTGCAAACCACATTGGGTAAAGGAGAAGAACACTGCTTAGATGAAAGATGAACGTCTATAACTATAACAAATGTAACTATATTCCTTTATTGAATTGTGAAAATAATCATTAAGAATATCTTCTAGCTCAAGATCGAAGGAACACATGTAAATATGGAAAGATGAAGGTTTAGGTTGTTTTAGTTGCAGCGGTGCCTTTTTAAGAATAGGCCGGCGACGAGAAAAAACAAGAGTGATGAGTACCAGAAGTAAGTGGAGGGTATCAAAGCGGAGGAGAAGGATGAGGAGGAGAAGGATGAGGAGATGTAGATGAAGGAGGAGGCGGTAAAAGGCCATAAAAGGGATATGGATGCGAAGGAGAAGATCCTAGGATGGAGGGAGATGCTGACTAAGATGGGTAGCAATGAAAGGTGGATTGGGGTTTATAAAAGGATGTGAGAATATTGAAGGACAGAGGTAACAATGGCCCAACTTGCTACAAGAGAGGAAAATCTCAAGATTGCTGATGGAAGATGCATGTTGACTATGAGAGAATCAATGAAAACAACAATCTTTTAAAAAAAGGTTGAAGGAGAAAGAAGGCACACGATAAATAATGGATGACATCAAAGTCATGGTAGTGTCACATTAAGAGAAAGGTGAAGAGACCTTGATCACACACACAATAGAAAGTTTATCAAGACAAAGGCTCCAGAAAGACATGATCTAGATCCATCAAAATACCTTGGATCTCTTACAAGCACCTCAATAACCATGTTAAAAACTCAACAAACTGTTAAGAAACTCTAAGCATGATGACAACCCTATGGAGATTCTTTAAGCTTGTTAAGGTGTCTAACTATATTCCAATCCTCGATGATCACAATAGAGGATCTCTGATCTCGAGGAGAATACCATATTAATATTGGAGTATTAATATTGGAGTATGCTTAAGATCAATCACCTTTAGGTTGAGAAAAAAATTCAAAGATTTATTATTGAAGGTGAATAACGATTAGGCAAAGCTCATGCTTGCCAACACAAATAGAATAAGGTCCTCCAGCAAACTTCCAATAGATCGGTTCCCAACACAGCTCATTTTTATGTGATCAAGTTCTGAAAGCCCTGTTGAAGCTCCGTCGACTCTCCAATTGAATTGAACTCCCATAAAGCTTGTGTCCGGTGAGGCGCCTTCTGGTTGGTAGTTAGACTGATGGTGAGGATCCCATTGATTCAGTTTATGTGGAATGAGCAACGGAACATGCATTGGGCATGTTGAGACCTATATAATTAAACACAAATGAAAGAGATCGAAAGCCTCAGAAGATTCTCTAACTACACGAACAATAGCTTGTCTTTAATCACACTAACTACCTATGGCATTGCGTATGTCTCGCGTGCTAGGATCGTCGTTTAAACAATTTGGTTGTTGCGATGGTTGACATCAATAAGATCTGATTCAGATTTGAAAGAAACTTGAACGAGGTTTTCTTGAGGAAGAGTAACAATCCCCGAAAGAATTTAAATGTAGATGTAACATTGTCTGTTGTTAGAACTCAAGTCAAAGGACCGCCATTGATTTGATGCTACACAAGAACTAAGAAGATCTTTTGGGCATTTTGTGCAAAACTAGGTCAAATCTATCAGACATCATTTAAAACTACATCAGATGTATTATATCCAGATTAAGCTACACCGATTGCATGCGAAAAGTTCTGATTCAAATTTGAAAGGAGTTTCGACGAGGCTCTTTGGTACTAGAAGATGTTATGCGGTAGGAGCAGGAGATCGAGCATGGTGAGATCAGATGAAGTTTTGAAAGAACAAATAGGAAGGACACTAGGAATTTTTTGAGCGCAGAGAATTTTCTTAAGCACTACGTTTACATTTGCTAATTTGTTAGTTCCTTTGTTCATTAATTTGCAGGATACTTAGATGCTTTGTGTTAGGGTGTGGGAGGAGTGTGTAGGGGATGGATGGACATGTTAAGACCTGTGCAACTAGGCAACACACACTAGATGGGGAGCGAATAGTGTAATGGCATAAATAATGCTAATAAAAAAGATTCTTGCAAAAGCAGAATTAAATTAGCAACAAACCACAAGAGATAAAATGCAATCGCAAACACAACAATATATCTTGGTTCGGCAATTGCCTATTCCAGTCCCACACTCTTTCCAGAGTATCATGGGTTTCCACTATAAGAGCTTTTTCAAGCCAACCCAATACAACTCACACTTTTCCAAGTGACACTCGATTCCAAGAGTCACCCTTTTTAAAAAGCCTATCTTTTCCAAGATAGCACACAATCGTTTCCAAGATTGCCAAATCCTATTCCAAAGGTATCTGATACGATCTAGAGGATCGATCAATTAATTTCAGATTTAAAGAGGAAAGAAATATAAAAAGGTGGAATTTTTGGATCTTAAATTGCGAAGAACTATGAAATAGATTGATAATTGAGTCTCTTTTGAGAGGAGACTCGCTCTCCTAGCTTTTGTTGCACGGAACAAAGCCTAAAACCTTCACACACGATGCCTACAATTGTTTTTCACAAAATAAGCATAAGAAAATAAAATGACGGCTAGCCCTAATAAATAGAAAAGAGTGGATTTACTAATCTAGTCTAAAAAGACTAGAATACCCCTTGACTAACCAACTACGTGGTACCACGCCTCCTACGCCGCACGTAAGTCACCAAAGGGGGGGTGGGCCCCACTATGTTGGCCGCCGGCTGTGAAAGGATGCGGATCCGCATCAATACCTCCCCCTAAAAGAGCCACCATGTCCTCAAGGTGGAGATCTGGCTTTGAAAGCCCCCGAGGGAAAACCGAGGCTAGTGTCACCTGTCAGAACCACCGTGCGACCACCCTCCTGGAATTCCATCCTAAGCTGCTTCCAATTCATCTTCACCTCGCCCAACCCCCTCAGCCATTGCACGCCCAAAATCACATCGATATTGTCCAACTCTAGAGGTAAGAAGTCCTCCACAATCTGCACCCATTGTAAGGTCAGACTCAGCCCCTTGCACATCTTACTGCTCTCCTCCCTCCTCCCTGTCCCTGAGAGGACCGTAAACGTCTCCAATGTACTCCTCTGCAACCCATGACGATCCACCAAATGTCGAGATATGAAGTTGTGGGTGGCCCCACTGTCTATGAGTACCGTCACCAGTGCGTCGCCCAATCATCCTGGTAACTTCATGGTATGGTTCGTGGTTACCCCTACCAAGGAGTTCAGGGACACCTCCGCTACATCCAGATATGCGTGCTCAATCTCGCTCTTTTCCATCATCACTGGCTCTCTCTCATCTGCATACTCCCCCTCGTCCGGCATTATCACAATCTGCATCAGCCTGCTCGCACACCGATGGCCAGGACTGAACTTCTCATCGCATCTGAAACAGAGGCCTGCAGCATGCCTTGCCCTCATATCATCCTCAGTCATCCGCCTACCAGGGATCACTGGTCGGGTTTCCTCTTTCTTCATTTCCGCGTCCCCTGGTGCTACTGTAACCCCCGACGGTGGGACCGGTGCTGTCTGACTACGCTGGCCCTGGGCCCCCCAAGTCCCCCGAATGCGTCTCTCCTCTGCATGCTTCTCCTCCGTCTTGTGGGCCAGGCGAAGGACATCCTTCAGTGTCCCCGGACTCTGCATCCTCAGCTCCGCTCGTATAGAGGGCTTCAACCCCCTCATGAAGTTCCCACTCAACACCTCGTCGGTCACCCCCTTTACCCTACTATTCAGAATCTCGAACCGCTCCACATAATCTCTCACCGTCCCCTCCTGTCTCAAAGCAGATAACTGCTCATAGAAGTCTCCTCCTGGGGTCTCCTGAAATCGGTCTAGTATCAGTGCTGACAGCTCCTCCCAAGTGCGAAAGGGGGTCCGCGCCACCTTCCATCTGTACCAAGCCAACGCCTTGCCCTCGAAATAGATTCTGATGGCCCTCAGAACCTCCTCCTCCGTCAACCTCATCACCTGGAAGTAACGCTCCGCCCGATAGATCCACCCATCCGGATCTGTGCCATCAAAAATCGACATCTTTAGCTTCATAAGGCGGCGATCCGCATTAATGTCCCCCTTTGGTCCCCCATCTCTACCGCGGTCGCTCCCATAGCCGAATCCTCCGCCGCCTGCCTCAACTGGTCCTCCCCCGTCCACCCCGTACAACTCCTGGGCCAAACATGTCTCTCCCACGCCTCAGGCTGGTAATGGTACCCCGGAAACTCCTGCTGTCGTGCCAACCCGGGCCCTCCTGGCCCTCTGTGTGGCTGTACTGGTGCTGCCCGGCCCCCAAAATAGCCTCTCGGGCCTTGTCCCCGCCCCAGAAAGCCATCAAACGTCTGTCTGGGATCAACCTGCGGCCTCAGTACCCGTGGATGAGCCTCTGGTCTCCAAAATTGGGCTACTGGAGCCCCAATCGTCGTGTCTCGGGCCCATCCGCCTCCGTCTTGCCCCCAAGGGGCTGTCTGCACTCCTGCGGGCCCCCAGGGGTCTGTTGGCATCGTCGCGTGCCCCCAGGGGGCTGCCTGCACTGCGGCAGGCCCCCACGGCACGACCGCAGGTCTGTTTGGGCCTGCTGGGACTGCTGCAGGCCCGAACAGGCCTGCAGAAGTCACAGCAGGCCCGACAGGGCCTGCAGCTGCTGCGGCAGGCCCAGTTGGGCCTGTCGCAGGTCCTGCAGGCCCGACAGGGCCCGCAAAGTAGGCCGCAGGACCTGTGGGGCTTGCCGAGCCCACTGCCGGCCCGGATGGGCCTGCCGAGCCCACTGCCGGCCCGGATGGGCCTGCCGAGCCTGCTGCCGGCCCGGGGGGCCTGCAGTCTCCTTCCAGGGGCCCCCGGCCCCTTCCAGCAGCCGTCTGGCCCTGTTAGGGTTTGCGACGGCTGCGGCTTGCTCCGAGATTGTCGCCGTAGCCGTCGCCCTCCCCGGTTGCTCCTGATTTGCCGATTCAAGCGTCGATTCTCCTTGATTTTCTTCCCCTTGAATCTTCTTGCCCCGATCTCCGCCTCTCTCCATCGTTAGGGCTTGAAGCATAGCTTTTATCTCCGGAATCGATGACGTGGCCTCTCTCAAAAATTTCAGATTTGAAGTTGCCACCTTTAACCCTTGGATATCACGTCCCGTTTGTGCGGCGTCTCTTCTCATAGCTCGAAGTTCAATTTGGATGTCCTCCTACGAATGGGCGTGATCTTTGATGTACTCCCCTAGGGGTTTCTTCAATCCCTCGATCTCCCGGTTGAACTCCTCTCGAAGCCCTTGCACCTTCTCATCCACGCCATCCGCCTTTGATCTCATGCTTGTCGCCATCGGATCTCAACGCTCTGATACCAATTTGATACGATCTAGAGGATCGATCAATTAATTTCAGATTTAAAGAGGAAAGAAATATAAAAAGGTGGAATTTTTGGATCTTAAAGCGAAGAACTATGAAATAGATTGATAATTGAGTCTCTTTCGAGAGGAGACTCGCTCTCCTAGCTTTTGTTGCACGGAACAAAGCCTAAAACCTTCACACACGATGCTTAAAATTGTTCTTCACAAAATAAGCATAAGAAAATAAAATGACGGCTAGCCCTAATAAATAGAAAAGAGGGGATTTACTAATCTAGTCTGAAAATACTAGAATACCCCTTGACTAACCCACTACGTGGTACCACGCCTCCTATGCCGCACGTAAGTCACCAAAGGGGGGGGTGGGCCCCACTATGTTGGCAGCTGGCTGTGAAAGGATGCGGATCCGCATCAGTATCACATCTCTCTTTACAAGAAGAATACTTCCACAACCCGGAAGCTAGGTTTTAACAAATGAAACACAATAAAATACAATCTTCCTATTGCTTTGTCGAATATACTTACTAGACATGAAGTGTAGAGGCAATGCAGATTGATGTCCAAGGGCTAAATGTAAACTTGATGTACATATGGACTTCCCTTGAGCGTGGAGTTCAATTCAACTTAAGAATGCTCAAAGGGAAATGAGAGATACGAAGATGAGTGAAAGCTTCTCTTTGTTTTTGGCTCAAGAATGATTCTCTTATTAGTGTGTATTAGTGCCAAAAACAACCTCACATAGGGGTATAAATACTCTCTTAAACGGGCCAAAAAACCAAGAAAACGGTTCCTTGAAAAAGCTGTCCAATGGCTATAAATGGACAGAATTCTCAGCTACCAGACGCCTGATGAAGGGTGACCAGACGCCTGATGAAAAATGACCAGTCGTCTGGTCCTCCTTCATCAGACGGCTAGACAATGAGTTGGTCATGAATAAAAAAATAGAGAAGACCAAACTTCAAGCAACAAATGTCTGAAGTACACTTACCAGACACCTGATGCATTGTTCAAGCGGCTGTCTAGTCATCTTCAGACGTCTGAATAAATGTGGGACAGAAAGACAGAGAGTCATGAAAAACTAGTCTCACTGATCAGACGACTAAAAGCTCATAGACCAGATGTTTGGACCAATGTGCAGACGTCTGGTGTTTGAACTTCAGACGGCTGGACTTCCTAGAATTTTGGCCATCTCAAAATGGATACGTCAGACGTCTGGTGGGTCATGAGTGTAAACCAGATGCCTGGTGATAGGCTAAAGCATGATCTAGAGTGTTTTGGCCATTCAACTTATTGGGATTATTCACGAAAGTTTCTATGGATTCCTATAATGGAAATGATGCATATTAACGTGTAAGTGCATCTAATCAAGGCATACAAATATTCTTCAAAAGAAGGAGCAAAATACATAAAGAATCATAAAAGATATTACATAAGCTTCAACATTCTTCATGGCTTCAATGCATCCAAATGCTCCATGCCTTGAGTCTATCATCCCATCACCAAATGTTTTGTCTCCCCTTGATTGAAACATTGTTAATTATCTGAGACTAAAACACTTTGAGACATTAGTAATAACATAATGTGGTGATCTTCATTAAAACCATATTAGGCTTAATGACCAATATCCAACATGACATTCCATTGGCTCATTTCTTATTGTTTACACTCTACTTCACATGATTCTATACATTTTCATAACTTTCTTTAGGCATCTTGTGTTTAGAAATTCTTGTTTGCTAGCATCCTTGAGAGCCTGTAAATGTGATCAGGTCTGTTCACCCTTAAGAGCTAGTCTCTATTGATCCTTAGATTCCTCATCCATAAATCAGTAATTAAAAGAATTAAAACATTGTGTCATTTAAGTTATAGAATAGTTCTTGAACCCAAGAATAAAAGATGACAAGTTCTTCATTAACCATAATAATATAAGCATTCACAATTACAAAACAATTTATATGTTTTTAATAAGGCCAATTTATTCAAAAAAGCTAAAAATTAAAAATAAATACAGAAATCGACTAAGTTTTATAATATTTACTAAAACTGATCTACTTTTTCCACATCAGCAATCCGAGGAGATTTTACGCGGATTTGGATGACATAAAAAGATCGGGGTTGCCAATCTCGACTGAAGTGCATTTTGACCGGGGTTGGTAATCCCGATCATTTTGCCACAATGGCTGACATGACATTGTAATCTTAACACTAAAGGAACATATTGTTTAGCATTTCGATAATTAAAAATCATTAAAAATCAAGAGTAAACTTAAGCTCTTCTAAGCATTCTTAAATGGAAAGCTAATGCTTCCCTTCCCTGCACGTACAGTTGCAATCAATAGCAGCACTCCTTTGTGCAATTGCACGTGCAGTTACGTGGACAAGCCTACATACAAAATGACGACACTGTTACCAATAAAAGTAGCCTCCATTACAATAGTTTTCTCTTTTATAGTTGTTTTCTTTGCATTTTAATTATATCTTCTGGAAAGAGAATTGAAGCAATTAATTATGTAGCCAGCTTTGTCAGGGGTGTCAAAATCACAAACTACGCTAGCGATAACAACAAAATGCAAACTGACCGAGGTTGTCAATCCCGATCAAAATGCAATATGGTCGGGGCTGGCAACCCCAGTCTTTCGCATCCATGACAACGCAAAATCCATTGAATCGTTGACGTAGAAAAAGTTGGTCGGTTTTAGGAAATGTTTAAAACTTAAATTGTTTTTTGTAATTATTTTTAAAATTTAGCTTTTTCTGAAAAATTTGTCCTTTTGTTAAATGAAAATGATATGGAGTTGCTATTCATTGTGTGTTTTGGCCATTTGTGTTGTTTCCACATGTATTTCCATACAAAACTTTTGTATATGCATCTCTGGGTATTCTTTGAACATTTTATCTCTTGAATGATTGCTAGTGACCCACTGCATTTTTAATGACTGATTTAATTCCTGGTAGCAGGATGACATCAGTTCACAGCAGACTCATATTTGTATATCCAAAAAGTAAACATGAAATTTAGGAAATTCCACATCAATTTGGTACTTCATGAAACAATTGCAGTTGACTAAATCATTAAACATGAAATTTAGGAAATTCCACGTCAATTTGGTACTTCAGGAAAAGATTGCAGTTGACTAATTCAATGTGCAAGTGCTTTAGCTAAGCCTTGGTTCTTATTCTATAGAACTTGAGATGCACTTAAGGGTCAGGTCCAATTTATACTGTCGATTTTAATATTGCATCAATGTCTATAAATTTGAGCTGAATTACTTGCTAATGGTAAATTCATGAGATCGGGTTTCCATGAAACATGATGAGGCAGTATGTAGGTACCAAAAGTTTCTTGTATTCATGAAATTCATACTCATGAAACTGATACAAAGCCATCCAAAATCTTTCTGACATAGAATCTTCCATATGAAGAATGAAAAAGGCTTCTGTTGATCTCACGAATTGCATCCATCTTGCAGTTGGAAATAACGAGCTTGATGTTCATATCAGAGCAGAGTTAACCAAAAGGAGTTTGTACTTAAATTGCAAAAGCAAAAAAGTTTCATGGAAGGATCAGATATTTTGTCCTTTGGACATTTAGGCCAAGTGCACCATGAGCAAATTGATTGAACAAAGTAGTGAATTATTTCTGTGCTTTAAGAAGTATAAACCATAACTGGTTTGCCATCTAAAACTTAGTTTGGCATATGCACCTGGTTTTTTGATCTGCGCCCATTAAGTTTCTAATAGTGCATTAATGAGAATGCTATACCTTTGCAAGTTCCTTGAATATTCTACTCATGCCTTTTATTTATTATTATTGAAATCAGGTTAGAAGGAAATTTGGCGACCATGTGGAAGCATTCTTTGTGATAATAACAGCTATACAGTTTCACTTGCTGTTCTACTCCACACGGCCTCTTCCAAATATACTGGCTTTTGCTTTAGGTGATTAATTTTGCTGCATGGCCCTATAGTTTATTGCTTACTAATAAAGTACTCTTCTATGGTGATGTGAATTACCTATATATCTATATTTTCTATCTTTGATGATATGCAAACAATGTATTCTGAATGTTTATCCCAAAAGTTATTTTGAGATGCATTCTAAAACATATTTTAAATAATTTTTTCCTGTTTCCATATCCACTTGTATGAACATAGGATCAAATATACGTCTTGTTATTTAAATTACTTTCTGCTTTATGAATGGGCCTTGTTGGCAAACATTTAGGTCAGGCCTGAACATCATTCTTATTTGGCCGAACTGTATTTTTAGGATTGAGATTAGGTTTGAAAAGTTACATGTATGCCTATTATTTGGTCAGTAAAATCCATTTTGGACATACGTAAGTATGAATGTGTGGCTTAAAATAACATTGCAGTGGTGGCACCTAGAGCGAAGCTAAATCATACAATTAATTTTGCTTTGAAATTGCAGCAAAACGTCTATGCACTAATCTCAGTGCAAATCCAAGGGTAAGAAATGACTTTACCGTAAGGATCACCCTACAGTGTTACTGAAAATCCATTTTTCTACACACACACATAGGAAAGTATTCCTAAGTTGACTCCTTAGATAATTATCCAAGTATTCAGCCTAAAAATCACATAATAACGTCATTTCTTCTATTATTAAGAAATTGTTTATTTGTAACCACTTAATGCATGGGTAAATCATATTAAAAGTGCATGATTTTTTGTAAAGAAGTATTTGGAGATACGTAAATCGTAAATCATAATGACTGAGCATATCTTCCATAAAATTGGTATATGGTGTGACTTAAGGTAACTCCTTAGATAATTATACAAGGAGTTACCTTAGGAACACTTTTTCATATCTATTATACAAATGAGGGAGGGAGACAAAGGTGTGGGCCCCACCATTGTCTCCATGGGACAAAGGGGATGTCCCTCTGTGGCACCGTTTGTCACAAGTGGCACGGGAGATGGTGCCACATGGCATCCCCACATGTCCCCCAAACACAAAAGGTCCCCCTTTTCCGCGTAATTACATGGTTGCCATTGCACTTTCATTTTTACCAAAACACCCTCACTCTTCTCCTTTTTTTACGTGTTTGCCCTTGGGTTTTGGTTTTTGCGCTTTAGTCTCCCATTTCCATGAATTGCAAGCTTGCCATTGGGATTTATGCGCTTTGCCTCCCCAGAGTTTTTTTGCCATTGAAATTTATGCGCTTTGCCCCCAGAGTTTTTTTGTGATTTAACACATGCTTTTCCCCCTTTACCCCCGATGATACTGACACACGTCCACACTTCTCACTCCTTTTCGGTTCCGTGCATGCACCACATCCTGTTCGTGGGGTTTTTTTTGCGCTTTGCATTGTGTGAACATGTTATTTCTTATATATATTTAACTGGACATGTGTTGTCAGTACATGAAATTTTCTACTTTAGCAAAAAAATATTTTTCTGTAGCCTTTTGGAATTTTTTTTCAAGGTTGATGTACACATTCTACAATACAAAATCCTAAATATGGGTGCACGACTATTGACCCACTTGTTACAATTTTTTAAGGTAATCGTTGAATTTGCAACAATTAGATCGAAAAACAAATATATAGATTCACTTGATTTTTGGTATGTTGATAATCCATGATCTGTAAAACAGATCTGAATTTTTTTTAAAATAATAATAAATAACATATATATGCATTAGCATGGACAAATTTCTCACACCAACAACGTAAATATATTATTCTTATATATATAGATTAATGTGTATCATATGACATATGAGGCTTAGCCTCGTATTCGTCTCCAAAACTCCCACTTTCACCATTTTTAGAGGATCAGAACCGTTCATTTTTTATCAACATATTCTAAAATCTCAAAACACCGAATATGTGAACCCAAAAGGTTTTGTCTGTTGATCTACCAGTCATAAATTTAACGATTTTACATGAATAAAACTTTTGCGTTGGAGATTAACTGACAAAACTACTTGGGTTTCATCCGATATTCGGTGTTTTAGGGTTTTAGAATATGAGGATCAAAATGAACGGTTCCAATCCCCCAAAAAATAGCCGATGTGTGAAGTTTTGGAGGCCGCATATGAGGCTGAGCCTCATATGTCATATAATACCTATCATCATACACACACATACGCACACATATGTAGGTGAGTAACCGGTGTATGAAATTTCCTACGACCCTCCAAAAATATCATTTTCCAACATTTTTTTCATTTCTTGTTTGCGATTGTTATATATATTCTAAAAACTCAAAACCCCAAATATGGGTGAACCCTAAGGGCATTTGATTATTGATCCACTCGTTACAAAAAGTTCTGTTATTCTGAAACCGTTGGATTTGTAACAATCAGATCGATGGTCAAGTAATGTTGGATTCACTTGATTTTTTGTATTTTGATAATCCATGATCCATGATATCTACAAGAAGATGAACGGTGTTCTTAAAAATGATGGAAATTAACCACTATGAGGGCAGGTTTTCGCATCTGAAATCTACCATATATATAAAGAATAATGGGTATCATACGTCATATGAGACACCCCTCATATGCCCTCTCACATAAAGGGGGGCGGGTACAACAAGTACAAGCCCATGTGGGCTTGTACCCGCCCCCTTTATGTGAGAGGGCATATAAAGGGGTGTCTCATATGGCGTATGATACCCATTATTCTTATATATATATATATATATTTTGTTTGTTTGTTTTTTTGACAACCCAGAAAAATCCCCAACCCCCTCCCCCCGCCTTCGGCATAGGAGGGTAAGACGAGAGCCCGGCCGAGACTATGTAAACTGGGGGAAACCGCCGTGCCCTCAACGGCACCCGGGTAAGTCCGAGAGGGGAGATGTAGCCCCAGGATAAATAACCCCCCAACAAATACTAACCCATGTAGGCCATAGGCCTTGAACCCATGACTCTTGGCTTTGGAGTGGAATGACTTACCACCAAGACACCCTCTCGTGGGCATATATATATATATATATATATCAAAAAATGTGCCTGAGGTTGACCTCAGGCAGAAATACCTGAGGTCAACCTCTCTGTTCGGGTGTTTTAGGTATTTTTTTGAATTTTTTTGCAGTAGGTAGATATACCTGTTATGTAGCTCCCCACAAAATTTCAGGTCATTCCAACACCATTTGAGCCTCCGTTCATCGATTTCAAAAACGTTGCGCAAAATTGTCCAGAATTCTGGACAGTATTGCGCAACGTTTTTGAAATCGATGAACGGAGGCTCAAACGGGGTTGGAATGACCTGAAATTTTGTGGGGAGCTACATAACAGGTATATTTACCTACTGCAAAAAAATTCAAAAAAAAATACTTACAAACCCCGAACAGAGGGGGTGTGCGCGGGTAATTTTGCCTGAGGTCAACCTCAGACAGATTTCCTTATATATATATATATAATATATATAGTTGAGGATCATATCACCCTAAAGTTGAAACTTGGCAATCAAAAATTAAACTCCATTTTGATGGATATTAAGAGGGAGGGAGGAACTAGGATTCTATTGACAGGATCAACGATGCGGATCCGATCACTTTAAATTTGAAATCGGCAAACCAATATGAAAAACCATTTCAATGAATGTGATCTTGCACATTTAAACTAAATATAAATGAAAATTCAAACACTTTGTTTTTGTTTAGTTATACAGAAAGTGGTGACAAATTAACTAGGATCTATTGATAAGATCAAAGACGCGGATTCTATACCCTTAAATTTAAAAATTGGTAATCCAAATCAAGACTTTGATCTTCGATATGATCTAACAAAGTCAACCTACACATATATAAACATTCAAACGATTTGAGTGTGTTTTAACCATACATCAAGTGGCAACAAATTAGTTAATTTTGTGACAATTCCTGAAATGTTGATTGTCACTTTTTACAAGGGTAAAACATATCAAAATCATTTGAATTTTGATTTACAAGTAGTTTAAATGTGTTAGTTCAGTAGAATGGATTTCCAATTTGGGTAGCTAAATTTTAAATTTGGGGGTGATATGATCTACATTTTTAACTATATCAATATGATCTTAGTCAAACTTTCTATCTACACACGTAGATATGTATATATGTACACTTGTATTTAT
This sequence comes from Scilla litardierei, assembly GCA_030789695.1. Lineage (NCBI taxonomy): Eukaryota > Viridiplantae > Streptophyta > Magnoliopsida > Asparagales > Asparagaceae > Scilla > Scilla litardierei. The sequence goes on along the minus strand of CM061140.1, from coordinate 164,437,987 downwards.
GTTTTAGCATACATATCAACATTATATTCATGCAAACAATGTTGTCCCTACATAAACTTCTATAACAAAAGTTTTTGGCAAAGCTTACTTTCGTTTTTAGTAGTCTGCATGCTGTTATCCACTTATTAGTTTTTTCACGTCTAGTGCATAGATCTTGACACTCTTTGATGTAGCACAAGAAAAAGTATAGGGATTTGAAGGGAAATTTGGGGAAGAACCTTGAAAATCTTTCGATCACGGGCTCACACATCTTGCACGTAGAGATTCTTGGACCTCTTGTCTAGACTCTAGATAACCAAGCCTCGCACACAAATGCAAATGATTTAATTTATGGAGAAACCAAAAGTTTGCATCAACAACTGAATTTTCATTGAACTTCATTGAAAAAAACTAATGAGTTTGTGGCCTTAATATTGACTTACAACTTGACTTTCTGAATCTGATTAGAGCTAGAAATTCTAAATTAACTAATACACTCAAATACAAAGACTTAAACTACAAAAAGACTTAAATAACTAAAACTCTTTTAAATAACAAAAAGACTCAAACTAACAAAAACTCAAACACTATCAAATGGACTCTTTCACGAATTGAACTCCTTCTCGAATTCGATCTCTATCACTCACGCCTACAAGAATTACAGATCTCGTACTAGCGGATTAAAAAGTAGTTTATATGTCATATAACACATTTCTTTGCTCTTTCTTTGTTGGCCTTTTAAGGGCATCCACATCTTAATATTTTACTATTTATTGTTTAACACCTACTATGTAGTACCGAAGAAAGTATTTTTGTTCTTTTGAGTTATTGTTTCATGTTTTTGTTGAGTCTTACCACGAATCAACTACATCATATCTTTGATTTTATGGAATGTTGGTCGGTCAATCTTGTTTTTGGTTTGAGGTGTTCAAATATGTAATTTCTTCAATTATATGAAAATAATCTGCACACAATTGATTCACAAATATACTAAGATTGATTTGTGTTTTTCATATTATGAAATCTCAATTTCAGTTGTCGTGAAAACTTCACATCATCAATTTGCTTCAACGTTCTTCTCTTACTGTAGATATGTACTGCTAACAACAACCATAAATAGTTTAGGGCTTATCAAGGAATTTTAGGACTAATTATATATGAAGAGAAAAGTTAGTATCAGATTTATAATTTCTTTTTCTACTAATGTTGTTTGCATGCAGTTACATTGGCTTATTCTTTCTGGTTCAAGGGGAATTCCACAGCAACTCTAAAATGTCTGGTATGTTTGTCTCAGTTGTGTTGCTTCTATATCTCTATGTTTTGAATTCGTTTAATGTTTGTGCTTTTTGTATCTGTTCTATGGAAGAATGGATTGATGGTTGAAAGCACGTCCAATATAAGTAGAATAAGGTTGCTTCTATATCTCGATGTTTTGAATTCATTTATTGTTTATGCTCTTTGTATTTGTTCTATGGAAGAATGGATTGATGGTTGAAAGCATGACCAATATGAGTAGAATAAGGTTCATGAGATGGGATGTACTCCTGAATGTTTGTGGTATTGTCTTGTATGTATGAGTTAGAAATGTGATAATAATTCAGACAATACTCAAGACAAAAGTATATGGCATGCTCGTTATAACTAGAAGAGGGTTGATGGAAAGAATGTACTTGTTGCATTGTCTTATCTTTGTGAGTGCTGGATGATGGATGCTTACAACACTATGATGTATGGGGTTAAAATCTTAAGTAGCAGCATCCTAGGACTCAGTTTGAAGCATTGGGGTTGGATACACATTAGCTGAAGTCGTAAGAAGCTGATTCTGATGGGATGAGAGCGTTCAATGGAAATGTCAAAGAGCAGTAACAACCAAAGATAGTACCTAACCTTAACTGTAAATTTTAGAGAATAAATTAAGAGTTAACAAAGTATGGTGGGATACTGGCAAATAAGTTATAATTTTTCTTGTGTGCATATTGAGATGTAGATATATGCTGAAGGCAAAACTATATAGCATAAACCCAATAAATATTTTATGCTGTTGGATCAAAATCATACAGTTCTAAATCTACTGCATAAAATTTTGAATATGTTTCAGCAAAAGATGTCTTTACAGTTTCTTACAGAACTGCTTTTATTAGAACTTTATAGATAAAATAAAATTTTTATTTGACCCCTTCATGGAAATATTTTTGGCATCCATTCTGACTCATGCACATTATCCAATTTCAGAAATTGATATCCAATGGATCTGCTTCACCTTATCTGCATTCTACATCAAGTTTCTATCTCATATCGTTGTGTTTTGAGTTTTGACAGACTTTTGCAACAATTATATTTCGATGTGATACAGTGCTGCTTTTCGGACCAATCGGAGTAGAACTTTTGCTGGTACGTCTCTCACATTTAGTTCTTGGCCTATCAATATTCATCAGAAAAACCAAAAATGAAATTCTCTGGAGATTCATACGACTGGTTTGAAAACAACATGCACACTTGAAAATCATATTTTGTACTGCTTAGTTTCACTTATATCTGTACTGTTGTCTTAGGGAATGTTTACTGATGATCTTCCCACCTTCAATGTAAAGTCATTCCAGAAACAGTTTGTTTATCTTACTGCAGAGAGGAATCGAGTTTATGGTTGGTGACAAGTTAGGCTCACCGGAATCGTGGAAGGCGGGTGTTGCCCTCTTTATTCTAGGACATTAGTCTGCCCCATCCCTAGGTTTGGCTTTCCCAAAATGGGTTGCCTGATTGAATAATTGAAACTAGGATCAGTATGTTAGAATATAATTATGTAGGATGTTTTGTGTAAAATTGTGTTATAATATCTTTATCAATAATAAAATAGTTGGGTTGGAAGATGATGGCTAACTCCTCTAACTCTTCCATCACAATACCTATCTATGATATTTTACATGGTATCAGACCCTTAACCTTAGATGAAATTTAGTCTAAATTAGCTTACCATAGACTTAACCCTATTCCGCCACACTCTAAACCCAAATCCACCACTACAAACCTTACACTAACCCAACTCGATGTCACCGCTGCTGCATAATGCTATATTCAGATCCTACCAATCTCGTTGCAACCACCTCAGTTTGACAATGACAACAATCAGATCTCAGGTGTTGACGATGAAAACCACTTGGAGATGCCTTTCCGACGATATTAGACCTTGGTTCAATTGAAAGCGTGCCGATTCAACGAGATCATATTTGTTCCAACAATGCATAGACTAAATCACCTTTTCCGATAACGGTGCGTTGCTCCGACCAATTCCAAAGCAAATTTGACGAGCTCAAGTAATCTCCAATTGATGACGAGCTGTTCCGATCTCTCAGTCAATGATGACCTCCATCGACGATAACCTCATCAGCGAAGATGACCATCCATCTGTTGCCTCTCTTCTTATATGCCACGGCTTCTCATTTTATTCTCTCCTTTGTTTCACTTTAGTTCATCTCTCTCTCTTTTCTTTCTTATTATTTTGGGGATTGTGTTTAATAGTAACATAGTTCTATAAAAAACTATCTAGTAAAAAGGTATAGTTTGATAGGGTGTTTACTGTGAATTTCTTTCTCTGATATGTATCATTAGATCCCTATGGAGGTTCGGGTTGCTTAGATGTGTTTGTTGGATCCCAAGGAAGGATCATGTGTTGGGAATTGTACTTATCATTATTGGGTTAAGATGGTTGTTTGATTAGCTTCGGCTGACGAGACAAAGCTTGTTCATGAATTTGTACATGTGAAGATAACTTATTGAAAGCAGATGGTAGATGTCACTAATTTTTTAACAATAGAAAAGTTTTGTTAAGATCCATATTATTAGTAGAGAGGAGATTCACCTTATTGATGGCACTCTAAAGCCGAAGATGGTTAAATGAAAACGTGATTATGCAGGCTTTTACAATTAGGTGGTGAACAACATCGAGTTATAAATAGAGGATATGATGTAACACACAAAAACAGTTAAGCATGTTTGCGATGATTGGCCTCTTGCATATATTTATGATGACTATAAGTGGTTGTATGAAGAGTTGAAGGTATTATTTCTAGTGAGTTGAAGTAATTATTCCTAGTGAGTTCTAATGTGAAGAAGAAAAACAAGCAACATGAACAGATTTTTTTGCTCGGTTTCCTTGGAGCTTTACTATCAAGCTTATGCGTCAATACAATCCAAGATGATAAGGAGTTCAATGGTCTAATTCCATGCACGATCCTTTGCTTTCATACATTGAACTCAAGAAACTTAAGAATAGTAAGTGAATCGTATGAACATGGAGATTTTAGGAGGTTGTTCTAGTCTAAAGTTGTACTTTTGTTTGATAGCTGCATTCCACAACTACCACCAACAGTCATGTTATAGCCACAAGGCAGTATAATGGATTCCCAATTGTGCCCTAACTGAATGATTGAAATTTATCACATGGACCAAGTGATACAACTTCTCCTTGATTACGTATTCATTTAATAATGATGGATAGATGTAGGATGTGATGGGTGTATAATTGACAGTTTGTGGAATAGTGTTTCTTGGGCTATTATGTTAAATGGAATTTTTTTGTCTAAAATCAATTAGTAAGTTTTTCAACTATGGTGCCTTCTACTCATTGCTGTAATGCTATTTGTGGATCGGAGCTTTGATTTAGTTCTATTGAACTTGAAACTCCTAATGGTTATCTAGTGTACTCCTTTCTTTGATCTGTGTCATTTAGCAACTCTGGAAACAACCTCTCTAAATTCCGATTTCCTCCAATATCCTTGGATCTTAACTAAAATCTTTCATTGCCTAGAAGTACGTGATGAAATGTGATGAAATATCTGTAGTTTTCATTTCTAATGCAATGGACAAATCAATGTTTGAGTCAATAGCTGTTTTGGGATGAGATAGATTACTATGAGGAATCTAAAGAAAGAAAAGTAAACTATAAGTAGTAGTAGTACTGTAGCTGCTAGTAGCATTTATGCAAAGTAGTTCCCACATTACTAGTACTACTTACAGCTTTCTTCATTCAATTCATGACACTACTTTGCCTGTAATATCCTCAAACATGACTCAAGCATCAAATTTCTCATCACATTTTTATCTATACATTATATCAATCACTTGTTCCGCTTTGAGTCAGGTATTTAAGACTTCATCATCTTCCACAACCTTCACTCTTTGTAGCAGTCATAGGTGGCCTATCAATTATGTGTAGACCGTCTGCACTATCTTCTGTAAGTCCACCATATACATGTGCCCATCTTCTATTGTTCCTTTCTATATGATTATCTCATATACTATTTTACGTTTCATCTTAATTATTTAGTCGTCTCCTTCCATTAGCCCACCAAATATTGCTTCTTTATTATTACATTCAATCCTTATTGCAGTGCATTTTCCATATATGGAATCAATTTATCTATAAAATTGACAAATAACCACCATTGCTTATTACTTATTTCATAGTTTTGTGCCCTTTATTAACCATATTGCAAATGCCCTAGCATTAACTGTTACTAGACATAAGACTTGTCGAGTTTCTTTAAACATTCATATCTTCATGTAATATATTTGATATTAAGGGATTTTATGTAAAAGGATTAAATGAACTTTTGTATAATATTTTATCTATAAAAATAGAACATAGGAAGAGGAGATCCAACTCTCCATAGCCTTTCATTAGAATCTGATCCTTGATTTCCTGATAATATCAGAGCCCTAACCATAGGCCGATCCTAACCCTAGCTTAGCCAAAAAAGTAATTAGATTAATCTAACCCTAATCCCTCAGCTACCACTGCCATCCTATTCTTCATTCTCTATAGTAAATCATCCCCTTTAGTTGAGATCCGCCGCCGCCGTCGTTATCCCATTGATCCGACATGACCACACCAGTTTCGATCATGATCGTTGTTATCATTATCATACGGTGAGATCAAGGCAGATTTGACACTATTGCACCATCTCCAACCACGATCAACCATCTTTGTCAACTCCATAGACATGTCCAATAATAAGGAGGCACTCTCAAGCTTGATCTGGGTCGCTCCATGTGTCGATCAGTTTCGGCCACAATTGGCAGTAACGATGCTCCCGTGACCTCCCTGAGTTTTTCCGACCACTTCCTGACCATCTCCAATAACGATCAACATCGTCGAGCTCTTTTCCATTTTCTTTAACTTCAGCTTCATCTTTGACCCAGTGCTTTAATTTTGGTTGATTCTAACAAGTGACCCAGGATTGTAGTAAAAAATGTTGACTTAGATCTGTAGCAAAAAATAAAGAACAAAACAAAAAGTTTTTCCTAGTGTTTAGGGAGTGATTTTTAGATGGAATTTGGCAGCTTAGCTTAAATGGGGTTTTGCGTTGGTGCTCGATTTGTTTTTTTTGGCAATCTATAGAGACTAGTTAGTTGTTTAGCATTGGGGGATTTGGCGATTTGTGGTGTTTAATCTGTTATCTTTTATTGGAAAGAGTTAGGAGGTGCTTACATGGTGGATTCAAAATCAGAGTTTAGGTCATCTATGGCTTTAGATTTGATTTTCATGAAAATTACCTTTCGAAAATTTAACTGGACCAATTACAAGCAGTTGAAGTGCTTGGTGGGGATTCATTTTGAAGGTAGACTTAGGGAATGTTATTTGACTAATGATCTTCTATTGGATAGTGCAGTCTCAGAGAATGCTCTGATAAAGAGTCAGTTGCTGAACTTTAGGGAATATGAGATTTGAGATCTTGTGGTCAAGTAGGGGACAATGAAGGAGATTTAGGTGTTAATGGAGATTATATTCTGATTTTTCCAGAACCTATGATGTATCTAGCCAACAAGGAGAGAAGCTACTGTCTCAGCATCATGCATATTTTCACAAGTTACATAAGGAGTTACACTCCATCTTTCTTCTAATCTCGACAGATGTGAGTAAAATGTAAGAGTAAAAGAACATCTAGTGATCTTTGCATTCTTGGGGAGTTTTTGTCTGGATTATGTAGAAATACACCCTCAGATCATCGGTGGTAGAATTTCTCTCTTTACTAGAGACAAAAAGCAGCTAGTGTCATGATGCATGGAGTTGGGGAAAAATGATGATTAGCCACAAAGCATGGCTTGGCAGCACATGGGTTAATATCGAGGTGCCTGAGGGGCCATTAGAGGAAGCAAAGGTAGTGGATATATTGGTGTTCGTGGCTGAGGTAGAAGAGTGCTTGATTCATAAGGTAGAGGTATACTAGAGGCGGGTGCATTGACCGAGAAGATGATATGTCATATTGTAAGGAGTTCAGGCACATAATGTTCGCTTGTTCAAAGCTTTAGGATCTTCAATTGGAGAGAGTTTGGAGGAAGTACTGTATACGTTGCTTTCCAAAAAACTCCTTCCAATCCAGGAAAGTTAGGATATCTAACTAACGATGAATGGGGCAAGTACCATATATTTTAGAAGTTTTGTGGAGTTCAGTTGCATTCATCATCTACCATGACCTTTAGCTAGATTGTGTAATTCAATTGCACACATGTTCACATCAAGTTCTTAGTTCTGGGCGGTAGATTTAATGGCTTCTAACCAAATGACTCGGGAGTTAGGTCTATAATATTCTTTTTATCTATCCATTTGTAGTCAGATAGTGATACTAACAGATGGCTCCACATTTGCAGATGTTGGCTTTGTTAATATCAGTTTTTCCTTTCCTTTGTCATTCATTTTAAATCAGATTAAATTTCCATTTAATCTACTTTTTATGAGTTAGTTGATACATTCTTTAAAACTACTTCGTAACCTTCTTTCTTGATCGCTATGTATTCTGATAAATTTTAACAAATGTAATGATTGGCATATGGCGTGAGACTGAAGATATTTATTACATGGATGCAGAAATTGGTCCGTTAGCTTGCTCTGATGTTACTTTCCTTTCATCACGGATAACAAATTAGGTCAATACAAGTCTTTAAAATTTGAAACTTTTGTTGGATACCTGTCCACTAAGCAGCACACTAGGGGGGTGAGTAGTGTATGGGAAATTTAAAATGCTAATTAAAACTAATTACAAATGCAAAATATAAATTGCAACACATCAACTTAAAGAGAAAATGCAAACACAAATACAGAATTTTATCCTATCCTGGTTTGGATCCTTACACCTGTATTCCTACTCCAGTCCCACCCTTCTAAACTAGATCGGTGGCCTATCCACCGGTGCTCCCTAAACCGGGAAACGCAAGATCGCTCTTCACGAGTACAATCCCTAAACTTGGATATAGTAGAGTAAACCCCAGACGATGTTCTCACAACCCGAGACCTAGGTTTTGAAACAAAAGAAACAAAATACAATTTTACCTATGTCTTGATAAATCGTACCAATGTGTGTAAATGCACAAAGATTGAAAACATCAAGTGCTTGATGGAGAAGATGTTGCACTTGGAAAACTCTCTTGATGCAATCTCAATGCATGAACACTTTTAACCAAAGTGAAAAAAGAAAATGAGAGAGAAGAAAATGCTCTTAATTTTTGGCTCTAAATGAGTTCAATATTAGTGAGCATTAGTACCAAAACATCCTCCAAACCGAGCTTAAATAAGCCCTCAAATATGCACTAAAGACAAGAAAATGGCTTGTTGAAAAACTCACCCAACGGTTATAAACCAAGGTTTTAGGTATCGGTTTCGGAGAGGGTATCGCTCCGCCCAAAATTTAGGTTTCGGTATCGGTATCGTCCGTTTCGGCGGGTTCGGAAGCAAGTTTCGGTATCATTCGTATCGTCCGTATCGGTAGTTTCGGTATCGGTATCGGAGATACTTTACAATTTTTTCTATATATGTGTATATATATATATATTGATGCATATGAAGTAGTTGTAAGTGTATTTTGCTAAATATGTTGCAGGTAAAGAATCGAATGGCAAATTTTGTTAATAAGCTGGGTTTGTTCACATAGCAATTCCGCATCAAAAGAATCGAATGTCATATTTGTAAATAAGTTGGGTCTGTTTGCATAGCAATTCTGCATCAAAAGAATTGAATGGCAAATTTGTAAATAAGTTTGGTTTGTTTGCATAGTAATTCTCCAAAATTTCTGTATGCTACATTGTATCCATTTTATGCTAACCTGTTTCTTTTATTTACAAGTTTGCCATTGACCTCTTTTTAAAATATTAAGAGCCCTCACACCCCAATCCAATCGGTGACCTATCTGTAGCAAGATGCAGGCAAAAGGGAGGGCGGCGGCAAGAGGGAGGGCGGAGATCGGGAGGCGGCCGCAAGAGGTAAGCCCTCTCTCTTTTCTTTCGATTTCACTTTGATTTCTTCTTCTTTTTTTTGAATCCCCTCTTCTTCTTCATTTCTGTTTTCTTCTTTGTTTTTTTGGATTTTCTTCTTTTTCTTCTTCTTCTTCTTCATTTTTTTTATTTTTTTGTTGTTGCTCGCCGGTATCGGCCGAAACCGCCCGGTTTCGGCAGGTATCGGCCGGTACCGGCCGAAACCGGGCGGTTTCGGTCGATACCGAAACAAGATACGTTGTTTCGGACCGGTCCCCTCCGGGACCGATCCGAAACGGCCGAAACCCGGAGGTTTCGGCCGAAACCTTAATCCCTGTTATAAACGAGCAAATTTGAGAGCGACCTGACATCTGGAGAAGGGTTCCCAGACACCTGATTAACTACTGAGACGCCTGGAAACATAACTCCAGACGACTGACATAAAAGAATGGACAGCTAAAAGAAAAGTTCAATCCTAGCGATAGACGTATGATAAACACTTACCAGACGTCTGAACCACTGTGCAGACGTCTGATAAGCCTTTTTCAGACGGCTGCTAAATGAGGGTCCAAAAAGACAGCACAGAAAGTTGGCTTAAACTGTACAGGCGCCTGTAGCACATGACCCAGACGTGTGAACCACTGTTCAGACGCCTGGACATAGAGCATCAGGCGACTGACCCACGACTGTGTCAAGCTGCTCAAAAGCTGACACGCCAGACGTCTGGCGACCCTTTACCAAGCGTCTGATCCAGATCTAAAAACACTATAAAGAGTGTTTTGAGCAATGGACTAAATGGGATGTGTTCTACATGCAATCTAATGAACCCTATGATTAAAATGACTCAAAATATGAGTGTGCATCCATTCAATACTACAAATATTTTATGAAATAAAGAGCAAAAATTCACGAAGATTAAATGGAAAAAACATTGAAGTGCAATAATCTTCGTGAATTCTTTTGCTCTAAAGCCTTGAACCATCATTCATGTTTTGTCTTCTCATCAAGATAATCAATTAATAAATCTGATACTAAAATAAATGAGATGATTATCGCACTACATAATATTGATCATCATCAAAACAACATTGGTTTTGAACTCAAGAACCAACATTCTTTCCTTTTTTGATGACAAAACATTATGTAAAATTTAACATAAACATTGAAAATGCAATGTGTGCTAACAAACTCACATATCAATATGCATATGTGCATAAAGTGAACAATTAAACATATTGCATGTTGATGGGTGTGTTTATGTAAAAACAACACCAACAAATAGTATGCATAGAAGCATATGGTATTTATATTTTTTACATAGCCAAAATTTCTCCTCCTTTGGCATATCAAAAAGATGGAAAGTTGCCAAATAGATAAAAATTCAAGGGTTTGAAATAAAACCTACTCATGTGTATAAACATACAGAATACGACATAAAACATAGCATATGAAAGAAAATTAATATGCTAGGAAGCAAACATTCCATACTCCCTCTAAATCATATGAAACATGAAACATGCAAACATGTGAGCTATGGACAATCTCACATTGAAAGTGGGTACATAAAGTATGCATACATGCATGATATCCAAACAATGAATACAATGTGTGAGTGCTAGCAAGAGAGAAACCAAACAAACGTGGAGTTTGATTTCTGTATATAGTCGCATGAAAATATAACATTACGAACATACGATTATATATACGAGTTCCTATCATACCGAGAAACATTCCTATAAATCCACAAAGAAAGAGATTTGAGTTTCATAATGAGATGTCATGTAGAGACATGAATATGAGGTGTGGGTGCATGCGTGTCCGTGTGTTAAACATGCGAGTGATCATTTAAAGCATTCACACAAGAATCATTCTACCATGCATAGAAGCATTAATAGCATGAATAACACGAGCGAGTGGATGATTAGCATGCATAGAAAAGAAACCATTCCTACGTGGTGAAGTATCATGCATAGCATCAAAAGAAGAAGCGTTCACATGCATATGTTTTTGAATGGGCTTCTTATGCAATGAAGTGTACATAAATGCATGATTCTTCTCTGGCTTTAGATTCAAAATTGATTTTTGGCCAAAAGAAGACTGAGATGTGACAAAGCTCTTAGAAGGCTCCACCACTAAATTGTTTTGGGTGCTTCTTGGAGAAGAGCTTGGGTTGGGCAAATTCAAAGATGAAAATCCAAACCCCTTGTTCTTACTCCAATGTTGAGGATACAAAAGCTCACACTTCTTCAAAAGTGAAGAAATGTCGTCATCCCTAGCGGATAGACGTAAGCTAAGCTCAAAACATTGAGATTTGATAGCCAGTGTCTCGTTTCTCAAAGCGTCAATTTGAGAATCCCTCTCAAGAAAGACGGAGTCACAATCCGAAACGTGAGCATCGTCCAATCGATGATTGAGAGAAGAATTTTCTCGCAACTTGCGAATTCGAGAAAGAAATCCTTCTTTCTCGGCATGCAATGATTCAATCAAAGTAATATGAGAAGCATGCAAAGTAGTGCGATCATGTGTGTCGTCATGATGTGAATGTGCACTACACATATGCGCATCCAATAAATTTATACTACAAATAGGATCATGCTGAAAAGAGGATTGAGTTTGAGATAACTCATTATCACTTGACTCAATGTCATCCTCCACAAAATTTTTGCCATCAATGTATTTGGCTTCAAGATAGCTCCACTTCTTATGTGTCGTCTCCATTCATGAAGTATTCTCGAACTCTTGATCGAATGTGGAGATGCACAAAATCCAAAATCCTCTTGGCATGAGCGTCTAACATGATATTTGACGTAGCCATTGACATCTCATCCAAAAGATTGTTGCTCTTGAGGTGATCAATCATCATAGTCTTCCATTGAGCATAATTCACCCCATCAAAGTATGGTGGAGGTTGTTGAGACGAAGACGTCATGCTTGTAAAAGACACCAAACCAATGCTCTGATACCAATTGTAGGAACTGTGACCACTAAGCAGCATAGGGGGGTGGTGAATAGTGTATGTGCAATTTAAAATGCTAATTAAAATTAATTAAGAAAGTGCGGAATATAAATTACAACACAACCAACATAAAGAGAAAATGCTAACACAACCACATAACTTTATCATGATTCGAATCCATACACATGGACTTCTACTCCAGTCCCACCCTCCTAAACCGGGGTGGTGGCTTATCCACCAGTGCTTCCTAAACCGGGGCACACAATATCATTCTTCACGAGTACAATTCCTAAATCGGAATATAGTGGAGTAAACGCCCCACGGTGTTCTCACAACCCTAGAACTTGATTTCAAAACAAAAGAAACGAAATACAATCTTACGTATGCCTTGAAAAATCTTATTAATGTGTGTGATGACATGAAGATTGAAAACACCAAGTGCTTGATGTAGAAAATGATGCACTTGGAAAACTCTCACTTGATGCAATCTCATGAACACTTTTAACCAATGGGAAAAATGAGAGAAGAACATGCTCTTAGTTTTTGGCTCTAAATGAGTGACTTTTTGGCTCTAAATGAGTTCAGGATCAGTGAGCATTGGTGCCAAAACAACCTCCAAACCGAACTTATATAAGCCCTCAAATATCCACTAAAGACAAGAAAACAACTCATTGAAAAACTCACACAACGGCTATAAAATGGGCAAATTTGAGAGCGCCCAGACGTCTGGAGAAGGGTTCTTAGACGTCTGATCAACTGCTAGATGCCTGGAAACATAACTCGAGACGACTGTCAGAAAATGGATAGACAGATGAAAGAAAAGTCCAATCCAAGCAACAAACGTCTGATGAACTCTTACCAAACGTCTGAACCACAGTGCAGATGTCTGGTAAGCATTCTTCAGACGGCTAATAAATGAGGGTCCAAAAAAGACAGGAAGCACAGAAAGTTGGCTTAAACTGTACAGACGCCTGGAGCACTTAACACAGACGTCTGAATCAATGTTTAGACGCCTGGACATAGAGCATCAGGCGATCGACACATGGCTGTGTCAAGCTAACTCAAAAGCTAACGTGCCAGACGTCTGGTGACCCTTCACCAGGCGGCTGGTCTAGCTTTAAAAACACTATAAAGAGTGTTTTGAGCAATGGGCCAAATGAGATGGGTTCTAAATGAAATCTAAGGAACCCTATGATGGAAATGATGCAAAATATGAGTGTGTGCATCCATTCAAGGCTACAAATATTTTATGAAATAAAGAGAAAAAAATACATGAAGATAAAATGTAAAAATACATTGAAGTACAATAATCTTCATGAATTCTTTTGCTCCAAAGCCTTGAACCGTCATCCACCATCATCCCATCACCTATTGTTTTGTCTACTCATCAAGATAATCAATTAATAAATCTGAGACTAAAACAAATGAGATGATTAGCCCACAACATAATATTAATCATCATCAAAATAACATTGGGCTTGAACTCAAGAACTAACATCTTTTGCATCCTAAGTTTGAAAGTATGTCTGGTTTAGAGAGTGAGCCTTATCAGTTGGGAAAACACTATCTCATACCAATCACGAGTGTTTATAAACCTTTTGAGTTGGTCCATTCTGATTTATGTGAATCTTATTATGTTGAGTTTAGATTTAAATTTAGATATTTTTTCACAGTCATGGAGGATTTTTTCATTTAACTTGGATTTACTGAATGAAAAATAGATCTAAAATGTTAGTAATTTTAAAGAATTTTTATATTGAAATAATCAACCTGGTAATTCTGTTAAAATTTTATGTAGCGATAATGTGAAATAGTATTTTAATCATCAGTGTGTATCCTTTATGCAAGAATGTGAAATTATTCATCAATCGTCTTATATGCGCATATCCCGACCAAATATTTTGTGGAACATAAAAATAAATATTTATTAGAGGTTGCATTGTTACATATGAATGTTTTAAAATTTTCATGATTTGATGTTATATCATAACTGCATGTTATCTTATTAACGGTATATCCTTTTATGTGTTTAATGGTAAAATTCATTACCACTTGTCGTTATTAATGTAGAGTTTTCTTTATTATCCCAAATTTTTGGATGCGTTTGTTTCGTGCCTAATTATGTTCCCGATGATTCTAACCTCGACCTATGCTTTTTCATGAATATATTTTAGGGTAGTCTCATACACAAAAACCTTATCAATGTTACTGTCATATAACCAAGTAATCTTTGTGTATGCAGATGTAAAATTCTTTTCAAACATTAAACCATTACATTAATGATGAGTTTTTACTTTATCTATTACCATCAAGAAAATCTAAGATTGCATAGGTGTATTATTGGTGGAAAATGACCAACACTCAGCTTTCTGATCAGTCTCAGGTCCCAATGCTTCTGTCTACTTACGTTAAGACTCTATGCCATCTTCTTACTCATGTATTCCTTTTGAAATCTTCACGTGTCTGTTTGTCACGTCTCGTTTTCTGGAAACGTGACGAATGTTAATGTGCAAAGAAGATACTGAAAGTTATTAGTAAAAACAATATATCCAAAAACAGAAATATAATAACATTCTCGTATAAATTCTCATTTAAACACAAAGTACAAAGTTCGGATACATGATAAAAGATACAATGTCTCATAAAAGATAAACAATACATAAACTTGATCCGCTCATGGCATGCAACTCAGAGCTCTATATCCTGAGCTCTATATCCTGCATAGAAAAATAGGTCTCCTCGTAAACTGGAGCTTCCTTGTACCCCTGATCAGCATTAACAGTGACAACAAAACAACAGAGTCGCTAGGTGAGAGTAGCTTACAATAATTCAAGTATTTCGAATTAAAGCACTGTATAAGAGTATGACTGAAGTAAACGGAAACAAAGTATATAAAGTGATAGTTTAATAAGACTAAAGACATGTATGTATATCAGGTTACAATTTTGATTCTGAGTTATCAATGTTTTAGTTTATGTGAATGTAGTACTTATATTAATCGTACAGCATGATTTATAATGGAGAGTACGATATGCAACCAAGGACCCACTTGTACCATGCGGCGCTCACTCAGGCCGAGTCCAAACAGATACAATAATGTGACTTTGGTACCATTTGACGATACAATATGAGTCTAAATAGATACGGTAATGGGACCCGGTTGGATAACATGAACAATATTAAGATCTAACGAATACTGTCAATTACAGTAATTATGGCTCCAGTCGCTCCCGGACACACTCTAGTGTGAGTTAATCAAAAATCCCAGTGAGTCTGAAATGTCAAGTGTAATATTTGTTAGGGAATTGCTACGCACACATACCATTCTGCTCTGCGCATGACCGGTCGAAGTTTTACTCCACGCACGTCTGAATTAAATATAACTATTTTAGTTTTTGATTCGCTCACAACCGGGAATATCGAAAATGCCCATAGGCTAAAACACCCTAAAATCTTCCAAATACATAATCACTAATTACATGATTAATTATTTGATGAGGATTAGTTGTGATTTTTCGTTGAAAATCATTAATTACATAATTATTAATTACGTAATCACTAATTACATCCTAATTACATAATCACTAATTACGTAATCACTAATTACATCCTAATCACTAATTACATATTACGTAATCACTAATCACTAATTAAATTATTCGTTAAATTCCAATCGTAATCACTAATATCGTCCAAATACGTAATCAGAAGTCATACATGGATATTGTCATGGATATTAGTGATTATGATCAAGAGTTATGATTAATTATTTGATGATGGATTATTTACATGATTACATAATCACTAATTACATGATTAATTATTTGATGAGGGATATTAGTGATTTTTCGTTCATAATCACTAATTACGTAATCACTAATTACATAATATGTAATTACTAATCACTAATTAATTACATGATTAAAAACTAATCTAGTAATCACTAATCACTAATTACTTCCTATCTTGCAAAATTACTCAGTGCGCACAACCATAAAATTTTTTGCCTGATGTGCACGGTGAGCAATTTTGATCCACAGAGCCAAAATTGCACCGCGCACAACAGGTAAATTGCGTAATTTTACAAGATCAGATGTAATTAGTGATTAGTGATTACTAGTTTAGTTTTTTAATCATGTAATTAATTAGTTATTATTGATTACATCTTATCTAATTAGTGATTAAGATGTAATTAGTGAATACATGATTAGCTAATGGCATAAATGTGAGATCATCACACTAAATTTAGAAACTAAGAACACTGAAACCGATGGCTACAGATTAGAAGGTAGAAGCCTGCAAATTCTAATATTTATCAAATATAAGTACAACACAGTCAGTATTAAAACTATGAGTTTGATATCATTATGATTTCATGTAAGAATAGCTGCTATCAATATCTATGTTTTTCACCTTCTAGTAATAAATATCAGGTTTTATTATTATTACTGTATCCGGGTTTTTCACTTTCCAGCAATGGAAGTGTAGTTTATTAATGTATCTGTATTTTATGCTATTTAGTAATGGAAGTGTGTAATTACGGGGCCGGTGTCCTTAATTATATCCAAGTTGCACATCGTATCCTTGGACATGAGTTCGACACTAAATTAAGGATACCGCACTTTTCATTTTACATGTAGCTTATTTAGCTCAGTCACCGATTATAAAAAGATTATCTCGTATCATTGTTGATGTTCATGCTGTTATCTTTGCCATGTTACATTATGTATGTTCATGTTACCATACTGAATTTTACCTTGCAGTTATTGTTGTTTAGTTTTATTCCTATCATGCATTAATCTTTTTTTATTTCCTTATTTGCTCTCATATTAATATATTTGTTGATTTTATTCTATACTGATAGTTGCTTATTATTAGTTAGAAGTAGAAAAACATGCAGAGTTTACGGACTCTTTACGTATTTAGATTGAACTGGGGAATCCCACGTAGGCTTAAATACACGGGCTTGTCACCTTTTGTTTCCTTAGAATTCCAAAAAGCGGCACAATATACGATTGGGCGCACTTATTGTTTCACTTCTAGAATACACCCTAGCTTTGGGGTGCTTCTGTTTTACCATAATAGGAGTACTGCCTGTTATGATGTATCGGAGTGAGCTAGTGAATGCAATTTGTCAACATATCCTGATTAATCTTCTGTAAAAGATTTTCTGTAGGAGACTTGCTGGCTCTTGCCTAATTTACACCAGTGCACGGTTAGCTATGCTTGTCAAGTCGAGATGCGATCTGCCAAGCTAACTGGATTCAGTTTATTGTTTGAATTTCTTTTATGATACTCGTTGTCAATCCACTACCTTTAGATGGGCATCAGCCTTATTATTGTTCAATGGGAAAAATTTGATGACAACTTTAAAGGTGGATGAGTCAACCCAAAATGAAGAGGATGACTAATTGAGTTTTATTTTATTTTCCTGTTATCTCTCAGTCATGCTATGATTTCCTTGTTTATGAAAAATTTACTTTACAGTTTATAACACGAGAATAATGTCAAAACAATTGCACCTGACCAACTTGGGTCAAGTTCGCTTAGTTGGTGACCTCTCATTGGCTGCCCAAAAGCAATTGCTTTTTGTGCGGCCAATGAGAGGCCGCCACGTCAGCGCATCTGACACAAGTTGGTCAGGTGCCATCTATCCTACAGTAAACCCTTATAACATATATGATATTGCTTAGCATTCTCTACAGGTTGATGGTTTCAGGCTTTCAGCATTACTCAGTGAAGTCCGTTGTGTCAATTGATAGCCCTTGTATATATCGGTATGAATAGTGGAAGAAAGCAAAACACAGAACCAAGTCGTAATTGCACAAGAAAATGAATATAGAAAAGAATAATACAGAAGATAGAGATTTACAGAGATTTACGTGGTTTGACGTTATGACCTATGTCTATGTGAATGAGATTGATGTTTCACCATATCAGAAGGAAAAATTACAAACACAGACTGATAAATCACTATTCTCAGAATCCAAAACTCAGAACTAAAAGCCCCTGAAGTAACCCAAGGTTTCTTATGCAAGAGGAGATAATGGACACACCTCGATCCATGCTTTGCACTCCACACACCAGAGAGAAGAGGGCAAGAATGATCCCTTCTAAATTGGTTCTTTCATTTCCTATGTTGCTATCAAAAGAAGAGAAACCTGAAACAAATTCTTCACATTTGCGTTGTCTAAGAAATGCATCAAGCATATGCTCCATGCGTAGCTGACGTGTGTCGTGCATGAGTTCTCTTCTTTGTCCTAATTTTCCTCAAACGTCAACATCACCATTAACCTGTTACTATTTGACATTATTTGGGCTACAATTTGACAATATTTTGGTTCC
The DNA here is from genome assembly GCA_030789695.1 of Scilla litardierei. Classification (NCBI taxonomy): domain Eukaryota; kingdom Viridiplantae; phylum Streptophyta; class Magnoliopsida; order Asparagales; family Asparagaceae; genus Scilla; species Scilla litardierei. The sequence goes on along the minus strand of CM061140.1, from coordinate 164,419,464 downwards.
TGTATAACACTGTTTAAATTTAATATTGGGTCTATATTACTATTTGAGTCTCTATTAACATATATAATGGCGGGAATTTACAGTGTATGTCTGTTTGCTATTTCACCTTACCAGATAAGGATATGTTGGGTTTTGAGTCAATGTATTATGTGTCCCTTAATTGTCTCTCTATTCATTTAAAGTTGTAGGATTTTTATTCTATCAGAATGTTTGATAGGAGTTAAAATACTTATGTTCCTTTATTTTTGACTTCTCCAATGTTAGAGCAAATCAGTTTCTATATGGGAAGCAGTTAAATGTTGCATAATCACTGCCCTTCTATCCATAGGTTAGTTTGCACGGTCAATAGAAATTGATTCGCAAAAATGAAATTTAACTATGATTTAGTTTCATTTTTCATTTCCTACTTTATTTCAATACTGAATCTCTCTTTGCAGGTGTTACGGTATTGGTCGATACAATAATGTGGCAGAAATTAATATGGCCAGAACTGGAAGTATTTTGGTTTAACTCTGTTTTAAATAGAAGTTCAGAATGGGGAGTATCCTTAAGTTTGCGGAATATTGATGATTCTTTCCGCATATTGCATAATTACTTCGGTAAAAAAATCAGTATAATTACACATTGAATGAAACCTTCATTATATAAACAATATCCATGTACCTTTGTTTTGTATATCAATCTGATTTCTTGTTGAGTCATTCTGTGCTCTTACTAGTTTTGTCATTTTATTGCTTAGATGGTCTTAGCCTGTTTCTTGCTAGATTCATGCACATACTTTATGAGACTGGCTATTGATTAACCTTGAATTAGAATTATCTGAATATTTTCATTTCACAGTTTTCAACTCTAATTGTAAATAACACAAATTTTTTCATTTGTCCTCATTTATTTTGTCATGTTAGTTTCATGTACTTGTTTTATAGTAGATTAAGATGCTCGTTACGGTCTTGCTCAGTAATGATTTTTGACATTATCAAATTCCGTATGCTCGTTATTTCATTGTTTCCTTGGGAAAAATATTTTGTATTTCACTTTAACCAGTACTGATTAGACACATCCATTCCATTGGTATTTTACTTCAGCACTGCCTCGTTCTTTGCTCGTTGCATATCCTCTCAGTCTGGTGAGTTGGACATATACAATTCTTTTGCCTGATTAACTATTAAGCTTATTTGTATAGTATTTGCTATTCATGAATTGTATGTATTACCATAACTGCAGTTTACAAATATATATGACCAGAATTTCGCTTCTATAGCAAATCAATGTTTTTACAGTAGATTCCATCAACATGCATACTTTCTTGGTAGGAACAACATTTGTTTCTGCCTTGATGTTTTTTCATATGTGATATTTTTAACCATGTCAGATGAACAAGAGAACAAACTACTATGAAATAATCTGGTACCTTTGCAGATGTTGATGGCGAACTGATTACGAAAGCTCGATCAAGGTGTTCTAAAGTGGTGGGATTTGCGGTAGAACAGATCTAGGGTTTTAAACCTATGGATTTAGATAATTAGAGGATAGATAAAGATACCTTTTGAACTCATGTTTATAAGTTGCATACACCTACTCACGTGCACCTTACATGTAAGGAGATTTTTAAGAAATCTAGGATTTCTTACCAACCATCTAGTGTTACTCTCAAAATCTCTCAAAATAATGAACTTATTCGCATTCATCAACTGACGCCAAAATTGCCAAAATTCTGATTGCAATGCTTATTTATAGCCTAGTCCTACGAGCACATCACTTGTTGAAATAAATAATAATAATAGAATAATAAAAGAAGGTTCTAGAAGCCTATTAAGTCTATGGACACAACACGTGGTACTTATTTAATAAACTAAATAAGCCTAAAAATAATGTTATCCCTTTGTTGACTCCTATAAAATTGATCTTTGCTCTATAGTAAATGTAGTTCTTGATGTACATTTTTCATGCATTAGATTGATGGGAGAAAGTTTGATCTCAAGTTTTGAAGTGGCACAACATCATAAAGCTTAAGCATTCTCTTTGGAAAGAATATTCCAAGAACAAGATAAAAGTAAACAGAAACAAATGTAGGTACTACCAGCTCGTGGGTGCAAAAAGATCTGAACCTCTTAACTTAATGCGCCTTCTCAATCTTAGGTTTAGACTCAGGTTCGGTCGCGATCTTGAACTTAGCCGAGGGCTTGTGGCCAAGCCTGATGTCGGACTCAAGCTGTGTCTCTAGTCTTAAATCTGGCATGTGTTGTTGCTCTGATTCTAGCTCAAGTTACAACTTTGGTTTGGGATCAAGATAATTTCTCATCACAAATCAAAGGCCATGTACAATATCCTTACTTACAGAGTCGACTTAATTTTCTGTTATCGTATGTTTAGGACATCGAGGTGTGAAATGATCTCCTAATAGCATGAGTCTATATCAAGAACAACTTGATAGATTCTTTCAATCATTCATAAAATACCAGGCAGATGAAATATGGTTGAAAATTTGCAACTGACCCAATTGAATTGTATACCGGCACGAATTTAGCTCCAAATAGGCGCTAAAAGGCTTAAAATCAGCTTACAATGGACTCAACTCATGGTTCGTCTTGAAACAAAATCCCACAAACAATAAGGGCTTTAGTATGACCCGATGAATGATGATGGATACTCGGATCGGTTGCATATGAGATCGGCTTGCTTGAGCTGCTTTGTAACCAACTTGGTTTGGCTCGTTCTGAGCCAGAAGTGGTTGTATTCGGTTCGATTGAGTCGAATTAGTTTTGGTCAGCTCAAATCATCACAAATGGGTGAACAATTCGATAATAATAAGCTTTTGAGGTTGGCAAATGATGGCAATAGTGCTGATGGGTACTGTTCTGGCCCTTTGGCCCTGATAAGTGACGACAAGATTGATGGTGGATGATACATGCCATATTCCGATGAGAGGACATGATGGCAATGGTGGCATCAGCTGATTTTGACAGCCGAGACGTAGAAGAAGAAGATGATGTAGGGGTGACAAATGTTCAAGGTTATTATGACTTGAAGTTGGTTGGCTACAAAGGCTTCTAGTTGCAAATCTGAGGTTATGGATGATGGAGAAGTGGTCGATGGTCAAATAGGATGGCTTCGATGGAGACAAAGGATGGAGATGATAATGTTGGTTGGTGAATTGAAGAGGATGGTAGAAAAATTTAAGAACTTGATGGTGATGATGACATGAAAAGAATGTGGTGCTGAGGGTGGTGTTGAGGATGATGAGGCGATGATGTTGAAGTTGTTGAAGTTGGGGTTGCTACGAATCTATGGTAAGGTTAGGGTTTGACTTTGGGTTTGATTCCGGGAAAGACGAACAATATGAATTTTCAAATTTGAGGATTTTTAATAACGGTAACTAAACTAAAATTGGGATGGCAGAAACCAATGGGCAAGGTTAGGGTTAAGGCGTTGTAAATTTTTTTTTTGACATCAAAAGCAATGGTGAGATCTTTGATCTCAGATTTTAATTTAAAAGATGTATCTTTTGCTTGATACCAAATAATATGGAATATATTACAAAATCTAGATTTATAGTTCTAAAGTGGTGGGATTTGGGAAAGAACAAATATAGGGTTTGATAGAAAGAAACATATTCAAGGATTTTTAGATAATTAGTGGATAAATAAAAGATAATTTTCAGATTTCATTCCCAAAAGACCTCATGCCTATAATCATAAGCACCTCACATGTAAGGAGATTTCATAAACATCTAGGGTTTCTCATGAAAGTGTAGGATTTCCATCAAAATAAGCAACTCATTCTCATTCATCAACTGACCCCAAAATTCGGATTACAATGCTTGATTATAGCCTAATACTACAAGTCCAGCATGTGCTAAGACGAGCACAACACGTGCTAAAATAAATAAAGAAAATAATAATAATAATAATAAAAGAAGGCTCTAGAAGACTATCAAATCTATATCCATAACATGTACCACTTATTAAATAAACTAAATAAGCCTAAAAATGTCTAAAAATAAGGTTATTCTTTGTTGACTATTTGACATAGACGTGATCTTTCTTGGCAAACATGATATTCACCTTTGTCATATGTCACACATACAAGTCAGTCAAACATAGTTTCTGTTCTAATATTAGTTTTATTTCGGTGATTATATAATGAATACTAGTGCCAAACATAATATCTGTATATCTAGTTTAATGCATGAGAAATTCAGGTGAAGGTATCAGCAATAGGGGGTGGCAGACTTATTATGCACAAGTTGATCAATACTAAGAACAGAAAGAACTAAAAAACGAAAAGAAAAATGAAAGAAAGAGTATTACATAGATATGGGGGAAGAAATTGATGAAAATAAAGTGATTATGATTTTTGACGTATCTTTCATAAATTGGGATACGATGCTAGTCCTTTTGCGATTAATTATGTCTAGTCAACTATCTGGACACGTTGATGACACGTCTTGTTTCCATGACTAATTATTAAATCATCCATAGCTTACACATTCTTTCTGATTGGCATCTTTCTGCATAAACTTTTTTCCCCTAATATATTATAAAGATCGATAATGAGTTCTTAAAATGCAGATGCTCTGCATTGCATGCTATAATCTACATGGGGAGTGAGCCACTATCTCTAGATTAATATATTGACAAGATCAGATTTGTCCCAGTGTTGTTGCCAATTTCTGGAAATATGTATTTTCTAAAACTAAACATTAAATTCGTCTCCCCCTTCACTTCTTTATTACAGTGGTATTATGCGGAATCTCATTCATCTCTTCGGGATAACCTGGGCAGTATTCATGGATCCATACCTAATTTCGAAAGGTTAATAGATCTTGCCGGTCACCAGCATGCTCAGCTCTATCAATTTAGGTACAGCTGTACGCTTTTAGTTTACACAGATCCATGGCATCCGGTCTCAATCAATTAAGGGAGCACATATGGAGTGGACAGAGGAATATGCCATATTTGCATTTGTTTTCCTTTATTGGGTTTAGACACAAATGGATTTGTTTGAGTATTGAATTCAGTTCATATTTGTTAACTATAAATTTTGATTTGGAGCTAACACGGATACTAGTATGATATTGCAGACATGGACCAAGAAGTTGGAAATAAAATAGTTTCAAAGTTTTATCATCATCCCTTCTTACATTAAATCAAGAAAACATATAAAATCACATAGCTTGGTATGTACTTAATGAAGATGTCGTCTAACATATTATATTTAAAAATGATGTTAATGTAATATTGAATGGACTCTTACACTGTAAGCAACGGGACATGCTGCATATTTTTTTGCATATTTTTTTGAATAGTTTAATTAGTATAACCTATCAATATTCGTATGCAAACCTTAAATGATGGGAACCTAGGTTTCATGTACTTATCACCAAAAAAGGGAAAGGAAAATGAACATGAAAGCTTGTTTTGAATTTGAACTGTTTATAATTATATTCAACCCCTAGTTTCAATCATGTATTCTATGGCTTGATATTGTGTGGCTAGTTATCTTTTCACCTGCTTCAGAAAGCTTGGATTGATAGGGTATGCAGGCTGTCTTCTGTCTTCTGTCTTCTGCCATCTTCAAGATTTTTGATTTAGGTGGTCATCATTGTCCGCTGAGCATTTTCCCATTAATGGTGTTGGCTATGAAGCATGATAAGTTTCACAAAAGGTTTGATGAAGTTTTACCACCGGGTGTTATCATCATCTGTGGATTGGTGCCAAGTAGCCAAATCCTTGCTAACATACCTACATAAAGAGAATACCATGCCGTGTAGCCTTGCACAAGAGAGTTTTTTAATGAACCTATTCGTTTATTTCGGATGACTATCTCCCGTAATGACTTTAAACTATAGCTATTTTTTCATTTGGTGATTCTCCTTATGACTAGAATGATTGTTTAGTCGTTGTCCACTCTTGGAGCCCACCTGGTTTTGAGAGCATTATAGCTCCAGCTTTCAATCCAATCCTTGTAAATATAAACATTGTTCAATTGGGTGGCTTTTCAATCTGTGGCAGGGACAGTAATCCATGTCATCCACCTTGTTTACTTTTTGAGGTCTCTTTTGATTGGGTAATTGTAATCCATATTTCACTGCATCTTTAAATATCTTTACCATGTATCTTCTGAAAGTGTATTGGCTTTTCTTCTTATCCTGTCAGGTAAGGGTCCTTAGCTTTTCTCTTAGGACAGGTTTGTTGTTGATTTGCTGTACAGAAGCTGATGTGATCATTTGGTTTCTTTTATTTGCCACAGAAGCTAACATAATGTCACCTTTAAAATGGTTCATTCTTCCTTTTCCATCCTTTTAAAAAAACTTTTCGGCTTGAAGATTAACGCTCACAAAGGGCTTTTTCTTTTTGAGTCTCAACAGATGGTTCATCAAACCCTGAAAAGTGTGTTCTTTAGCTTAGATACAAGTGGAGCATCCAGTTATTTATGATTCCCATTAGCAACCCGACAACATGTGTTAGCTCCAAATTTTGTTCACATTTGATGTTTACAGCATGCCATCAGATAATATAACCCGTAATATTCTCATTATTCTTACAATTTGTTGCAAGCAAATTTGGAATAGTGATCTTATCATTAATACATGTAAATATTATACAGAAAAGATACCCATCCAGGCAAAAATCTTCAAGGAATCATTAGGTAAATGTGGATACCAATTAAATGCTATCCCTTAGATTATTGATGAATTGTTAAAATATCATTGCTTCCAGATTTCCTTCTAGAAGTCACTCTGAAATGAGAAATATGTTCATTAGCATTTCCAATTCAATTAAATTTCGTAATTTTTGGTCCAAAATACTCTGGATGACATTGCACCAAGTCATACTCAACAAGAGATGGTCTGTCCTTTGATATTCTTCTCTATTTGGTTCTTCTTTTGGAACAAAAACTTCATTAAAAACTTGAGTTGGGTTGAGATCTGTAATATCACAACAACAAAACCCATGAAAACAGAAATTCTAACAAAGCTCAAATCAAAATGGTTCAAGAAGAGGGGATTTGGGAGCAGTTACCTTGACAAGAGTGTTGGGTTTGGAGTGCAGAATGAGTTAGGGTTAAGTTTAGGGAAGCGTGTGACAGGGCAAGATATTTTATACCCATTTTTCTAAGTTTGATCTTTTGTAGTCGTCCTCATAGTCATTCGTCTCTTCCTGTCCTCATCGTTGTCTTATGCGGAAGATACTCGAGAGAGAGATATATGTACACTTACACACATATACATACATACATATAGTAATATTCTGATCCGAAAAGAATGCTGCAAAAGCTCGGCGAAAAGAATTTTATCCATTTTAAGAATTTCTTTTGCAATTTTTTTTGATGTTTAATCCATACAATTATATACCCTAGAGAAAATAATGTGTGAACCCTAGGGAGATTTGGGCACCGATCCACTTGTTACAAAATTTAACGGTTTTAGAACAACACAACTTTTTGGAACCTATTGATCGAAGGCCAAATCACATTATTTTTCAACCATTATTGTTTGTTTGAGGGGTGTATAACAACATGAAGTGAAGGTGGAAAATTTTTTTCGAAAAAAAATAAAAACATTTTCGCACGGAAAATCCATGCGAAATGTTTGCATTTGAAAATTTGTCTATATATATGTGTGTGTGTGTGTGAGGCTGCTTGAGAGAGAGAGAGAGAGAGAGAGAGAGAGAGAGAGAGAGAGAGAGAGAGAGAGAGAGAACAATTAAATTTTCCTAATGATCTTTACTCTTTTTAGTTTTGTTTTGTCAAAGCATTATGACAAAATGCACTTGGATTCTTTTCCCTTTTTCTGTTTCATTTTGTCAAGGAATTGCAAATTTATAACAAAATAAACTAATTATTACTAAAATTACAACTTCATAGGAAGAAAATAAGGGTATAAGAGGTGGACACGGTCCAAACTATTTGCTTTTACTAGTAGTAATGGGGCAGGCAGTTACTGGAGTTATGATTTTGTGTTCTTTTTATTGCAACTACATTACAACTTCATAGGAAGAAAATAAGGGTATAAGAGGTGGACATGGTCCAAACTATTTGCTTTTACTAGTAGTAATGGGTTAGGCAGTTACTGGAGTTATGATTTTGTGTTGTTGTTTTTATTGCAACTACATTCTTGAAGATACGGGTTCAGCCCACCTTTTTGTATCATCTGCATTGATTTTCCTTTTCCCTAGCTAATGACTTTTTCAAATCTTGAATGCCATGTCTTTCTTTTGAACAAACAAAACAGGTTCAACGGAGTTAAAAGCAGGAACCATTGGTCTAAGTACTATATTTGGCTTCGAATATTTGAAGTATTTAACACAATTAATTTTAACATCTTGTACATTGATTTAGTTGTATGCTATCCATTTTTCTTTTTTCTTCGCTCTTGAATATTTGAATCAGCATATAATCACAACTGAAAACTCCTTAATTTTTTCATCATTGACTAACAATGAAAGAAACATTAGATGCTTCAAGATCAACATTTGTGGTGGGATTGCCCATATACTGGTTTCTTTTTAATAGCATCTTTACTAGTGAAAACACCCACCGTAAGTATCCATCCTCATGAACCCTGAATTGTGGTCTCTCACCAAGCCTCTGATCCTCCACAGATTCTCATCTCCGACCTGAGTAGACTTGCTCCTATTCACCAGATTTGACTGAATTTGCATGTTCATTAAAGATGCGGTCACTGCAGGTAAGATCACGTCTATCTTCATCTCTTTGATCTCATGCTGCAGCCTCCGCTAAGTCGTGAGTGACATCACCGCTGGGAGACGACTCAGTGCATCTGGTATAAGATTGACCTTCCCAGGATGATTCTGAATGTCAATATCGTAATCCGCCATATGTTCAATCAACCGATACTGTCGCATGTTAAGCTCCTTCTATGTGAAGAGTTACTTCAGGCTCTTATAATATGTAAATACATTCACTTGTTCACCCAATAAGAAATGTCTCCAAATCTTTATAGCAAAGATAACTATCGCCAACTCAAGGTCATGCGTGTGGTAGTTCTTCTCATGTGTCTTCAACTGCCTGAACGCGTATGTCGTTGTGATGATGTAGCACATACCAAGTCCTCTGTCAGACACATCACAAAACACTTCGAATCCTTCTGTCCAGTCTGGAGTAATCAAAATCGGTACAGAGGTCGATCTTCTCTTCATCTCCTGGAAAACATCATCACATGCATTAGACCAAATAAAAACTACATCCTTTCTTGTCAATCGCGTCATGGAAGTTTTGAATAAACCTTCGGTAATATCCAACTAGTCACAAGAAGTTTCAAATTTTGGTCACAGACCGAGGAACTGGCCAAATCTCAACAGCTACTATCTTCTCAGGATCTATGAAAATCCCTTCTCCAGACACCACATGGCCATAAAAGCCACGTTGTTCTGCCAAAATTCACATTTGCTGAATTTGAAAAATAGCTGGCGTCGCCCCCAAGTCTCTAGGACTTTGCTTAAATGTTCATCATGCTTCTGAGCGTCCTTTGAATATATGAAGATGTCATTCATGTAGACTGTTAGGAGTTTTACAGTTATAAACCGCAAGCGCACGGCTGTTGTCGTAACGCTAATGTGTCGTCCACATGAAGGTTGGGTAATTGAGTACTAGCTTAATCCTAGGTCGTGATTAGCTACGCGAGGGATACGTGGAGTATGTGTATAATATGGAGAAACAAATAGAATGAAAAGGATTCTAGGGCTAGGTGTCACTCAGTTGTGGATTGGACACGAATTGACTTGTGTTGATCGGTTGTTGAACTCATGTGATAGAGAGAGGTCGTCTAAGCTAAGGGTATTCTCATATCCTCCACTTCCATGGTGCATGTTAAGATATCCCCTTATGTTATCCATACCCCACTTCCGTCGTGCATGACGTAGATTAAGATTTGAGTCTATGCTAGGAGGGCTCTAAACGGTGCCTGACTCTCGTCAGCCGCATCGATACCAACTTCTGTAGTGCATCGATACACGTTAGATGCATTATGTCTGACGAATGTCCTCAACCCTTCTTCACGACACTTTCGTAGATTAGGATTTGAATCTATGCTAGGAGGGCTCTAAACGGTGCCTGACTCTCGTCAGCCGCATCAATAATATGGATTGATGTAAGGATTGAAACCCTAAATTACCCCTAACTCCCGTTATCGACTAATCTATTTATCCATGAAGGGGATATCAATATGCATCAATAATAATCACACTAGCATATCTCTAGTCATCATTCATACAACAACCAATCAAATCTTATCAATACATGCTCAAATCCACAAATAGGGTTACACCATTGCCCTAGATCAAAATCTACTCACTTCTCATGTATAGAATCACATAGATTAACACAAAGGAATAAAAGGAAGTATAAACAAATAAGAATTATAAAAAGAAAAAGAAAATACTTAGCTTTGATTGTGCAATACAAAGTATCCAAGGTTACGCATGCATCCACGAAGGATAACCAAGTCAAAAACCTAATTTAAACTATACCTACTCCTAAAACTAAGAAAAAGTACGAAAACGAGGAAGAAAAATCCTCCAAGAGTCGGCTCTCCTTCAAAACGGCGCACAAAACCCTTAAATAACCCATTACAAACACTAACGGGTCGAGAAAAACCCGACCGACATGGCCACGTGGAGCAATCCACGCGGCCGCGTCAGAATTTTAGTAGTGCAACCTCGTCTTCCAGAAAATGTATAAAATCGCTCCGATCTCAGAAAAAGTACAAATAAATATGCGTTGAAATCGAGACGAGACGCTCTTTGAAGGAAAAATAAGGATAAGTGAAGATAACCACAGAGTTGTGAGCAAATCTTCAGCCTTCATGTTACGGGCCCAATTCATTTGGGCCCATTTATTAAAAACCCATACCACATTTTTCTTTTGACTCGGGCCCATCTCAACGAAGCCATGCGGGCTTCGTTTTCTCTCGTTCGTGATCCCGCTCCACTCTTTCTCCTCGAATGAAGCGCGCTAGGACATCGGGGTTATATATCTCTCTCTCGCCAGAGGCATTTGGCCCTCGATAGGGTTCTTTTGACCCCTCTCCGTCCTTGTCGACGACACCTGCAGCCTCCTCCGTCCTCTCTGCGGCTTTGCAAAGGGGCCAAGCCTCCCCTCGCTACGTCTGCGGCTTTTTGGGGTTATTTCGGTGGCTACTTAACTCCCCTCTCCCCTCCTCTCGGTTGCATGCACTGTAAGTTTTTCTCTATATTTCTCTGAAGCTATTGGTTAATTTCTGCGGCTCTTCGCGGTTGATTTCATGCTGATTTCTTGGGCGATCTGCTGTGGCTTCGATTCTTAATTTTCGTTGGTTCTTTGGCTTCGATTTCGGTAGACTTTATCTCCCTTACGCTCGGTTTTTCTTTCGAATTCTACATGCTTTAACTGAGTCGAATTCTTGGGTGTTTCGTGAGAAAATGGGATTTTTTATTAACGGGAGAGGATGATTTGGGGGAGTAGCGTAGGGTTTGAGTCCCTACGGTAATTTAGTGGGGTTGGTTCCCTCGTCTATTTGTCGTGTGGTCCCGGGATCCTCGCATGGGGCTGGCTTGGCTTGCAGGTTGTCCCTTGCTTGCTGAATTGGGGTGCTGCGACTCCCCTTGCTTGCTGGTTGTCTCTTACTTGATGAATTGGGGTGCTGCGGCTCCCTTTGCTTGCGGTCTGTCCCTTCTTGACTTTACCTGGGGTTCGGTGGCTCCCCTCTTACTTGCGGTTTGTGGTTACTTGCGAACTATGGTTGCAGTTGGTTATTTCCTGCTGTTGTTTGGGTTCGGCTGAGAGTTTATTCGTGGATTTGGGTTGTCGTGGTTTTCTTGAGACATAAGCCATGTTCCCCACGGTTTTGTTGTTAGCACCTAGTTCCTTACTAGGAACCCCGTGGATAATGCCGTAGGCATGGGTTCCCCCCACCATATGATCAAAAGACCCTGAATTTGATCCCAAATGGCCCAGAGTCTCTAAAGCCATTATGTGTTTGACTTTTGAGTTTTCTTTATTAAACAGATGCTATTTTTTTCTGTCTTAGTTCGTTGCATGAAACAGTTGGGTGCTTTATTATCAGTTCAGTTTGGAATATCATGACATGAGAAACATATATGCATTTACCTTATCACATTCCAGTTTATTATCATGTCATCTCTTGAGATTGCTATTACCATGAATTTTAATATTGTGATTAAATTGCGTAGTCCATAGGTTGTTATATGTACGGCAGTGGACTATCTTGAGGTTGACTCAAGATATGACATGTTACTATTACATGTATGACAGTGGACTTTCTTGACTACGTAGTTTAACAAATATTAAACTGGAGACACTTCACGACACTAAAAATAATAAATGATTAATTCTGCTTGACTTACCGGGTTTTGGGAAACTTATAATCGAGGGAGTACGGGAGCGACTGGTACTTGTTCTTTAGCCCCCAGATTAAGGGGAATGTCCATCATTCTGATGGGTCCTGAGTCCCGGGGCTACAAGGACGACCATCATGATGGGTCTTGGAGCACATGTCACAATGTTACGGTTCTTACGGTACAGTGCTTTCTTCCTTTGGACTTGGCCCGAGTGTAGCACTCTTGCGGTTCAGAAGGGCACCAGTTGCACACCGTGCTCTCCTTCATAAGTCATGACCTATGATTGGTTTACATTAGCTGTTATCCCCTTACAGTAGTTGAGACATTAAATGCTTATCACGTGCTTCATTTCAGTACCATGTCATTATAACTGTTGCTCATGTTTCTTTTTTGCACTATTATTATCATGTTGTCATTTGGCTAGATATTGTCTACTCCTCTGAGCTGTGATACAACTTCTGTTGTCCATCTAGATGACATACATGATTACCCAGAGGCGTTGGAGTCGAAGTTTCTAATTCAGGACGACATGCCTTGAGTTCTGTTGAGGGTGAGTGTGTTCTCGGGGTTTCCTCCTTTTCTACTTTTGTTTCAGGCTTGGAGCGAGCTCGTGAGTTGTACTTTTTGTTTTCCTGCATTTAAATCCAGTTATCATATGTGGAGTTTAAATGCGTATCTTTATTTCTTTCTGTCTGTTCTCTTTGCTTTCACTGGTACATGCGGGAGCTGCATACACGTGCACAATTGTGACGGCACATAGGGATCGGGGTGTTACACTTTGCAGGCTTGTGCGTTTTCTTGTGCATCTCCTCCACGCGGTCATGTGGGGTAGTCACGCGACCGTGTGGCTCCTCTTCTCTTTGGCTTGGGCTGAGCTCTTCTACGCGATCGCGTCGATGAAGTGACGTGACCGTTTCGTCAGTGTGGAATTGGAGTCAAAATTTCCAGAGAATTGATCAATCTACGCGACCACGTCATCTCATCGAAACGGCCGCGTCGTTCTGGGTTTTTCTTCAAAATCTCTTTCTCTAGGCCATTTGACGCGGTCGTTTGTGACACCTTCACGGGACCGCATCGTATTGTCTCAGTTGCTTGCCTTGGCTTGCTCCACGCGGTCGTGTTGGGGTGTCTCACCACGACCGTGTGGGTCCTGTTTCAGCTATATCTCCTCGTTTTGATCTCCTTTCTTTGCCTCGCTTCTTCCTTTCAATTCTTTGACTCCATTTAGCCCTTTTTAGCTTGAATGCAACTTGAAACGTACACGAACACCCACGGAGTAAAACTGAACAATAATATGATGAAGTGGCAATAAAAATGAGGATTTATATGAGGTAATGTATGGATAAACCACACTAAAAGTATACCAAATAACCACTCATCATAATCCACTACGAACTTGTCCAGATATTCGTACAGTACTTCGTTCAATATTCTCATGAATACCACATGTATATTAGTTACGTCAAACGACAGTACCAAGTACTCGTAGTGCACATACTTGGTTCTGAATGCAGTCTTATGAACATCCTCCTTCACCCTCACGTGGTGGCATTCAGTCCTTAAGCCCCACTTCGAGAAGACGCTTGATCCTACTAGCCGATCGAAAATGTTTTCGATACTGAGAAGATGATACTTGGTTCTTCACGGTCACTTTTTTCAGTTCTATGTAGTCGATGCCCATGTGTCAGGATCCATCCTTACCAACAATACATGAGCATCCTGTGAGGATATACTGGGTCATTTCCATCCCTTCTGTAGTAAATTATCCAATTGAGGCTAGACTAATTCTAGCTCAGCTGGTTCCATACAATAAGGTGCCTTAGATATCGATTGGATGCCTGGCATCAATTTCCTGGAAAACTCGAGGGTGCAATCTGGAGGCAATCCTGTAAGATCGTCTAGAAATATGTCCATGAATTCTCGCACCACATCTAGTCTCTCTGTTTTAGCATCCAATGGCAGTTGACACTGCCTCTGTTGGTCGGCTCTTTGAATTGTACTTGTCCTTTAGATTTGCTTCCGCCGACGAAGTCAAACTTTGGATGATTGGGCATCTCGAACACCATCCTTTGAAGACGTTCAGTGGTGATATATTCTAAACAAGCATCAAAACTCGGCATCTTGATCACTATGAAGTCCGCAAACAGCTTCCTTACATAAATCACTATATGGCATTAAGGATACCCACTAGTCGTCCTTAACACAACACTACTCGTGTTGACACTCCAGCAAGAAGTCAGGGGTTCAACAGGAATGACATGTGTGTTAACGGATCGCCTTATCAGGAAGTAATGAGAGGCTCTTGAGTCGAACAAGCTAAGGGTAGATCTACCGGCTACTAGTACAACACCTAGGATCACAAATACTACGTCTAAGTAGTTAGCTACTAACATGCAAAAGTAAATGCTGAAAGAGGTAAAATCATACCAGTGATCACTTGACCGGTAGATTCGGCCACTGCTGTAGTCATCATAAATGCTCGGTGCCTCGGAGGTGGCCTTGTGGTCTCGCCTGCTGGAAGACCTTTTGCTAAGGAGGAAGCGATGGTCTACGAGCAGCATTTTTTTACTGGGCAAGAGCTAGTGCTACAGGTCACTATCCACTCTACGAATAGTCTCTGGCACTATGCTCATTCGATCAGCAGATTAGGTAAATGTTCAGAAATATCTGACACTTTGATTTGATGTGTCCAAGCTTGTTGCAATAGTGGCATACATGAAGGATTTGACGTCGTTGTTGCTGCCATGTCGGTCAATTAAACTGAGTCTGTTGCACTGACCGGTGCATATGTCTAGCTAGGGATGTGAGTCGTCGGTTCATTCATCCGGTAACTACTGGAGGAAATGGTGGTCGCCTCGGAGGGACATGCAAAAGTCACTCTCGCTCGGCCTCCCTTTGAACGTATTCAAACTCACGAACTGTTGCTAGAACTGATGCATGGTTTTCAGGTTCAAACCAACAATCTTCTCACGGAGCTTGATGTTCAGGCCTTGCTGGAAGCGTCGGGCCCGAGCCAAGGGAGTGGATACCATTTCCTTCCCAAACTTGTCAAGTATAGAAAACTCATCATCATATTCTTCCACCGACATGATTCCTTACTTTAGGTTTGTGAACTGCACCTCCAGCTCCATCCGTGTCTCAACTGAGAAACACTGTTCATTGAAGGGGTCTATAAATGTGTCACATGAAATGAAATAGGCTGCTCCAAAAGATTTTCTGCTGAGTCCCACTAGACTCGGGCTCCTTCCACCAATTATAACTTGGACACGTCTATCCATGATTCTGCTGGGATCCGATGTGCCTTCAAGTTATCCGTAGTACATCGTAGCCATTCTTTTGCCTTCAGAGGGTCCTCTCGCTTATGAAAAATGGTCGGGCGCAGGGCCAGAAATTATTGCACTCTATGATGCATGGGCTCCCTCTGTAGAGCCTGGACGAGTTCTCGTAGAGCTTGGTTTGAGATCTGGTATACTTGCGAATGTGTTCCATTGTTGGCATCATTATTGTTGCGGTCATCGTTGTTGCTGTTTTTGGATCCTCTAGAATTCTCATTGTTTCCAGAAGTGTTTCAGTTTAGCGGGGTTGAAATGTTTGGTATTGGGTGTGCTACAGGGTTGGGTTTGGGCCCCGATCCCCCAACATTATTTTGTTTCCCTGAAGGGTTTCGTCCATTGTCGATTTGTTAACTACGCTGCGTTTAAGGTAAACTTGCATTGTATTCATAGGGTAAGATGAGTTCCAATTAAGTATTTCATACGATGCACACTACTCTTCATACACCAATAATAACATGTCATGTTCTGCAACCTAGGGACAGCTGTTTTTCGTTTGAATTGACAGGTCCTACAGTTAACCAGTGAAAACAATATAGCATATGAGTATAGATGTACCAAAATGCTCATAGGAAAATTTCATTAATACACGAGAATTACAAAGTCAAATACAACACACTACTTGTCCTCAAAATACATAAAGAAAGATTTTTTATACAACAGAGATACTCACAATCTCACAATCAGAAATCCACAGTCTCCATAGCAAAGTCAATGTCCTCAAATGCGGTGGCCTCCTCTGGTTCCATCTCAGCACCTTACGGTGCAACAAAATAGAGAGTCGCTAGTAGTTAGTGGTAAATCACAATAATTTCAGAATTTGAAATTAAACAGTATGAGCATAACTAAAAGCTCAAGAAAATAAGTAATTAAAAACAGGCATGCAAAACAGTTTAGAGTTTAGAGTTATGTTGTCATCATCCTAATGACTACAACAATCCTAGGCCGTGACTTATGTTGGAAACTACAGTAAAAATCAGGAGTCCATCTTGTATCATGTGGTGCTTAAGCGGGCCGAGCCCTTACACAGAAAATAGGGAGGGCTCCGAGTCCAAAATAGAAACAGGAGGGACTCAAAATTATCAAAAGTATGTCCGACGATACTAAGAAGGCCGCATCGGATGCATGATGGGACCAGGTCAAAACACCTGATGTGGTCATGTAATCAGAAGCATGGCTTCAGTTGCTCACACATACTCTAATATAAGTTATCTCAAAAACTAGTAAGTCTAAAATGCCAAGTGTATGTCAAGACGTACGTCTCTCAGTGTCACAGTAGTGTAGTTTTTTTCCGATCAGTAGGAAAGATGGTAAAGCGCACGCGCAAAGGCCTGGGCCACCAGACATCGAACCCTGGTGGCCCCCGCACACAGTGGAGGCCACCTGCCACTCGGACAAAGTCCCCTGGCACAGTAGTGTAGTTCAAGTGTTGGTCTAAGGTCCAAATTTGTGCCGTCACAAAAAGATTTAAATTGCCTTGTGAAATAAGACCTCACGTTTTGGTTTATGGTTGAAAAGCCTCTTGAATTATTTGGAGTGAAAACTTAAAAATTGCAAAGAGATCCAAATTGGTGCAAAATTACAGAAAGACACCACAGTAATAAAATATCATTAAAAAGGTAAATGATATGGAAAGTTCTTAAATGGGTCAAAGTTTGCTAGGCAGATAACCTGCAAAATGGGAAAAGAATATTCAGAATAGTTGAAAGTTGTGAACTGTCCGAATGTGGTGAAAATTTACAAGAATGATAAAATATTGTCCAAGGTTATCAAATTGACTGAAAGATTATCAAGACAGTTCTAAGATTCTAGAATTTGCACAAACAGACACCCAGCTCTATATACCACAAGTCTATAAATTAGAACATCCAAACTTGACCCTCTAAGTTGTTAAAGTAGAGCAAACTTATAAATTAAAAGAAATTCCACATTGCTTAAATTGGTCCGAAGGATCAAAGTGGCTGATCAGTGTGCACAGGGTTGCACTCAAAGACCTACTGTGAATCCCGCGCGCGCTGCGGGGGGGGGGGGGGGGGGGGGGGGGGGGGGGGGGGGATATTTGGGAACGTTGACTGACAGAGCATTTGGGCAAGTGAATATCTTCTATTTGATTTTGAGAAAAAAAGGTTGAGGTTTACTTTATCAGGGTGGCACAGAAACTTAAGAAATTCCAGGCCTAAGGAAATAAGTGTCTTCTGTTCAGTTAATGTCCCCAAATAGAATTTTGTCATGATGATCCCCATCACCTGACAAATGTTGGGAAGGACAATAACCCCCATTTGGAATGTGGGGGTCAATTTGAGGGGTGACTTGAGGAGATATTGCAGACGTGGATAGGAGGGAGCTCTAACAACCTCTCAACTTGTCGTCTTTATTATGAGAAACTCGTGAGGTCATGAATCAGCTGCTAGCAAATAGAGGTACGACTAGATGCTTCTCATCATTCTTCATAATTGATATGCATAGTATGCCTCCAGAAAATTTTTTTCCACTTTCACTCTAATGTTTTTAGTGAAAATTATGGATGACGGGGAAAAAAAGTATCATCTGACTGAACCTTTGTAAGTAAACATGGTGTGTTTGTTTGACTGCTTCAAGATTTTGGTAGGAGGCTTTGCCGAAGATCAATGAATCGTATGCAAATAAGAGATGTGTAATGACGGAGCTGAGCAATCGATCTTCGTGCCTTTGAATTTCCCATTCTGCATTATCTAATAGCATTGAGACCACGTGTGTGCATAAAGAATAAAGAAATAGTTTGAAAAGGGACACCCTTGTTGATGCCTCCCTCTCCGGCTTGAAGAGGACATCTGCTTTGCCATTAATATTGGCTCCAAGATGTACAGACATAAGCACTGTTGAGGTCAATGAATCTGTTGTGGAGACCTACAGATGGATCTGGAGGAAGAATAACCATTCATCAAACTTTTTTTTGACTTTTCTTGTTTAAGGTAAACAATCTAGATCTTCTGTTCTTTCTTCCCATGGAGTGAATTCTTTGAATCATTAGTGTGGCCACCATGAAACTATATAGTATCTGCCTTCCAAGTACAAAAGCAGATTTATTCATTGAGATAAATTCATCAAGCAATGGTCTATAAGTCTATTTGCTAGAATCTTAGTGATTTTCCATTGTTAGAGACCTATCCCATACTAGGCCTCCAACACTAGCCCATTTGTTAGAAACACATCCCATACTAGGCTTCTAACAATAGCCATGCTAAGGGCATATCCCATACTAGGCCCATAGCACTGAGCTCACATCCCATTTGTTAAGTATTATTGAGCATCCAACCCAAAACCAATTGGTATTAGGTGGAGAGGCCCTCTAATACTTAAACTATTTCTTTTTCTTTTGCACTTCCGATGTGGGACTATTTTTGGGATCCTAACATACCACCACGCTTCCGACAACGCCGTCCACGGCGGCCCACTCTGGGGTGCCCACTCTAAGTGGCCCACTCTGGCCTCACCCAGGTCGCCCCCTCTTAGGTCGCTCCTTCCCCATGTCGCCCCTTCCGCTTTCGACAACCACCGCCACGACGGCCCACTCTGGGGTGCCCACTCTAAGTGGCCCACTCTGGCCTCACCCAGGTCGCCCCCTCTTAGGTCGCTCCTTCCCCAGGTCGCCCCTTCCGCAACGTGGGTCGTACCATGGGGCTAGCTCTGATACCAATTGTTAGAGACCTATCCCATACTAGGCCTCCAACACTAGCCCATTTGTTAGAAACACATCCCATACTAGGCTTCTAACAATAGCCATGCTAAGGGCATATCCCATACTAGGCCCATAGCACTGAGCTCACATCCCATTTGTTAAGTATTATTGAGCATCCAACCCAAAACCAATTGGTATTAGGTGGAGAGGCCCTCTAATACTTAAACTATTTCTTTTTCTTTTGCACTTCCGATGTGGGACTATTTTTGGGATCCTAACATAATTGATGCGGACCCGAGCCCGCACCCACCACTTGAGGCCGGCGGCTATCTAGGGGGGACCCACCCCCCTTTAGTCACTTACGTGCGCCGTAGGAGGCGCGGTAGCACGTAGGAGGGTTAGTTAGGGGTATTCTAGTCATTTTAGACTAGATTAGTAATTCCCCACTTTTCTATAAATTAGGGCTAGCCGTCTTTATTTGTTTTTATGCTTATTGTGTGAGAAACATTGTAAGTGTCTTTTGTGAGGGATTTAGACTTTGATCCGTTCATCAAAGTTAGGAGAGCGAGTTCCTCTCGAAAGGGCTCAAGTTATCTTGCTATTAGTAGTTGTTTCTTCTCAAAAACCCAATAAAAATCCAATCTTTTCCAATTTTTATCCCTTTTGTTCGCTGATTTTCCATTGATACGATCCAAATCGTATCAAATTGGTATCAAAGCACTAGATCCAAATGGCGGCAAATACTCGATCGAAGGCGGATGCGGTTGAAGAAAAGATTCAAGGGCTACGGGAGGATCTCAATCGGGAGATCGAAGAGAGGTTCGAGGGATTGAAGAAAACGATGGGAGATTCACTCAAGGATTACGCCCATTCACAAGAAGATATCCAAATCGAACTTCGGGGGATGAGGACGGATGCCGCGCAACAAGGCCGAGATCTCCGAGAATTGAAAGAGATGATTCAAGCCCTCACGGTGGCGAAAGGGGGAGATCGAGGCAAGGGGATCCAAGAAGGGGGGATTCTACCCTAGAATCAGCCCCCAGCGGATTTCCAACACAAGACGGCCACCCGAGGGAGCAAGGAGGGCCGGTGGGGCCAACCCTAGGGTCGCGCGAGTCCGTATGGGTGCCGGCAGACCCGCGCGGGTCGGGAAACACGTCGACAGGCCCGCCTGGGCATGTCAGGGCTTCGGCGGCCCCGCCCGGCCCTTCCCAGGCCTGGGCGAGGCCGCCAGGCCCCCTGCGGCCACCGGCGAGCCCCTCCGGGGGCGGGGAGCACTGGGCGAACCCCGGAGGGGGTTTTGGACATGACGGCAGGCCCCTACGGGGGCGGGGAGGCCTCGGCACCCCCATCCGAGGGTGCGAACAGGCCGCAGGGCCTGTTTCGAGCGACGACAGGCCCCGGGGGCCTCGTTTCGGCGGCGGCACACCCTTTCGGGGGTGCGGGAGGCTCGGCGACCCCAGGCGGGGGTCTGGCTTGGTCGACAGGTCCATCTGGGGGGCCGACTAGTAGGGCCGGCCTATTCGGGGGCCCGATGACGACGTTCCAGCCCTTTGGGGGTGTGGCGGGGATCGTACCCCACTCCGGGGGAACTTCGGGGATGGCGGGAGGCGGATGGGCCTCGGGAGCAGCTATTGGGGCCCCGGCGGGCCAGTTTTGGAGAGCAGAGACCTTTGCGCCTGGGCCAAGGCCCAATTTGGCACGACCCCCAGAGTTTCCGGGGCACTACCACCAGCCCGAGGCGTGGGAGAGACCTGCATGGCCAGAGGAGCTGTACGGAGCTGACGGGGGAGGCCCGAGGGAGGCTCGGGGTGGCGAGATGATCCGAGGTGGTGACCGAGGCGGAGATAGGGGGCAGCTAGGCGACATCAACGCTGATCGGCGGTTGATGAAGCTGAAGATGCCGACCTTTGACGGCACCGACCCTGATGGGTGGATATACCGAGCGGAGAGGTATTTTCAAGTGATGGGTCTGACGGAGCAGGAGGTCCTGAAGGCCATCGGGATCTACTTTGAGGGGAAGGCTCTGGCCTGGTACCGGTGGAAGATAGCCCGATCCCCCTTTCGGACCTGGGAGGCGTTGACAGCGATGATCGTAGATCGATTCCAGGAGACGGCAGGGGGGGATTTCTACGAGCAGCTGTCGGCCTTGAGGCAGGAGGGGACAGTGAGGGACTATGTAGAGAGGTTTGAGATGTTGAATAGCCGGGTGAAGGGGGTTACCGACGAGGTGATGATCGGGAACTTCATGAGGGGGCTGAAACCGTCGATACGAGCTGAGTTGCGGATGCAGAGCCCGGGGACACTGGAGGATGTCCTTCGCCTGGCCCACAAGGCGGAGGAGAAGCATGCAGAGGAGAGGAGCACTCGGGGAACTTGGGGAGCCCAGAGCCAACGGAGTCAGACAGCACCGGTCCCACCTCCGGGGATTACAACAGCACCAGGGGATGCGGAAATGAAGAAAGAGGAAACCCGACCAGTGATCCCTGGTAGGCGGATGACTGAGGCTGATATGAGGGCAAGACGTGCTGCAGGCCTTTGTTTCAGATGCGATGAGAAGTTCAGTCCCGGTCATCGATGTGCGAGCAGGCTGATGCAGATCGTGATAATGCCGGACGAGGGGGAGTATGCAGAGGAGAGAGAGCCAGTGATGACGGAAGAGAGCGAGGCTGAGCACGCACATCTGGATGTAGCGGAGGTGTCCCTGAACTCCTTGGTAGGGGTAACCACGAACCATACCATGAAGTTGTCAGGGCGATTGGACGACGCGCCGGTGTGACGGTACTCATAGACAGTGGGGCTACCCACAACCTCATCTCTCGACATTTGGTGGATCGTCATAGGCTGCAGGTGAGCACCTTGGAGACGTTTACGGTCCTCTCCGGGACAGGAAGGAGGGAGGAGACCAGTGGGATGTGCAAGGGGCTGAGTCTGACCTTACAAGGGGTGCAGATCGTGGAGGACTTCTTGCCCCTAGAGTTGGACAATATCGATGTGATTTTGGGCGTGCAGTGGCTGAGGGGGTTGGGCGAGGTGAAGATGAATTGGAAGCAGCTTAGGATGGAATTCCAGGAGGGGGGTCGCACGGTGGTTCTGACAGGTGACCGTAGCCTCTGTTTTCCCTCGGGGGCCTTCAAAGCCAGATCTCCACCTTGAGGACAAGGTGGCTCTTTTAGGGGGCGGTATTGATGCGGACCCGAGCCCGCACCCACCACTTGAGGCCGGCGGCTATCTAGGGGGGACCCACCCCCCTTTAGTCACTTACGTGCGCCGTAGGAGGCGCGGTAGCACGTAGGAGGGTTAGTTAGGGGTATTCTAGTCATTTTAGATTAGATTAGTAATTCCCCACTTTTCTATAAATTAGGGCTAGCCGTCTTTATTTGTTTTTATGCTTATTGTGTGAGAAACATTGTAAGTGTCTTTTGTGAGGGATTTAGACTTTGATCCGTTCATCAAAGTTAGGAGAGCGAGTTCCTCTCGAAAGGGCTCAAGTTATCTTGCTATTAGTAGTTGTTTCTTCTCAAAAACCCAATAAAAATCCAATCTTTTCCAATTTTTATCCCTTTTGTTCGCTGATTTTCCATTGATACGATCCAAATCGTATCACTTAGCCACCGCTTTGAACAATACATCAGCATGCACTCTTTCGTAATGAGCATGGGATTGTTCTGGTTCAAGCCAGCCTTCTCAAACTTCATGTTTGACCTTGTTTTTAATGATGCAGCCAGACCTAGAGTATATCACAGGTGGTTCGTCTGGTCCTAGTGCTTTGGTTGGGTGCATGCTCTTTATCACCGCTTCAATTTCTTCGCTTAAGGAATGCCTCAAATATCAAGAAGATTCCTTGGCACACCAATCTGATTGAAGGGGAAATCCAGTGGGATTTGCCCCCCCCCCCACCCCCGCGCCCCCCCGGGGGGGGGGGGGGGGGGGGGGGGTAGATCATGTGAACTCCTTGTAACACTTCTTGAAGATATCTGTGATGCTAGTCTGAAATCTGCTTCCCTTCAGATTTCTATACAGCAAGGAATTTGTTCCTCTTGAATTGCTAGGGTGTCATGGCGTGGAAGAGCTGGGTATTTCTGTCACATCTGTTGAGGCAATTGGGGTTTCGCTCTTTTTCAGAAGGCTTCCTCTGCCACTAGGAGATCATTCTCATTTAAGTAAATATAATTGAAGCAGTGGTCCACAGATCACTGGTCTTCATTTGGCCGAAGTGGAACCATGGTTATAATGTATTGGGATATTTCCACTATCCAGTCATGATAAGCTAAGAAAGAAATTCTATCATCTACTTTACGTGCCCACAAAATGTGATGCATTCACTACTTAGCTTATTTATTGGATGAGAGAGAAATTTCTTTTAGTATTTTACTTTGGAGTTGGATCTAAGATAAACTATCCCATATATGTTGTCAGTATAAATCATGATCTAATAGTACTGCAGAAAATCACAAAGCAATAAGAGACAAAACTCATATTTTCAGCTATAACGTGTTTTTAAAATTTTGCTGGATTTTATTTGTATGTAACATTTCACATACTTATGGGCAAATGCACGAGCTATTTACCCATATAATCACGAGTAATGCTAGGTAGATCCACATTTGGCTTCGTTTGTACTTTTTTGCCCTCAGATGCACCAATTTGATCCAAATGAAAGCATTAGCATGATATCCTTTTAAAGCATTTAATCAGTAGTGATCAAAGACACACATATTGTATCTAATGATTTATTTCCATTGCCGAGTTAAACAGAATATCTCAATTGAAATTACAGCACTTTGCTGCTGTGGGATGAACATTCGAATTTCTCAATTGAAAGCGCAGGCTTCTGCAAGGAGCTTGCATTTTAGCAGTTGAAACATAAGTGGGGTATTACGAAGTTGAAAGGCAGGAATCATTATTGTAGTTAAAATGACAAACATAAATCGTCTAGTGAGATCATTTGAAACGTTTGCCTGGGCTAAGCTGAGAAGAGACAGACATGTATTTTAGGAGTTATAATTATCTAATTAATCGCAATGAAGCAGCTTAAATAATATGATCCCTTGAAAATTATTATTATTTAAAGATACTTATCGTTTGATTTTAAATGTTAAAATGATATGTAGTTCATGTAGACCACACACAAAATGGTACAATAACAGTAATGCAACAGCAATATCTTCTCTTAAGATGGTTTTCTTTTTAATATATGTCTTGTCTTATCGTCTTAACTATTTGAATTTGCACACGTGCTTGTATGAATTAAGGATGACCTTCATTATACATCAAAGACTGATCTATGTTTTTGGTGTTTGCTGTTGCAGCTTGGAATGATACTTGACCGGAGAATTCTGCGTTACATTATTCCAGTGTTTACCTTTGTTTTACTTTACTCAAAACTTCCCCACAAGGTCCTTTAAATGAAATCAATCTTTCAAATAGTTTTTTGTTTGGGAAATTATAACCTTTAGCTTTATTTTCTGATTTTTCAGGAGCTTCGTTTTATAATTGGTTCTGTTCCAATTTTCAATGTGTCAGCAGCAATCACAGCAAGCAGAGTGTATGAACCCTTAATCTAGTATTTTCCTCCATACTTTCATTTAAAGCACCTAGAACAAGGTGTATTCCTATATTTTCAACCATACTTTCAGGTTTATTATATTTATGGCTTTGCAACTTTTTTACCGAGTAGATTGCTTTACCTATGTTACTATCTACCATGCAGTATTATCGCTGCTATTGGCAGCAATTAGTGGTTGTATATGAACCTAAGTGATAGCAGATCCAAGCCTTTTGTCTAGGTAATTTTGTATGTTTTATTATTTCAAAATAATGTGTATCAGCTGCCATAGGAGGAAATTTTTTCATTTGACAGCCCAAAAGTCAACCCGCCCCTTTATTTAAATGACTAGCAGCATTAATGTTGACCACATGTCCAAAAATGTAAGCACAACAAAAGTTCTGTGATTTTCACATTATTTACTCATGCGTTGCGTTATTGGAAATTTAAAGTTTTTTTAAACAATAGAAATTTTTTTACTCCTAACTCCATGGGCAAAGAGCAGAAGAATCACAAGACATAGAGGTATATATGTTTCAAGATATGAAGATCAACATAAACAGTGCCAATCAACGAAGCAAGGGTGAAAATTGACTAATGAGCTGCAATTTGAAGATATTTCCTCCCATGACAGCTGATACCACATTATTCTCTTATTATTTTATGTACCCAGATCATTGTTGTAGGTTCTGGTTACTATATTGACAGTTATGTTATATTAAGAAAATTCTAAACTAGCATCTTGTTATCTTTCTCGAAGGAAACTGTTGCGGCCGGTAATTGGAACATGGGCATTTGGGTAAAATGACATTTAAGGGATGTTTTGCTATTTAAGGGGGGTTGAGCCGGCCCTAAGGGACATGCGAAAATTGAGAGAGTTATTTTATTTATCCCCTTAGATTATTTGTATTAGGATTCGGCTTTTCCCCCTAGGTTAAGAATTATTTCCTAGTCTTAGTTAGCGAGTAGATTTATTGTATTAGTGTTTCTTTTTAGTACTAGATCTGAAATTCTAATAAAAATCCTCTTTTTATCGTCAAATCCCTAGCGAAACGTATCAATTGGTATCAAAGCCGTCGATCCATGGCGAGCATACGATCCAAGGAGCGGGTCGAAATTTTGGAAGAGAATGTTGAACGGATAGAAGCCCAAATCAGCAAGGGTTTCATCGATCTGAGGAAAGAAGATGCCGAGATGGCCGCGGAGCTCCGGAAAGAGATGAAAGATAACCAAGAGAAAACGGAGGCAAAGATGAAAGAAAATCAAGGGAAAACGGAGGCGAAATTGTTGGAAGTAGCGGAGGCTATAGCGGCGTTGACCGCTCATCTTGTACCCAAGGCGGATCCAAGCAAAAAGGAGCCACCTTTGGCGACGGACGAGGGCAAAAAGACGATTTTTTTGAAGATGATCCGGATCTAGAAGAAGATGGAGGCTTCGAGCAAGGAGACAACGCGTGGGGGACCCACCAAGACCACGCACCGCCGCGTCGCGAAGACAAAAACGCCGGAGGGGGATTTCCGGCCCAACGGCACCCTCTGGGGTGGCCGCCGGCCCCCCAGGTACTTCTGGGGGGGTCGGCGAACCCCCTGGGGGGGCGGCGGAGGGCCGCCAGGGCCCTGGGAGGGGCGGCCGCACCTGCCGCCCCCCCTGCGGCTTCGGCGGGCTCTGCCGCCGCCGCCTGGGGCCCGCCGGTCCACTTCTAGGGCCGGCCGCCCCAGGCGACGGCCGACCCCAGAGGGGGGAACCGAGGCCCGACAGACCCCTGGGGGGCCCACCGACCCCCCCGGACTTCCGACAGATGATTCCGAGGGTTTCCCGACCCCCGGGGGCCCCGCACGAGGTTCGTGGAGCGCAATTTGGAGGTTTTCAGCCTTTTGGGGGACCCAGCGGAGGATTTCAGCAGGGTGAAGGGCCCCACCAGATCACAGGAGGCCCGTCGACTCAGCTCCCACCCTTTGGGGGAGTGACAGGAGATTGGAGGGCATACCAGGACCCTCCAGGAGGCCACCAGGCGGAGTTTGGACACCATCAGGGAGACTGGCAGGGGCATGGAGCAGAGGGAGGCTACCGTGATCGAGCTGAGGCTTATGTTCCAGACAGGCGATAGGGATACCAGCACAGGGGAGGTTTCCAGCCACCGGAGAGAGGTGGATTCGCGGGCGAGAGACGTCTGAGGAAGCTGGAGGTGCATGTTTTTGAGGGGGGAGACCCAGATGACTGGCTGTACCGAGTGGAGAGATACTTGGAGGTGTCTGATGTCCCAGGAGAGGAGTGGCTTCGAGCGATCGGGGTTTGCTTGGAGGGAGAGGCTTTGGGCAAGTTTCGCTGGACAGATCAGCAGCAGCCTTTTCAGACCTAGGCTGAGTTTACGACGCTCTTGACGGAGCGGTTTGGAGGAGGACAGGCTGGTGGCGTGTTCGAGAGACTATACTCGCTGAAGCAGGAGGGGAGCGTGGGGGATTATATCAAGAAATTTGAGTCGCTCTGCCACCGAGTTCGGGGAGTTTCTGAGGAGTCTCTGGAGGGCTGTTTCATGAAGGGGCTGAAGCCCACGGTGAGGTCGGGGCTGAGGCAGTTTGAGCCCGTTGGTTTGCGCGTGATGATGACGCTGGCCAGGAAGGTGGAGGATCATCAGGAGACAGAGAGAAGAGCCCGGGGGACGTGGGGAGGCTCTACCTTTCGAGGGCCGGATCCTGGAGGGGGACAAAAGGGGGCCGCAGGGGGGGCAACATCCACTGACGGCACAGTGGTTACCAAGGAGAAGGGAATGGAACTACGACCTGGGGGACATACACGAAGAATGAACGAGGCAGAGATTCGTGACAAACGGACCAAGGGCCTGTGTTTCAAATGCGATGAGAAGTTTACTCCTGGGCACCGGTGCGGGAATCGTACTCTTCAGATCCTGATAGTGAATGACGAAGAAGAGGGAGAAGAGAGTGTGATAATGCTGGAAGCCGGCGTGGACGATGATCAGGAGCACCTGCACGTGGAGTAGCTGACCATAGCCTTCACGCACCACCTTGAGGACAAGGTGGTTTTTCCGGGGGGAGTAGTGTTGCGGCCGGTAATTGGAACATGGGCATTTGGGTAAAATGACATTTAAGGGGTGTTTTGCTATTTAAGGGGGGTTGAGCTGGCCCTAAGGGACATGCGAAAATTGAGAGAGTTATTTTATTTATCCCCTTAGATTATTTGTATTAGGATTCGGCTTTTCCCCCTTGGTTAAGAATTATTTCCTAGTCTTAGTTAGCGAGTAGATTTATTGTATTAGGGTTTCTTTTTAGTACTAGATCTGAAATTCTAATAAAAATCCTCTTTTTATCGTCAAATCCTTAGCGAAACGTATCAGAAACATTATAGTGTATGATATCATCTTACACTTGCTAATTTAAGAATGCATGTGGAATGCTTTTCTGTGTATTGTATATTGAGTAATAGAAAAATAGGCTACACCCCAAAATCGGGATGTTGGTGTTGTTCATGTAACTAAGAAAATGTAATACAATTATAATTTTTATTCAATCCTTCATTCTACTCATACTTAGTTTTCAATTACAATCTAATTATAATTGAAAACTATAATTTCTGTTTTTGAACTAGAAACTACAATTCTTATTCTTTAACACTCCATATCAAGTTGAGGCATATATATTAGTTGTGCGGAACTTGTTACAAAGTGATGAAAAACTGTGTGACAACACTTAATTGAAAATATCATATATTTGATTGTCAGAATTGACATAAGCAGTGATTGCTTTCTTTTTGTTCATAAACATATCTTGTATAAAGTGACAATTAACCTCAATTTATCTGGTGTGCTTGTAAAAAATTAGATTATTTGTGACATATATATCAGCTTATTTATTACACTAAATTTTTATCATAGTATAACTGAAAATTCACATATCCTTCAATAGAGACTATATCTACATCATCCCGCAACCTGCATATGACATAGCTTTGTACTCTTCATCAGTCTAGAATTGGCACCATGTAACACCTAGTTCCCCGGGTATCGTCACAATTTGAAACAGTTATATCCAGGTCCTGCAGATGCCAGTGAAGTCAATGTGGAGCAAGGCAGAAAGAAATAAAATACTCATAACGTAACATGTGAACACAGTTCTGAACAGGAAATAACATTACAATCTTACACTGACTGAAACGTAAATACCAACACTCAGTCAGCTCACGGCTCAATGTCCTGTATTGGAAGCTCGGACCCCTCGTACTTAGATGCCTCTGTATGATTCTGTGCATCACCTAGTGGGGCGATAGAAGTCTCACCACAGCTCAATAGAGTAGACAATATCTAACCAATGACAGAAATAGTAATGATGCACAAAAGAAGATATAACAGCAGCAGTTATAATGGTACAGTACAAAGATGAAACATGGTAAGATCATTTAATGTCCACAAACTTCTGCAAGGTGGTACTCACTAAAGTGAACCAATCCTAAGTCGTGACTTATGAGGGAGAGTGCGATGTGCAACCCGAAGACCTTTTTGAACGGTTGAACCACAATGGTGCTACCTCAGGCCACAGTAACAAACTACCCAAGATCCATTCAAGTGATAAAATATGGAATAAGTGATAGATCGTCGAATGGAAATCCTTCCAGATATGGGCCAAAAGACAGGCTACAACCGCTCCTGCACTCCTGCAATTATAAGTTTCCCCAAAACCCGGTTAGTCATGCTAAATTAATTATAAGTTATACGTTTTCCCAAAACCCGCTGAGTCATGCTAAATTAATTAGCTAACAGTTTTAGTGTCGTGATATGGCCTAAGTTTAATATCATTTAAACCACGTAGCCAATGGGGTCTATGGTCAATAATTGAATGTAGCAACCAGACATGTCAAGAGCAAATCTCAATTCCACCAGACATTCCTTATCAGTGATATCATAAGTAACATCACAAGGACTACACAATTTAACATAATATTAAGCTTCTGCATGTATAGAAACAAATTCCCGAAAAGGAATATTCCATGTTCACCAACAGTTTTAAGCTAAACATGAGATAATTGAAATATAGGTACGACTAATTAATATACAATAATATTTATTTAAATAGGGAACTTGAAGAAAAACTGAAAACTAAAGAATTTAGTATCGCTGAAATATATACTCAGATGGATCAGATTTGAGGTTTTCATCAGGGAACCCGAGCCTACGAAAAAGTCCACGAGGTTTCTAGCAAGGAACCATGGGCTAACAACCAAATCAGCGGGGTAATAGGGCCCAGACCCCAAGTAAACCACACCGAGACCCAAAACAGCGAGCAAGGGAACCAGCTGAACCCAAACAGTAAGCAGAAAAACCCAACTGTAACCAATAACAACACAAGAACCCAAGGCAGCAAGTAAGGGACATGCCATGCCCCAACGCAGCAAGCCAAGAAGGCAACCAAACCCCAAAACAACAAGCAAGAGACAACTCGAACCCAAACAGCAAGGACGCCCAACCCCGCAAGCAAGGGAGGCCACCAAACCCAACACAGCCCCATGCAAGGACTCCAGGACCCCACACAAGCAGGCGAGTGAACCAACTCCACGATTGATCGTAGGGAATCAAACCCTACTTACATCCCCCAAAGCATCCTCTTCCAACTTTTAAAAATCCAATTTTTCTCACAAAACCCCAACGATTCAACTCGGATTAAGCATTCAAGAAATTTAAATGAAACTGATATGTAAAGGGAAGATAGAGTCTATCGAAATCTGCTGATAAACCAAGAAAATTAAAGAACCGAAGCTACAGCAATATCCCGTAAATGAGCCAAAGGAATCAGATCGAAACAACCTAGAAAATCACGAGTATACTTACAGATTTCGCAAGGAATTGAAGAAGAGAGGAGAAGAGAGATTTATAGGGGTCGGAGAACCCACAGGGAAGGAGCGACGTCATCACAACAAGGAAGGAACAGCATCGGAGGGGCCCATGTAATGCCCCGTCTCCCGGCGAGCGCCGCTACGATTGAAACACGAGTGTGCAGGTCCCGCAGGTGCCAGTGAAGTCAATGTGGAGCAGTGCAGAAAGGGGACACTCTACATCTGATAAGCTAACTGTTCTAAATAAGGAAAAGACAATAATAAGTAAAGGTAGTAAAACTACACTACTGCTGAAAGTAAATGGAACACGTACCTTCGCTATGTCAAGGCTCAAACTGTTCTGCTCTGGAAGTTCTGACTCCTCTCAAGTCCTGTACTGAAGCTCCAACTCATCATGCTCAGACGCCTCTGGGTGATCATGTGTTTCGTACCTGGTGGGCAACAAAGGGCGCATCGCGCTCAATAGAGTAGACAATATCTAAACAAGGGACAAGGAAGGTAAGAGTGCAGAAAAGGAAGCAAGACGGCCACAGATATGATAGCATTAACCAGAGAAGTAACCTGACCTGGTAATCCACAAACTCACGCCACTGAAGAGTAAGGAGGCACAAAAGACGATGTGACAGCAACAGAAAGGGTACAGAAAAGAGAGATGTCCTGACGGTTAAAATGAGTACAACTACTGTAAAGAGGGTATTAACTAAAGTGAACCAATCCTAGGCCGTGACTTATGAGGGAGAGTACAATAAGCATCTGGGAGCTACCTTGACCGCGAGGGTGTCACCCCGGGCAGAGTCCATAAATGTAAAGTACTGTACTGTAAGCTGCAAAATCTATAAGAACTGTGGCGCTGTGGCCTGTGGTGGGGCTCCAGGACCCATCAAGATGGTCGTCCCTGTCTGCCCCCAGGATTCAGGACCCATCAGCATGATGAAGTCCCCATAACTCGGGAAAAATAACAACCAAAACGATTGGTTGCTAAAGATCAGGTCCTAGTCGTCCACATACTCCCCAATCATAAGTTTTTCCAAACCCGGTGAGTCAAGCAGAAAGTAATCATTTTATTAGTTATTAGTGTCGTGAGGTTCAATATTGATTAAAATACGTAGCCAAGGGGAATCTATTACCGTGCCGGTAATAGTAACCCACCAAGTCAAGAGCCAACCTCAGGATAGTCCACTAGTCATCCAGTACCAACTTAGTAACGTGCTATCATAAGAACATCCCAAGGCTACGCAATTTAATAATATTAAACTAGCAATGTACTAATAAACTTATGAAACAATAAGATCAAGGAACTAGCAAGTGACAAGTAGCATGGATATTCCTCATGGCAAGATATTCCAAACTGAACTGAAAAGATACAACACCAACCCAAGAACAACAAGGAAATCCAAGGCAGCAATCAAAGGAAGCTATTAAACCCAACAACAAGCAAAAGGAGCCACCCAACTCAATCACCAACAAGAGAAACTCAACCCACGAATAAGGGAAACCCACCAACCCTCAAACATCAAAGAAGCTCCTACCCGCAAGCCGAAGGAGATACCGAACTCCATCATCCAGCGAGTAAACCCAAAACAGCAAGGAACCCCAAACCCGCAAGCAAGGGAAACTCAAACCACAACACAAACAAAGGAATCTAAATCGGGGTATAGTGGATAAAGTCTACCTGAAACCGAAGCCAAAGAACCAAGATAATTAAGAACCGAAGCTCAGCGTCTGCAGAAAGCCTACGCCGCAACCATCAGCAACAAGAAGCCCAAAACCTGCAAGCAATAGAGAAAGAACGAAAGAAACCTGCAAGCAAGTAAGAAAGAACGTGCTGATATATAAAGAAACAATACTACTGAATCTTGCAACGAACCAAGAAATAAGAAAACATAACAATCACTTTAATATAGAAAGACCAAAAAGTCAATTCAAGATGGCGCTAGAGAGTCTAGGCCAGTGGATCAGAATGGGGGTCTTCTCATCACATAGTGGGGGGTACCCGTACCTACTACAAAGTCCACGGGGTTCTTAGTAAGGAACTAGGGTCTAACAACCAAGAACGGGGCTCACAACCTAAGTAATACCACACAGAAACCCAAACAGCGAGCAAGGGACCCAACTGAACCCAAACAACAAGTGGAAGAAACCAGCCAAGCACAACAGCAACCCACGAAGCCAAGTCAGCAAGCAAGAACCAGGCCGCAAGCAAGGGAAAGCCCAAACAGCAAGTAGAGGAGCCCCGACCAGCAAGCAAAGCCCCAACGGAACCAAAACAGCGATGGAGGAGCCACCGAATCCCCTAAACAGCCCCAACAGCAACCCCGGGACCCCACACAAGTAGGCGAGGGCGTCCAACGTCACGAAATAGCAATAGGGACAATAAAACCCTAATCATATCCCCAAATCATCCTCTCCCAAAAAGAAAACCGAAATCAGAATTGAATACAAAAGATAGGGTCTACCGTAAAACACGCCGAAGAATCAGAAATCAAGAACCCGAGGGTCACAGCATAATCCGCAAGCAACAAGCCGAAGATTCAGTTGAAACAGCTTCGAAAAAAGGGGAGAAATACTCACAGGGCTTGCAGCAGGAGGAAGGAGGAGAAGAGGAGCTAAATAGCAGTCGAATCAGGCCTAAGAGGACGGACAAAGGGAGGGGCGTGCTCGGAGGGACGGATGGGATGAGAGAAGGGGGCGGCGAGCTCGCTGCGTCCAATCGAGGGATGGAGGGGACGTGAGGGGTCGCTGCGAAGCGACGAAGGCGGCGAGAGCTTGTCGGGGGTCCTACATGAAGCGCGAGGGGACAAGGGACCATCGGGTTGCTTCGAAGCCCTAGGGGTCCACTCGATGCTGCTGCGAGCAAGTGGGGGGAAGAGAGAGAAAGTGGGAGGGGCGAGCGTGCGAGAGGGAGAAGCCTCGTGGGCTTCGTCTGCTGCCGACATCGAGAGGGAGAGAAGGCGAACGAAAAAATAAAGACCTAAGGGCTTGGGCTTCGTTTTCTGCGGGGAGAGAGAAGGGTGATGGGAATTAAAAGGGGGAGGGGCCCGTGTGGGCTTGGGCCTTTACAGCCCAGCAGGTCGTCTTATCCTTCGTAGGAGAAGGACGAATGGGCTGCCGTCGTACGAGAGAGAGGACGAGGGGGTGCTGCATTGAAAAGCCCTATCGGGCTCTGTCGCTGCGAGAGGGAGAGGGGGAGAGGGAGAGGGAGAGAGAGAGAGAGAGAGGTTCGGAAGCCCTAGCGGGCTCGTCGAGTGAAATAAGGGGGAGAGAGATGGCGAACGAAGTGAAACGAAGCTTGAGTGGGCTTTTCGTTAGTGGGCTGGCTTAAATGAGAAAGAAAGAAAGAAAAAAAGATGGGTTTTTATAAGAATGGGCCCATTACACACCAACATGTTGTTTCTTACTATATGTTATCACATTATCGCTAAAAAATACAATATCCATGGGTCGATCTAAGGTCAAAATGATCACCATGCCAATCATCATAAGAATATCCAACAATAACTAAATGTGAAAACATTGAAAATATAACCCTTTAACTGATGCTCCTTTAAGGTAACATAAAATATAACTAGTAGCATCCCAATGTAATTGATGTGAAATTTGCATGAGTCGGATCAACTATCAAATAATAATAGGAAAAGCAATCAGGAATTCAAGAGTTTGAGTCAATTTTAACTTTTAATTTTTGAGTCCTTTATTAAGTCTTTTGGTGTTTTTCTTTTAGGTCCTTTGAGTTTTCTTTGAGGAGTTTTTTATTTTTATTTTTTTAAAGTTGAGTCTTGTTATGTGTTTGAGTATTAGTCTACATATGACTATTTGTTTTGCTGTAATCTGGGTGTGTGGTTGAAATTTTTATTATGGAAGATTGAATAAATAAAATTTAAGTTTGTAAACTCCATGATTAAACTTTTGCATGCGAGGTGCAAGAGTGATGAGCTATTGGTCTGGACATAAGGTTTGAAGGAATATTATGTATGTGGGGTGTTGAAGATGGTCGATCCGATCTTCAGGATGAGAGACCTAAAATCTTATCTTTATCTTTTAGTTTAGAATCATAATATAATCATTTCCAAATCCCACCACAAACCCTAGATGTCAAACCTTTTCATTTTCATGTCTCCATCAATTGGCATCGGAGCTAAAATTACTATTCCACATTTATCTTGCTTTTCTTCCCTTTAGCTATTATGTTTTTAGATTTTGAAAAAAAAATCATTCAAAAATCTTTTCTTGGTTTTAGTTAGTTCAGCCAAAAATACCGTTTTGATTTTTCCCAAAGAGAAAAGAGTTCAAATTTTTTTCAGTTTATCAAAAAATTAGTTCATAAATTAAAAATAAAAATTGCTACAATAACTATATTACCACAGTGCTTCAATGGTCACAATTGCTATAGTAATTTTTGACAATACTGCTACAATAATCTTCTGTGATTTTAAACCATTTGAAGTCTATGAGCCATTTAAGCCAGATTTGAGCCCGAATAAAAAGAGCCCGAATAAAAAGAAAGTCATTTGAATTTTGAATATTTTGAAGTATCTTAGGATGCTTTTTGTGCATATTTTATGGATTTTACGAGAGCTTCTTATTTAGATATCAGCTTGATTAATTTAGTGATGTCTCTATTTTCTACGAATTCGACGGTGGTTGTAGATTTTAAGATTAGGAGCTATATATTGAAAAGTTCTTTGCTTTCGCAATCCTACTTATATACCTGACGCAAATTAAGAGGAGAGACTTATTTTTGGTGGAAGGATTATGATGATGATTATGAACAATAGTCGCAAATGAAACCTGAGATTCGTCATCATTATGTTCCCAAATGCAGACCATTCTACACTTGATCCAAAATTTCAGATTAGATTAGATTACATTCAACGTAACCATCTTCAAAATCAGATTAGGTTCTGTTAGGGAACCAGCCCATACTAGGCCCCTAAACTAGCAGGGACACATCTCATACTAGGCCCCTAACAATAGCCTAGCTAAGGACGCATCCCATACTAGGTCCTTAACATTGGGCTCACACCCCCAATTGTAAAATATTAGTTAGTATCCAACCCAAAACCAATTGGTATTATGTGGAGATGACCTCTAATACTTATACTTTTCATTTTCTATTGTTCTTTCCGATGTGGGACTAATTGGAATCCTAACCGATTCACATGACAACCTAAAAGCATAATTTCTACACTTGATCTAAGAGATGAAGATGGAAGTGTAGCCCGCATTTTGCATGCTATTATACCATCTAGACTATAGGATTTGATGGATGTGTGCCAGAAGTTGCTAGCAAGAAAGAACTATAGTTAGGGTCATCAAAATTAGAAGTAATGTCTGAATCTGAATCAAAGTCATATCAAATTTTGAGACAGTGTCACAGCCCGAATCAGATTTTTAAATAGAGCTAGAGTTAGTTTTCCATCATAACCTAGTCCGAGCTTGAGCCCAATACATTCTTAAGATCAGAGATAGTTTGATTTAGACCACGAGCTCAAGAGCTCAACGCTGAGATGAAGCTACAGTTAAGGATAAAATCAGAGACAGTTTGAATGGGCTCCTTTAGCTGAGTCGACATTTGAACCATCATTCGAGCCGCTTATTGAACTTGAGGTAGAAACAAAGACTTTATTATTTCTGTTGATCCGCTACCTATAAACCAGCATGTATTACGTCTTCTTTCATATTGATCGTTGCCACTGGTGGATTGCTACTCCTAGTATGATTGCATGAGTTTCTTCATACTGTGTTAATTTAAACTCACATTTGAGGTTTCTCCAACTAGAGAAGATTTGACGTGGAACGAATTTGGAGCACGTGAATTCATTTAGAAATTAGAACAAATTCTACTTCAAAGAGGAATCATAATCTAAGAAGAATAAAAATTAAATTTTGATTAGGATTTTCTTTAGAAATTTGAATCGATTTATACTTTAGTTTTCGAGTCCTTTATTTATGAAGAAAAGTCTTATATTTTATTTTATTATAAAGTTTGTGTCATTGAGGAGTTTGAGTACGAGTCTAGGTATGACTTTATTCCTTGTGCTATAAACTTGAGTTTGTAGTTGAATTTTTTACTATGGAATATTGAATAAACAACATTTGATTTTGTAAACCGATAGGATCTGCTAGTGTTTTGCTGATAACGTTAGGATTTTTGGTGGAAAGGTGAGATTTTTGGTGGAAAAGAGGGATTTTTAGGGTCTAATAGAAGAGATTTGAGGGAAAAGTGGGATTTTTATTAATATAAACTGAAAATGGAAAAGGATACAAGATAGGTTGGTTTCTGATGCGGCTGATATTTTGGAGTTGATGCGTTTCTGGATCTAGATCTGGAAATTCAGATCTGAAATTATATAATAAAATCTACAAAATAGGCTACTCACTAAATAACGACTACAAATTGACGAAAAAATTAGCTAGAGATTAATCTCAGTGAACTATGGAAATTCCTAATACAATTAATCTAGGAAATAAAGAAATAAATTAGAAGAAATCGCTCAACAATTTTCACATCATCTCTAGGGCCGGCTCTAGCCCTTTAAA
The DNA here is from genome assembly GCA_030789695.1 of Scilla litardierei. Taxonomy (NCBI): domain Eukaryota; kingdom Viridiplantae; phylum Streptophyta; class Magnoliopsida; order Asparagales; family Asparagaceae; genus Scilla; species Scilla litardierei. The sequence continues at coordinate 164,382,183 of CM061140.1, read as the reverse complement.
TAGAAAAGTTACATTATTTGTTGCTTTACGAAAATACCCCCGCCTCCAAAATATTAGCCGCATCACTACTCCGCCCCTGAAAATTCACATTGTCCTCAAGGTGGTGCATGAAGTCAGTGGGCCATCCATTCCAAGTCGATTGTAAGCCTCCTCCCGGGTTAAATGGATGAGATTGGTCTCCATCGCTTTCGACGACGTCCAGAAAAATATCGTCTGGCCAAGACGGAGACAAAAAATCATCGTCGGGCTCCCCCAATACACTGGAGAGTCGTCGTCGTCGTTGCGTTGCTGGAATCCTTCGCAGGGCCCCATCTGTGACTGAAAGGCTAACTCTGAACTGATCGGGCCCCATACTGGGCCCACTGAGGCCCTGAAGCAGTCGGGGGGTTGTCGGGCCCCCAGATGGCTCGACGGCCCCCTGGTACTCGGGCGGTGCTCGGATCCCCCCTCGGAGACCCGGCGAGGCCCCCCAAGGGGGCGGCGGGACATGTCGGTCCCAGTTTTGGGCCGACGGGCCTCTGCCACTGCCCCAAGGGGTCGTCGAAGGCCCAGGAGGGGCGGGCGGCACTGGTCGCCCCTCCTGGGGGTTCGACGGAGCCCCCAGTGGTTGCCGAAGGGGTGGCCGCCCCTCCCCGGTGGCCGTGGCACCTCCCAGTGGCGAGGAGGTGGCCGGGGAAGGCCTCCAATCTTCTGGATCTGATGTGCTTCGCTGTTTGTAGTATTGGCCTTCCTCTTCGGGAACTTCTTCGTTAAAAATCACATTTTTACATTTCCTCGTCGACAAAAGTGGCTCCTTTTGCTTGGATCTAGCTTTGGATTGAGATTTGTTATCATCGCCGCTAATTACTGCACCTGAGATCTACTTGTCGCCATAGCCTCCGTCAACCTGCGATGCCCTCCGCCGCTTCCCTTTTCCCTTCGTTAATCTCCTCGATAATTTTACTTTCAAACTTCTCAAACTTCTCTTTCAATAAGTCAATACGCTCATTGGATCTTGTGTTCGCCATGGATCGTAGATGCTCTGATACCAATTGATGCGTTTTTGGATCTAGATCTGAAATTATATAATAAAGTCTAGAAAATAGGCTACTCGCTAAATAACTACTACAAATTGACGAAACAATTAATTAGAGATTAATCTCAGAGAACTAGGGAAATTCCTAATACAATTAATCTAGGGAATAAAGAAATAAACTAGAAGAAATCACTCAACAATTTTTGCATCATCTCTAAGGCCGGCTCTAGCCCTTTAAATAGAAAGGTTACATTATTTGTTGCTTTACGAAGATACCCCCGGCCTCCAAAATATCAGCCGCATCACTAACGCATCAATTTCTTTCAAGAGGAAACCGCTCTCCCTTGGCCACTTCGAGATGAGTCTATCTCCCAAGCTGACATTCGAGACGAAGCTACAATCTCCTAACAAAGAGTTTTATTTTCTCCAGATTCAACATCCCCTTCTCTAATCCCCTTAGTCCCATATAAATAATAAATTGAAAATACAAAATTGTAAAAAACCCTAAAATTTAAAATTACGAAAAATCTCCGAGCAAACCAAAAATTACGAAAATGCACCTGATTGGCCAAAACTACAGATCTGCCCCTTTGAGATGATGTGGTCTTATCATTACTCTGTCACCGAAGAACCACCTTGTTCTCAAGGTGGTGCATGAAGTGCGTAAGCCATTCGCTCTAAGTGGGTTGCATGCCTCATCCCGGTCAAAAGGATAGGATTGGTCGCATCCACCTTCAACGACATCTAGACAGATGTCACGGTGATCACGCATCGCCTAAAATATGAACGCTAATGCTCTAGAGGTCGTCCGACAGAAAACCATGGGCCTTGGTGGGCCTCAAAGGGTGTCGTTGGGCCATGCAGGGGCACCAACTAGCGTCGTCGGGCCATGGCGAGCACAGTAGGAAACCTAGGAGAGCGACAGCCTGCATGTTGCTGCATGGCATGCATGAAGCCAGGCCAGGCGACAGCCTGTAGGATGCAAAAAGCTTGCAAGCCTCCTACAGGCCCCGCAGGCCATGCATGTGGGCCCATTCGGGCCAGCGCGTAGTTTCGCTGGGCCAAATTGATAGAATCCGCTATGGTTTTGATGAATAAAGTTAAGGTGTTCAATAGAAATGTGAGATTTTTAGTGGAAAAGAGGGATTTTTAGGGTTTAATAGAAGAGATTTGGAGAAAATGTGTGATTTTTATTGATATAAACTGAATATAAGAAAAGATACACGATAGATTGGTTTCTTTCAAGAGGAAACTGCTCTCCCTTAGTCACGTTCAAGATGTGGACCGCTCTTCCTTGGTCCCGTTCGAGACGAAGCCACAGTCTCCTAACAAAGAGTTTTCGTCTCCTTAGATTCAATACCTCCTTCTTTAATCCTCCTTACTCCATATAAATAATAAACTGAAAATACAAAATTGCAAAAAGTAATCCTAAAACTGAAAATTATGAAATCCCCCTAGAAAACCAAAAATTACGAAAACACCCCTATGGGCCAAAATTGCAAATCTGCCCCTTTATGATGATATGGTCTTGTCATAAGCTCTATAGTTGCTGAATCTTTTGCATGCAAGGTTCAAGAATGGGTGTGATATACGCATGGGGCACGAGGTCCAAATGAATCTTATGCATGAGATATGTTGAAGTCGGTGGTCCATCCAATCTCTATGTTATGAGGCCCAAACCCCTATATTTATCTTTTAGTTTAGAAACATTAATCTAGTTTGTTCTCAAATCCCACCACAAAATCCTAGATATCAAACCCTTCCGCTTCTGTGCACCTAATGCACCCATCACTGGTTTTCTTGTAATAACCAACTAACTGGACCATACTTGATTCTTTATTGCTGCTCTTATTACTGTTCTGCACCATTTTTGCTTTTTAGATGGCTAAGGTCATGTCTTTCACATCCTATAAATAGGTCCGCTTTTTAGTTACTTGCTCACAGCTAATCATGTCGTTTTTGTATTTGGTCTAGTCATTGTTCTTGATAGTAGATTCAATCTTCATGATCTGTCAATAAATTCAAGGTCGGAAAGGTTCCCAGCATACCTTAAAGAATGAAGTTCCATCAAATGCCACATGTTATATAGTATAAGTGGACAGAATAATTCATTGCCCGCACTAGCCATGTCAAGCTATAGATAGTGCAAGGAGGGTAAATTACAAAGAGTTAAATTCAACTAGAGAGAGTGCATATTGCTCCCACCATTCAGAATCACTCTGTTACACCTGGAAGACAGTTTGAACTGTCCACTAGCATCGGGCCACCCAGGCAAGAATTTTCAGTCTCTGAACTGTCTTATATGAGTGATGGGAGATGTCACAAGTCCGGATGAATTGGATCAACAGATGTGAAAAGCAAAGAGTGTTGTAAGAAGGGAGATGGCACAAAAGAAGGAAAACGGTTCAGGAGCTATTTTATCAGAAAATAGTCAGAATCAAATTTATTATCGTTTTATTTTGTTGTAGTTCTCCTCAAGATCTTTTCTTGTTATAATTTTTTTTCCTTTTCAGGAAGAAGTACTTGTTCAAGTTCTACAAATTTTATTGGGCTGCATCCTAAAGCATGTGTGCATTTGTCTGCTTTTCTTCGAATTGGCATGCCCCACCCTTTTGTGCTGTTTTGGGGCAGGGGCACATATCCCTAGTCTACAGTTTTGTCTCTGTTCATCATTGTATTCTGAGTTTTATTATTGGATATATTATGAATTTTTAAAAAATCATTGCTCAAGGTTAGCATGTTGGTCGGCTTAATAAAACATTTTAATGTGTGCCATGGCTCTCTGCAAGAGTCCTGCCAAAACAAACTCAAAATTTCATCATGATTTTGCAGCATCTTTTGAGATTTATCACACAATACTTGCATAGTATGGTGTTTTAGTTTTTAGTTTCTATTATTTATTTTTGCTTCCTTGAATGTTGTCTTTTTCGTTTCTTTTTTTCTTGATTTGATGTATCTATGGACATGTCTTGAGGGACAAGAGGTATTGGATGTATTTTAGCATTTCATGTAAATTATGTGCCACTACAGTTTGCTGGAATAACAATTTTTTTCTGTTTGATGAATAAACAAATTAATTATACTAGCACGTGTTGGAACTTTGTTTAAATACTTCTAGCTCAAACTTTTCGCAGATTAATTAATTTATTATATTCCTCATTTTTGTGAAAATCCAGATATAATAACAGAAAGAAGAATCTATGGAGGTTACTTTATATTGCAATGCTTGGATGTTTCTTCGTCAGGTTGAACTCTGCATCACAACTCAATAAAAATGTCAAGAAACCTTGTATTATCATTTGTGCTTATGACGTGCCTTCCATAGTCTAGGATGTTCCATCATAACATTTATGGCATCCTACAACAATTATCCGGGAGCTTATGCTTTAAATGCTTTACATCAGAAAGGTAATTGGTGTAACTCACTCTTATTTTTCAATCACTTGTATATCTTAGTGAATGAGGTAGTATGCATTATTTGATTCTGTGTAGCAGATGTTGTAGTGGCTTTTCATGGGTTGCAGTTTATGGTATCTTACTGTTATAATGGTCTCCTTAATACACTTTTTCCTTGGTAGATTCATGTTGGTCTCCTTAATACACTTTTTCATTGGTAGATTCATCAGATTGCGTTCATTTTTATTTAAGTAGGAACAGATTTAGGAGGAATGGCAGAACTATATAGCTTGAACTAGCATATGCTACAATTCATGTACCTTCATCCTTTCTACAACTCAAGCCTGGTTTCCATCAGTTAAGTTTGAGTAATTTCTTTCGCCTCAGCCTGAGACACTGTTTCACTGTTTCCAACTTAAAGTTCCGGTGTGTTTCTTTTATACTTAAAGGACCTCGTGTGGAATGAAAGGGAGCCAATGAATTTTCCAGTGAGCACAAGGGGAAAGTATGATGATTATAACAAGTTGAAACGAACTCATCCTGCTTTGACCTGATGTATATTTATATTTTTAACACCATAACTGCAAAACAACTGACCCCTCACCTATTGTTATCCTGACATACACATTGCCTTCATTCTCCTTATCCCTTTGTTTAAATCTGTTATGCCGAGGCTTGAGATTTAGGTAGAAACTCAGAAAACATTACTTATGTTTTGGTTGTTTCATCTAAAAGCTCTATTTAATAAAATAATAAACATAGTCTTACAAATTATTGTAAAGTTCAAACAAAAATGTTGATAATGCAGAAAAAAGTTGAGCAGACTAAACTTTTTGAAATGAAAATTGACAGAAAATTTAGTGATTAGAAGTCATATTAATGTTATGTCTCATCATACGATTATGGTACTGTCTTCGACTACCAAATCATGAATGATTAATGCCATTTGCCATCCTTGTTCAGGGATGTAACATGTTTGGAGACCTTTATTTGTATGGCAACACTCAAATTGATGTGGTTTCATGTCGCCTGATCCCATGTGCCTACAATACTTCTTCACTACTTCCATCGAGCCATTTCTGATTGAGTTCTCCTGGCTTGGCTCATGCATCCTTGCGACTCCATTAGCATATCAGCAAAGTAGCACAAACTCCTTGCCAATGCTTTAACTTCATGCATTGCCTTGTCTGCTAATGGAGGTTGAAACTACGAACATGTACAGATTCTTCATATTGTTCCTTCTATGCTAGAAAGATCTGAAGGGGTGAGTCTGTTAGTTTCTCACTGCTTCCTTTTGCACTCATGCTCCTGGAACAGTCTTATTTGACATGCATCACAGCATCAGTATTCCACTGGTATAATGCAGTCGCCTGCTCACTCAATAACACTGCACGACCATGTAACAAAATCATGGGAACATTGTTGTTTACTTGTTCCTGAACTGAGACTAAGGAAGAAAGAACTTGGAATGATGGAAGCAAGTATAGAGTTAGGAACTGCTGGCGCCTCGGGTATCAGACTGGATCAAAGCAATGATTTTTTCCATGTAGTTTATGTTAGGCATCATATTCTTAGAACTGCATGGGCCAAGTTTGTAAAAGGCAAGCCAAACATAGGTGTTAAAGTCTCTACACCAAAACTTCAACATTGTGATGAGGGTCGATGGATATACCTTTATATTCTAGTACATCCCCATATGTATTTCATGAGTGAAAGTGAAACCTTGCTTTTTGTGCAGCAATATATAGTGGATGGGGTGTGAGGGATGAACTGGTAGTGTAGGAAATTTTCTACACCTGCGCTAAAAATAATTACAATTCGCTTCTTTTTTCAAATAGAAGCCCACATGTTTGGTGCAGCAATAATTACAATTCGCTTCTTTTTTCAAACAAAACTACACCGGTTTGGATCCACAGAAACCAACATGACACATTTCTTGTAAGATTTCTAAGAATGTTTTCCTATTTGGTTGTTTGATTCAAGGTTTTAGGTCTCGGTTTCGGTCTGAGTATCGTTATTCCCAAAATTTAGGTTTCGGTATCGGTATCGCCCGTTTCGGCGGTTTCGGAAGCAAGTTTCGCTTTCGTTCGTATCGCTAGTTTCGGCAGTTTCATTTCGAATATCGGTTTCTGTTTCGGAGATACTTTAAATATGTACATACTATATACACACAATGATGGTTTCGGAGGTTCTTAAATCTAAACTTATCAAATACTATTAAATACTTAACAAGCTAAAATATTAATCATATACTATCGAATACTAACTACTAAATAGATAAACTAAATTTGAGTTTGTAATCATATCAAATACTAAATACCTAAAGTTTGGTACTTAAATACTAAATATTAGATAAATGAATATATCCTAAAGCTTGCCTTGCGCACCCACCGTTTTACCTTGCGCACATACCACTTATTTACAAGTTTGCCAAAAAATCGTTGGGCGTTGCTTTGCGCACCCACCATTTTGCTTTGCTCACATACCACTTATTTATAGGGTTGCCACAAAATATCCGCTTGATATGCGAACTGACTGTTTTACTTTACGCGCATACCACTTATTTCCTTTTTAAAGAACGCAGCATCTCCTGAAAGGCGACTCGGGCCTCTTTCTCTCCCTCTTTGCTCTCTCACACTCTCGTGCTAGATGGCCGAGGCGGGTTCGACGAGGCAGGAGGCAGGTTCGACGAGACGGCGACGCGATGAGGTGAGTTCAATTTTTTCATCGTCTTCCTTTTGTCTTTCTTCTTCTTTTTAAGCAATTTTTTCTTGGTTCTGCCTCTTCTTCGTCTAATTCTTCATCATTTTCAAGCCGAAAGCCTAGGGGTTTTTCCTCTCTTTTAATCGAGTTTTCTATGCAACCTATTGATTCACGAAATTTTTTGGGGTTTTTTGAGAATTTTTATTTAATTACACATTCTTCTTCCTCTGTCTTCAACCAGACTGAATGGTATCGGTCAGTTTCGATAGGTATCGGTCGAAATTGACCGATACCGTTCAGTATCGGCCGATACTGAAACTAACCCTTGGTTTCGGTATCGTCAACTGCCGATACTGATACGATAATGGTATCGGCCGATACCTAATGGTATCGGCCGATACCTCAAACCCTGGTTTGATTCATTCCGAAAAGGGTTTCGAAAAGAATTGCTTTTATGAAAGCACGCTAGCATTTTAAAAAATGTTTTGGGAGTTTTTTTTCGCTGGAAGCCACTTAGACCTATTATTTAGTTATTAAAAGAGGAATCTTTTATCGATCTCCTTTTAAAATAATTCTTTGTTTTAATTAATATTAAAACACAATCGATGAAGTGAACGCTTTTCCTTTTTTATGAAACAAACTATGCTTTTTTTGGAAACACATTTTGCTTCACACGTTATCCAGAAAATTTTGGAAACAAACCACAAAATGATGTTTTTAAGAAATGGCCAGAAATGCATTTCCGTAGTTTTCAATTATTTCCGGAACTCCCTTTCTAAGAGCCAAACAGCCCCTAATCCACACTGCTCATGTTGCTCTTCATATTCTAAAACTCAGATGCACAAAAAATAGTGAATCCCATGTTGTTTGTACATACATCGGATCATTAGCCAATCACCATTAGATCAAGGACCAAAGAGCATGAGTTTCAGCAAATTTTTGGTGTATTTGAGATTTTGGCATATGAAGATCAGGATGTACATTGCAAATCACTAAAAAAGGAAACAGAGTGGAATTTTGTAGCACTGGTGTAGAAAATTATATACACTGCTAGCTCATCTCCATCTAAACATTTGGAAGCTACATACATTATAGTTTTCACCGCTACACCGAAAATCCGACATTGTAATGATGGTTGTGGTGGCTATATTTTTGCATTTGACCTCTAACAATCTAATGTTCTTCATGTTGATTCTCCTTACTTATTCAGTATAAGCTTCAAATTTTGCATTAATTCTAGACGTCATAAATGTTGTTAATTGCTGCCATATGAAGCACTGATTAATTTCAGGGTTCAAGTCTTACAGCTCAAATAATTGTCTAATGCTGTTGTACATGATGAACATTCTACATTTTGGTCAATATTCTCTTTTAAAGTTGTGAAGGTCTCCTTACTCGAACTCCTATGATATTTTCTGTAGAATAATTGGAAACTTCTTTTTTAACTTAGGATACACTTTCTGAAGTGAGCATGAAGTACATCATTTTGGTAGTAGTTAGGTGCTTACAAAATCCACTTGCTTTGTAATTTTCTTCATCAACATTTAAAGATGAGAAATACTACCTTATATATATTGACATTTCAATTTTTTTATTTATTTGTTTTTATTTTTGTAAGGTTTTGGCCTACTTTTGTTCCTTACAATATGCCTGCAGGATACTCTAGAAGCATGAGATATAAGTCTGTTCATATCGACACCTTTGCAGCAATGAATGGAATCTCCCGTTTCTTGGAATATGATCAATTCAGGTAAGTTACTTCACTTGTTTTATTTATGGACCGAAGTATACACATGTTAGAAACCATATTGGCAGGATTTACATTTTTTTTGTAGCATCCATCTTACAAGGGTGTGTTTGTTCCATTACTTTGACAATTTATAATTTTTCCAGTTTATAATAATTTGTATCTTATATGTTAAAGTTCATGTCAGGCACTTGTATTTGCATCCATATCCATTGGTGTTTTTACTAGATTGTTTAATCGTAAGAAAGACAAACAGATATCCACTTTTAAATTTATTACATGAAACCAAATGAAGGATGCTCGCTTGTCCATGGTGAAACCAAATATTTCTGTCTGTAATTGATGCAAAGGAAATGCATAACACATTGTGCAATATTCCATGACAGTCTTAAGATGGATAGAGTCCTTGTGAAAAATAAAAAACAACTGATGTATGATGAAGTTGACGGACTAATGTTCAATCAAGTATGAAGTATTTCAGGGATTAACTATTGTAGAGTTTTGGGAAAGTGGTGATTAGCTTCTAATGAGCTAACCCCTCATATATATAATATCCCTTGATTGCTTTACACACACACCCTACTACAAATAACACTCAATACTCCCCCTCAAGATGAGTAAAAGATATTTATCATGCCCATCTTGTTACAAGCATCCTCTACTCCTTTAGAGTTTAACCCCTTCGTAAGGCAATCAGCTAATTGCTGTCCAGAGGTAATATAGGAGATCTCCAACTGCTTTTTATCCAGTCTCTCTTTAATGAAGAACCTGTCAATCTCTATGTGCTTCGTTCTATCATGTTGCACTGGGTTGTTGACAATATTAATTGCTGACTTGTTATCACACAACAACCGCAATGGTCCCTCTCTCAGCAGGTGTAGCTCATGTAGGAGTGATCTCAACCAGATCATCTCACAGGTACTAAGCATCATAGCACGATACTCTGCCTCTGCAGTGGAACGAGCCACCAAATCCTGCTTCTTGCTGCGCCAAGAGACCAAATTGCCCCCAACAAACACACAGTAGCCCGAGGTCGATCTCCTATCATCTAGGCAACTGGCCCAATCTGCATCACAGTAGCCTGTCACATTCATGTGACCATGACTACCAAATAATATGCCTTTTCCTGGACTATTCTTCAGATACCTCAGTATCCTGAAGACTGCCTCCATATGTCCAGTCCTAGGATCATGCATGTACCTACTTACCACACTGATAGCATAGGCAATGTCAGGTCTAGTATGGCATAAGTAGATGAGGCGTCCAACAAGTCTCTGGTACCTCTCTTTGTCCACTGGCTCCCCTGATTGTGAATGCAACCTATGATTCTGATCAATAGGATTAACTGTTGGACGACACCCCAACATACCAGTCTCAGCCAGAAGATCCAGTGCATACTTCCTCTGTGAGAGAACTATACCCTTCCTGGACCTGGCAATCTCCAGTCCAAGGAAGTATCCCAACTGTCCAAGGTCCTTGACCTCAAATTCTCTCGCCAACCTCACCTTCAAGTGAGAGATTCCCTCTTCATCATCTCCAGTGATAATAATATCATCAACATACACAGCCAAAAGAGTTATCCGCTGTCCTGAATGTCTATAGAATACAGTATGATCACCATTACTCTGCTTGTATCCCATAGTGATGACTGCACGCCTGAACCTGTCGAACCATGCCCTTGGAGATTGTTTCAGCCCATACAAGGACTTGTCCAGTCTACACACCTTTCCCACCGTCTGTTGTGTGCCAAAGCCAGGTGGAACCTCCATGTATACCTCCTCCTGTAAGTCTCCATGCAAGAAGGCATTTTTTACATCCAACTGATGTAATTTCCATCCAAAGTTCGCTGCACAGGATATCAGTACTCTTACAGTACTCATCTTTGCCACTGGGGCAAATGTCTCATCATAATCAATCCCATAAGTCTGACTGTAGCCCTTGGCAACCAACCTCGCCTTGTACCTGTCCACCTTCCCTTCTGAAGTTTGCTTTATAGTGAATACCCACTTGCAGCCCACAGCCTTCTTCCCTGCTGGAAGTGAGACAAGTCTCCATGTCTTGTTCTTCTCCAGTGCCTCAAGTTCTTCGAGCATTGCTTTCTTCCACTGGGGATGTTGCTTTGCCACTCGCCAATCACTTGGTATAGGGATAGACTGTAAGGATGCAATGATAGCCCTATATGCAGGTGTAAGAGAGGCATAGGAGACATGATTAGCAATATCAGTCTCATATCCATACCGTACAGGAGGCCTGCCGGCATTGATACGAGGCTCCCTACGAGATGCAAGTGGAAGATCTAAACTAGAGGAAGGCAAAGAAAGGTTACCATCCGTGGTAGGAGAGGAAGGCGGTAAGGAAGTCGGGACTCGAGCAGGCGTGATAGACTGATCAATCTCGAGATGGGGCAGTGGAGCTAGTGGTTCTTCAGTGGGGAAGATGTCTTCTTGTTGTTCTCCATCACCATGACTATCCTTCTGTCTCCTGCTATATTTCCTGCCGTACAACCTGTCTTCCTCCTCCTCCACCAATGTCCTTTCTTCCTCCCTGCTATCAGGACCAGTACCTGTAGGCCTGACAGGACACGGTATAAGTCCAACCACTACCCTCCTGTCATCAGTCTCCCCCTCTCGACCAGCTCCTCCTGTGCTTGGAGAGGCACCAGTATCAAATACTGATGTACAATCTGTCAGTCCTCCATAGAAAGGTTCAGTCTCCCTGAACGTCACATCCATGCTCACAAACAGCCTTCTTTCTGAGGGACTCCAACACATATAGCCTTTCTGATTTGAAGGATACCCAACAAATATGCATTTAATTGCCTGAGCATCCAGTTTCCCCACAGAGGGTCTATGATCCCTCACAAAGCATGTGCATCCGAACACTTTTGGTGGAACTACAAAAGTGTTCTTTCCCATCAGAGTCTCACATGGAGACTTCATACCAAGGATCCGTGAAGGCATCCTGTTGATAAGATATGTGGCTGTCATCACTGCCTCGCTCCACAATATCTTAGGTACATTCATGGTGAGCATGAGTGACCTGGTTACCTCCAACAAGTGTCTATTTTTCCTTTCAGCAACTCCATTTTGTTGGGGGGTGTTGGGACAAGTGGTTTGATGAGTTATCCCACTCTCAGATAGGTAAGATGCAAACTCCCTGTTTAAATACTCTGTCCCATTATCCGTTCTCAAGACACGGATCTTGGCCTCATACACATTTCTGACACTTCTATGGAAGTCCTGAAAACACTTCAACGCTTCACCTTTGTTTTTCATCATATACAGCCATGTCATCCGAGAATGACAGTCTATGAAGGTGATAAACCACCTGAACCCACTCACTGAAGTCACTGGGCAGGGCCCCCAAACATCTGAGTGAATAAGATGAAATTTCTCTACACTCCTCATCCCTACACTAGGATATGACGTCCTAGTGTGTTTCCCGAATTCACATGCATCACATTTCAAATTCATTTCATTTACTCTATTCAAAACATCGGGATACATTTTTCTCAAAATATCAAAAGGCAAGTGTCCCAACTGACAATGTAACAAAAGTACATCCCTTTCCTTCTCACCACCAACGACAGCCAGTGCAGCATCCCCACTAGCTCTGTCAAGGTACCACAGTCCATCACGCCTGACGCCAGTCCCAAGCCTCCTCCCAGTCTTCCTTTCCTGCAACACACAATGAGTAGAGTCAAAGGTAATGCTACAGTCGAGATCATCAACAATAGAACCAACAGATAAGGGGTTGACTGGAAATGATGGGACATGAAGGACTGAAGAGAGGCGTATGGAGGGAGTGCACTGAATAGTACCAATCCCTCTAATAGGTTGGGATGTGCCATCAGCTGTCTGAACGGTTTCATGAATGGTATGTGGTTTATATGTGGAAAATTGTCTATATGCTCCTGACACATGACTAGATGCACCTGAGTCAATGATCCACTCTATATGATCTCTACATGAAAGGGCTAATCGGTTACCTGAGCCTGTGTGAGCGAAGTGGGCAAAGTTACCGAATGGCGAGGCGATATCCCCAGTCTGGTCTGCATGACTCTCCGAGCTCTCAGTAGTAGACCTGGACTGTCTCCTCTGCTCTAGGTCTGAAGCCTCAGCTGGCATGGCCTCGAGCATCACTGTCTCCTGTCGTCCGTCAGCTGTGGCAAAGTTGGCCCGTGGGCCACCGCGACCTCGTCCACGGCCTCCACGGCCCCAACGACCTCCTCCTCTGCCTCCTGTGCCACGTCCTCGCCCACTGCCCTTCTGTGGGCAGTTGAAGCTCAGGTGCCCCTTCACCCCACATGTGTAGCACTCTCGATCCTCGCTCACTACTGCCACTGCCGGTACAGCCAGTGCAGCCCGAGTGACCTGAGTACCCTCATCCTTCATAACCCTCAGTCTAGTCTCCTCCTGTGCCATTGCAGCTATGGCTTCCTCCAGGGATGGGATGGAGGACAAGTGGCACATACTCGCCCTCCTGGCCTCAAAATCACCATTCAGGTTCCTCAGAAAGTGTGTGACACGCCTACGCTCCACCCACTTCCTGTGTATCGCAGCGCTCCTAGGATCAGGCAGATCAATAGGGTCATAGTGGTCCAACTCTGACCACAGCCTTTTCAACTCCGCAGAGTAGGCTAGAATAGTCATCTCCCCCTGCTTCAAGGTGTCGACCTTGCCCTGAACCTCCATCATGAGCATCACATTCCCTGCTCCAGAGTACATTCTTTCCACCATACTCCATATCCCCGCAGCACTCTCTATGGCCTCCACCATCCCAGCAATGGGTGGAACCATCGATGTCATCAACCAAGCAGCCACCAGTGAGTTGGTGGTGCTCCAGACTTTCCAATCATCCACATCCTTGTCCAGCGGTTCCTTGCATGAACCTAGAACGACGCCTTCTAACCCATTCGACCTCAGGATGAGAAGCACCCTCCTGGACCAACTGAGATAATTCTTTGTCCCTTCCAATTTCACATCATTGGGCATCAATTCCAGCTTCTGCACGGGACGGGAAGGCGTCGATCCACTCGAGGAGCCCAACTCCTTCGAAGCAAGCAGCTTCGTTATCTCTCCGATGAAGGCCTTCATGTCAGCGGAGGTAAGATTGTCCTCCATCTCTCCTCAGATCCGCAGATCTCTCCTCTCTTCCTCCTTAGATCCGCAAATCTACTTCTCTTCTTCTTCTTCTAGGGCATACCCTAACCGTAAATCTATGGAGTCATCTTCATGGCTCGACCATAGATCTAGGGTTAGGGTTTTTGGATCCTCCTTAATAGCCGAGAATCAGAAGCAAATGAGAATCAGCAGCGGCAGCGGGCATCAATGGCGGCGGAGGCGACTGCAGCAGGTGGCTGCGGCTATAGCAGGTGGCTGCGGCAGCTGCGGAGGCGGCTGCGGAGGCGGCCGACGCCGGCGGCGGCAGCGGCGGCCTGCACCGCAGGCGGCGGCGGCGGCGGCCTACGCAAGCAGCGGCGCGCGCAGGCAAGGCTGCCGCCGGCGGCCTGCTATGCAGACGCGGGTGCGGGGGCTTCTTGCGAGGTCGACGCCTGGAGATGCGGGTGTCGGGGGTCTCTCCGGTGGGTTCTGGGGCTTCGGTTGGTGGAGACGCGAGGTCAGGTGGGGTGACCGCAGGTGGGGGGCGTCGGACAGTGGAGGCGGAGGCGGGAGGGTTAGGGTTTTGTTTTTTTTCTTTCTAGGGCTCTGATACCATGTAGAGTTTTGGGAAAGTGGTGATTAGCTTCTAATGAGCTAACCCCTCATATATATAATATCCCTTGATTGCTTTACACACACACCCTACTACAAATAACACTCAATAACTATCTTATTTCATGGTTAAATATTTCGGCCAAACAAATATGCTTTGATAGCTTCGTATTGGTTTCGAAATTGACCGATATGGAACTTAGATCCACGGCTCAAAACAGAATCCGCTTCAGGTTGGAAAACTGCGACTAGTCGACTAGTGGTAAAGCACTAGTCAACTAGTAAACTCTCTGTTTCTTGCAGTCTGGCACTAGTAAGACTTAGTGCTAGTCTACTAGGTGATTATTAGTCGACTAGTGATAAGGCTCTAGTCAACTAATAAGCACATGATGGCTGTTTGAAGCATAAAATTCAACAATACTAGCATTAATTAACACACTTTTGAAACTATGTAGCACGAATACGGTACCAAAACATGCTTCTGTGGTTGACAGGGTAATTAAGCTGCAGTTACTTCATAACAATTGCTACCTTGGTTTGAATATTTTTTAGGAGAACCAACATCTGTTTGATTCAATATAAAGCTTTATTTCACGGTCTATTTTGGGCGTCTCTAGATAATTCATTGTCCATGTCAATAAATGAATGGTACCTTCTTGTAAGGTTTGAAATGAATAGCTGAGATTTCCGTGCATGCTTGGACTAATAATGGTTGAGTTGAGACACTCACATTTTTAGTCTTATTGTGTGCATGCTTGTGTAATTGCGATTTCAGATCTTATATTCTTATAGATGGAAAAATATGGTTGCTAAATTTATAAGTAGTTTATTGTAGAATTTTCTTTTTTCTGATTGATCCTTTTCACCGGATGAATACCAAGGTGAAATTGAATGTCCATTTGCTGCATGTATATATCTGTCTTGATGTTTTCAGTACACACATAATTTAGATCTGACCTGTAATTAGCAACATCATATCTGCTTCGTTAACCTTTGGATGTATTTAAGGAATATATTGACCACATTAATATTTGGATTGTCTGGGATGGTTAACCATATGTAGTCTGACCTTTGAAACCATAGTTTTAATTTGGAAGTTTGTATGCAAATTTTCTTTTTATCTTTTTCTTTTTTTGCATGTGATATTCATGTACACCTTCTCTAATCATTATTTATTTTGTTTGTGCAGTTATTCTAAAGAAGAAGGAATTGCCTTCAAAGAATACCGTGATAAAAATTTCACCTTTTTGCTCAAGTGAGTTTCTATTGTTAAGACTCCTATACTTGGTAATGGATAAACTATGTTTTACAATCATCTTATTTTTGAGGAGCTTTTCTGTCATTGACTAACCTTAATGAGATTTTATCTTCTGATTTCTGCATTATAATTTTGCTTCTATGAGGCATATTACTTTAAACAATCCACTAAATGGGTTCTATCTGCATTTAGTGAGAGAGCCATATATCATACTAACGCAAATAATGATGATAAATCGATGTGATCATCACACTTGGTGAAAGAGTTGTGTATTATATATGGCACAGGTCCATAAGTGCATTCTTCAGCGTTCGTTGGCTGATCGGTGAAAAGAACCTCAATTATGGTGGCTTTTATATAGTAATTCTGCATGATTACTGTGACTATCTTGTGGAACCATAGTCAGATTTCTCCCATGGAAGTTGCACAATCCCTTGCCTTGATAAGGATTTAGGACAATATTCGTTTTATTTTCTATTAGATCAGGCTTATTTTTTGGGAGAAGGCTGTAGACTACTTAATTAAGGGAGGAGAAAGACTGGAAGGGAGAATTTTCTATTGGATCAGGCTTATTTTTTGGGAGAAGGCTGTAGACTACTTTATTAAGGGAGGAGAAAGACTGGAAGGGAGAGGGGCACCCGAAGTAAAAGGAGAAACATGGCCCCATAACGGTTAAAAAGTTACTGTTGTGGGAAGAAGCTTCCATGAATGAAGAAGTACGTCCATGCAATCCTGCTTGGTCCGCTCAATCTGGATTTGGAATGAGAATGCCCAAACCGCCAGTTGCTTATGTGATATTGTGAACTTGGCTTGTTGCATAATTAGCCTAATGGTGAGCTCCTGTATTTCTAATTCGAAAGATCCCCTTTGCTCACCACAGATGGGGCACAAATTCCTCCCACATTGGAAGGAAGTGTGATCAAAGACTTTTTATTTTATTTTCTTCATTATCTATTTGCATGTTCTGGCTGGCTGAAATATACATATTCCTATTAGTTACTTCAAGTATATTTATCACATAAATTAAATTGTCTATGTTTGATATTCAACTTAATCTGAATATTTTATATAATGCTCTGTACATGTAAATATTAATCTGTGCATTGAATTCATTTAATAACTAAATATGTAGAGGTATATTGCTGAATCCTTTACAATCCATCGATGAATAGAATAAAGTTGAAGTATGCTGTTTTTGTAATTATTTATTAATCGCTGATCTATGTGTATCACTTACAGCGAGCATTCTGATATTGATGGCTTCCTGTGCTTATTCGCTGTTAATGGATTCTCAAGAGTTCGTTTTCAAATTGGATTTCCACCTATCAAACTGGTAAGATTTTATCATTTTAGTATTTATCTTTAATACTGTTTGTTTGGGGCTTAATTTCGCAAAACGACCTCATATTTATGCTGAATTTCAAAAAAATACCTCTTACTATGATCTAATCGCAAAACTATCCTGAAGTTATCATGTTTTGATAAACCCTCTAACGTCCGTTAACGGAAAATTGAATTGACGAAATTACCCACACTTTAATAATATCGTGTGACATCTCATTTCAGTGAATCGATTAAAGAAAAAAAGGAACAATAGGCAGTTGCGAGTGGAGATCTGAGAGGCGAAAATTAGGGCTTCGAACTGAGGAATGCCACCCATAACCGTTGAAGGTCTGGATGGGAGGTTAGCGATCGAGGAAGGTGGAGAAGTCTTCCCCCATGACGACGCACATGGCACCGATGTCGACAACGTCGGCAAAGATTACTGAGGAAAGCGAGATGGGTTCGGGTTTTGATGGGATTGAGGCCCAATTGAAAGGGGATGAAGACGGTGGCGATGAAGACGGTGGCGAAAATCTTGGGCTGAGAAGAAAGGTTGGATTATGTGGAGGAGAGGAGGGGGCTGCCGCATTTGTCGGCGGCCTGAGGGGAGAGCGTCGGCAGGTCGTAGGACGACGAGCTCGCCTCATTCTCGAAACGCATCTGAATCTTTGATTCAATCGGATTGGATTCAATTTGATTATGATCGTCGATTATGATTGAAATTTGGGGGAGTGTCTTCCTTTTTGGCTAATGACAAGAAATGGGTAGACAAAATGAGGTGCTAATGAGGAGCGACGGTCAGTTTATGTAGAAAGTGACTGGGTGGTGCCAAGTTGGAGATATTTGGTGATTTTTATAAGGTTGGTGAGCTCCCACGTCCCACGGACATGTTGTGAAAATTATTATTAATTTGTTTAAGCTTAGAAATAAAACAAGATTATTAAATGTTTAAGTTCTTAAACCCGCAATCTATTTATAATCCATTTTGCATCTTACTGTAATCTATCTGTAATTTATTTATAATTGGTTTTATAAACAAATCTATATAAACCTTTTTTATTTTTTTTTATTTTTTACAATATTAAGGTATAGTCGTAGTTTAATATATCATGGACAAATACATGAGTACTACAAAATAAATATTAGAATCAAATAAGATTTTAATTTGCTTATTATTTCTAAACACACATGTGTAAATTACACAAAACAACAATGCATTTATATTGATTCTACACTAACATATAAGTCAAAGAGCATTTTAGACATTACTTGACACCTAATCATCATTGGCTCACGTCAAACAAGTGGCCGTCACGTTGCGGACTTTATTGAAACCTAAAATGAGAGTATGATGTAGTTTTACGATTATATTTTTTTGAAATTCAGCGAAAGTATGAGGTAATTTTACGAAATTAAGCATTTGTTTGGAGTTGGGAGTTAAAAAAGTTGGTACATTATTTCATTTGTCAAAATTCCATAGACTACTAATGTTTACGTTGATTTAATTTCCACATGCATTTACTTATTTTCATCGTAGATTTTTTTTTCATGCAAACTGAAATGACCACTAATGACCTTTATTGTTGGTACAGGTTATGGAACCTAAAGTTTTTGTTCATGGAAACGTGAGGGACACGGATATATCCCTCTCAGATTGGCCAGGTTGTCCATGATTGCATGTCGAAGTATTCCAGTAAGAAATATATTGACATGCAATTTCAGTTAACTTAATTGTTCGATCATGAGCTAGTAATTACAGGAGAGTGATGAATCGTGTAATGGTTTAGATGGCCGAGTTCTCTTCTAGTTAGTATTTTTCACTTGTACTTTTTTCATCGCAATGTAATAACCGAAACAGCACGAACATAAATTAGTGCATGTTACACCTAAATCTTTTCATATGGACTTGTTTCGTGCCCAAGGAATGAGGTCCAGTTTGTACATGTTTCATCACAATGATGTAGCTGATGAACTTGTCGCGGGCGGGCAAAAATAAGCAGTATGAACTCCATTATGACTTCTTCCATTGTGATTTCTATTTGGTTCTTGTATACTTTTAGCATACCCCTGCTTGTGTTCTTCGTATGAATAACGTTTTAACTGTTCAACAAGCAGCCTGATTCTGTTCCAGGTTAGGTTATGGGCGGCTATTATGTACAAAAAAAATCGTTAATATAAAAAGTGTAAATTACTCGGTACTAGCTTTATACATAGAATTGGTTACTCTGTTTTTTTTTTTTTTGGAGTGAAGTCTTTGGATTCAATGAGGTGATTGCTTTCAATAGAAAAAGTATAAATTTAAATATCAGTTATCTAGAGTTTGGTTGAATGTAACTGGTGTTGTTTCTCTTGTCTTGTTCCTTTGCTTTCTTTTACTCCTCTCTTATTTTTTTGGGGAGAAAGTTGAGCTTTGCTGCTCTATTATTGACAAAGGTTGGTGCTTTAATATTATTTTATGGAGATTAGGTCTAGAGTCTTGGCGATGGTGATGCATCACAAGCATGCATGACTGAGACCCATCTCGGCTTCCTTTGTTAAAGATATCTTGGATATTGCCTTCTTTTTCTTCCTCCCTCATCTGAGAACTCGTCATCGCCCACACACAAAATGAGTCATTGAAGATGTTGCATTAGGGAACATTGATTATTAACCTAAAATGTTGGTTTTGCAACACAAAATCGAGGAACCAGAATTACAAATAAGAAACATTGAATGTGTAGGAACAAAGGATATCTTTACGCTTGTGATTACAACTTTCATCGGATGCTTTGATAGCATTGTGTTATCCTTGGAATCTAGAAAGAGATTAATCGGTTCCGGCCCATGGCCAACAACTTTGTCTCACATGCGAGACACGTCCCCTGCGTATGCTAGACAAGGAATGTTAGCTTGTGGCCAGGATTGTCTCCAATCCCCTCCAACGTTCGAGTCAGATCCTAACGTCAAGTAATCTGCCTGTATTAACGGTAAAGCATGAAACAACCCATGCACACGGTGCACGGAGCCAAAAAAGCCCCCACCACGAACAGGATGCAGTGCACGCCTGCAACTGAAAAGAAGCGAGAAGTATGAGTGTATGTGTCGGTATCGTCAAGTGTAAAAGGATAAATGCAAAAACCTTGGAGGTTGGAAAAATCTTCTGATGCAAAAATGTAAAAAAGTGAGCTTGTTGGTTGATTTTTTGAGATTAGGATGGAATGTTAACGATGTAACTAAGTGAGGGGATGTGGTTTTCGGTCCTAGGTGACATAACATGTGGCGACGTGACATTGTCACATGTGACAAACATGTCAACTTAAGGTCATTTTCGCAATTGCCCAACTAGTCATATTATCCAAAGAAGATAGTCATCGGTTGCAACGGACAAGTTCCGTGAGCCCATGGTGTTGACGGCTACACTCCCCCCACCTCTCTCCAATTGAATTTGAGCGGGTCCCAGTCACAATAAAGGATAGAAGAGAGAATAATATCTCACAACAAGTATACATTTACTTTGTATAAACTATACTCATGATGTGGCCATGCATAGTGATGAAGCTTTGGTTGGAGCTCCATTATCTCACCCATTCATTATTATTTTCTTGGATGTAGATCAGGCCAATGTTGGATCTTTCAATGCTTCAGAGGGGATACGTGTATATTAATAAAATTAAAATACTCTTTTTGGCTACACGACTACAATACAGTATGTATAGATCTCTACGCGGAAGAGATGCATGTAGTTTGGTATATGGCATATGAGTTTCTCCGATGGTAAGAACTGCAGTGCGCCGGCCGGAAGCGTGGGGTCGTCGGCGATCACGGTGAGGGAAGAAGACGAGCGGATCACAATAGCGCACATAAAAATATTGCAACTTTAGGCCGTCGGCTGGCCAAGGAAACACTCAATAGCTTTATTGCAAAAGGAAAGACTTCAACTTCACAACGAAAGAAGAAACACTCAGTATCTCCCCAAAAACTCATAATATATGGCGGCTCGCAGCTCTCAATATCGCAACAGCTATCGTTCACCAAAACCCTTGTCTAAACACCAGTTAAATAGCATAGGGCACAATAGGTGCTCTAATAGAAGAGGAATTCCTATTTGACTAGAAGTCCGACTCAAACAAAATTCTAATCATATCACAACTCTACTTCGAATAGGACACTGCATCCTATGGTCGGCCCCTCCGTGTTGTCGAACTCCTTACTCAAGACCGAGCCGATGAAGTGACAGACCAAGTTATCCGAAGTTCGAACTATAGAGTTACTGAGCTATAAGCCGACAATCCTCCGACCTAAGGACTTGGGTCTGCAGGAGTTTGCTCAGCCTGATTCACTTATCTGGCTGTGTAGAGTCAGACACACGGATCCCAAGGCATAGGCAAGCTAGTTTTGCACAACTGCTCGCCTCCTCATCTCCATCTCCTTTAGCTACTCAAATCGACCAACTTTCACAAATCTCCACCTTGGCGAGATTTGGGCCTATGTCACACAATCAGCCCTCATTGCTCTATCTTGGCGAGAATCAACTTGGGTTCCCTTCACCTTGCTCCGAAGAGCACACCTAGCTCCACCGAGCCTCAATGTCCCTAACGGGCCACCATCGACATCACCTCGGAACAACATTGAGCAAGTTCAATCTGTGCTTAAACTTAGCTCCAGAAACAAACATAGTCAACATGTCTGCATGGTTGTCTTCTATTTCAATCTTTAGCAAATTGAAGTCATCGTCTTCTTCTTCCACATAGTCTCGGACAGTGGTACCACACATCGATATGCTTGGTGCAGGCATGGAAGACCTGATTCTTAGTTAAGTGCACTAGACTTTAGCTATCACGATGAAGATCATACTTCTCTAGGTATACTCCCAGGTCATCCATCAAGCCCATCAGCCATATCGTCTCTTTCATCGCTTCAGTCAATGCCATGTATTCTGCCTCCATAGTAGACAATGCCACTATAGACTGAAGTATACTCCACCAACAAATCAGAGCTCCTGACAGGGTGAAGACGTAGCATGTCATTGATCTCATTCCATCGAGGTCGCCTGCAAAGTCGGAATCGACATAGCCTACAACTCGCAGACCTTCATCACATCGGCCATATGTCAATCCAACGTCAATGGTGCCCTTAATGTATCTAAGTATCCATTGAATAGCTTACCAGTGTACTTTCCCTGGATTGTACATGTATCGGCTCACCATGCTAACTGCACGTGATAGGTCGGGTCGGATACATACCATAGTATGCATCAGGGTTCTCATCACATTGGCATGCGGTATGCTTTCGATGAGTTTCTTCTCATCTTCATTCTTTGGGCAATGCTCAGCATAGAGCTTGTAGTGAGGTGCAAGTGAAGTAGCTACAGACTTCATACTTTCATAACCAAATCTTCGTCTGACAGTCTTCAAATAGCGACTTTGTAAAAGATGTACTATACCTCCACTTTGATCTTGGTAGATATCATTTCCAAGAATTATCATGCTTCGCATAGGTCCTTCATCTCAAATGCACAACTCATCTCTAATTTTAGTATATGTATCTTCACCTTATTTGATGAAGTGATGAGAATATCATCAACATAAAGTAAGAGATAGATGAACGGCCTATCATCCAGCCTCCGAAAGAACACATAATGATCAAATGGGCTTCGAATATACCCTTGATCATTCGTCATAAAGTGCTCGAAACACGTATACCATTGTCTAGGTGACTACTTTTGCCCATAGAGCGACTTCTTCAGCCTACATGCAATCCCATCTTTGCTCTCATAGTCATCAGGATGAGCCATATAGATCTCCTCCTAAAGCTCTCCATGCAATAACGTTGTTTTGACATCTAGTTGTACCAGCTCAAGGTCGAGTTGTACAACTAATGCCAATAGGATCCGAATTGAGTAATGCTTCACCACCGGAGAGAAAACGTCATTGTAGTCAATGCCTTCTCTCTATGCATAGCTCTTCACCGCAAGAGGAGCTTTGTAGTGAACTTCTCCAACTTTGGCTCTGTCCTTCTTGGTGTAGACCCACTTACACCATATCACCTTCTTGCCCTTAGGAAGCTCCACCAAATCATATGCTTCATTTTTCATTAATGATTCATCTCTTCGTCCATTGCTTTCATCCATCGGTCTGGATCTTCAGAATGCTCTACATCTCTGATAGAAGTGAGTATGTCAATACTTACAGCAAGGAAAGCAAATGAGACCATCTCAGTGTATCGTGCAGGTTTTTGTATCTCACACCTCGGTCTCAAAGCTACAATAGAATCCATCTGCTGTGTGATCAATGGAGACGAGCTATCTCCACCACCTGAGCTTGAACAACCAACATCACCAGCATATGTCTGGAGTACATCGTCTGCAGTATCTGTGAGGGTCGGCTAGAGTCAGTAGCCGAGCTGTCTGGAACCTTAGACACCTCCATGTAGACCTGCTTCATCTATGTCTCTTTGAGCTCTATCGTTGTTCCATGCTCCTTCTTCATCGGTGCTGACTTATCAAAAGTTATGTCTATGCTCACAATCACTTTCCTTTGTCTCAGACATCACAACTTGTATCCTTTGATAATTGCGCAGGTTCTGCAGTTAACCAGTGAAGTCAAAATAGCCACGATGCAGAGATGTACAAAGAATACCCAAATAGTGTCCAATTATTACAATCCGTACTGTACAAATGTTCCAACGATACATGAATGAAAGAAAGTACACAACTGAAAATAGCTCTGGAAGCTGCGGTCTCATGGTCGAAGTCTGGCGCTATTAGCTCAAGAGCATCTGCTTCCATATGTACGTCGTCTGCGGTGCCACGGAGATGGAACCGTAGGTAAGTCACAACAATTCTAAATAAAGAAAGAGAGGTACTGTACAAGTATGACAAAGCAGACCAAAGTGAAAGTAAAGTACGGTGCAGTGTCTGTACAAGTGTAGAAAGTAACGTGCATGGAATGCGTAAAGTAAAGGTGACTGTACTGGCAAGTAAAGTGAGGCAAGTATGGTAACTGTACTGGTAAGTAAAGTGCAAGTACTGTAAAGAAAGTAACTGTGCAAATTACACTACGTGACTCAAGTCGGAGAGTACAATATGTGACCGTTCAGTTCATCTCTTGCCTGGGTGCTACCCAGACGAATGCCGGTACCCAGGCAGCATGATGGTTTGCCGAAACTCAGGCAACTAGACAGGTTACTTTTATTTTGCCAAAACTCAGGCAGCTGGACGGTATGCCAAAAACTCAGGCAGCTTGACATGTAGATCGAACTCTAGTCACTCCCGTACTCTCGCAAACTATGAGTTACCCCAATACCCCAGTGACGTGTCAAGTACAAGTTCTAGACAGGATTGTTCCACAAGATGTTCCACACATGATATTCCACACGATGTTCCGCATGTTAGTCACACCAGGTTAACTGGTTGACTTCCTCATTGAAAACCAGCAAGTAGGATAAAGACAAGTCCAACACCAAAAGTTGCTACTTCCGTGCTTTGAGCACGTGGTAGTGTGGCTAGCACACAATTTACCCAAGTTGAAAGTTGGCAAAGTAATCTTTGGTAGATTACTTTCATTTAGTTCTCTAGTTTGGTTTAACTTGAATAGCCGTTCTGAGGCTATAAGTGAAGTGTCATAAGTTCATGCAAGCACAGTAGACTAGTTTTCTAAAGTTAGAATATGTCGTGACTTACTATTTTAGAGCTCGTCGTGGCAAGACGAGGTTGGAGCTAGAAGAGCTGGTGCACGAAGATTGGTACCTGCAATCACAAGAAACAATCGGTTAAAGCGCACCCTATTTTCTATTTAATAAACTCGATCGTTTTGATTTTCAAAACTAGTTGAAACGTTGTCGAAAAGCGTTCTAAATTTTATATGGACTATATATGGTGAAAATAATTTTACTGCAAGAGGGAATATTTTTCTGAGGCTTATAGTAATTTTTAGAATTTTTAAAAGCTCAAAAACTATTTAAAACCCATTTTCCAATTAGTAACGTATTTATTCAGGAATTTATTCTGGGAGCAATCTACATCGGAATGGTTCAAATTAGGTGTCAAAACGACCGTCTCAAAGAGTACTTTAGCATATATTTTTATCACATATTTGTTTACGTGAAAATAAGAAGATACGAATTTTTAAACGAAAATAACGGATTTAACTTATAGGCTTAAAAATTAATTCTGGAAAAACTAAGCGTCGGATTGAGATGAAACTAGCGCCATTGGGTCCAGAATGTCATTTCTGATTTTCTAGAGCTAGTCTCACATTTTTCTAGGCTCTATATTATTACTTATGGATTAAAAACCATTAAACCCTATTAATAATAATTAAAAATACGAAAATACGAAATTATTACGAAATTTACGATATTGCCATTGATTAAAACTTACGCACCCATCGTCGTTCTCTTGCCCGCAGCTCCGGAGGGGGGCCGTTCGACTTCGACGTCGGAGGGGGGCGGAGACCTCGTGGCGGCGACGGCGATGGGACGACGTCGGAGGGCGGAAGCGATGGCGGTGGTCGGAGCATGGGAGGAGCTTGCAGCGGCGGGTTTCGAGTGTTGCAGCGAGCGGGGGACGTTGGCAGGCTGTGCGGGCTGTCGAGAGCGGCGAACGATGGCGAGGGGCGGTGGCCGACGACGAAGCGGGGGTTGGAGACGTGGCCGGCGCTGGGGGAGCTCCGATGAAGGCGGTCGAGCGGCGGAGGCAGTTGCTTCGGGGGCAGATGACGGAGGGGGGTCGAGGACGAAGGTGGCAGCGGGGGTCGGCGGTGTTGGTGGACGGCGGGCGGCGGCCGAGGCCCGCCGGAGATGAGTACGAGAGAGGAGGGAGAGAGAGCGGGAGAGGAGAGAGGAAGAGCGGGGGAAGAGTGAGGAGAGCGGGCGGGGCGGGGTTTTGAACGAAACCGTGGAGAGAGAGAGAGAGAGATAGTGAAACTGGGTTAATTAAAATGGGAAGAGGGAGGGTTAGTTATATAGGGTTAGGGCAATGGCAATCTTGTTATTAGTGGAGGTAGATGGAGGGGGGTAGATGTGGGTTTGTTGGCTGTACGTGGGTGGGGGTAGCTGTAGGATTTAGATTAGGGTGATTTAATTAGAAAGGTCATTAAGAAGGTAAAACCCCATTAACGAAAGTCATTAGTGAAAATACAAATACGAAATTACAAAAATGCCCCCACTAGTAAACGTGTCCGAAAAATTACGAAAATATACCCACGGGATCGTATCATCACGAGGATCGCGAATACGAAGACCGTTCCAGGGTTTGAGCTACGGAAATACTAGTTTTTGGCCAAAACGTTTAGAAAGCGGGTTTGCGGGTTCTCTATTGAAATGATATCAGAAAATTACGAAATTAATGTGGGGAGACCCCAAATGATCATAGGATGCTACTGCAGAAGTTTGAAGTCGTTTTGAAAACGTTTGTATAGAAAATAAATTCATTGACCCAAAACTGCAATATCTGAAAACGAATTTTTATCAGATCTTTTAGAGGTATTTGACGAAATCCGATTTTACCAAAATACTCCATAACTAGTCTGGTACTCCAAAATATTTTTATAGGAAATTTTTGAAATCAGTTTAAGACTGCTAACAAACCATTATAAAATACAATTAAAAATTGAATTTTCTTTAAATACTTAATTTGAAAGTATTGGAAAAATACAGGCCGTTACATTCTACCCTCCTTGAAAATAATTCCGTCCTCGGAATTTAAAAATATTTTTTTGAAACAAATAATTGATATTATAAAGAAGCTCAAGCAAATAAATGATAGAAAAGATAGTAATCTTAATAAATCAGGTTGTAAATAACATGAAATGTGATAAGAAACTAAGGGATGTGACTAATATATATTATCACCATAGCTGCTTCAGATTTATCAAGTAGGCAAAACATAAAATAATGGCATTACTCGGAAATGATAATGAGGATGATGATGACATCCGATCGAACTTGGGACATAAGGTGACAAGTCAGAAGCAAGTACACCAAAGAGAAGAACGGAACGTCTAGAATATATAAACGATGATTACATGGTCTCAATCATGTAAATTATCGCCATAACATACAAAAACGTGAGGACTAATCCAAATGCATGCAAGCTGTTACAACGTAACCAGCAGAGCACCAAAGACTTCATCTGCCATGCTACCAAATTACAATCCAATATCCAGATCGTTACCAAAAGGCAGATATAAGGCCAACTCTCATGGATCAAGATCATTGTCACCACTGCTTCCAGCAATCTCCACCACATCCAACAGTAAGCCAGCATCAAAGCTGTCCTCCAAATGAGAGCACAAGACTGGCATCTCATCTCAACACCTAAGGCCAAAAGGAATCCAATACCCAATCCTAAAGATACTCCTTCCCAACACCATTGTTCGATATCCACGGCTAACACCATCAGCCCTAAGCAATTTAATGACCAAAAACTCACGAACCCAAAAACATCAAGGAGCGCCCCTAAGAAGCAATCGAGGCTGGGCAGCTCAAGGGGGAAGAACCAGAAAAAGGAGCTCCAAATAATGCCAATAGCGGCGGGTTCCCAATATCCCGACCACACGGCCATAGCGAGGGAGGCGGCGAGGG
The DNA here is from genome assembly GCA_030789695.1 of Scilla litardierei. Classification (NCBI taxonomy): domain Eukaryota; kingdom Viridiplantae; phylum Streptophyta; class Magnoliopsida; order Asparagales; family Asparagaceae; genus Scilla; species Scilla litardierei. The sequence goes on along the minus strand of CM061140.1, from coordinate 164,354,464 downwards.
TTGTCGCCAAGGCCAAAAGTCCCACAACGGAACGTTGATGGGCCATCGGCGGCTGCGGGTCTGCGGCGACGAGGGCTCTGACTAGCTGGCGATCCATGGCGGGGAGCTAGGGCCAACGGGATGGAGCGAAGCGGAAGCTGGCGGATCTTCAGGTGAGGCTGGCGGATCGGAGATCGGAGTGGCGATGCGGGGGTCCGATCGAGCTCGCTTGGGGGAGAGGCCGGGAGGAGGAGAGGGCGATGTCGAAGCGAAAGGGGGGAAGCACGGGGAGGCTTGCGGAGGAAGGAGCGGGGTTAAAAACGAGAAAGGGGGGCACCGAAGTCGGGGTTAGGTAGGGTAGGGTTCGGCGGGCACGGGTCTCGAGGGGGGAAGCGGACAAAGGAATTAAAGAGGGGGGAGGTGGTCGGTGGGAAAGGAAGTCAAACCCTTGGAGAGAAAAAGATGGGTACAAGATAGAAGTAGGGGCTAGAAGAGAAACACTAGCTCAAAAGACACAAACAGCCTACACTTACACGTCAGGTTTGGCTCGTCTCAAAATCTCTTAGCACCATCCTCCAATACTTCTGAACGTCCATCGATTCGCTTCCGTTGTCGAACTCGGACTTCTGGTGATCGAAAATTGAATGCTACCCTCCTTAGAATAAACATAGCTAGAGTTCAGGCGAACTAAAAGCGATTTAGGAAGAAGAAAAAATAATCAGGAGGCCATCACTAGCTAAAGAAAGGGGTGCTAGTGATGAAGATCGATGGTGTTACATAATCATGATTCACGTCCTTGCGGTCCAGCGGACACGGCCAGGGAAGTGACTAAGCCAGGATCACTTATGCCCAGTCTAGCCAGGTTGATCCAACAGACTTTAGCCAAGCACATTGACCGGTATCATGGTCCATTGAAGGAAGCTTATCATTTAAATGCGTGCCATCATCAACTGAAGGAAGGTGATGAAGTGTGTAGATAGTTCAACCTATGGAAAATCACTATAACTGCTAGCAAAAGAGGGTACTAGAGAGGTATAATCAAGAATGGAACACGAATTCCTAAGCAAGGGTTAAGAGTTCAAAGGAAGTGATGAGGATCAAGGAAGACCTAATGAAGATGGTAATAAGGACACTTCACCCGTATATCCAATACAGGTGAACACTCGAGACAACCAGTACTCGAGAGTTCAATTTGAGTATTTTATATTATACATCCTGATCTTGCTATAATGTTCACGAGGTAGTTAGCGAGGACCTGCGTAGGGCCACCAAACTTGTAACGACCCGCTTTCGGGGGCCCGTTACTTATTTGATAATTGCGCAGGTTCTGCAGTTAACCAGTGAAGTCAAAATAGCCACGATGCAGAGATGTACAAAGAATACCCAAATAGTGTCCAATTATTACAATCCGTACTGTACAAATGTTCCAACGATACATGAATGAAAGAAAGTACACAACTGAAAATAGCTCTGGAAGCTGCGGTCTCATGGTCGAAGTCTGGCGCTATTAGCTCAAGAGCATCTGCTTCCATATGTACGTCGTCTGCGGTGCCACGGAGATGGAACCGTAGGTAAGTCACAACAATTCTAAATAAAGAAAGAGAGGTACTGTACAAGTATGACAAAGCAGACCAAAGTGAAAGTAAAGTACGGTGCAGTGTCTGTACAAGTGTAGAAAGTAACGTGCATGGAATGCGTAAAGTAAAGGTGACTGTACTGGCAAGTAAAGTGAGGCAAGTATGGTAACTGTACTGGTAAGTAAAGTGCAAGTACTGTAAAGAAAGTAACTGTGCAAATTACACTACGTGACTCAAGTCGGAGAGTACAATATGTGACCGTTCAGTTCATCTCTTGCCTGGGTGCTACCCAGACGAATGCCGGTACCCAGGCAGCATGATGGTTTGCCGAAACTCAGGCAACTAGACAGGTTACTTTTATTTTGCCAAAACTCAGGCAGCTGGACGGTATGCCAAAAACTCAGGCAGCTTGACATGTAGATCGAACTCTAGTCACTCCCGTACTCTCGCAAACTATGAGTTACCCCAATACCCCAGTGACGTGTCAAGTACAAGTTCTAGACAGGATTGTTCCACAAGATGTTCCACACATGATATTCCACACGATGTTCCGCATGTTAGTCACACCAGGTTAACTGGTTGACTTCCTCATTGAAAACCAGCAAGTAGGATAAAGACAAGTCCAACACCAAAAGTTGCTACTTCCGTGCTTTGAGCACGTGGTAGTGTGGCTAGCACACAATTTACCCAAGTTGAAAGTTGGCAAAGTAATCTTTGGTAGATTACTTTCATTTAGTTCTCTAGTTTGGTTTAACTTGAATAGCCGTTCTGAGGCTATAAGTGAAGTGTCATAAGTTCATGCAAGCACAGTAGACTAGTTTTCTAAAGTTAGAATATGTCGTGACTTACTATTTTAGAGCTCGTCGTGGCAAGACGAGGTTGGAGCTAGAAGAGCTGGTGCACGAAGATTGGTACCTGCAATCACAAGAAACAATCGGTTAAAGCGCACCCTATTTTCTATTTAATAAACTCGATCGTTTTGATTTTCAAAACTAGTTGAAACGTTGTCGAAAAGCGTTCTAAATTTTATATGGACTATATATGGTGAAAATAATTTTACTGCAAGAGGGAATATTTTTCTGAGGCTTATAGTAATTTTTAGAATTTTTAAAAGCTCAAAAACTATTTAAAACCCATTTTCCAATTAGTAACGTATTTATTCAGGAATTTATTCTGGGAGCAATCTACATCGGAATGGTTCAAATTAGGTGTCAAAACGACCGTCTCAAAGAGTACTTTAGCATATATTTTTATCACATATTTGTTTACGTGAAAATAAGAAGATACGAATTTTTAAACGAAAATAACGGATTTAACTTATAGGCTTAAAAATTAATTCTGGAAAAACTAAGCGTCGGATTGAGATGAAACTAGCGCCATTGGGTCCAGAATGTCATTTCTGATTTTCTAGAGCTAGTCTCACATTTTTCTAGGCTCTATATTATTACTTATGGATTAAAAACCATTAAACCCTATTAATAATAATTAAAAATACGAAAATACGAAATTATTACGAAATTTACGATATTGCCATTGATTAAAACTTACGCACCCATCGTCGTTCTCTTGCCCGCAGCTCCGGAGGGGGGCCGTTCGACTTCGACGTCGGAGGGGGGCGGAGACCTCGTGGCGGCGACGGCGATGGGACGACGTCGGAGGGCGGAAGCGATGGCGGTGGTCGGAGCATGGGAGGAGCTTGCAGCGGCGGGTTTCGAGTGTTGCAGCGAGCGGGGGACGTTGGCAGGCTGTGCGGGCTGTCGAGAGCGGCGAACGATGGCGAGGGCGGTGGCCGACGACGAAGCGGGGGTTGGAGACGTGGCCGGCGCTGGGGGAGCTCCGATGAAGGCGGTCGAGCGGCGGAGGCAGTTGCTTCGGGGGCAGATGACGGAGGGGGGTCGAGGACGAAGGTGGCAGCGGGGGTCGGCGGTGTTGGTGGACGGCGGGTGGCGGCCGAGGCCCGCCGGAGATGAGTACGAGAGAGGAGGGAGAGAGAGCGGGAGAGGAGAGAGGAAGAGCGGGGGAAGAGTGAGGAGAGCGGGCGGGGCGGGGTTTTGAACGAAACCGTGGAGAGAGAGAGAGAGAGATAGTGAAACTGGGTTAATTAAAATGGGAAGAGGGAGGGTTAGTTATATAGGGTTAGGGCAATGGCAATCTTGTTATTAGTGGAGGTAGATGGAGGGGGGTAGATGTGGGTTTGTTGGCTGTACGTGGGTGGGGGTAGCTGTAGGATTTAGATTAGGGTGATTTAATTAGAAAGGTCATTAAGAAGGTAAAACCCCATTAACGAAAGTCATTAGTGAAAATACAAATACGAAATTACAAAAATGCCCCCACTAGTAAACGTGTCCGAAAAATTACGAAAATATACCCACGGGATCGTATCATCACGAGGATCGCGAATACGAAGACCGTTCCAGGGTTTGAGCTACGGAAATACTAGTTTTTGGCCAAAACGTTTAGAAAGCGGGTTTGCGGGTTCTCTATTGAAATGATATCAGAAAATTACGAAATTAATGTGGGGAGACCCCAAATGATCATAGGATGCTACTGCAGAAGTTTGAAGTCGTTTTGAAAACGTTTGTATAGAAAATAAATTCATTGACCCAAAACTGCAATATCTGAAAACGAATTTTTATCAGATCTTTTAGAGGTATTTGACGAAATCCGATTTTACCAAAATACTCCATAACTAGTCTGGTACTCCAAAATATTTTTATAGGAAATTTTTGAAATCAGTTTAAGACTGCTAACAAACCATTATAAAATACAATTAAAAATTGAATTTTCTTTAAATACTTAATTTGAAAGTATTGGAAAAATACAGGCCGTTACACAACTTGTATCCTTTGACACCATCACTAAAGCCGAAGAAGATAGCTTTCTTGGCTCTAGCGTCGAGCTTGTCTTCCTTCACAACATAGTAGCTCGGACAGCACCATATATGTAGAGACTCATAGTCATGAATTGTCTTTTCTGATCAGACATCCAGAGGAGGTCATCCATTCAATGTAACAGAAGGTAACCAATTAACCAAGTAGGTCGCATATGCCATGCCTCTACCCAGAACTCCTTCGATAGGTCGGCAGTAGATAGCAAATATTAGACTTTCTCCAGCAAAGTCAGCTTCATCATCTCAGCTACTCCATTCTGCTGTGGCGTACCACTGACGGTAAAGTGTCTCTGAATCTCTTTCTTTCTGCAGTACTCTTAGAAGAGGTCGACCTATAATTTTCACCGTTGTCACTTCGAAGTCACCTGACTTTTCGATTTGTCTGAGTCTTGACCAACTTCTTTCATTCTATGAACTTACTCAGAACTTGGTCTTTAGACTTCAGAGAAAACACACAAACCATGCATGAGAAGTCATCAATGAAAGATATGAAGTAGTGTTTACCTACCAATGAGGTCGACCTAGTCTGCCCCCATACGTCGATGTGAACATAGTCAAGCACTCCCTCCATATTATGGATGGTCATCCCAAAAGAAGCTTGTGTCTGTTTTCCAAAGGCACAAAGCTCGCAGAACTTAATCTTTCCAATATTGTCTTCTCTTGGACAATCTCATTCGATAAGCTTTTCTAGAGCTTTCTCTCAACATGCCCTAGACCAATGTGCCATAGTAACGTGTCATCTCTGTCAGCCTCATGTGTCAGTGCTGATGTGCCAGTCACGACCGAACCATCCAAGTAGTAGAGATTACCTCTACGTCTTCTCTTCATCACGATCATAGCTCCTCGGGTCCCCCTTAGAGCTCCATTCTCCATCATCACTAGGCAGCCCTTGGCTTCGAGTAAACCCAGCAATATGAGGTTATGCTTTTAGGTCGGGAACATAGTGTATCTCATCGATGTCTCGTATAACACCATCGTCCATATTCATCCAAACTATTTCGATGTCGACTACGCTGCAAGCTCGGTTATTGCCCAATAGGACTGTACTCTTACCACCTTCATAGAAGGTGGTAAAGTACTCTTTGTATGGATTCATATAAAAGAAGCATCCTGAATCAACCACCCAACTATCTGATGTCATGCCATCCGAAGCACCGACTAATACCCACTCTTCGACCTCAACGCCCTTGACAACGTTGGCTGTAGCGTCGTAATTCTTCTTCGCCTTAGGACAATCTCTGACCTAATGTCCTTTCTCTTGGCAAAAGGCACATTTATCCTTCACTAAGTCCTTGCGAGGAGGGCCTCTACTCTTGTCCCTAGACTTGGATCGAAAATACTCCTTTCGAGCTCCACCCCTCATTGCTCCGATCTCTTACAACAGTAAGAGCATCATTAGCTCGGCTTCTCGTGTCGCGTCGTTCTTCCTAAACTCATTGCTCGTAATAGCATTGACCACCTCTTCAAACATTATCGAGTTCTTACCGTAAGTAAGAACTGACACCAAGTACTCGTAATCATCGGGTAGATAATTGAGGATGATCATTGCTTTATCTTTGTCATCGACCTTGACATCGACGTTCCTTAGATCAGTTAGAAGCTTGTTGTAATAGTGCAAATTAATAGAAACTCCATCCTCAAGCTTCAAACCAAATAACTTCTTCTTCAAATACAGTCGGTTTTGGATGTTCTTTTCATATATTTGTCGTTGAGCTCTTCCCAAAACTTCTTTGCATTTGTCTCCTCCATAAACGGGTATTTCTTCTCCAATTCGTCAAGTACCATCGGATCGCCCCACATGGATCATGATTCAAAGTGCTCCACTCTGAGTCTGACATGCTCATCGGCTTCTTATCCAATGCGATATCTTGACTAAGTTGGTTCAAGACATTTAAGACCTCGCATATCCACATCCCAAAGTTGATCTTCACATCAAACTTCTCGATTTCGAACTTCGTGTTTGACATGATAGTCAGAGCCACTGAAGCATGCTTTCTAAATGTTAACGCATTCGTAGTATTGCCATCACAACTGCTGCTCATCGTCATCGTATACGAAGATCGTCGAAACCTTAGGCTTTGATACCAGTTTGTAGTGTGCCGATCGGAAACGTGGGATCGTTAGTGATCGCGGTGAGGGAAGAAGACGAGTGGATAACAATAGAGCATATAGAAAAATTGCAACTTTAGGTCGTCGACCGGCCAATGGAACAATCAATATCTTTATTACGAAAGGGAATAACAAAATGCAAATCTTAAACTTCACAATGAAGAAAAAGCACTCAATATCTTTCCAAAAGCTCACAATACAATCTCTCAAAGTTGGCTCTCAATAATGGCGGCCCATAGCTCTCAATATCGCAACTGCAATTGATCACCAAAACCCTCGTCTAACCACCCCTTATATAGCCTAGGACGCAATAGGTATTCTAATAGAATATGAATTCATATTTAACTAGAACTCCTACTCAAACAGAATTCTAATCAAATCACAACTCAACTTCGAATAGGACTCTGCATCTTATGGTCTGCATGTTCATGCTGTCGAACTCCTTGCTCAAGACCGAGCTGACGAAGTGCCATGTCGAGCATTCCGAAGCTCGAACTATAGAGTTACCGAGCTATGAGCCTCTGATCCTCCGACTTGATGACTTGGGTCTGCAGGAGTTAGCTCGGCATGATTCCCGTATCTGGCAGTGTAGAGTCAGACACACTGATCCCAAGGCATAGGCAAGCTAGTTCTGCACAACTGCTCGCCTCCTCACCTCCAACTCCTTTAGCACCTCAAATCGAGCCAACTTTCACAAAGAACTTGTGTGTTTTCCCTCTTGCGTATCGGTCCACAAAGATCATAGATTTGTCGGCAAAGTGCTTTTATAACAAATTTAACGATTCAATCTGTGTAGACCTTTCTTATCCACTTAGTGATTAAGCTCTAAACTTGCATTGATGTGAAACATTGTTATATCAAGAGAAATGTTTCAAGTGTTGTAAACCATGGCGGCTACGGAACCCCGTAGCCCTGTATTTATAGTAATAGGGTTACATAATGGGTGGATACCCACTAACGGGTTGGGCCTCCAAAGCCCGTTTATAACACTTCCCCTTATCCATCCATTGTTGTAAGCCGTGATGAACGCTTCAGGGTTCATAGAGCTTATCTGATCATGGGTCTATGGATACTTCTGGATCCCAAGTTTAAGAGTACTTGCCTCGTTAAAACCTTTGCCAAGGAAAACCCAGTGGGAAAAACCAATGGATAGGGGAAAAGAGTACAAGTCTCTGTAACTTCCCCTGATCGATGGATATCACTAGAGGTAGATACTTCTGGATCCTAAGTTAGGGATAACTGCCTCGTTAAAACCTTTAGCTATGGAAAACCCAGTGGGAAAAACCAATAGCCATGGAAAAAGAGTACAGTTTCCATAACTTCCCCTGATTAGTGGGAGTATTTAGGGGGTGGATACTTCTGGATCCAGAGTCAATGAGGTTGCCTCGTTAAAACCTTTAGCTATGGAAAACCCAGTGGGAAAAACCAATAGCCAAGGAAAAAGAGTACAACACTAGATTTGACTCCCCCTGATCTGTACAAGCTGCAGGCTTGCAGATCTCCTAGGCAACTATACATCAATCTCTTACAGTGTTCCGATACAAAGTACAAGGCATCGCTCACCTATACAAGACATCGCTCATCTATACAAGTATCGCTCATCTATGGCAGTTACTGAATCTGAGTGATCTCTTCTGAGGATGAGTGGTCTGCAGACTCGGTAGGTAGCATCACGTCTCTGACCAGTCTTCACTGTGTCTGCGAGGTACTGCAGGACCTGGCTGTGCGTACTTATGATTTGCTTCTTGGATTGATGAGCCTCTCGGGATGGTGGGATTGATGTTGCCTTGGAAGTATGCTTTGCTGGTCTCTAGGAGTTGGTCGCTTCTTGGTTGCAGTCATCGCGATGATCTGTAACCTGTATCTGCAAACACATTTAACATGTTGTATGATCCTTGACCCTTGGAGATAGCGCAGAAGCTACATATCTCTGGTCCAGTGGTGCGCTGCAGGCGCTGCACTGTATCTGGTTAAAGTGTTTACTGCCAGATAAAGGAGTGTACAAAAGACATTTGAGTAAGGCACTTCAGGACCTAGGATATCCTTCCCCTCTTCCAGCGAACGGAAGGGGTCTTAATGTGCATCCATACAACCAGTAGGTGTATTGTGGATTGCAATTTTCCATGTTTCTTCATCGACTGGATGATAATTTCATCTTCTGGATGGTAATTCATCTGCTGGATGATTATTCATCTTCTGGATGATTATTCATCTTCGGGATGATGGTTTCATCTTCGGGATGATTATTCATCTTCGGGATGATGGTTTTATCTTCGGGATGATAATTCATCTTCAGGATGAAGGTTTCATCTTCAGGATGATTATTCATCTTCAGGATGATTATTCATCTTCAGGATGAAGGTTTCATCTTCAGGATGATAATTCATCTTCAGGCTGAAGGTTTCATCTTCAGGATGATAATTCATCTTCAGGATGATTATTCATAAGGGTATGTTGTCACATCATCCATAGCAACATAGCCTAAAATTATCTTTGCTAATCGCATGGGTTTCGCAATCATGACCAGGGAGCCTGATGCATCAGTTTGATTAATTTTGTAAGTGAGTTAAACTCATCTTACATGGTTACTTCCTGGTTTCTGCGAAATAAACCTCTAAGGCTATAGCGTTTTGCTTATAGCATACGATTTTATTTATTTATACAATACTCGGTAGCCCACAGGTTTGATATCTTTTGATATCAGGACTTCAGGTCCAAACACTTCACATTTCATAAGTGAGTCCAGCTCAACTTATTATTGCCTCGTTCCACGTAATTTGGCCAAATTTCTGCGTTTGCTTCAGGAAACGGAGATTGTGAACGATATCAATAGCAAAATGAAATGTGAGTAATTGTCGACAAGTGTGTTTTATCCAAATACCTCTCCGTGTACGTACATTATTCAATTTATTCCAGATTTATCTCTTCCGGAGGTTCTGGAAAGGGAGAGGATATTGAGATGAGCTCACTTTCCTGTGGTGGTATTGTTTTAGGGTCTCGTGGTATGTCCTCTCATCCATTGAAGATATCCACTTCTGCTACTGGTAGATTGCATCCATTATAGTTGGTATGTCAATCCTAGCTGGATTTTTAGTAGCAGGGATGTGTGAATTTGACAATGTTTATATTGTCAATAGCTATGTCTGATAACTGTTTAACAGTTTCATAAGTGTGGATCGTCAGGATCTCATCACTATTCATGATAATCAGATCATAGGTATTAATGTTTTAAATGGTCCATAGTGGTGATATGGGAATGTAAACTCATCATGACTCCATCGATAAGATGTGCACTAAACGCTTCCCCCGTTAGGGGTTCTCGGAAACTGTTTATATGAGGTGATCAGGCTCATATAAATAGTTTCTAAGGAGGCGTTCTGATGGTTTGCATGCTCCCACGTGGTCACCTACAACTGGATTTCTAGTGGACAAGTAATCCGTTTAAATCATTTTAATGATTTACATATAACCCATTTCTGGGTGTGAACACAAAGCTTCAGGGTGTTCAATTTTCTTCCAGTTGATTTCCCAGAGTTATCCCAAAAATCCGCAATAAGTTCGACTTCAATGAAGTTGAGCATAGAACTAGGGATATGAACCCGTCAAGGCTCCATCTATAAGATGTGCTCTAATGCCTCCCCCGTTTGGGGATCTCGGAACATATTCATCTAGGAGGGTTAGTCCCGATGAATAAGTTCCACTGCGGCATTTTTGAGGGTGGTATAAGGGTAAGTAAAAGCCCAACCAATATCCCAGTAATGTAATATGTCCATTGTGATTAATAATAATCTGGACTGCGGTTGGATAACAAGGTTTTGATTATGACCATTTAAAGAGGATATATAGATGAGTACTCTAAGGTACATCATCAGCCATAAGAAGGGAGTGTGTGAGTCCACTTTTATCCCTCAAATACTCTCAAGAGGCCTAAAGGTCTCATTCTACTAATGATAGTATATCATTTTAAATTCGTTTGAGGAAGTGAGGAGAGTCAATGTCCATGTGAATGGAGATGATCTCGTAATCATTTTTCCCTTTTGAATGGGATAATGAGAGTTTCACCCTTTTTTGAAGAATCTTCGGGTTCGTCTGGTTAATGATGTCTTGCATCATCAATCCAGGGTGACATTGATCCAAAGTTGGTCGATTCTGGACACTTCTGGTGTTCCAAATTATTTCCGCTGTTCGAATTTATGTGGGACTTTTGAACGTCCATTAAAATGCTCAAGTTAATTTTGTCCTGGTAATAGGTGAACTCTGTTCAAACTGTGAAGGATTACATCTTCACAATGACTATTATGCGGATCATAGTTGGATAAAGCTTCAGGCTTTATTGGTTTCTTGAGTCATTAGGGATTTCATTTTGATGAATATCCTTTGAAACTTTATAAGTTTCAGAGAGTACATGGCATCCTCGTTTTAGGAGTATTCAGGATGACAAATCATTTACAGTAAAATAAAATGCGTAAAAAGCACATATATACTGCAAGAGAATACTACTAATAATTATGTTAGAGCAACAAGTTTCATAGTATGATGTGTGTTCTATAAAAATATACGTCCACAATTGGGCTCATTTTAGACTCATATTATGACAACAGATCGAATTTATTTTCAAAGTTTATTTGTCCTCGGGGAGTAGCGAAATATACATACAGGCAATTTGACTTTCGTCGTTTAGACTAGATATGTATATATTTTTATATGGCATAGATTAATGCCCATTCATTTTGTAAAAAGCATTATGTGTCTTATCAGGATTGCTGGTCTGATATTGGGTTGCCATTGCATACTCCATATCGAGGTACATCATATCTTCCCTTTCTCATTTTATTCAAGACTTCCCCTGTTTTCAGTCTTCCTTATTGTCGTTTATAAGGAAGAATGATTATTGGTCTTACGAAGTAGACACATACAAGGGAAATGAGTTAGTCTCTATATTTCCACTTTCTAATTTATGAGAGACTTTTAAAAGTCTATTTGAAAACTCAAGTATGGTCTTCAGGCCATTTTTATTGAGTCATTCAAGTATTGTGTGGATATAGAATCATACTCTAGGGGAAACAATTACGTGGGTACGAATTTTATAATTTCTCACTTATCTATTAAGCCACGACTTCGGGCGTACGCTTAAAAAAATAAGGTTAGATTCAAGAATTATACCTTGTAAAGTGAGATTACTCAAAAGAGTTTGGCGGTGTTATGACAACTGCTGGTGTCAATATTGGTTTATACAAACCGTAGATTTGAGAGATCTATTTACCGCGAAATGCGTATTTCTAAAAGAAAACGCATAAATGTTTTTCGTATAATCCATCGTACTTGTTAATATTTATTAGTGTGAAAGGGTGTTGACTTTTGGTTTTATTTTGAACTTCAGGTTCGTTTTGGTTTTGAACTCCAGGTTCATTTTGTCAACTAGGATATGATTTTAAACTTTTTGAAATCATTATTGGTTTGTTGTCATAAAATATTGTTATGTCATGAGCACATCATACATATAATATAAATCTAGTAAGCTAAAAAATTGTGCTCAATTAATCAAAATTCGAATAAGTATGATGTATACACATGCTATTTATATGCTGCAGGCATTTAAAAAATCTCATCGCAGACATACAGTTTTGCTACAGGCATTAAACTATGTCATTATTGATTTTAGCATGCTAAAAAATGTACATCACAGAATCATTAAATATGCGGCAGGCATATAAATTTCTACACATGCATTTAATCATCACAGAAATTTTATAATGGAAATGAAAATTTTTCGTTTAATAATTATTGGACCACTGGGCAACGTCATACACCGTTAGGTTAGTTAACTAACGGTAGAGCGGTCGTAGGATCTTCCTAATTATTAAACGTGTAATAATCAAATAATCCAAGAAAAAATTGCGATGATTTATAAAGCATTAATCAGATTATAGCGAAGGAAAATCGAATTTAAATCTGAAAAATTGTTTTAAAAAATGAATTTTCGGGGTGAAGCCCTAGTTAGAGTTTTTGGTCGCGCGGATTGCCGCTTCAAGCGGCTAGGGTTTCCGGGCATGAGCGCGCACCGGGGGGCCGATACGAGCGGCTGCCGGGGGGGTTGGGGGCCCGCCGTTGCGGGCGGCGGGGACCGCCGCTGCCGGCGGCGGGACCGCCCGCCGCTGCTAGCCCCGCCGATGCGGCAGCAGGTCTGGCCCGCCGCCGCTGGCAGCGGGTCTGGCCCGCCGCTGGCAGCGGCGGGGCCGCCCGCCGCTGCTGGCGGCGGGTCGGGCGCCCGCCGTTAGCAACGGCGGGGTGGGGGGGTTCCGCCGCTTCGGGCGGCGGGCGGGGGGTTTTCGCGCGAGTTTTTGGGCGGGATTCGCGTTCCGGCGAGAAGATCCCCTAGGGTTTAATGGTTTTGGGGATAAAAATCCAATTTTTAGTGGAAAAATCCATTTTTAATCTCCAAAAAAGCGTTTTTATTGTAAAAAGTTGATTTTTAATCAATAAAAACGTTGATTTTCATTAAACAATCGATCCAAGAATTTTGGATCTAGACATATGCGCATACGAATTTAGATCTAGGGAAAAGAATTACCTCTAGATCCTACCCGCCGGATCTAGCGACGTTCGGTGAAGGATGCCCGTTCGCGTCGTGTTCGTCCGTCAGCAGGGGTTCGGCTTAACTTCGATCGTGCTGATAACGTGTTGTAAACCATGGCGGCTACGGAACCCCGTAGCCCTATATTTATAGTAATATGGTTACATAATGGGTGGATACCCACTAACGGGTTGGGCCTCCAAAACCCGTTTATAACATCAAGTACTTTTTTAAGGTATCATCTGAGCAGCCGGTAGGAAAAACGATCCTTTTGTAATTGTCATTCAAGATCGTTGGGATATACATAACAAATCAGTTTAAAGAATAAACACACCAATTAACTAATAAATTTGTTACCCTTATAAAGTTTGCACTCTATTAATGAGAATTAAGGAGAAAACACTTCTCTCAACTAGCCAATTCCCACGATACAATAGAAATTTCTCAAAACCTATCAGCAAATCTGATCGAATATAGAGCTTTCGTTTCTATATATTTCTAACCTAATCTATCACTTTCTCCGATTTTTTCTCCCTACTGTAAAGAGCTTTGATCAAATCTTGTTGTACTAAAAATATCATTCAAAGCACATCATCATTGGCTAATTCTAACTTTTGAAATCTTTGATCTAATCTTGATATTCACTTCTCCACCACAACTCCAATACCACTTAAAGAATACTGCCGAGATCTTTTGAAATACATAAAAATAAATTAAAGTAAAGAATAAATGCATCAATTAACTGGTAGTTTTACTCTATCCTTGTAAAGATTGCAATATACTCATGAGAATTACAAATAGAATACACTTCTCTCAATTCTATAAGCATTATCAATGCTCCCTCATTTGCTGCTATACACTGTGATCAGCAAGACTACATGGGCATCGTTGAGAGAGAACTCACTCATAGTGACGTGCCCATTGTGTGATTCGTAGTGCATGACGTTTGGTATGCTGAGGTTTAGAAGAAGATGTCATATTTGGGGATGGAGTAGAATTTGAGAATGAGGCAGTGGATTTGCTTACTGATCTAGCATGTGGTACCCTCTGGCGAAGCCTGTGATCAAGCCACCTTAGATTCTGTTGATCTCATGCATATGTATTGAATTCATCAATGACATTTCTTTGTATGTACTCACTTATGGACATTGTTAGACCCTTTAGAAAGTGAGGGAAGCATTATTTCCAATGATATGTTGGTGCATAATGATGAACCTAACGTTAATTCACGAATAAGGTACTTTTCGTGGCCGAGACGTGCTAGGCACTATTTTTAAGAGAATTCCTATCTGCACCGCAGTCCTTTGCGATGCACTTGATTTTTTTTCTCCAAATAAAGTTATTAAATATCACTTCAATCAGGCTTTAAATCACTTCAATCAGGCATTTCTTGCCTCTTTCGGCAAAGAGGAAAGCTGCACCGCATAGTACTGCGGTGCAGACAGCACTCCTCATTTTTAAAGGTAAATTTCCGGTCACTGGGAGACAAATCTTAATGCAAGATGGGATCGATGGACGACCCTACATGATACGACAACCACCTCTGTTTATGTAAGCGTACGCTCACCAAGAAGCATTATATATTCCTTCTCACAAACATAGACAAATAATAGAGAGTATAGAACAGATTATTTGTAGAAAGGATAGTTTCAGCAAACCAAACTCTGTGTCTCAATCTCTTTTTTATTGAGACAGAATTATAGAATTAAGTAGCCATTTTTTTATTATGCTAATGCATTGGTGTTTTGAGAAGATCAACAATATAGTAGGAATCCAAAAAAGTCATGTTGGGAAGTTCAACTGTCTGTTGGGACTCTAAAAGGACCATGTTGTGAATTTCAATACTCACACTACTACTCTTGAAACATTCAATGACTTTAACAATCTAAGACAAGTTACAAAAATATATATGTCGCCCATACTACTCTTGAAGTATTGATGTATTCTTTTGTACGTCAACTTGTCTTATAAAGCTTTTACACGTCATGAGTCCTTGGATAAGCTTTTAGTTTTCATATTGAGCTCCAAGTCCTTTGACTCTACAATCTTCAAGCTTTATCTTCATATTTCCACCCGTTGTGAAATTGAATGGATTGTTGCACATGTTGACTTGACTTCTATGAAATGAGTCTTGTGTTGATCTAAATCTTTGGAAAATGACTTTGGAAAATATTTAAATTATTTTAAAACATTCAAAATCATTTTCCTAAGTGTGTGCAAGCTTCAATTCTATGAGTTTAGTATATCTAAGACAATTTACAAAAATGTATACATCACTCACATTACTCTTGGAGTCTTGATGTACTCTTTGGCCCTTCAACTTGTCGTATAAAGTTTTTGCACATCATGAGTCCTTGGATGAGCTTCTAGTTTTTATGTTGAGCTCCAAATCTTTTGACTCTGCAATCTTCAAGCTTTACCTTCATATCTCCAATTATTGTGAGCTTGAATGGATTGTTGACCATGTCGATTTGATTTATATGAAATGAGGCTTATGTACCTACATTCACAAATCTCATTATCAACACTAATTATTTGCCCATCATCAAAATATACCTAGGGATGACTTAATATCCAATAATATTTATATGTTAATTAATTTAAAGCAGATTGTATCCATGTCGATTCGGGATGACGGGTTAAACTTGAACCTGACCAAATTTTATCTAGGTTGGTTGGGTTACCTAGATTCAACAGGACTCGGTTATGCCCATATATATAAACAGATTAGGTTGCTGGATTTAGGACAATTAGGTTGGATTCATTTATCCCTAGGTGTCGTGTTGTTCACTAATAATTTTGAGCGGTACTGTTGTAATGTTATGATGCGAGTAATCTAAACTATTTAGATCATGCAGTGAATATAGAAAAATCAAAAAATTTCTAATTAGCAATCATGCCCATCATCTACAGCTAATCTAAGAATTATATCGGTGAATATTAAAACCATAAAGATCGTACTTTTGCACAAGTATACTCAAGCAATACTTGTGGACCTTTAATCTCTTTCATGAAGACCAGAAGCATCGCGTTCACCTCCTCCAACCAGTGCCTTAGATGAATCACATGATGAAGAATGCCTCCACGATTCACGAGCCCCCAAGAACTCGAACCGCTTTCCTTACTTTGCTATAGTGAAGAAGAAGGAGAAGAAAAAACTCTGATTGATCTCACGAGAGATTGATCAATTCATGTGTATATAAAGGGTCCAGTATCCCCCTTTAGATAGTGCTAGGGGAGAGCCGAATGTAATTCAGATTGAGTATTCGCATAGAACTCAACCTCATCCCAAAGAAGAATATGTGTCATAAATGAGTTCTAATCACATTAGAACTCAAATGAGTTATAATCACATTAGAACTCTTGGATATGGATTGGAGTTGATTTCTAATCAAATCCCACATCAAATTTGTGCATGCCATGTCAGCATTAGTCGTCTAGTCGACTAGTTACTGTAACTAGTCGACTAGTCAAGTCTCTTTAAAATTTACAGTCTATCTAAGCACTAGTCGACTAATAGCTGATTAGTGGACTAGTGCATAAACACTATTCGACTAGTGCATGCTGACCTGCTCTTTTCTTCTTATATGATCATAACCCCTTATGATCTTAGACCAAGTATATCATATATACTCATAGTTTCTTCCATCGCTTTTCGTGAGGAGTTCATCATCAGTGCGTGACTCTAATAACCTGATTCCTACTACATTAGTAACCATAATCACATCATGTCAACGACCGGTAGCGGCCCTAGCTGAGCGTGTTGACCCTGAGAACCATCATTATCTGGTTTGGAGAGACTGGTAGCTTTTGAGATAATCTTGGACTTACCTTAACAGATTCCATGCAGTCTGGTCCCTTCGTCATCACTATGTCGCTAAGGTGTCTTGGGTACAATATAGAGTCATAACCCATTACACGTTAAACCCTTTGAGTCAAATGCGATCACATATTTCTTGGTTAGAGGACACTTGTTAACTGTTTAATAAGTTCATCTACTACCCTGGCCAGGGATTTACTA
This sequence comes from Scilla litardierei, assembly GCA_030789695.1. NCBI lineage: Eukaryota > Viridiplantae > Streptophyta > Magnoliopsida > Asparagales > Asparagaceae > Scilla > Scilla litardierei. The sequence goes on along the minus strand of CM061140.1, from coordinate 164,337,314 downwards.
AGTATCCATTTACTTAACTGCGACACTAACCTCCCATACCAGAGGTGACAAATCCTAGCAGCATGGATACTCCATTCACATGTTTCCAACCACACCCAGCAGGTATCTACATATCAGATGTAAAGCCGATATTCGATATCAACCAAAGTATTATCTTCCACTTGCAAGGTCCTTTAGCACATCTCCGGTTAAAGAACTAATCTACACTAACTTCCACTAAAGATTTTCTGTTGATATTCAGAGTATGATAACCGTACAGAAGTATCTCTTGTGAGTCGTATTGTGAACTTGTTCTTCCAACAAGCACATGTGCATCATATAACAATGTCTTCATGCTGTGTGACTATGAGACCAATCAATACCATCAGATGGTATAGATTAATGCACACTGATCTTACCAAAATATCGATGTCATGTCTCGATATTCATTCGACCAGTAACAGCTTTGGTCATATGATCGATGGACACCTTGGCCCCATAATCACGATCTCGTCACGATCCTAATGTTCTTCTCATAAGTCCTAGGGCTCCTGTAAGGACACTGTCTATGGGGAAAACACTAGAAGGGGGGTTGAATAGTGTTTATGCAAATTTAAAAGGAATTTACGCCAAATAAAATGCAATCCAACAAATTGTGCGGAATAGATAAACAACCCAAAATGAAACACACGCAAACGCAGAGATATTTCAAGGGTTCGGATTACCTAAGTCAACTCCCGACTTGTTCCCATTAATCCTACGTCCCTTCCACCCGGATTCCTCCGGATACTCAAGTTAGAACCCTAACTTGAGGTTTCCTTAAAACCCACTTGTAGCAACCCTACAAGTGAAATCGAATACAATCGATGTCCTTGACTCCCACAACTTGGGAGCAAGCAAAACCACTCTCACAACCGAGAGTAAATCTCAAATAACGAAAGTTATGAAATAATGAAAACAACACTTACAATCACCTATGCCTTGAAGTAGAACTTTGTAACGACTGGTTTTTGTATGATTGGATTATCAGCGTGTTTTGCTTGTGATGGTGGGTTCTCTCCTTGTGTGGTTTCCATTTCCATAGTTCTCGCTTTCATTCATCTCGTTGAGATTTCCTAGCTTTCGTTTTCATTCATTTTGATGTGATCTTCTAGCTTCTTCCTTAGAATCATTGAACTCGGGGTAAGTCACTCGTGACGAGCTTCATATCGATCATATCTTAGCGATAGGTTGATCCTAGAAACCTTAGAATTCATCTCGAAGCTTCGCGCTTCGAATCGACACTTTTCGTGCACGTTAGTTGGTTCAAGAAGGAGAACCAACCGACTAGATCTCAATCTAGTCGGTCGGCAATCCTTAATGGACCGACTAGTGGGCTTTGATTATAATTCTGAAGTTACTGTTTATCTTTAGTCGGTCTAAGAACATCTTTCGACCGACTAGATTGTAATCTAGTCGGTCAGCCATTGTTCTTCAACCGACTAGTTCATTGATCATCTTCCCAGCCGAGTTACTGTTTACTCTTAGTCGGTCTGCGTTGATCAACCGACCGACTAGTTCCCAAACTAGTCGGTCACCAATCCTTCTTTGACCGACTAATCAGCCCAGGAAACCCTAGTTTTGCCCTAGCCGCCACACTTTTCTATAAATACGCCCCAAACGTTTTCTTCTTCTTCCTCATCACCCCAAACCCTAATTTCTCCCCCATTGAGCCCCCTTCTTCCCCAAACCATTGATCCTTCATCCCAAGCTCATCCATCATCATCCAAACCCTCATTTCACATATCCTACCTCTCCTCAACCTCAAACCCTCATCAAATCCCCAAAAGCCTCATCCAAACCCATTTCTCCAGATTTTCCCCATTTCCAGATCTGAGCCGGATCGTTCTTCCGTCGCCGTAGTTCTCGGCGTCGTTCCTCCGCTTCTTCATGGGTAGTATTCTTCCTTTAATAATCTCATAACCCACACTTGATATTTGTGAAACCCTAATAAAATGGATCATTGGAAATCGTAGGGTTCGATTGTGAATACGGATTAGTTACCATTCTAATGTTGTTTTTCCATGACAGTGATCCATTCCCGTAGATAACAAATTTGTGTGATGTGCCTTCGTTGATCGTTCTCCTCGGTGCCAGGCAAGTGAAACTTGCATCTCTTGGTTTGGGCTATGTCTTAGGCCATTACCTTGCTTTAGCGTAAAAGAGACTAGACGGTGAAAGGATAGCCGTCTAGACGCCATTGACCTAGCTTGACAACGAAGCTTGATCCGTCACCCTCATCATGCTTGTATGTCACGTTTAATTTCAATTAACGGTACGTGTATTAACTGTTCATGTCATCCATGCATCTTTAACTGACATGTTTAATTTCAATAAACGGTACGTGAATATTGTTCATGCCATTGCATTTTGCCTGTCATGTCTAATTTCAATAAACGGTACGCGAATATCTGTTCATGCCATTGCATTTTGCCTGTCACGTTTAATTTCTATTAACGGTACGCAAATATCTGCTCATGTCATTGCATACTTGAATACTCATCGTGATTGCGTAGCAACGCTACATACTAGTGCTACTTGTTCCGGCTAGGTGCACCCCTACGCCATACTTGTTAAATACACTTTCTGGCTCGTGTTCCAGAAGACGAGCTCAACACAGCCTGCGGGCAATAGGGCACTCTCTGAGTGATCCCTTGTACATGACTACAGCCTGCGGGCAATAGGGCATCCATGTGTGGGTGATCCCTTGTACTTGTACTTGTTACTTGACAATACATGTCACAACTACCACTTGTTACTTGACGTGTTCATTTGACGTGATTTACTTGACGTGATTTACTTGACTTGTACTTGTCCGTGTTTAAACTTGCAAAACTTGTTATTCATGCCACACTTGCTACGTGCTACTTGTACTTTCCTTTACTTGTCACTTCCATGCTATATTTGCCATGTCATGCATCATACTATAACTGCTAGGTTGCTAGTTTACCTTTCTTTCTGTTTCCTTGCACAAGCCTTTTTAGACTTGCTGACATGTGCCCCTCTCTCTTTTGGGTGTCACATGTTAGACTCAGAGCCAGAGCTTGTTGCAGAGGACGTTGTGTTTGCTGTGGAGGAGTCTTGTGGACACCGGTGACTTGTTGAGTTTCCTTTATGTTTTAGGATTCCTGTTAGTTGTCGGTGCGTGGCACCTTTGTTTTGTAAGTTATATTTTGTAGGCCATGTTGGGCCTTAGACTCTTTTTCCTTTAGCCTGGTGGCTTTTCTGTGATATTGTAATTTGTTTATGGACATTTGGAGATTCAATAAAATGTCGTCTCATTTCCTTATTATCATCGTTGTTTCGTTTCTCTTTGCAAGGACCTGCCATAATAAGTGTTTTTTTACGCTTATCAGACTTGGAGCTTCACATCTTCAAGTTTGTGCGGACCTTCTCACGTCTCGCCTCCACATTTTTGGGAAGCGGGGCGTGACAGGTTTTAGTGGTGGCCCATGCAGGTCCATTTGCAAATGTGAACTATCGGAACAATGATAATAATTATGGAATGTCCATTAAATAAATTAGGGCATCCAATTTATAAGCCTTGAGTCTAGTAGTTTTCCTATGTCACTAGGTGGTAGGAAGACTTAGTTAGACGTCCGTGCTTGCTAGTTAGAGGCCCCTGATTGTTAGTTAGACTCCCCGCTAGGAGTTGATTTGGTCGTCGTAGGAGTTGCCTTAGTGGTTCCTGTCTAGCTTTGACTAGGGTAGACTTCTAGAATTCTTTGGTCTCTCGCTTGGGTTCATCGATTTCGGACCAAGCTGAACTCATTTCATCGCTGTCTAGCCCTTAGGGAGTCTTAGCGCTTAGTTCCATAATCTTTAGCTGGTTGACTGTAGGAGATTCCCGTAGATTTTCCTAAGTCACGTCCTAGGCGTATTTATGCTTTGATCATCCGACCAAATCCCTTGCCTCGATTTCCATGACCACCACGTTTCTATAATTGTTGATCCTTCGAATGTCCCCATTCGCAAAGCTTAATTTCTTTAAAAGTTATTTTTCTATTTCCCTTATTAAAGTTTTCGCTAAGTTTAAATTTTGTTTTAAACCCGCTACGTATATACTTGAATTTCTCACTTTTCGATTGAGTCAAAATTTGTAGATTTCGGAGTCTAATGATTGTAATTATAATTGCTATCTCGTAACCATTTTCTTGTCTATATTTTCGCATTTCGGTTTAAAGACTCCAATACTATTTTGGAAAATTCGATATACCATTTTCTAACTATGAGATCCATTTTAATCGCATAGCATACATACTTTAAAATCTTTCCAAGCTAAATGGAATTTCAATTGTTATATACTTTTCAAGTCACAGATGATTTCAGCTTTCAACAAATCAAAGTTATGTTCAAACATTTTCCCGACTACAGATTTTTGGAAAATTACGTTTCCGTAACCACTTCCCTTGTTCTCAATTCACATGACCACCTCATTACAATTATCCTTGATCTTTCAAATGTTTTACGTTGCAAATCTTGATTCTTCCAAAGTTATTTTCGAATGCTTTCCTTATTTGAAGTTTCACTCAATTTAAATTTTGTTCTAAACTTCTTTAAATATGTCTCCCTAAATTTCGATGGAGTTAAAAGTCGTTCTTGAATTTTGAAGATTTTTGGTCGTAATTTTAAAATTACTATCTTGTACTATTTTTCTAACAATGTATCTTTCGCAATTCGATTTTTAAACTTTATTACTATCCTGATGGTTCGATATACCGTCATTTTTCCTAACTACAAAAATTTATTTTAACCACTTATCTTACATACCTTTAGGGGTATTTTTCCAAACTGAATGGACTTCAACTAATTTTTGTATATATCAATTATAGGTTCGTCGTACTCGTACTTCAAAAGTTTTTATACCGACACGTTCTTTTGGCGAATCCTTATTTCCCTAAAAGTATCTTCGATCTTCTTCTTTCGTTAAGTTTAAATTTGTTCGAAACACTTTTGATATATGTAAGGTTTCATGCTCCTTTGCCGACTTAAATTATTTATGTTTCTAAATATCGAAACTTGTGTTGAGATTTTTAGATTAGAAGTTTATAATATTTTCAGCATATGCTTTAGCATCGATATAAATGTCTTGTCCCTTTTCATATACCAATTTCATTCTGAGCCGTATTTCTATTTTCCTAACTCGATTCATAATTTCTTTTCTTACTTGTGCCATTAAAATTTTATTCGAAAACACCTCGTGCTTACTATTAATAAAATTTTCAAGTCCCTTTGGACTTCGGCTTTTAGCAAGTCGATTTTATGCTCAACATTTTCCATATTTCAGATTTTTGTAAAAAAAAATAAAAATTACTATTTTGAAATCATTCCTGACTTAGACCCTTCATAAAACGGTTTAAAAGTTTTAATACTAACTTGATGAGTTTAAATATCCTTTTCTCTTTTCATACTACTAAGATATTATCTTTCCAACCACCATACACACTTTTAAGATAATTTCTAAAATATGACTTCAATTATTTTTATATATCGGTACCACGTTCGTTTTGCTCGTACATTAAGATCTTGTATAAAGCAATTTTGTTGGCAAATCCGGATTTCTCTAAAAGTATTTTCGATATGGTTTATTTGGGATTTCTCTTCAGTTTTTAAGACTCGGAAACCTTTAGCATGCGCTTAAATTCTCCACACTATACTTGATCTGATTTCAATCTTCGAATCTCAAAACTTTTCCAAAAATTTTAGATTGCTACCGCATAACATTTCTGACCTATGTTTTAATGTTCGAGTAAATGATTTCCTTATTCCTCATGATGATTTTATATAAGCCGATAAACCACTTTTCCCCTTATTACGTATATTCGTCTCAAACTCGTTTTCAAACAATTTGTTTCATCGACCTTTGAATATTTTTATACGAAAAGGGGGGGGGGCTCCAACTTTGAAGTATAACGGTTTTCAAACTTTTCGTATTTTAGAATATGTTATTTACACCAATTTCCATATGTCCCAATGGAGCATCATTACATCATTACACGACCGTTTTCATGCTTTTCGATCTTTCTATTCGTTACGCTTTTGATTTCAGTTTCTTCCTTTTGTCTAGCCCATAGAGCTTGTCGTTGCCTGTGTCAACCTTGTTATAGTTTGGTGGGCCCATTAGTTAAGTGGTTATGTCGTCGTAGTGTTGATTTCGTAGTGTGTATATAGTGGTATGGGTGTTGGCATTTGTATGTTGTGTGTAGGTAATTTTCTGCTTGAGTATGATGTGATATACGTATGATAACAAAATGATAATTGTGATTGGTACTACTTGTTTTATGAGATGTCGTATGCGTGTATATCAGGAGGTATACCCGACTATTGCATCTCTTAAACTTGTATGTAGTTGATGTGTTGATATGGTAATTATAAATGGATGGACATGGTGTGAAAATATGTGATACGTGGATGTGTATGCCTTGGAGTGGTATTGGTATGTGTATGGATACTGTGTTACGCATATAAATGTCCTGCTATGATTTGAGTCTCACTCAAGCTCGAGTGGGTATACTCTATGTACCTTGGTATAATTGTATGTGGTGGTGAATAGTGATGGATGATGTAGGTATGGTGTTTGAGTTGTTTGTGCTTGGTTGTGTTACGCACACGATTGTGGGTGGCTATACCAATATATAGTTATAGGACTATAGGTGAGGTGAAATATGGTGAAATATTTGCATGTATTTGAATGACAAAAAATGTGTGAAATTATTTTCAAATAAGAGAGGCTTGGTTATTTTCTTATAGTAAGTAATAAGTGTTTATTGTTGTATAAATATATTGACTATATATTTGTGATTGAAATACGTGTATGAAATTGATTGACTATAATAAGTATGAGTGTACTATGTGCGTAAAAATATGTGTGTAGTGGTAGTAATATTTGATTTCTAGTGCATGTATATATAAGCACTCGAAATGAAAGTACTTGGTTGAATTTATGATGTGATATTGGTTGAGGGTAGTTACCAGAGCGACTATATATATGTTAGAAAGTCCGAGGACGGACTTTATTCTAAGGTGGGTAGGATGTAACGACTGGTTTTTGTATGATTGGATTATCAGTGTGTTTTGCTTGTGATGGTGGGTTCTCTCCTTGTGTGGTTTCCATTTCCATAGTTCTCGCTTTCATTCATCTCGTTGAGATTTCCTAGCTTTCGTTTTCATTCCTTTTGATGTGATCTTCTAGCTTCTTCCTTGGAATCATTGAACTCGGGGTAAGTCACTCGTGACGAGCTTCATATCGATCATATCTTAGCGATAGGTTGATCCTAGAAACCTTAGAATTCATCCCGAAGCTTCGCGCTTCGAATCGACACTTTTCGTGCACGTTAGTTGGTTCAAGAAGGAGAACCAACCGACTAGATCTCAATCTAGTCGGTCGGCAATCCTTAATGGACCGACTAGTGGGCTTTGATTATAATTCTGAAGTTACTGTTTATCTTTAGTCGGTCTGAGAACATCTTTCGACCGACTAGATTGTAATCTAGTCGGTCAGCCATTGTTCTTCAACCGACTAGTTCATTGATCATCTTCCCAGCCGAGTTACTGTTTACTCTTAGTCGGTCTGCGTTGATCAACCGACCGACTAGTTCCCAAACTAGTCGGTCACCAATCCTTCTTTGACCGACTAATCAGCCCAGGAAACCCTAGTTTTGCCCTAGCCGCCACACTTTTCTATAAATACACCCCAAACGTTTTCTTCTTCTTCCTCATCACCCCAAACCCTAATTTCTCCCCCATTGAGCCCCCTTCTTCCCCAAACCATTGATCCTTCATCCCAAGCTCATCCATCATCATCCAAACCCTCATTTCACATATCCTACCTCTCCTCAACCTCAAACCCTCATCAAATCCCCAAAAGCCTCATCCAACCCCATTTCTCCAGATTTTCCCCATTTCCAGATCTGAGCCGAATCGTTCTTCCGTCGCCGTAGTTCTCGGCGTCGTTCCTCCGCTTCTTCATGGGTAGTATTCTTCCTTTAATAATCTCATAACCCACACTTGATATTTGTGAAACCCTAATAAAATGGATCATTGGAAATCGTAGGGTTCGATTGTGAATACGGATTAGTTACCATTCTAATGTTGTTTTTCCATGACAGTGATCCATTCCCGTAGATAACAAATTTGTGTGATGTGCCTTCGTTGATCGTTCTCCTCGGTGCCAGGCAAGTGAAACTTGCATCTCTTGGTTTGGGCCATGTCTTAGGCCATTACCTTGCTTTAGCGTAAAAGAGACTAGACGGTGAAAGGATAGCCGTCTAGACGCCATTGACCTAGCTTGACAACGAAGCTTGGTCTGTCACCCTCATCATGCTTGTATGTCACGTTTAATTTCAATTAACGGTACGCGTATTAACTGTTCATGTCATCCATGCATCTTTAACTGACATGTTTAATCTCAATAAACGGTACGTGAATATTGTTCATGCCATTGCATTTTGCCTGTCATGTCTAATTTTAATAAACGGTACGCGAATATCTGTTCATGCCATTGCATTTTGCCTGTCACGTTTAATTTCTATTAACGGTACGCAAATATCTGCTCATGTCATTGCATACTTGAATACTCATCGTGATTGCGTAGCAACGCTACATACTAGTGCTACTTGTTCCGGCTAGGTGCACCCCTACGCCATACTTGTTAAATACACTTTCTGGCTCGTGTTCCAGAAGACGAGCTCAACACAGCCTGCGGGCAATAGGGCACTCTCTGAGTGATCCCTTGTACATGACTACAGCCTGCGGGCAATAGGGCATCCATGTGTGGGTGATCCCTTGTACTTGTACTTGTTACTTGACAATACATGTCACAACTACCACTTGTTACTTGACGTGTTCATTTGACGTGATTTACTTGACGTGATTTACTTGACTTGTACTTGTCCGTGTTTAAACTTGCAAAACTTGTTATTCATGCCATACTTGCTACGTGCTACTTGTACTTTCCTTTACTTGTCACTTCCATGCTATATTTGCCATGTCATGCATCATACTATAACTGCTAGGTTGCTAGTTTACCTTTCTTTCTGTTTCCTTGCACAAGTCTTTTTAGACTTGCTGACATGTGCCCCTCTCTCTTTTGGGTGTCACATGTTAGACTCAGAGCCAGAGCTTGTTGCAGAGGACGTTGTGTTTGCTGTGGAGGAGTCTTGTGGACACCGGTGACTTGTTGAGTTTCCTTTATGTTTTAGGATTCCTGTTAGTTGTCGGTGCGTGGCACCTTTGTTTTGTAAGTTATATTTTGTAGGCCATGTTGGGCCTTAGACTCTTTTTCCTTTAGCCTGGTGGCTTTTCTGTGATATTGTAATTTGTTTATGGACATTTGGAGATTCAATAAAATGTCGTCTCATTTCCTTATTATCATCGTTGTTTCGTTTCTCTTTGCAAGGACCTGCCATAATAAGTGTTTTTTTACGCTTATCAGACTTGGAGCTTCACAGCTTCAAGTTTGTGCGGACCTTCTCACGTCTCGCCTCCACATTTTTGGGAAGCGGGGCGTGACAAACTTGAAGGAGTGGTGTGTTGTGTGTTGAAGACTCTCTTGGAAGAGAGGAGAAAGCCCTTTCTATTGATTGCACCAATTGCCTAGAGGATCACTCTTTAGTTCTAGGTTGGAGAGCAAGAGATCAAAGATTTGGAATTCTTAGGGCTTTGGATTTGAGAGCTTTAAACTTTAGAATGAAAGCTTGAGATGAAAACTTGGAAGAATTGGTAACCTCTCAATGGAATAGTAGAAGCCCCATTTATAGGTTTCTCAAATCCATAAAACAGTTTAGGCAAAAACTCTTTTGGAATCCGTGAGAAAATTCTCAACGGATAGAATCTGAACTCGCGACAGTCGACTGTTGAAGAAATCACAGTCGACTGTTGCACAGTCAGCAAGGGTATGTAAGAGTTCATAACGGTAACTTACCACGTGGACAGTCGACTGATGAAGCAAAGACAGTTGACTGTTAAACCAACAGGCAACTGTAATTTCTTCTACATGCGACTGGCCGAGAGATGGTAAACAGAATGAAATCTGGAAATCCTGTAAGATAACAGGACAGACGACTGATGCAAATAATACAGTCGACTGTTAATCAGAACAGGCGACTGTAAATCCTTATATAGACGACTGTCAAATACCATGAGAATTTCCAGAGAGCAGAGTCAATAAGTTGGCTCACAGACAGACGACTGTTGCAGCATACACAGTCGACTGATCCAAGGGACAGTCGACTGTATATTCAACAGTAGTCGACTGGCCGTAAAAGTCAGATCAACGAAGTTTTGGGCAAAATATAGACATACGACTGATATACAAAACACAGTCGATTGTCACAAGGACAGGCGCCTGTGAATCGTTCATCAGTAGCCTGTGCAAAATAAACAGAGAGGCCCAAAACTAGATTGTTAAAAACTTGTGCATAACATGCGACTGTCGAACAAAACACAGTCGACTGTTTTTGAGACAGACGACTGTAAAACGTTCAACAGTCGACTGTTATAAACAATCCAAGCACAATCACAAAAGAAATGGATTGGGGTCAAAGGACAAATGATCTAATAATGTCCTAAGAAAGAAATGATGATGTGTGTGAGTGCTCCATCAATGTTTTACTTCTAAGCTACATACTAGAAGAGATAAAAGAAAATTACATTGACGAATTCTCTCTTCTATCCATCGTATGAGCTTGAAGACTTCATGGAGCTTCAATCATCATCTACGATCATCCAATCCATGTCATTTGCCTTCAATCAACTTTGAGTGTCATCCATTGCAAGTAGATCCTCATAATTAGCTTAGGCAATGGATTAACTGCAAAATAGGGGATTAGTCACAAGTATTTATGTTTGCTCATCATTAACACCAAGTAGGGAGAAGTCCAATACTCAACAGCTCCATGTTCAAGCTCATTCAAGCTCATTCGTCAACAGCCCTATTCCTTCTCGTCAATCATATCTGATCCACAAATTAAAATTTTACAGACAAATTTTATATATGTACTATGGAAATCATTGTCATTTTTAAATTAACGTAAATAAAATTAAGCATCGCTATATTTCTTTCGATTCTAGTTTAACATCTCATGCACTATCATTTTCTAAAATAATGCCACATTGTTGACGATTTTGCTATTTTTAATTAATTTTTGTCATATTTACAATTTGGTCCATATTTACTTGAGATCAGTTTAGATTTAACTATGTAAAAACTCACTTGACGCCTAAATGACAGTGACGGTAAAATAAGGTCCAAATTCACAAAAAATAGCAAAATTGTCAACCATGATGTCTTATTCTATAAAATTATAGAACATACGATGTTAAACTAAAATACATGGATGTTAAATCGACGAAAATACGGTGTCAACCATGGATGTTAAACTAATATACGGTGTAATAAAATACATGGATGTTTAATCTAATTTAACCTTTAAATTGTTAGTGAAGTTTTCAACTCAATGGATGAAGGTAAAAACACATGTTCAAAAACAACATCATGCAACTCTTCTAAGATGTGATTTGTAAATTAAGTTTGTGGAATTTGTTGTTATGGCTTTTTTTGTATCGTTGGTGCACTAGTAAGGTTCTTCATGTAGAATCTAAAGATCTAAATGCATGTATTCAAACCTAATAATACAGATCTAGATATAGGCATGCTGAATCTTAAAACGTTACCTTCTCTGATTAGCGGAAGCGTACCTGAATCCATCGCTAATAGTCTGAAAGAGATTCTGACGATAACGTAATGTATGATCTTCTAGAACAGCACGAATCAACCGTTGAAGAAATCCATTGGTTTTCTCACGGTTTCTCTCCTAACGACTGGGCGTAGAAAAGACGGCGAACTTAGTTCGTGTGCTCTGGGGATCATGACCGCATATATATAGTCTAGCCTCCTTAGCCCTAGGGTTTCCAACTTGGCACATCAACGAGTTGAAGCCCACTAGCCTCTACACATAAAGGCCCACGACCTACTTGTCTCATTTAAGCCCACTCAACTAATTAAATGAGATCATGTATACAACGGGCTTTAATATGATAGTGTAGCACATATATAATTATATTTGAACATTAGCCCAACGTTGGATTAATATCCAACTATGTTGGATAAGTTTCAACAATCTCCCACTTGGGCTATATGCTAAACTTTATAATTATATTTCATTGTGCATACAATCGAATAAGATCTTAACTTACTGTCATTTCTTTAATGAGTCAAAAACAATCCGGTCCATCAATTGGATTAGTTAGGGATCAAAGAGATATTCGCTGCAGCAATTGCAGCTCAACCCATTAGTGGTCACCGTGCTAATACAAAAGAATGACATGGATTATAAAGTGGATGTGTACCATGGAAAGTACATGTAATGTGATCTAACATGTCTATTTCCAACTGATCCTCCTTAACCTTGGTGAGATCATGAATATACCAAAATCGGAGTGAAGCCGAACTGAACCAAAACTTTATTTCTGATCAGAAAATAACCTAAAGCTTAAGCTGGAGACTTAATTTTGTCTATCATATGAGCACCCAAAAGAACAAACTCCAACAAAACTGAATGTTCTTAATGAAATGATATCCATATGAGTAGCGAACTCATAAAACCTTTTGGATGACATTCTCTTAGTATAACGGATCCGTAATTACACGGTTTGTTTTGATGTGTTCATTAGACAATTATACACTTCGAATTATTGATCAACAATCTTGAAACTTGATCTATGAATATCTAAACCTTGTCGAGTTCCTGTAATTGCTAGAATATATAACTGCAGACTTTATTGCCACTAAATAAACTGTGTGGTGTTTTAATACCATCCCTAATTTGCAGCATAGTGACAAAATATGCAGATATATTTCATGATTTGGATGTCACATAACATGATATGAAATCTAAAGCCATATCAGAGGAGACTATATAAAGAGACTATTTAGATCTCTTCTAGTAGATGGCGCCTAACATAGATTTTCATACATTCTTTGCATCCAATAAATGATCATAGTCAGTATACCAAAATGATCTCAAACCCTTTTGACTACTGATCCTTGAACATGTAACCCGTTTGTTCTCCATAAATACCGTAAGACCCATTTGGCTACTGTCAAATAGTCTACTCCTGAACTTAACAATCTGCCCAACACACCTGTAATTTATGCAATAACCAAATGCATATAAAGCTGAGCATACTTTAGACTCCCTATTGGTGAGATGTATGGAATCTTCTGAAGTAAATTCTTGGGGCATTCAATGAGACTAAATTTGTCTCCCACAGAACTTAACATACGTTACCACATAGACATCATAGAAATTACATGCTCTCATAAAACTTAAGATATATAACATCATCAAACATCATCTCAAAACCGATCGAGTTGATCACTTAATGAAATTTAATATATCATTAACGATATTGAAATACTCTACTAATGCCATTATAAACCTTATAGAGTCTTTCATGAAAACTTAATAGAAAGTCTCTTTACAATTAATGCATTCTTTTCCGTATAAAGTCTTTCTGTGATACACTTTAAATCTTTTCTTAATACCCTTTTGAATTCCTTTCCATTATAAAAAAACTATTTACAATCAATAGGTTTCAAACCTTATGGTAATGAGAAAAAATTTTAAGTATCGTTCAAAGACTTTCTTAATTAATGCATTAATCCATTTAGAGATATAGAACTTTTATGACTTGATGTAAGTCAAACTTCCATCATCCTAATGTCAACCATATGTTCTTGAGAATTATAATGTAATATTTCAACAACGTACTTTTCATCTCTTTAATGGATTTTCTGAATGGCAATTAGTTATTTGAGGTGCTAGAGTTTGTCCTTATGAACAATTTCCCGAATAGGAGAAATTGCAACATTATCTTGAATTTATTGTGTCTTGAACAATGTCAGGAATACCATCCTGAACAATGCCAACAACACCGGTGGGAATATAATCCTCTTCAAGAATAATGTTGCTGACTAAATTTTTCCCCTCAAACTCAGCATCCTCAAATAGGTGTGCATTTCCTAATTCGTAAACTAACTTAATAGTGGGATTATGTAAAATCATACAAAATATCAACTTTTAAAATTATTCAACAAAACCAGAAAATCATTAGCACTGTATCCAGTTTCTGTATTAGGCTTATAAGGCCTTATCTTAGTTGGACATCTCCAAACATGCAAGTGATTCATTTGTTGAAACTTTATTAAGGGTATAAATTGCAATCAAACAAATAGCTGAATTCTAAATTGTTAATTCTTTCTTTATAACACATGTACTTAAATACAGGAATTCAATAAATGAAGCAACATTTCCATATAAATGAAGATTATAATGAACTTTTGAAGAACTAGAATAAGCTAATTTTGAATCATGAGACAACCAAATTTTCCATTCATAATTGAACAATGATAACCGAATTTGTTCAAAATAGAAATAGAAATCCAATTCCGTAAAAAATGGTTCATAATAGTCTCATAAAATTCAAATACATTCTAGCCTTTAAAAGAAATAATCTAAATTTAATTTGCTTCTACTTGAACCATCTTGCCATTGCCCATATCGATGTATCTTTCAACATCATTCTGCTCTTGGCATCTTAGGCAATCCTGCATATATATAATAATGTGAATGGTTATACCAAGATCTTTACATCACGTGTCTATAAGTACCAAATGTTATAAAAAAGAAATCAACTATAGAATTAAACCAAATTTAGCAGGATACCTTTCTTATCTTTAGTGGTTGAGATCATATGAGCACTTTCTGTCTTCCTTACTCAAGCATGTTCTCTTCTTGAACACAGTGCGAGATGAGCTCATTTAGAGACCAAGTCTCTGTCTGACAATGATAAATCATCTTGAACTGCCCAAACTTATTAGAAAGAGACATCAGAACCAAATGCACTAGTAAGTCCTCAGAGAGGTCATACTTAAGCGCTTTCAACCTTGAAGCAAGATTAAACATCTTGAATACGTGCACCCTAATATTTCACGTACCCTTATACCTCATTGAATTTAGAATTTTCAAGAGTGTTCCAATTTCACCCCTTTCATTCTTGAAAAATCTATTTTCAATATCAGAAAGGAATCCTTTAGCCGTAGTAATTTTATCTGAAATAATGCCCCTGAGATTTTCTGGAATGACATTCTTCATAAGCATTAGGCACATGCGATTTGATCTCTTACACTCTTTCATCTCCCTCTGTGAAACAGAGGTACTCTCTTTAGTGAGTGGTGGAGGACTTTGAGTCCTTAATGCCAGATCAAGATCCATGACTCCGAGGATTATCAAAAGATTTTTCTTTCATGCTTTGAAGTTAGAGCCAGTAAGTACTGGAATAGATTTGAAGTGGGCAGAAAAATTTTCAGGAATAATAGCTGAAAAAAAGAACAAGAAAACAATTGAAACATGTTTATATGAGTATTAAACAAAACTACATCAAATTCAAATTAAAGCTATTTTCCCATCTCAAGACATCCTGTACTAGCTCAGCATTTATCTTTGGATAATATATTGACTAGTTATTATTGACATCGTGTTGTTTCAATCAGACAATGACAATAATAACATGCCAAAAATAAAACTTCCTTTGGGCCGAATTAAATTTGCATGCATTGTCTCACTAATCATCACTTTGTCTGTTGCCTCAGTTGCCCATAAATTGACACAGAACGGTAAATCTTCCTTTGGGCCGATTTAGCATTCATTTCAAAGTATGCACATAAAATTCTTTTATATTTATGAAATGAAATTATTGCAAACAAGATAGCCCACTTTGGCGGGGTGATGTTTACATCAACTTATTTCAAAATATATATACATTTGCAAAATTTGAATCTATGTCGCATTCTAATACGTGAATGTATACTTTAAGTGGAAATATTCAAGTCCACTTTTATTCAAAATCAAATTTAAGGTAACCAAAATTTTCATACAAAAGTATGTATTCAACTTGTTATATTTCGAGATTAAAACTAATCTTCACAGGAAAACCCACTTTGGTAAGTTGATGATCCAATCAATCTATATTCGAAAAATATAATTAATTGTGCCAAAAATTTGAATTTGAAACTAAACTGAATTTAACACAAAATGATTACACTAAGTGGAAATATATATTAGAGCCTTTTATTCCACCTTTCAAATCATTTACATTGAGTTAAATAAATTCCATAATTTCAACACAAATTTTCTTCTTCAAAATTGGATATATAGGTGTATAAATGTGTATATGAACATACATATATAAATATACACCATATCCCATTTTATATAAAACTTTAAAATGTGTAAAATTTCTGTAAGGCCATTTACTTGATGGTCAGTGAACAAAATTCCTTAAGGCCTTTTAAAATTATCCTTGGGGAGAAATATACGTTAAAAACTTTTATTTCCTTCCGAAGAAAACATTTGAATTTTATGTTTTAATTTAAATCTAAATTTAGGCAAACTGAATTTTCATACCAAGGTATGAAGTCAACTTGTTATATATCGAAATATATATGTACTTATGCCATGAATTTAAAATTTAATTTGTTTTACCATAAAATTTATCTTTGAGGAGAAATATACATAAAAGCTTCTTATTTCCTCCATCAATCCAATTAAATTTAGTATTAGGCAACTAATCATACAACGTATGTATTTAACCGTTTACATTCCGAAATAATAATAATTTAACAGTAGAGCCCACTTTGGTGGGATTTCGTAAAAATTAGAATCATTTCGAAATGTATAAATAAATTATGCCTAAAAGAATTAAAAATGGAACAAAAATAATTTAACACACAAATTGGGCTTAAAGGAAATAAATATATACATACATAACCATTTATTTCCTCCTTTAACGAATTTAAATTCAAAATTTTAGGCACTAAATTACATACAAAGTATGTTCGTAGTTTTTTATATATCGAAATAAAAGTAACCGCCAGAATAGAGCCCACTTTGGTGTGGTTTTGATTTAATTACAATCATTTCGAAATATATGTAATTAATTATGCCTAAGAATTGAGTTTGAATCAAAACCAAATATTTTTATCACAAAAATTATACTTAAAGGAAATGTACAAGTAAAGACATTTATTTCCTTAATGGTTTCGTGTTAACATCCTCAATTAACAATCCCAAAACAATGTCCAAATGACCCAAAAATAGGGACCAAAACCAAATGGCCCAGATGCATAGCCTCATCCTAAATTTTTTTTTAAAAAAAATGCTGTTTTGGGCCTGATTTTGGCCCAAGGCCTACTAGTGTTTCTGAAACCCTAGCAGGAAGGAGCCAAGGGGGGCGGCCGCCGCTACCCCCTTCCCTCGCACCCGGCACCGACAGGGGTGGCCGGCGCCGCTGTTTTCCAACAGGGGGCGGCAGGGCGCCACCCCTTTCCTGCCATTCCCAGCGAGGGGGCGGCGGAGCCGCCCCCTGGTTTTCCGATCCACCGACGGGGGGAGCCCCCTGCCTCTGATTGCCGACTGGGGTCCGGCGGAGCGCCGCCCCCCTTTTTCCTGGGTTGCCAATGGGGGCGGTAGGGCGCCGCCCCTTCCCTGATCGTCGACCGGGGGGCGGTGGGAGCTGCCCCTCTGCAGTTTGCAGCAGGCCCCCCCCGCCGGCTGGGGGCCTGTTCTTCCGATCGGAGGGGCGCGGCAGGGCGCCGCCCCCACCAATAACAGGCTGAGGGGGCGGCAAGACCCGCCCCCTCTGAGACTCGACTGGGGGCGGCGGGTGTCGCCCCCTCTGGCCTCTATTTCCGACGGAGGGGCGGCAGGGTGCCACCCCTCTCTCTGTTCGGTTAGACAGGGGCGGCCAGGCCGCCCCTTTCTGTAACGACCCGCTCTTGGGCTCGTTACTGTTTGGAACATGTGCAAGTCCTGCTAGGCACCAATGAAGTCAATACATGCTCTGTTGCAGAAATACACCAAAATACTCATACATGGAAGTGGTATTAGCCTTATTACAAACCAGCAGCGTACATGAAAGGAAAATACAACTCGAAGTACAAATACACACCAAGCAAGCCACTCTGATACATTAAATAATAAAAATACTCTCACGCTCACACTTAGTAACCAGCGTCCTCCTGGTCAAACTCTACAGCAAACTCAGCGTCTGTAGTCCCTGTAGCAACTTCTTCAACCTGTGCTGTATCTGGCGAGACCACCACAAAAAGAAGGGTCGCCAGGATCAGACGTAACTCAAAGTAACTCTAGCATGATATTTAAAACAATAAACGATCATGGCAAAACTAGCATGGCAAACTAAAAAGTTGCGTGCGATCAATAGAGCAGAAAAGTAACATAGCAGCCTACTTCTATCAGCAATAAACAATATTAAAAAGACCAGTTACGAGATTTGATTTTTAGCTGTGTCTGATCCTACGTGACTTATAAAGGGAAGTACGATATGCAACCAAGAGTCCACCTGATATCCCGGGTTACAACAATACGGTACTGTACAATCATAACGGTACTATTCATCAAAACGATACGGTTCAATCAAAACGGTACTATTCACTGCAGATCGGAATGGTCGCTTCCGCACTTCCACAATTATAAGTTACCCCAAAAACCCACTGTGTGTGTGTGTGTGCAGGTTGCCGTACTTACCATTTACGAGTCAATCAACATTCTCACTTTTCCAATTACATCTTTCGGTTAAGCATGTCACAGAGTCCAATTCAATTTACGGTACGGTGCAATTTACCAAGTTTAGCTAACTGTTCAAGCGAAACACTTTGCTAATAAAAAGAAACTAATTTTGGCATGCATCAATATTGTTTTTAAACCCCATAGCTAGGGTACGATGAGTTACTGAATTGCCTTGTAGCGAAGGGCGCGTTTTAAAAGGCGGTCGGTGTACCTGGTTCACATGCGTTACATAACAAGTTAGCTACACAAATAAAACTTTTATAGGATAATATATAATTACGTCATTAGCTATAATAAACTAATTTATCTTATTAACAATTTAACTATACAACTTATTAAGCAAATATAACTTATTAATTAACTTAAATAACTTAACTCTTATAAAAAAAATAAATTACTTTAACTTTTAACCTCATAACAGCGATGATTTCATATGGGTAAAGTTATATAAATATCTCACCTTTATTACCTCCCTCTCTCTCTGTCTCTCCTCTCTTTCTCGTTTCTGTCTCTGTTCTTTCTTTCTTCTTTTTTTTTCTTTGGTTGCAGGGGACACACGCGGCAAGGGGGCTCGAGGCGGCGCTGCGGGCGACACGAGGGGCGGGGGCGCAGGGCCGGGGGCGGTGGCGCAGGGCCGGGGGCGGCGCGAGGCGGCTTCCGACGGGGTCAGCGGCGCACGGGGATGTCGGGGGCACGGTGGAGCAGCGGATCCGATGCAAGCGACGGCGAGGGAGGGCTCGGCCTTGCTGCGTGGAGAAGAGAGGGGAAGGAGGAGAAGATCTGAAGGGTTTTGTTGAATTTTTGTAGATATAAAAATTGGGGTTTTGATTTCTGTTTCCCTTTTACAATTTGCTTTCTGATTTCTCAATTTTGGGGAATCGATGTTGGGATGATGGATTGATGAAGAGGGGATTTGATTCAGGCTTGTGTTGATGTGGGAATGGCAGATTGATGAACGGGAGAGGGGGATTTGTCTGCAAACAATGGGGAGGGGAGATGCGGAAGCTGTGAAGGGGGAATGAATTGTGTGAGGGGCTGATCAACGCTGCAGGGACGCTGGTTTATCCTCGAAGATGGAAGGGTCAGGGAGACAGAGTTCATTAATCGGGGAAGGATTAGTCAAAGATTAGGTTTGGGATTAATGCAGTTTGGTAGGGTTTTTGACTAAAATTTTTAGGGGGATGTATTGAACGTGTTTTGGGGAAGGTAACGTGCTCAGAATGAGAAAAACGTGAGGGGGGAATTAACCAACTAATTATCTAATTGACTAACTATCACTAACTAATTAAGTAACTAATTAACCAGAGTAAAATTGGTAATTAGTAATCGTAATTCGTAATTAGTAAAATAACTTAGCTAAGGTAATTAAAATAACTATATTAACTATTTAAACTACGGTGAAAAATTTAGACGCGCTCGCGTCGACTCTACGGATAAAAACACGTAAAATTACAAGCACACACGCAATTAACCATACCTAAAAATAACGGCCGTTACATCCTACCCTCCTTAGAATAATTCCGTCCTCGGAATTATCTACAGGGCATGGAAAAGATAGGGGTAACGTTCTCGCATCTCATCCTCTCGCTCCCAGGTAGATTCACCAGTTGAGTCGTGACGCCACATCACCCTGACTAGATCAATAGTCCTGTTCCTGAAGACCTTCTGACGTCTATCTAAGATC
This sequence comes from Scilla litardierei, assembly GCA_030789695.1. Lineage (NCBI taxonomy): Eukaryota > Viridiplantae > Streptophyta > Magnoliopsida > Asparagales > Asparagaceae > Scilla > Scilla litardierei. The sequence goes on along the minus strand of CM061140.1, from coordinate 164,316,965 downwards.
TCCACTGGTTGTTGCTCGTATGTCAAGTCCGGACGAACTACGATCTCCGAGTAGTCCACGACATGACTAGGGTCACTCACATAGCGACGCAGCTGCGAGATGTGAAACACATTGTGCACTCCCTCTAAGGCAGGGGGCAATGCAAGCTTGTAGGCCACTTCTCCTACTCGCTCCAAAATATCGAATGGTCCAATGAATCGAGGACTAAGCTTTCCTCTTCGCCCAAAACGAATCATCCCTCGGTTGGGCGAAATCTTCAGAAAAACATGGTCTCCTGGTTGAAACTCTAGATGTCGACGTTTCGCATCCGCCCAATGCTTGTACCTGTCCTGAGCCAGCTGCAGCTTCTCTCTGATGGTTCGAACTACATCCACGGCTTCGGTGATTAGCTCAGGACCAACCAACTCTCGATCTCCTACATCATCCCAGCTCAAGGGGGATCAGCACTTCCTCCCATACAGTGCCGCAAAAGGCGCAATACCGATGCTAGACTGATAGCTATTGTTGTATGCAAATTCCACCAAATAGAGATGGTCTTCCCATGATCCTTTGAAGTCCAGCATACATGCCCGCAGCATGTCTTCAAGTATCTGAATAGTACGCTCTGACTGTCCATCTGTTTGCAGATGGTAAGCCGTACTAAAACTCAAGTGAGTTCCCAAGCTCTCCTGGAGGCTCCTCCAGAAACGAGATGTGAATCTGATGTCTCTGTCCGAGACAATACTGAGAGGTACTCCATGCAGCTTCACAATCTCATTCATGTACTTCTTGGCCAAAACTTCTGTAGACTGACCCACTCGGAAAGGAATGAAGTGCGCTGTCTTGGTCAATCGGTCTACGATCACCCAGATAGCGTCATTCTACTTTGTACTCTTGGGTAGTCCAGTCACGAAGTCCATCGTGATGTGCTGCCACTTCCACTCAGGAATGGGCAATGGCTGTAATAAGCCGGCAGTCCTCTAATGTTCAGCCTTCACCTGTTGGCACACAATACACTTCGCTACGCTTCGTGCGACGCTTCTCTTCATGCCATGCCACCAGTAATGCTGTCGTAGATCCTGGTACATCTTGGTACCTCCAGGATGTACGGAGTATGGAGAACTGTGAGCTTCCTCCAATAGTTCGTCTCTGATGGCGCCAGACGGTACACAGATCCTGTCTTCAAACCTTAAGGATCCATCTGCATGAATCTTAAACTCTGGCCTTGATTCGGGTTCAATATTACATATTTAACCCCCCATTTAGCTCTATGTTGTGCTCATATGATGCTACATTGTTCTCTAATTCATACGTATTTTCTACACATTTATTTATTAGAGAAAACACACTATTTGAGCACAAAATAGCATTTAACGACGTATTTCTGCACATTTTATATTTTTCCTAGCTTGGTCTCGATCTCACGATTCCAACGACTATTTATTTGTATTTTTCTGAGATCTGTGCTAATTACTGTGTATTTTTGAATGCAAAATACCAATAAAAAGAAGAAATTAAAGCTTGCACGAATCTTGGCGCACGACGTGGCGCGTATCCGACGTTCTCCCGCCTCATCCAACGGCCCTCAGCGTTCGGGTGACGCGGCTTACTCTCAGCCGCACGATCTTCATCCTACGGCCCGCGATCGCCCCCAAATCGATCTCGCAGAGCGCATAAGCGGCGCCACGTGGCGGCAATCGGGCAGCTCCCGCTCGAATCCAACGGGCGAAACAAAGAGCGACGCAGCGTTATCATCCACCGTTCGATTTCAATCGAACGGACCAACTTTCGCCTGCTCGAACGCAAGCAGCGCGAAATTCCGGGACGCGTGGCGTGATCTGCTGCGACGACCGCTCGATCGAACGGCTGCCAACGACGACGAACGTGATGCGGATTCAAGCGTAAGCGGATCCGTAAGCGAGGCGAAAGAAGCGGGATTTTGAGCGACGTGGCGAGATATAGGCCATCTGATTACGATCCAACGGCCAGAAATAATTCGAGCTGAAATCGAAGAGCGGAGCGGGTCTTGCGCGACTTTTGATGCACACGTGGCTCCCCCACGTTCGATCCCGCTTGGATCAACGGCCCAGGTTTGATCCGATCGAGATCTACGGCTGGGATGAGTTCGGGTGCGGGTTTTGCAACCCGTTAAGCAACTTAAACCTGCAAGCCTATTATTTAAGCGTATTCTGGGGTTTTTGGGGGTATTCAGTCAGATTTTGGCGTATTTTGAGCGTATTGGAGGCTCTAGGAGCCGTATTTCGCCAGGGAAAAATTCTGTAAAATTCCAGAGGCTTGTTTTATTATTTCCAAAGAGTTTGAAGTCTTTTCAAGGAGATTTGGTGATATTTTCTTTAACTCAAACCCCATATTTTGGTGTTTTCTATTGTATTTTGCTATGAACTTGAAGTATTTGGCTATGAAACTTGTTTACTATTGCATTATGAGTAGCTAAATCTCTGTTGTACATGGTATGACGTAGTTAGGGGCTATGATTTGTGTTTATTTGGTTGTATTCCATGTGCTAAATCGTTAAACGTCGTTAAAGTTGTGATCTTTGTTCTTAAATCGCCTTTTTCATCTTCCAAAAGAAGTGATTAAGTTGATGATCGCCCCAAAAGGGTGAGATTTGATCTCCCCAAAAGGGAGTTTCATACTGTAGTTTTGATCTCTCCAAAAGAGAGTTTCATATCATATTATAACTTTAGCGACGATCTTTTTGAATATTGTGTTTGAACCCCCAAAAGGGCATCTTCCGATGAATTGCTCCCAAAAGGAGAATTCATTGAGTTATATTGGATATTTTCCCGGTGAATTGCTCTCAAAAATAGAATTCATTATGATATATTCATCAACCAAATTAATACGAATCATTGATCCTAACGAACCCATACCATGTGCATACTTTTTATAGGTATTTTCATACATGAATTTCTTTGTTCACACATCACCACCACGCACTTTCACACCATCGCCATCATCATTGAAGTGGTTAGTTTCTTTCCGTAGGATTTCTATTTGATTTAAATTGTGGTTGCAACAGATTTCTTCCAGTGGATTCGACATCTGGACTCCCAGATTTTACTACTTGAACGGACTCTTGCGCTTGAGAGAAAGCACCTTTTCGGAGCCCACCAGGCCTCTGGCCTGCTATCACCAAATCTTTGATCTTCCGTAGCTTCTCATCATCCATCTGAGCATTTTTAATCATCTCTACCAAAGTTGATTGGATATGCATGCCCATCAAAGATGCAAACATCCCTGGGAAAATCACTTCTATACCCATGTCTCGGATCTCTTGTTGTAATCTCCACTGAGTCGTAAGGGTCATCACTGCTGGTAGGCGACTCAATGCATCAGGTACAACATTGACTTTCCCAGGATGGTACTGAAGGTCAATGTCATAATCCGCCATGAGCTCTATCCATCGTCTCTGGCGTATGTTGAGCTCCTTCTGGGTGAATAGATACTTCAGACTCTTATGATCCGAGAACACCTTCACATGCTCGCCTAATAGGAAATGCCTCCAAATCTTCAATGCAAAAATCACTGCCGCCAACTCAAGATCATGAGTGGGGTAGTTCTTCTCATGGATCTTCAACTGCCTGGATGCATAGGCTACGACTCGACCGTGCTGATGTAACACGCATCCAAGTCCTTTACCAGATGCATCACAGAAGACTTCAAATCCTCCTGATCGGTCTGAAATGATCAAAATAGGTGCAGTCGTCAACCTCTTCTTCAGCTCCTGGAAAGCATCCTCACATGCTTTCGACCAAACAAACACAACATCCTTTCTTGTTAACCGCGTCAAGGCTCCTGCGATCTTTGAGAAGTCTTTGATAAACCTCCGGTAGTAGCCAGCGAGTCCTAAGAAACTTCGAATTTCGGTCACCGTTCGGGGAACTGGCCAGTTTTGAACATCTGCTACTTTTTCAGGATCAACAGCAATCCCTTCTCCAGACACTATGTGGCCTAGAAACACCACTTTGTTCAGCCAGAACTCGCACTTGCTAAGTTTGTCATAAAGCGGGTGTCTTCTCAGGGTCTCGAGAACCTTCCGGAGATGCTCTGCATGCTCTACTGCATTCTTCGAGTAGATGAGAATGTCGTCGATGTAGACTACTATGAACTTGTCCAAGTATTCATACAATACTTGGTTCATGAGCCTCATAAATACCGCGGGTGCATTGGTCACACCAAACGGCATTACTAAGTACTCATAATGTCTGTATCTGGTCCTGAATGCAGTCTTTGGAACATCTTCGTCTTTCACCTTCACTTGATGGTACACTGTCCTCAGATCCAGCTTCGAATAGACGCTTGATCCACCGAGCTGGTTAAAAAGATCGTCGATGCGCGGTAGATGGTACTTATTCTTCACGGTGACTTTGTTCAGCTCACGGTAGTCAACGCACATACGAAGGGATCCATCTTTCTTCTTCACCAGCAATATAGGAGATCCTCAGGGAGATACACTGGGTCGTATCCATCCCTTCTTTAAAAGCTCATCTAGTTGGGTCCGCAATTCTTCTAGCTCAGATGGTGCTAAACGATATGGTCCCTTAGATATTGGTTGAGCTCCTGGCATTAGTTCAATGGCAAATTTGAGAGTGCGATCCGGAGGCAAACCTGTAAGGTCGTCTGAAAACACATCCAAGAACTCTCGAACTACTTCTGGTATCTCGGGCTCAGCTTCCATTGCGGCTGCTACTGCTTTGGTCGATCTGGCTCTGTACTCTACTGGGCCTACCGATCTGCTTCCGCTAATGAACTCGAATTTTGGATGATCAGGAATCTCGAAGACTACCCTCCTTCGACTACAGTCGATGGTGGCATGGAAAGTTCCCAACCAATCCACCCCGAATACAGCATCAAAATTCGGAATATCTATCATCATGAAGTCAGTAAATAACGCTCGCCCACAAATAACCACTGGGCATTGGGGATACCCACAGGTCGTCTTTATCACTCCGCCACCTGTGTTGACGTTCCAACCGGATGCTAAAGGTTTGACAGGAATAGTGTGGGTGCGAACGAATCGACTAGCTAGAAAGCAGTGTGATGCTCCCGAGTCGAACAAGGAGAGGGCGGGGTTCCCAGCTACTAGTATGACACCTAGCTTATAAACACTAATCTAAGCAACCAATGCTAATGAAAGAAATGAATTACGAACTATGCAAGAAATATACATGTGATTACTTCACCGGTAGCCTAAGCCTCTTCGACGGTCATGGTATAAGCCTGTCGTTTCGGTGGTGGCTGCTGCCTTGCTTGCTGAAATTGCCTCTGCTGTGGAGGTAGAGGTGGACGCTGTGGAGCGTTCCCAGTCGGGATAGCACGAGGAGCTGGGGCTGGAGTTGTAGCACGTGGCTTAGAATGTGGACAATCCCTCACCATGTGTCCTGACTCTCCGCAAAGCAGACAAAGGCCTAAAAGAATTCCCGTTTTTATGTGCTCACATCGCAAGTATCCACTATGGATACTTCTTTGCGTTCTCTCACCGAGAAATATGAGAACACATTAGGCCGAATTAATAAATTCAATAAGGGTAAGGACCATTTGGATAAAATCCTAAGTGACTTACTTCCGGCCAATCACCACATTGGCTTGGGGTATACGATGGGAAGTTCATCCAAATTGGCCACTACTTTTGTTAGGCCAACTTCCGGTGCTTCGACGAGTGGTAGCAAACACTCTATTGGTAGTTCATCTACCAATGGTGCTTCCACCTCGTCCACACCCTCTTTCGGAAAGAAACCCACTTTGGGTGGACCTCCAAAGAAGGGGCATGCCTACATGTACACCAATACCATGCCACGTAGGAACACACGCCCTACTCCACCGGTTCACACATATGATGATTTTTATGCCACACATTCACGGGCACGTGCACACCATGTGAGACACCCTCACGCACGTGTTCCCTCACATGCATATGTTCACCCACAACATCATATGAATAATTATCCATATGCACCATTTCATCATGTTCCTTATGCCTATCCACGACATGCATCACGTAGAAATCAACAACGCATGCATGCTCCCAATAGGATGAAGGCTCCCAAAATATTCTCAATTTGGAGCCCAAAGGACACTTCCATGAATGAAAAACAAGTTTACATGAATGCTTATTTTTCGGATGTTGTGCATAGTAGAAATTATATGGGGAAGTCAAAGTCCAATTGGACTTGGCTTCCAAAGGTCTAACCTTTGAGGACCCAATGACCTTGGGTACCATAAAATGATATGATTATCTTTAGGTACTCAAGAAAAATAAGCGGAGCAACAAAGTTAAATTTGGCTCCAAGGATGGATGGATACTCGATAGCGGGTGTTCAAAACACATGACGGGCGATGCTCAATTGCTTTCCGGAGTGGTGCCCATTGCTAATGGGAACCGGGTAGTCTTTGGAGGCAACGAGAGCGGAACCATCGTCGGTGTTGGTAAAGTGGGTAACCCATCTAAACCCTTAATTAGTGATGTTTATCTAGTTAATGGTTTAAATCATAATCTTATTTCAATAAGCCAACTTTGTGACAAAGGTTACAAAGTTAGCTTTGCGAAAGGATTGTGTCATATTTTGAATGATAATAATAATTTATTATTTTCCGGCACACGCCATATAGATATTTATATTTTGGATCTTTCTAAGTCTTATGAACAATGTCTCGTTGCCAACTCAAGTGAACAACACTTATGGCATCGACGCTTTGGACATGTAAACTTTGGAACACTTTATAAGCTTTCAAAATTAAATTCCATTAAAGGTTTTCCGAAGCTCGTTTTTGAAAAGAAAAGTTTTTGTGATTCTTGTCAACGTGGCAAGCTTCCTAAATCTTCATTTAAACCTAAGAAAAGCATTTCTACTAAACGGCCACTAGAGCTATTACATCTAGATTTATTTGGGCCAACTAGAGTTGCTTCCTTAGGAAATGCAAGATATGGACTTGTCATCGTAGATGATTATTCGAGATTTACATGGGTATTTTTCTTATGTAATAAAAATGAAGCTTTTGAAAACTTCACAATATTTGTGAAGAAAGTACAAAATCTCATCGGAACCACCATTGTCACTATTCGTAGTGATCATGGGGGTGAATTTGAGAATGAGTCTTTCTCAAATTTTTGTGATGATCTTGGAATTACTCACACGTTTTCTTTCCCTCGCGCACCCCCTCAAAATGGTGTTGTTGAGAGGAAGAATAGAACGCTTGTGGAGTGTGCTCGCACCATGCTTGATGATAGCCATCTTGGCCATCAATTTTGGGCGGAAGCGGTACACACCGCTTGCTATGTGTTTAATAGAATACTTTTGAGGCCCGGCACCAAACAAACTTGCTATGAATTGTTGTTTGACAGATTGCCTCAAGTTAAACATTTTCGTGTTTTCGGTGCAAAATGTTTTATTAAAAACACGTATGAAAATTTGAACAAGTTTGATCCGAGATCGGATGAGGGGATATTTGTTGGGTATTCCTCACGTAGCAAAGCCTACCGGATATACAACAAAAGATCCTCTACGATCGAGGAATCACTACATGTCTCTTTTAATGAGAATTTTACTACTTGTAGAATTTCTAATGATGATGATTCTATGGATGTTTTATGTGATTCGTTTGATAATTCTAAGTCTAATGATTCAATTGATTCTATTGATACTAACCCAACTAATGAGGTTGTTGAGAATGTTCCTAGTGATCAGGGAATTCCCAAACGGCTTCATACGGTTCGTGACCACCCCCATGAGCAAGTTATTGGCAATATTCATGATAGAGTCAAAACAAGATCGCAAGTCCACTACTTCGCCAATTGTGCCTTTGCCTCATCGATAGAGCCAAAGAATATAGTTGAAGCGTGCGAAGATAGTGCTTGGATCCTTGCCATGGAGGAGGAACTCATTCAATTCGAGAGGAATGAAGTATGGGAGCTTGTTCCTTTGCCATCGAAGAACCACACCGTCATAGGGACAAAGTGGATCTTCAAGAACAAAACCGACGAAAACCAAGTCGTCGTCCGGAACAAAGCTCGGTTAGTAGCTCAAGGCTATCGACAAGAGGAAGGTATCGATTTCGAAGAATACTTCGCTCAGGTAGCTAGATTAGAATCAATTAGATTGTTATTGTCTTTTGCATGCCATAAAAATTTCAAGTTATTTCAAATGGATGTTAAAAGTGCATTTTTAAATGGAGATGTTGTTGAGGAATTTTACGTTTCTCAACCTTCGGGCTTCGTAAATGAAAAATTTCCAAATCATGTTTTTAAACTAAAGAAAGCTCTTTACAGTTTGAGACAAGCTCCTCGAGCTTGGTATGATCGCCTAAAGAATTTTCTTTTGGATTTGAATTTTAAAATGGGAGAAGCCGATTCAACACTTTTTGTTAAGCATGCGAATAATGATATTTTATTAGTTCAAATTTATGTTGATGATATCATTTTCGGTGCTACTAACTTCACTCTTTGCAAAGAGTTTTCTAATGTTGTGAAGGAACAATTTGAGATGAGCCACATGGGCGAACTCAAATATTTCTTAGGTCTCCAAATTTGCCAATTGAACGATGCAATCTTCATTCACCAAACGAAATACACGGTGGAGTTGCTAAAGCGATTTGGAATGGAGAATGCCTCCGGGAAAAAGACTCCTATGAGCACTACAACGCATCTTGATAAAGATACGGGCGAAAAAGATGTAGACATTCGTCTATATCGAGGTATGATAGGAAGTTTACTTTATCTTACCGCAAGTAGGCCCGATATTATGTTTGCCGTTTGTATTTGTGCTCGTTATCAGTCTCAACCTAAGGATTCTCACTTAGTAGCGGTTAAACGTATTTTTCGCTATCTAAGTTACACTTTAGATTTTGGATTACTTTATCCGAAATCTAGCACATATGAGTTAGTCTCATATAGTGACGCTGATTATGCGGGATGCAAATCCGACAGGAAAAGTACTAGTGGCACTTGCCATTTTCTAGGAAATTCCCTTGTCTCTTGGTTTTCCAAGAAGCAAAATTCGGTATCACTTTCAACCACCGAGGCGGAATACATTGCCGCCGGTGCCGCTTGTGCCCAGGTTCTTTGGATGAGACACACACTAAAGGATTTTGGTATTCATTGTGATACTAGCCCTATCATGGTGGATAACCAAAGTGCTATTTGTCTTTCAAAGAATCCGGTGCACTACTCCCGATCTAAACACATAGATGTCCGACACCACTTTTTAGATGATCATGTTGCTAAAAAGGACATCATTTTAGTGTACGTTGAAACCCAAAAGCAAATCGCCGATATTTTCACGAAACCCCTAAAGGAGGACTCCTTTGTGCGGTTGCGTCGAGAATTGGGGATTATGGGTGAATCCGAGATATAGGATTCATGTTTCATTCAATTATCTTGCATGCTATAATATTTCACAATATTTCGTCATGCTAGACTTATTGGATTTTTCAGGATTTTATGTGATTTTTTTTGAATTTATGCTCGAATTCATATTTGAATGTCGTATTTGAGATTTTGATGTTTAATGGGGTAGTTTAGATGATTTTTGAGAGGATTGCGATGTATCGTCCAAGTGTATTGAGGAGAGAACTTATTTGTCAATTTTTGGAATCATCTAGTCGGTCTCAGTTCATCAACCAACTGACTAGATTTGCATCTAGTCGGTCAGCTAATGAACTCAGACCGACTAGCTCATTCTCTAAACTTTTGGACTCCTTTAGTCGGTATCAGTTCAATCTCCAACCGACTAGATTCGTATCTAGTCGGTTAGTAAAAGAACTCAGACCGACTAACTCAAGCTATTAGGATTTCCTCTCCAGCTTAACTCCTTAGTCGGTTCAAGTTCACGTATCAACCGACTAGATTTCGTTCTAGTCGGTCAGTATTTGAACGTAGACCGACTAATTCTCGTTCAGGAAATCTTCGACTGGTCTCTGTTTCCACTTAGTCAGTTCAAGCTCGTTAACCGACCGACTAGATCGTCATCTAGTCGGTCAGCGTTTGAACTTAGACCGACTAAGTGCTCAGGGGCAGTCACGTCTTTTCGCGATTTCGACCGACCTAATCCCAATCTGATCGATTCTTTCTCATTTTAGTCGGTCTCTTCTTCCCTCCAGCTCGAAAACCCCCAAACCGCAGCTCGTGACTCTTCGACTTCTGTCGATCTCCGGCCACTTTTCCGTCCAACCGCCGCCGTCGATCTCCCTCCCCTAGGTATATCTCCTCCTCCTAGGTCGTTTTCGAGTTCTAGGGCTTCATTTCTTCTCTTAGGGCTTGATTTTGTCGATTTAGGGTTTCAAACTCCCTCTAGGGTTTGATCTTGCCTTAAGCCTGTTTCGATTTCACTTTCTAGGGTTTGTGCTTAGTTTGTTTGATCTTTTTCTATCGATTGATTGATCTCGTTGTGCCACGAACATGGCAAAGACGAGGATTCCTATCACTCCCTCTGGGGCATCCCCCATGACCGTAGGGCCATCTAACCCGAGGAATCCTTTTAAGCCCAAACGCCGTGCTAAATCAACCCAAGCTTCTCCGTCTTCGCCTCCTCTGAAGAAGCAGAGGACGGCGACCGTCAAACCCGATAAACATTCTAAGTCTAGAAAGCCTATACTCCATACCCCCTCTACTCCTCCTGATTCCGATACTGAGTTTAGACCCGAGGATGAGTCTGGCCATAGGGAACCCACTCCTCCACTTCGTCCTAGGACTCGACAGCCTAAGGGAAAGGGCCCAATGCCAGCTGGTGGTGTTGACATATCGTTGTGTCGCGACGACCCTATGTGTCTAGCGGCCTACAACCGTATTGAGCACTGCCTGATGCTATTGGAGCACTATGTTCAGTTTTCCGACTTCCTTGGCTTAGCTGATCTCCTATCCTATAGTGGGCTCCTAGACTACCTTCGATTCGACCCTAAGGCGAACCCTCGACCCTATCCTCGCCTGGTCAAACTATTCTATGCAAATCGTGTCCGGGGCCACTACGATGAGAGCCACTCCATCGAGACTACTGTCTTGGGGACTCCTATAGTCCTCACGGCAGAAATCTTGGGGGAGTTGCTTGGTTGTTCATCGTCTGGTCTCCTCCCGTCTGACATCTCAGTTGATGATATCTCCTCTTTGGATCAGTCTGTTCTAGCTGATATCTTCCATGTGATCCCTCCTGCCTTCATTGGTGTTCCATCGAAGTCATTTAAGCCAAATGCATGGGTGCTCAATCTCATTCTGAAGTCGTGCTTGCTTCCCAAGTACGGCACATCTTCTCTGCCATCCCAGCCGTTCCTCAAGTTGATTTACGCTCTATTCTTGGGTTGCGAGATTAATTGGGCTCGCGTAAGATGGACTCTTTCGAGTGTGTTTGCAAGACCACTAAATCTGCGCATATCCCTTATCCTTGTCTATTGACTTTGGTGTTCCGTCATTTTCGCGTGCCTTTGCCTCCTGACGATGAGCGTCCTCTTGGTCCTCCACTGAACGCGACGGCCGTAAAGAAATCTCTTGCGGCACTCCGTCACGTGCAGCGGATGACTCCTTCTGCATCCCAGGCCACATCTTCAGCTGCTGCAGCCCCTCCTCCTAACACCACTCTAGATGATATCGTTCGCTTACTTCGTCGTCACGAGTCTCGTTTGGCTCGTACCGAGGAGGTTGTGTGCCGTATGGCTAGTTTGATGGGTATTCAGCTTCCTCCTCCTGTTTCTGAGGATGAGGAGATGGACGATGAGGATATCGATGAGCTCCTTGGTTCTCCTGCTCGTGGCACTGAGGCCACTGCTGCTGCTGCTACCACATCTGCTCCTGGAGCTGCCACCTCTTCCGGTGCTCCAGAGACTTCTGCGCCAGTGGATCAGACCTCTGATGCTGCTGCTGCTGCTCCTGCTGACGTCCCTGATCCATTCGTACCTGCTGATGTTCCTGTTGATACTTCTGCAGTTGAGCATGCTGTTGCTGTCTCCACTCCAGCCCCGACGATTGGTTGGCTCGGAAAACGCGCAAGTGCACGCCTTCCACTCCCAAGCGTAGGAGCGTCAATGCAATATAAAAATAACCGGCGAGTACCGGGTCGGATCACAGGGACAATTCGTTCTACGTTCACAAAATTGATCGATAATGAAAAATAAAGTGTTTTACAACAATCTCAATTAACAGTGGATGAGTGGTAAAAGTGTGGTGAAAAACGTGAGGAAACTAAAATCCTATCCTACGCACTAGGGGTTGAGAGCCGAATCGGCAAGTAACGAGGAGGACTCATGTGGTGTGCATGTGAATGAGGCAGTGGGCGCAAGAAATCATCCCCAAATATAACTCAATTGATCTCCCGGCTAAGGGAGCTCAATCGGAAAATACAGCATTTCATCGAACAAGTGGGGTGCAATAAGTAGTGAATGAAACACATGTGAGTAATAGACAATAAGCGCATTAGAGAGGGTCCGCTAGGATAATCCTCTTCTTGGATTTCCCCTTAGGGTTCCAATAAACAAAGCTAACTCAAGTTTCATACACTAATTTAGAAAATAAAATGTGCTAGAGATGAATTTTACAACCCAAGCAACCAACAATCACCAAACACAATTACACAAGAGAGATCTAGACATTCATAATGAAAAAGGAGACGTTTTTACTCAAAATCAATCATCCAATTACAATGTAAAACCCTAAATCAAAACACAAGAAGTTGGAGAAATTTCACCCAAGTGTCACTCCAAGATGGAAATCCTCCTCTCCCAAATGCTCCTCCAAGCTCCAAGCTTCATCCATGGCCTCCTCCCCTAGCCAAGCCCTTTGGGGAAGAAGAACCCCCAAGAAAAACAGCAAGAAAAACAAAAAAAACGCAGCTCCCACACCCAAAAACGTCTTCAGCCCAGGAAATAACAGAACACAATTCATTTCAGGCCCCTGCTCTATTTTTCTTCTTCTTTTTTCAATCAAACCCGAAATCCGGGCCCAAAAAAAATATCTCTGCAAACCGGGGGGGCGGGATTAAATTTTCCGCTGTATATTTTTTTCTTCTTTCCAGAATTTACAGAAATGCCATTTTAGCTCCAAAAATCTCCAAAAAATAACTAGAAAATCCTAAAAATTCTGGAAAAATTCCAGAAAATCCAAAAAAATCCCAGGAGCACCTGAAAAATAGGAGAAGTGGAAATTAGTCCATATGATGTGAAAATAAATATAATGACTTATATAACCACATATTGACTTCCAAAAATCATATAAAATAACCCATTGCTCAAATAATTCTCAAAATTTGTCAATATGATCAAAATAATACCAGGAGCATGTGAAAAATAGTAGGAAGCCAATAAGTACGATAAAAACCGTATTTTGTGCCAAGAATGAGAGTAACCCTAAAATTGATATGAAATGAAAATATACCCAACAGAGCACGATTAAGTGTAATCTTTAGCACAAAATGAGGATAGTTAGGGGGTATAAATATACACTTTTTACTCCGAATCACACCCCCCAACTAGCTTTTTGCTAGTCCCTAGCAAAATATGCGATAAATTCGGATTAAATTGAAAAACATGCACCAACTTCACGATGTCATCATGGCATACTCCAAAATGGGATTTCCAAATGATTCCAAAGCCAATATACCCAATGTATGTAAATAAACAACAAATGATACTCCCCTCGATCCAATTCAACGAAAAGTGAAGTAATAAGCACCGTATCACACGTATCGGGAAATATCACGATGTCAAAATTTCCAATTTTCAGGAAAATGACCAAAACAAAAAAATTCCTCTAAGTTGTGGGAGATGAGATTGCATCACTCATGTGGCTTATTCTTTCATTTTTTCATTCATTTTTCTTTTCTTTTCCTTTTTTTTGTTTTTTTTTGTTTTTGATATTTATGTTTTGCATTCACGCGATAACGCCATAAATGCAAACACCAGCACATTTGCATACACGCGATGACGCTATATATGCAAATGGATGGAGTGATCTCCTAAATCTCATTTTTGACGTCCTCCCCAATGTTTCGTAGGGCACCGGCTACTCAATTCGATTAGAAAGAATCATTCACTTATACTAACTTTTTTTTTCATTCCAACATGAATTAGCAACTCATCCACCCACTCCTAAGAGAAAAACAAAGCATGCACAATTGGCCAAATCCAATCCAATTAAAAACTACACCATTCATCCCAACACATGCAATCACTTACACCAAACTTTTCTCAAATTATCTCAAAGAGAGTATCACAACATATGAAATAGTTTCATACATGGCATATTAGCATTCGACTCCAAAATGGAAAAGAAATTAACACATGCCAATCCAACATCAAAAAGTTGATACCAAAATGATAATCCGAAAAAATTGCATGACATGAAAGCATGTAGGGACTAAGCACAAAGCAAATGGCGTATGGACGAGAAGGCCAAATATGATATGCAATGAAATTCAATGGGTGATGGAGAAAAATGGAGGTATCTCAAAAAAAATTTAGGTCAAAATCCTAACAAACCTAAAGATTCTAACACTCTCCCCCCAACTTAAAATAAGCATTGTCCTCAATGTTGGGAGAGTACTAGATCTCGGCAAAAGATCCTAGAAAAGAGAAAAAAATACGAAAGCAAACATGCAAAAGCAAACTAACTAATTTTTTATTTATTTACACTACTTAAAGGAAAGAATACACCTTAGCAAATGGCGGATCCAAAATTTCCATCGGCGGTGGCAATTGTTCCAACGCTCCTTTCATTTCCTCCGCCAATGCTCCTTGGCCAAACGTGGCGGCGGCCACGTACACAACCCCAAGCATCTCCTCAAAGTGCGTACCTATATAAGAAAGGAGACGGGTTGTGTAAGAAAGAGATGGGGACACATTCCCAAAAAAAGACATCCACACATAATCATCAATATAGATAACGGAATGAAAAGTATGATGAATGTGTGAGAAAACTCCCTGGATGGTTGAATATGATGTGGTTTGAAGCTCATCCTCGCAGCATTCAATATCAATCGGGGGAGGAAGTGCTATCTCCATAGAAACTACTGAAGGAGAAGGAAGCTTGGGATCCATAATAGCATGTGGTATAAACTCATCCTCGCTTGCCTTTCCTTCGGCCGCATCAATACAAGAACAATCCTCCTCGCCCACTTCACTCCCAAGTGTGCGCACGATCGGCTCCTCTATCTCCACCATGTCAACAACTAATTCTTCAACAACTATTTGACACGGCCCAGCAGAAATAGTAGGTGCCAACAAGACAATTTCCTCCACCCGCTCAACCAACTCCTCCATGCCAACACTTGGTTTCTCAACTACTACTTGGCATGGGACACTCAATTCTTCAATTACCGGTGGGGTGAGATCCAAAAGATCTTCTTCATTCGGGGCTTGGTGGACCAAAACTTCATGTCTTGGCTCATTTGGAGTCGCAACCAATATGTGATCTTCCTCCTTATAGGACTCCAAATAACACCAAGCCGCATTCTCATCCATGTCCAAAAAGTGACCGTTGTCCAACAAATCCACAAAATCATGCGTCTCCGGAAACAGACCATCTAAGAAGAACCCAAGAAGACGCACCCTGTCAAATCCATGATGTGGACAACCGTACACCAACTCTGAAAATCGCGTCCAAGCCTGAAAAAATGTCTCACCGATGCGCTGACCAAAGTTCACAATTCTTCCTTGCCATGTTTTGGTCCTGTAAGATGGAAAAAACTTCATACAAAATTTTAGCTTTAGTACAGGCCAAGATGGAATAATATGAGAGATATAAACTTTAAACCAATTTAATGCACTACCATCCAAAGAATAGGGAAAGAATTTAAGATAAAACTTTTCTGCACATGTGTTCCCATCAAAATGAAGCTTGCAAGCACTCTCAAACTTCTTAATATGTAGGTAAGGGCTATCCGCATCCTTACCGAGGAATCTCGGTAGGGATTTGGTCACCCGCATGTCAAACCCAAGAGAGTTTGAAGTACTTGCCATTTTTGAAAAAAAAGCAAAAACAAACAATCAAAAAGACTCAAAAAAAGCGTAAAATAAATAAGGATAAACAATAAGTGAAAGATGAAGAATCGAAAAAGACTCACACTAAAAGATAGTAGTATCACACTAAAACTTTCAACATCGATCAAAAAATGATAATAATAGAAACCGTTGTCCCCGGCAACGGCGCCAATTGGTTGGGCTCGGAAAACGCGCAAGTGCACGCCTTCCGCTCCCAAGCGTAGGAGCGTCAATGCAATATAAAAATAACCGGCGAGTACCGGGTCGGATCACAGGGACAATTCGTTCTACGTTCACAAAATTGATCGATAATGAAAAATAAAGTGTTTTACAACAATCTCAATTAACAGTGGATGAGTGGTAAAAGTGTGGTGAAAAACGTGAGGAAACTAAAATCCTATCCTACGCACTAGGGGTGGAGAGCCGAATCGGCAAGTAACGAGGAGGACTCATGTGGTGTGCATGTGAATGAGGCAGTGGGCGCAAGAAATCATCCCCAAATATAACTCAATTGATCTCCCGGCTAAGGGAGCTCAATCGGAAAATACGGCATTTCATCGAACAAGTGGGGTGCAATAAGTAGTGAATGAAACCCATGTGAGTAATAGACAATAAGCGCATTAGAGAGGGTCCGCTAGGATAATCCTCTTCTTAGATTTCCCCTTAGGGTTCCAATAAACAAAGCTAACTCAAGTTTCATACACTAATTTAGAAAATAAAATGTGCTAGAGATGAATTTTACAACCCAAGCAACCAACAATCACCAAACACAATTACACAAGAGAGATCTAGACATTCATAATGAAAAAGGAGACGTTTTTACTCAAAATCAATCATCCAATTACAATGTAAAACCCTAAATCAAAACACAAGAAGTTGGAGAAATTTCACCCAAGTGTCACTCCAAGATGGAAATCCTCCTCTCCCAAATGCTCCTCCAAGCTCCAAGCTTCATCCATGGCCTCCTCCCCTAGCCAAGCCCTTTGGGGAAGAAGAACCCCCAAGAAAAACAGCAAGAAAAACAAAAAAAAACGCAGCTCCCACACCCAAAAACGTCTTCAGCCCAGGAAATAACAGAACACAATTCATTTCAGGCCCCTGCTCTATTTTTCTTCTTCTTTTTTCAATCAAACCCGAAATCCGGGCCCAAAAAAAATATCTCTGCAAACTGGGGGGCGGGATTAAATTTTCCGCTGTATATTTTTTTCTTCTTTCCAGAATTTACAGAAATGCCATTTTAGCTCCAAAAATCTCCAAAAAATAGCTAGAAAATCCTAAAAATTCTGGAAAAATTCCAGAAAATCCAAAAAAATCCCAGGAGCACCTGAAAAATAGGAGAAGTGGAAATTAGTCCATATGATGTGAAAATAAATATAATGACTTATATAACCACATATTGACTTCCAAAAATCATATAAAATAACCCATTGCTCAAATAATTCTCAAAATTTGTCAATATGATCAAAATAATACCAGGAGCATGTGAAAAATAGTAGGAAGCCAATAAGTACGATAAAAACCGTATTTTGTGCCAAGAATGAGAGTAACCCTAAAATTGATATGAAATGAAAATATACCCAACAGAGCACGATTAAGTGTAATCTTTAGCACAAAATGAGGATAGTTAGGGGGTATAAATATACACTTTTTACTCCGAATCAACGATCCCTTCTGTTGACACACCACTCCTTCCAGCAGAGCCTGAGTCCACTCCCTCGACTGGACCCACGGAGACTACTGATCCTGCCACTTCCTCCTGAGCGTCAGTTTGGAGGCCTCTCCTGTGATCATTGGATGATACATCTTTTTGAGAGTGTTTTGGGTTAGGATGGAGTTTTGGCGGTGTTTTGATGTATTTTGGATTTTGGATGTCGGGTTCTTGATGTACTTTCATTTTGTTGGATGTTTGACTTTGATGATATGTCGATGATGTTGTTGTATCTTTTGGTTGGTGATATAGATGTTGCACTCTGTTTGTTGTAGTCGATGTATTGTTGCTTGTACTCATGGTATTCATATATATATACATCGATGTTCTCTTTTACTTCGTCGTGCACATTTAATATTCATTCAATGTCTATGATATGTGAATTCGTCACTCGACGCTTATATACTTGGTTAAATAGATTATATTTCTATGATTGCATAGAATTGTTTTCCATGCACAAATTTAACCAAGAATATTGAGTATTGAAGAGTACGTTTCTTTATTCAATAAGTGAATTTATATTTGGTATGTTGATGATTATAATTTTCGTTTTACGAAAATGGACAATTTGGCACACTTTGATTCGTTTTCGACTATTTTCCTTGGTGTCAATTTGGTCCATCGTCATATTCTACGACTCCCGACGTTGGATTTTCTTTATCCTTGTTGTTGTCGTTGTATGCCCCCCATTTTTGGGATAATGCCAAAGGGGGAGAGATAATGATAATGATTAGGGCAAATGAAAATTTAACTCAATTTCCAAGAATCTAATTTGATATGTTAGATTCAGTGGGAGTTAAGATATATATAAGGATTTTCAAATCCAATATTTCAAAATTCGATTCTCATTTTATATCTTACTCGTCTGATTGATGCAATTAATTTATATTCAATTTGGAATTCACGTGTCATCAATGCAGGGGGAGTAAGTATTTTACATTTGAATCATTATTTTTTATTATTATTTATGTTGGTTTGTCATCACCAAAAAGGGGGAGAATGTTGAGTATTGGACTCCCCGTATTTGGTTTTGGATGATGAGCAAACATAAATAATTCATGAACTAACAATTTGTGAGCGCAGTTATGGAGATCGTCGCCAAATTCACGAGAACACTCAAAGCGACATCTCAAGACTTCTCAAAGCTCGTAGTCAATGCCTAAAGCTTCGTTGAAGCTTTTGGACCATTTTGGAAGTCATGAAGATTTGATCGAAGCTCTCGAAGACCGTTCTTTAAGGTTTTATTTATAGTCTTTTAGTTTCGATCTATAGAATGTTAAGCCTTGAGTATATCTTACATTTCTATCTTCATAACGCTCATATCTTAGCTCTAGGATCTTAGTTGAAGTCCATTCTAACTTCCTCGAAGCATCGCGCTTCGATTCGGACTTTATTGTGCATGTTAGTTGGTTCAAGAAGAAGAACTGACCGACTAGATGGTGATCTAGTCGGTCGGCAAAGCTTCTTGGACCGACTAGTTTCAGTTTGTATTTTCTTGCTCAGTACTGTTTACAGTTAGTCGGTCTACGTTGACTCACCGACCGACTAGTTTGTGAACTAGTCGGTCAGTGATGCTTCTTTGACCGACTAGTTGAGCTTTACTGTACATGCCAATTTTCTCCTAAGCTACTGTTTATCGTTAGTCGGTCTAAGAACGTTTGGCGACTGACTAGTTGATGTTCTAGTCGGTCAACATTTGTTCTTGGACCGACTAAATCAATTTGTATTCAGACTAATAGTTTTTGACTCTTAGTCGGTCTAAGTTCACTGAACGACCGACTAGTTGTGAAACTAGTCAGTCAGACAGTCTTCTTGGACCGACTAGATTTCTAGGTCTGAAATTCAATCTCTTCACTGTTCTTCACTTAGTCGGTCCATGTTGTTTGACTGACCGACTAGTTGATGAACTAGTCGGTCAGGTGTTTGTTCTTTGACCGACTAACTGCTTCAGATTTCTTTCCGTTGGGATTTGACCTAACTCGTTTTTATGGGACCCTATAAATACGAAGCTTGGTCATTTCTCTCAAGAAAAGAGCTGCTATTAAGAGATTCATTGAGATTGAAAGAGTTAGAGATTCTCACTCATTTCCAAAGCTCTCTCCCTCACAAGAAATCCATTCTCTCACATTCTAGATCTAGAATCCATCTTGAGAGAAGTTTGTTCTTGGTGAGCCTTTCAAGCTCTAGCTTGATTCAAGTCTCCAAATCACTCCTAGGCACCCATTGCTGCTCATTTCAGTGGTGCTAGGTCTTGGTGACTTCCTCTTCCTCAAATCCCTCCTTGCAACCTATTTGGTAAGAAAACTCAAGGTATAGGATTTTGTGGTAAGATTGTTTATTTCATTATAAACTCATTTATATTGCTTATTGGTTCTCTCGGTTGTGAGAGAAGGTCGTGATCCCGGGTTGTGGGATTCACTATTGCCATTGCATGTATGATTTGATCTTGTGAAGGTTTTTCACAAGTTATCATAGTGGAAATCTTAGGTTAGGGTTTCTAACCTAAGTATCCGGAGGGGATCCGGGTGGTTGGAACGTAGGATCACCGGGAACAAGTCGGGGAGACTTGGGTGGATCCGAACCCAGTAATATTCAATTGTTAGCATTGTTAATTTTGTTGTTGTCATCAATTTAAGCTTCCGCAAATTGATTTGGTAGTTGTTTGCACGATAATTAGGAATTATACTCCTTGTTATTTTTAAAGTACTATTCACCCCCCCTCTAGTACTTGTGCAGTAGCTTGTAGGGCATTACACGATCAATAGAGCAGAAAAGTAACATAGCAGCCTACTTCTATCAGCAATAAACAATATTAAAAAGACCAGTTACGAGATTTGATTTTTAGTTGTGCCTGATCCTACGTGACTTATAAAGGGAAGTACGATATGCAACCAAGAGTCCACCTGATATCCCGGGTTACAACAATACGGTACTGTACAATCATAATGGTACAATCATAACGGTACTATTCATCAAAACGATACGGTTCAATCAAAACGGTACTATTCACTGCAGATCGGACTGGTCGCTCCCGCACTTCCACAATTATAAGTTACCCCAAAAACCCACTGTGTGTGTGTGTGCAGGTTGCCGTACTTACCATTTACGAGTCAATCACCATTCTCACTTTTCCAATTATATCTTTCGGTTAAGCATGTCACAGAGTCCAATTTAATTTACGGTACGGTGCAATTTACCAAGTTTAGCTAACTGTTCAAGCGAAACACTTTGCTAATAAAAAGAAACTAACTTTGGCATGCATCAATATTGTTTTTAAACCCCATAGCTAGGGTACGATGATTTACCGAATTGCCTTGTAGCGAAGGGCGCGTTTTGAAAGGCGGTCGGTGTACCTGGTTCACATGTGTTACATAACAAGTTAGCTACACAAATAAAACTTTTATAGGATAATATATAATTACGTCATTAGCTATAATAAACTAATTTATCTTATTAACAATTTAACTATACAACTTATTAAGCAAATATAACTTATTAATTAACTTAAATAACTTAACAATTATAAAAAATATAAATTACTTTAACTTTTAACCTCATAACAGCTATGATTTCATATGGGTAAAGTTATATAAATATCTCACCTTTATTACCTCCCTCTCTCTCTGTCTCTCCTCTCTTTCTCGTTTCTGTCTCTGTTCTTTCTTTCTTCTTTTTTTTTCTTTGGTTGCAAGGGAAACACGCGGCAAGGGGGCTCGAGGCGGCGCTGCGGGTGACGTGAGGGGCGGGGGCGCAGGGCCGGGGGAGGCGGCGCAGGGCCGGGGGCGGCGCGAGGCGGCTTCCGGCGGGGTCAGCTATCATGCCCCGCTTCCCTAAAATGGAGGCGAGACGTGAGAAGGTCCACACAGACGTGGAGCTGTGAAGCTGCACGCCTGATAAGCGTCAATCTGAATATATGCAGGTCTCTGTAAAGGCAAACGGAACAACAATAATTGTAACGACTGCTTTTCTTGTATCTGATTATAATATAATATAATATATGTTTTGGTGGATTTTCTCCTCTTGTGTGGTTTTCGTCTCCGTAGTTTTCATTTTCGATCGATTCGTCGCATTTTCTCGCTTCTTTCTTAGGATTGTCGATTTCGAAGTACGTCGTTTGTGACGGGCTTCATAACGGTCATATCTAACTATTAGATCAAGCCTAGGAGTCTTAGGATTCGATCACGGGGCCTCGCGCTCCGTATCGGAACTTTTCTGTGCTCATTAGCCGGAGTAAGAAGGGCCACCGACCGACTAGATGACGATCAAGTCGGTCGGCAATCCTTCTTGGACCGACTAGTGAGCTTTCTAATTTTCTGAGGAAGCTACTGTTTATCGTTAGTCGGTCTAAGAACGTTGGTTGACCGACTAGGTTGCAAACTAGTCGGTCAGCAATGCTTCTTGAACCGACTAACTCATCATCTTATTTTTGTATCAGTTACTGTTTACTCTTAGTCGGTCTAAGAACGTTCATCGACCGACTAGATGCCAAACTAGTCGGTCAGTACTTGTTCATGGACCGACTAATTCTAGATCCTAAATTCACCTGTAGCTACTGTTTACACTTAGTCGGTCTGCGTTGGTCGACCGACCGACTAGTTGTCAAACTAGTCGGTCAGTGGTTGTTCTTTGACCGACTAACTAGTGCTGTAAACCCTAGTTTTGCCCTAGCCGCCAGCCTAGCCTATAAATACCCAACCCAAACGTTTTCTTCCCCTCCAACTCGACCCTAAACCCTAAAATCGCCCCCATTGATCCCCCACCTTCCTCCAAGCTCCATTTCTCCATTCCAAGCCCTAGAATCATCATCCAATCCATCCATACACTCCACCTACCCCTCATCTTCCCCAAATCTCCATCAAAACCCATCAAAATCCCCAAATCACCCAAGAACCCTAATTCTCCAAACTTCTCCAATCTCTTCCAGATTTGGTCCTAGGGTTCCCCGGAGTGTTCCTTCCGTCTCCTCTCGGTAAGAAATCGATCTACCGTTGTTTTCATAGCTTATTTATAATTTTATGAAAACCCTAATTAATTTCATGTGTTTGGTGTTTGTTTCCCCCATAACAGCGATTTTCCTCGTAGCTAGCATCCGTGTGACGAAGTAGTCGCCATCCCCGGTGCTAGGCAAGTGAAACTTGCCACTTAGGGTTTAGGCCATGTTTTAGGCCATTTGCATGTTGTAGGCGTAAAAGAGGCTAGGCGACGAAATGATACTCGCCTAGGCGCAAATTGGGGAATTAGCTTGACAACGAAGCTAATTCCGACTTTTAGCATGTTGCACAATTAACATGTCATGTTTACTTTCAATTAACGGTACGCGAATATGTTCATGTCATTGCATTTCGCCTGTCACGTTTAATTTAATTAACTGTACGTAAATAAATTGTCATGACCTCGCATTCTTTAGGTATTGCTGTGATTGCGTAGCTTCGCTACAATGTTGTGTTCCTGGCTCGTGTTCCAGAAGCGGGCCATGTGTTGGTTGATAGCCAATGCCCGAATTGCGTGTTCCGGCTAGGTGTTCCCTACGCCATACTTGTGTTTCCTGGCTCGTGACCAGAAGCGAGCATAATGAGTTGGAAACCCCAACGCTCGATGTAATGAATTGTGAACTAAGAATGCGAGCTCAATGTGCGGGGCAACCCTAGGCTCACTAGATGAGCTTAATGTGCAGGGACCCCAGGCTCCATATCGTGTGAGTATTGGGTAGTGTTTAGTGCCGATCGGTCTGAAATGCTATGCCATTCAGCGAATGGCCTAAACACCTACAAAATGTGAATTGATTGAATTGATAGTAGCTTGGCTACTCTTGTCTTGTCCCGATGATTGCTCTCTTGTACAAATTGTCTTGCCATGTTTAAATTGTGCACTCATGTTATAACTGCCATGTCATGCATACTAAAATGCTAGGTTGCTAGTTGCCTCACCTTCAGTTTCCTTGCCCAAGTCTTTTTAGACTTGCTGACATGTGCCCCTTTACTCTTTTGGGTGACACATGTTAGAACCTGAGCCCGAGTACCTCGTTGAGGACGAGGTGTTTGCTGACGCCGAGCCCGAGCCCGTGTTTGACGGGGAGTACGTGGACACTGGGGACCAGTCCTAGTGTCTTCGTTGTGCTTTACTTTTGTTAGACAGTTGTTTTGTATTCGGTGCGTAGCACCTATACTTTGTATGTCGTATTCTTTTGTTGGCCTTGTTCTGGGCCTTGGACTCTTTTGTTTTAGCCTGGTGGCTTTTCTGGATGTTGGACTTTTTGTGATGTTGGACAATATTTGCGAGATGTGAATTTTATTTCAGTCTCTCCTTGTGTTATTATTGCTATTCTGTTGTGGTTACGGGGACCTGTTTTTGTATTGTGGACGCTTATCGGGTTTGGGGCTTCACAGCTCCACTCTCGTGCGGACCTTTTCACGTACTCGCCTCCATTTTAGGGAAGCGGGTCGTGACAGGTTTTATTGGTGACCCATGCAGGTCCTTCTGTACCTGCGATTTTTGGAATAGCAATAATAATATTTGAATGTCCAATAAATTAAGTTCGACGTCCGAGTCATAAGCTATGAGTCTAATCTGATTTGTTTTCCGTGTCATTAGATGGCAGGAAGGCGTTTCACCCGTGGTGGGGGCAGTGGTGCGCTCCCTCATGATGAGGAGCCTGAGCGGGAACCCACCAGCGGTGAGATGATGCGGATGATGCTGCAGATGATGCAAGTGCAGCAGGGCGTGCTTTTGCAAGTCCAGAATGCTCCACT
The DNA here is from genome assembly GCA_030789695.1 of Scilla litardierei. Taxonomy (NCBI): domain Eukaryota; kingdom Viridiplantae; phylum Streptophyta; class Magnoliopsida; order Asparagales; family Asparagaceae; genus Scilla; species Scilla litardierei. The sequence goes on along the minus strand of CM061140.1, from coordinate 164,292,551 downwards.
TGCTCGAGCTGCTCGTGCTCTTCCGGATGCCCCTCGCTCTGAGCCAGGAGCGAAGCAATTTCGGGAGCTGGGTCCCGCATATTTTGATGGTTCTGAGGGTCCTCTGGCTGCCGATGAGTGGATTCGGAACGTCGAGGACAATCTGAAGATGGCCAAGATCACCCCGGCTGGATGGGTTGATTTGGCGAAGAGGCAGCTGAAGGATAACGCCAGGAATTGGTGGGATGCAGAAGAGAAGTTGTTGGTGGAGCCGATTGCTTGGGCTACCTTCAAAGCCAGATTTGAGGGTGAGTTCTTCCCGAAGGCTGCCAAGGAGGAGATGCTGCAGCGTTTTATCGATTTGAAGCAGGGGAACTCGTCGGTGGACATGTACCACCAGGAGTTCATGAGGCTTAGTCGGTTTGCGCCAAAGATGGTGCAGGACACTGAGGAGAGAGCTCAGAGATTCCTGCAGGGGCTTGCTTCAGAGCTCCAGAGTTTTGTGACCTCCTCTGACCGGGAATCTTATCAGAAGGTTCTGGTAGCAGCTAAGAGGCAGGAGCTGCTCGTGAACCAGAGGAAGGGATCTGTTGTTGGTGCTGGGAAGAGGCCTGTGGATCAGGCGAGAGCTGTGGTTAGACCTGGATTCAGGCCTAACCAGTCTGCTCAGTTTAAGAGGCCAGGAGGGTCTATTCCGAAGCTTTGCCATTTCTGCGGCAAGCCTGGTCACGTCAAGGATCAGTGTCGGAAGTTTCTGGGCCAGTGTCTGGTTTGCGGTGATGCTTCTCATGTCGCGAAGGATTGTCGGCATGCGGATCCGCTGCGGAGGGCTCCTGTTGCAGCTCAGCCATTGCAGCAGCGAGCGCCTGTTCCTGCTGGACGTGGAGCAGCTCTTGTTCCGCAGAGACAGGCTTTTCGGCAGGCTGTTCCGCCGAGGAGGCAGGCGTTTCTGATGACCGCTGCGGAGAGCGCGGCTGTGGATGAGGTTATCGCAGGTAATCCTCATTCTAGCTATTACTTTCCTATTTGGTCTTGATTGCTAGATTATGTTGTTTGCTTGAACATGGTTGTTTGCTAGATTAGGGTTTGATTGTTAATTGCTTGATTAGGTGTGATTTTGGTTTGCACATTTCCTGCACGAGTCCTCTTTGACTCTGGTGCATCGATGTGCATTATTTCTCGGAGCTTCGTGGAGAGGCATTCCTTGTCGACGTCCCCTCTCCCCAAGAGTTGGAATATCGTCACAGGGAATGGTGTGGTCTCGGTGCATCGTGGTTGCAATTCTTGCTCGTTGGTGGTCTGTGGACATGAGCTTTTCGCTGATTTCATTGTCCACGACATCATCAACTATGATGCAGTTCTTGGGATGGATTGGCTTGCGAGCTTCTATGCTACGATCAACTGCAGGAGGAAGAAGGTGGTGTTCGAGATTCCCGGACATCCAGTATTTGAGTTCAGTCGTGGTAGCAGTTCGCTTGGTCCTGTCAGATTTCGGGCCAGGCCGGTGGAGGCTGTGGCTATGCAGATGGAGCTGGAGTGGCCAGCTGTGGTGCGTGATTTTGGCGACGTCTTCCCCGAGGAGATGTCTGGTTTGCCGCCTGATCGAGCTTTGGAATTTTCTATCGATCTTGTTCCAGGTGCGCAGCCGATTTCGAAGGCGCCGTATCGTATGGCACCTGCAGAGTTGGAAGAGTTGCGGAAGCAGTTGGATGAGCTTTTGCAGAAGGGTTATATTAATCCTAGCGTGTCTCCGTGGGGAGCACCGGTGTTGTTGGTTAAGAAGAAGGATGGTTCGCGTCGCATGTGCGTGGACTATCGGGAGTTGAATGCGGTGACCATTAAGAATAAATACCCGTTGCCTCGCATCGATGATATTTTTGATCAGCTTGGAGGTTCGAGGGTGTTTTCTAAATTGGATTTGAGGAGTGGTTACCATCAGTTGAAGGTGAAGAAGGGAGATGTTCCGAAGATAGCGTTCAGGACGAAGTATGGACACTATGAGTTCGTGGTTATGCCGTTCGGCGTAACTAACGCGCCCGCAGTTTTCACGAATCTGATGAACCTGATTTTCTACGACTTTTTGGATAAGTTTGTCGTTATCTTTATTGACGACATCCTGATCTATTCGAAGTCGGAGGAAGAGCATGCCTCGCACTTAAGGACGGTGTTGGAGATTTTGAGGAAGCATCGGTTGTATGCTAAGTTTTCGAAGTGCGAGTTTTGGTTGGATCGAGTTGCTTTTCTCGGGCATGTGGTGACTGGAGATGGTATTTCAGTGGATCCCGAGAAGATTCGGGCCATCAGGGAGTGGCCTGTTCCGTCGTCAGCATCTGAGATTCGGAGTTTTCTTGGACTTGCTGGTTATTATCGGCGATTCATTAAGGACTTTTCTCGTATTGCTGAGCCGATGACCAGGTTGACGCGAAAGGATATTGCTTATGTTTGGTCGGGTGATTGTGAGAGGGCTTTTGGTGTTCTGAAGGAGAGGTTGACGAGTGCCCCTATTCTTGTTGTGCCTGATCGCAGCGGTGGATTTGAGATCTTTTGCGATGCTTCTGGCAAGGGTCTCGGTTGTGTGTTGCATCAGCACGGGCATGTTGTGGCGTATGCGTCTCGTCAGCTTAAGGTTCATGAGAAGAATTATCCGACGCATGATTTGGAGTTGGCTGCCGTTGTGTTTGCTCTTAAGATTTGGAGGCACTTCTTGCTGAGTGAGAAAGTGAAGATTTTCACCAATCACAAAAGCTTGAAGTATATTTTCACTCAGAAGGAGCTCAACATGCGACAGCGTCGATGGTTGGAGCTTATGGCGGATTATGATATTGATTTGCAGTTTCACCCTGGCAAGGTGAATGTGGTTCCGGATGCTTTGAGTAGGCTGCCAGCGGTGACGATTTTGACCTCGCAGTGGAGATTGCAGCAGGATTTTTGCGAGTCTGGTGTGGAGATTGTTCTTCCTGGGGAGGCTTCGTCGTTGATGTACATGCAGGTACAGTCGACGATCGTGGATCAGATTAAGGCTGGCCAGGCCGGAGATCCGAAGTTGGTAAGGATTCGGGAGATGGTGGAAGCCGGTCTGCGGACTGACTTTTTGATTCATGAGGATGGCTCGCTGAGGTTTGGAGCCAGGTTGTATGTGCCAGCTGGGGATATCAGAGAGGAATTGATAGTGGAGGCACACAGTTCGCCGTACTCTGTGCATCCTGGTGGCACCAAGATGTACCAGGATCTTCGTCTGAATTATTGGTGGCATGGTATGAAGAGGAGCGTGGCTCGGAGTGTAGCCAAGTGTTTGGTTTGCCAGCAAGTGAAGGCGGAGCATCAGCGTTCGGCCGGGTTGCTACAACCGCTTCCGATTCCGGAGTGGAAGTGGCAACACATCACTATGGATTTCGTGACCGGACTACCTCGGAGTCCGAAGCAGAATGACGCGATTTGGGTGATTGTGGATCGATTGACCAAGTCTGCGCACTTTATTCCGTTCCGAGTGGGACAGTCCACTGAGGCGCTAGCGAGGAGATATATGGAGGTAAAATTCTTTTACTCTCCGTTTTTATTTCCTTTTTCCTAGTTTGGATAGTGATGTATCGTGAATCGTGCAGGAAGTTGTGCGACTTCATGGAGTCCCCGTGAGTATCGTGTCGGACAGAGACACGAGGTTCACATCTCAGTTCTGGCAGAGTTTGCAGAAGAGCTTGGGTACGCGTCTGAGTTTCAGCACGGCGTACCATCCGCAGACGGATGGCCAGTCCGAGAGGACGATTCAGATTTTGGAAGACATGCTGAGGGCGTGCATGTTGGATTTCAAGGGTTCGTGGGAGGACCATCTACATCTGGTAGAGTTTTCCTACAACAACAGCTTCCAGGCGAGTATTGGCATGGCGCCATTCGCCGCTCTTTATGGGAGGAAATGTCGATCGCCATTGAGTTGGGATGACGTTGGTGATCGGGAGCTGTTGGGACCTGAGATGATCGTGGAGGCCGTGGATATCGTCAGGAATATTCGGGAGAGGTTGAGAATTGCTCAGGACCATTTTAAGCATTGGTCGGATGCTAAACGTCGTCCTTTGGAGTTTCAACCGGGCGACCATGTGTTCTTGAAGATTTCCCCGAATCGTGGTGTGATTCGTTTTGGGAAGCGTGGGAAGTTGAGCCCGCGATACATTGGACCGTTTGACGTTTTGGAGAGGGTTGGCGAGGTAGCTTATCGCTTGGCCTTGCCGCCGTCTTTGGAAGGAGTTCACAATGTTTTCCATGTGTCGCAGCTTCGTCGATACATTAGCGATCCGTCTCATGCGGTGGATTTTTCGGAGATTACCGTTCGCCCCGATATGACGTATGACCAGCATCCGGTGCAGATTCTGGACAGGCGTCAGAAATCGCTTCGGAACAAGATTGTCAATCTTGTGAGGGTGATGTGGCGACACGGTTCACCTGGAGAGTCTACTTGGGAGAATGAGGATGAGATGCGAGAGCGTTTCCCACTTTTGTTTCCGGACTCGTGAGTTTTTGGAAATTCCGAGGACGGAATTTTTCTTAAGTTGGGGAGGATGTAACGACTGCTTTTCTTGTATCTGATTATAATATAATATAATATATGTTTTGGTGGATTTTCTCCTCTTGTGTGGTTTTCGTCTCCGTAGTTTTCATTTTCGATCGATTCGTCGCATTTTCTCGCTTCTTTCTTAGGATTGTCGATTTCGAAGTACGTCGTTTGTGACGGGCTTCATAACGGTCATATCTAACTATTAGATCAAGCCTAGGAGTCTTAGGATTCGATCACGGGGCCTCGCGCTCCGTATCGGAACTTTTCTGTGCTCATTAGCCGGAGTAAGAAGGGCCACCGACCGACTAGATGACGATCAAGTCGGTCGGCAATCCTTCTTGGACCGACTAGTGAGCTTTCTAATTTTCTGAGGAAGCTACTGTTTATCGTTAGTCGGTCTAAGAACGTTGGTTGACCGACTAGGTTGCAAACTAGTCGGTCAGCAATGCTTCTTGAACCGACTAACTCATCATCTTATTTTTGTATCAGTTACTGTTTACTCTTAGTCGGTCTAAGAACGTTCATCGACCGACTAGATGCCAAACTAGTCGGTCAGTACTTGTTCATGGACCGACTAATTCTAGATCCTAAATTCACCTGTAGCTACTGTTTACACTTAGTCGGTCTGCGTTGGTCGACCGACCGACTAGTTGTCAAACTAGTCGGTCAGTGGTTGTTCTTTGACCGACTAACTAGTGCTGTAAACCCTAGTTTTGCCCTAGCCGCCAGCCTAGCCTATAAATACCCAACCCAAACGTTTTCTTCCCCTCCAACTCGACCCTAAACCCTAAAATCGCCCCCATTGATCCCCCACCTTCCTCCAAGCTCCATTTCTCCATTCCAAGCCCTAGAATCATCATCCAATCCATCCATACACTCCACCTACCCCTCATCTTCCCCAAATCTCCATCAAAACCCATCAAAATCCCCAAATCACCCAAGAACCCTAATTCTCCAAACTTCTCCAATCTCTTCCAGATTTGGTCCTAGGGTTCCCCGGAGTGTTCCTTCCGTCTCCTCTCGGTAAGAAATCGATCTACCGTTGTTTTCATAGCTTATTTATAATTTTATGAAAACCCTAATTAATTTCATGTGTTTGGTGTTTGTTTCCCCCATAACAGCGATTTTCCTCGTAGCTAGCATCCGTGTGACGAAGTAGTCGCCATCCCCGGTGCTAGGCAAGTGAAACTTGCCACTTAGGATTTAGGCCATGTTTTAGGCCATTTGCATGTTGTAGGCGTAAAAGAGGCTAGGCGACGAAATGATACTCGCCTAGGCGCAAATTGGGGAATTAGCTTGACAACGAAGCTAATTCCGACTTTTAGCATGTTGCACAATTAACATGTCATGTTTACTTTCAATTAACGGTACGCGAATATGTTCATGTCATTGCATTTCGCCTGTCACGTTTAATTTAATTAACTGTACGTAAATAAATTGTCATGACCTCGCATTCTTTAGGTATTGCTGTGATTGCGTAGCTTCGCTACAATGTTGTGTTCCTGGCTCGTGTTCCAGAAGCGGGCCATGTGTTGGTTGATAGCCAATGCCCGAATTGCGTGTTCCGGCTAGGTGTTCCCTACGCCATACTTGTGTTTCCTGGCTCGTGACCAGAAGCGAGCATAATGAGTTGGAAACCCCAACGCTCGATGTAATGAATTGTGAACTAAGAATGCGAGCTCAATGTGCGGGGCAACCCTAGGCTCACTAGATGAGCTTAATGTGCAGGGACCCCAGGTTCCATATCGTGTGAGTATTGGGTAGTGTTTAGTGCCGATCGGTCTGAAATGCTATGCCATTCAGCGAATGGCCTAAACACCTACAAAATGTGAATTGATTGAATTGATAGTAGCTTGGCTACTCTTGTCTTGTCCCGATGATTGCTCTCTTGTACAAATTGTCTTGCCATGTTTAAATTGTGCACTCATGTTATAACTGCCATGTCATGCATACTAAACTGCTAGGTTGCTAGTTGCCTCACCTTCAGTTTCCTTGCCCAAGTCTTTTTAGACTTGCTGACATGTGCCCCTTTACTCTTTTGGGTGACACATGTTAGAACCTGAGCCCGAGTACCTCGTTGAGGACGAGGTGTTTGCTGACGCCGAGCCCGAGCCCGTGTTTGACGGGGAGTACGTGGACACTGGGGACCAGTCCTAGTGTCTTCGTTGTGCTTTACTTTTGTTAGACAGTTGTTTTGTATTCGGTGTGTAGCACCTATACTTTGTATGTCGTATTCTTTTGTTGGCCTTGTTCTGGGCCTTGGACTCTTTTGTTTTAGCCTGGTGGCTTTTCTGGATGTTGGACTTTTTGTGATGTTGGACAATATTTGCGAGATGTGAATTTTATTTCAGTCTCTCCTTGTGTTATTATTGCTATTCTGTTGTGGTTACGGGGACCTGTTTTTGTATTGTGGACGCTTATCGGGTTTGAGGCTTCACAGCTCCACTCTCGTGCGGACCTTTTCACGTACTCGCCTCCATTTTAGGGAAGCGGGTCGTGACAATAATAATAATAAAGGAGACTGATAAGATAACCGATCTCAGAATTTGTCCACAATAATATCCAACATCGCAGAAAAGCCACCAGGCTAAAAGAAAGAGTCTAGGCCCAAAACATGGCCGACAAAAAGACAACGCAAACAAGTATTGGTGCTACACACCGACAACTAAAGCAGTCTAAACAACAACACAAACAGTCTCTACGACTGATCTCCTGTGTCCTCGAACTCCCCGGTGAACGCGGGCTCTGACTCAGCGTCAGCGAACACCACGTCCTCAGCAGCGACCTCAGACTCAAGATCTAACATGTGTCACCCGAAAGAGTAAAGGGGCACATGTCAGCACGTCTAAAAAGACTTGGACAAGGAAACCGAAAGGAATGTAAACTAACAACCTAGCGGTTATAGTATGATGCGTAGCATGGCAAGTATAGTATGGAAGCAACAAGTAAGGTAAAGTACAAGTAACAAGTATGACATGGATGACAAGTTTTACATGAACAAGTACAAGTACAAGGACAAGTCTAGTAAGCACGTCGTGCACAGAGATTCCGCCTGTTGGCTAGAGTGGATGATCGGGATCTTAAGCTCAAGTGACCGTTTATCCCTACCCCTCCACGTGTATCGGGCATTGGCTTTCGACCAACACAAGTAGCCCGCTTCTGGATCACGAGCCAGGAAGTGTATTTGGCATTGAGTTGTGCCCGCTAAAGCAGGTGCCAAGCCGGATCAAGTAGTACAAGTATTGTAGCGTGTGCTACGAATGCAACATTCAACATGGATAGCATGGCATGTACAGATGATTCGCGTACCGTTAATTGAATTTAAACATGACAGATAAGATGCATGTATGACAAGCGCAAATAATTAAAAGAAGTCGAATCTAGCTTCGTTGTCAAGCTAGATCCTAAAATTTGCACCTAGGCGAGTATCATTTCGTCGCCTAGTCTCTTTTATGCCTACAACAAGCAAATGGCCTAAAGCATGGCCTAAAACCCTAAGTGGCAAGTTTCACTTGCCTGGCACCAAGGATGACGATCAACGAGGCACGTCACAAAATGTTAAACTACGGAGATGGGATCGCGTATCGTAGCGGAAGAACGATGCCGAGCAAGCACGACAGCGGAAGAACGATCCGGAGAACTATGGTTCAGATCTGGAAATGGCGAGAAAATCTGGAGAAAATGGGGTTTGGCGGGGTTTTGGGGTTGCCGGCGGCCTAAGGGAGGTGGCCGGCGCAAGAATGGCGAGAGGGGGCTCCGGGGATGAAGAAATGGCTTGGGGAATGTTGGAGGGTGATTTGGGGGAGAAATGGCCTCAGAAGAATGAAGAAAGAGTGAAGGGATCGAAGGGTTTAAATAGGAAATGAAACGGCGGCGGAAATGAAACTTAGGGTTACGGGGTCATTAGTCGGTCAAAGAAGAGTTGTTGACCGACTAGTTCGAGAACTAGTCGGTCGGTCGACCAACTGTGACCGACTAAGAGCAAACAGTAACTCGATCGTCAAAATGGTCAATGAACTAGTCGGTTAAAGAACAATGGCTGACCGACTAGTTTGCAACCTAGTCGGTCGAAAAATGTTCTTAGACCGACTAACGATAAACAGTAATTTAGGTGAAATTAATCAAAGGAACTAGTCGGTCTGAGAGCAAGTTCTGATCGACTAGTTTCACATCTAGTCGGTCGGTGGTTGTTCTTAGACCGACTAAGATCAAACAGTAACTCCTGAGTAATTGATTTAATGAACTAGTCGGTTCCAGAAGAGTTCCTGACCGACTAGATTGGAATCTAGTCGGTTGGTTCCCCTTCTTAAACCAACTAACATGCACGAAAAGTCTCGTATCGAAGCGCGAAGCTCCGGGAAGGATTCCTATGGCTCCTAAGCTCAAACTAACTCTAAGATATGAGCGATATGAAGTTCGTCATGCGTGACTTACTCCAAGCTCAACGGTCTAAGGAAGAAGCTAGGAAAGTCATAACGAAACGAACGAAAACGAAAGCTACGGAGACGGAAAATCACACATAAGGAGAAAATCCACCAAAACATATATATAATATAGATAATCCAAATACATGAAAAACCAGGCGTTACATCAGCGACGCACGGGGAGGCCGGGGGCACGGCGGAGCGGCGGATCCGATGCAAGCGACGGCGAGGGAGGGCTCGGCCTTGCTGCATGGAGAAGAGAGGGGAAGGAGGAGAAGATTTGAAGGGTTTTGTTGAATTTTTGTAGATCTGAAAATTGGGGTTTTGATTTCTGTTTCCCTTTTACAATTGCTTTCTGATTTCTCAATTTGGGGAATCGATGTTGGGATGATGGATTGATGAAGGGGGGATTTGATTCAGGCTTGTGTTGATGTGGGAATGGCAGATTGATGAACGGGAGAGGGGGATTTGTCTGCAAACAATGGGGAGGGGAGATGCTGAAACTGTGAAGGGGGAATGAATTGTGTGAGGGACTGATCAACGCTGCAGGGACGCTGGTTTATCCTCGAAGATGGAAGGGTCAGGGAGACAGAGTTCATTAATCGGGGAAGGATTAGTCAAAGATTAGGTTTGGGATTAATGCAGTTTGGTAGGGTTTTTGACTAAAATTTTTAGGGGGATGTATTGAACGTGTTTTGGGGAAGGTAACGTGCTCGGAATGAGAAAAACGTGAGGGGGGGATTAACCAACTAATTATCTAATTCACTAACTATCACTAACTAATTAAGTAACTAATTAACCAGAGTAAAATTGGTAATTAGTAATCGTAATTTGTAATTAGTAAAATAACTTAGCTAAGGCAATTAAAATAACTATATTAACTATTTAAACTACGGTGAAAAATTTAGACGCGCTCGCGTCGACTCTACGAATAAAAACACGTAAAATTACAAGCACACACGCAATTAACCATACCTAAAAATAACGGCCGTTACACTTTCTTACTGCGTCAGCGCCGGCGCCGGCAAGACCGGCGCCGATCTATTGACGGGGGCGGCGTAGTCGCCCCCTTTTGATCCGTGTCGGGCGAAGGCCGGAGGGCCGCCCCCGATCTAGGGTTCGGAAATTTTTTTTAAACATGGAAAAATCAATCAAAAACCCCATTAAAAATTACTGATCTGAATCCAAATAGATTAAAAATCTAATTTTTATCAGATCTACTCATAGAAGAGGCAAAATAATAAGATCCAAGCATGGCGGCTCTGATACCACTTGTAAGAACTAAAAATCTAAATGCGTATATTCAAACCTAATAATACAGATCTAGATATAGGCATACTGAATCTTAAAACGTTACCTTCTCTGATTAGCGGAAGCGTACTTGAATCCATCGCTAATAGTCTGAAAGAGATCTTGACGATAACGTAGCGGATGATCTTCCAGAACAGCACGAATCAACCGTTGGAGAAATCCTTTGGCTTTCTCAATGTTTCTCTCCTAGCGACGGGGCATAGAAAAGACGGCTAACTTAATTCGCGTGCTCCGGGGATCATGACCGCATATATATAGGCTAGCCTCCTTAGCCCTAGGGTTTCCAACTCGGACCATCAACGAGTTGAAGCCCAATAGCCTCTACACATAAAGACCCACGACTTACTTGACTCATTTAAGCACACTCAACTTATTAAATGAGATCACTAATACAACATGCTTTAATATGACAGTGTAGCACATATATAATTATATTCGCATATTAGCTCAACGTTGGATTAATATCTAACTATGTTGGATAAGTTCCAACACTTCATTCCAAACAAGCTAGGGGTGATTCTAGAAAAATTCCATAAGATACAAGAGTTTCATCTTTAATGTTCTTTATTCTTTAAAAGATGAATTCTATATTATCTATTATACAAAAAAAGAGGGCTGTTGAATGGGTGTGTCCCAGGGTTTATCCCAGTCAGAAGCTGACTGTGACAAACCCAGCCCAGTCAGCAACCATCTTTTGAGGTTTTGGTCTTTGCTTTGTAGTCTTTTTACCCTGCGACGCTACCGACACATGCATTCCCTTTTCGGTTGTAAGCGTGCATACAATCCTGTTCGTGCAGGTTTTTTTTCGCACCGTGCACACACGAGGTATTCTAGTACGACTACAAATCATGTTACTTTTATATCCAAATAGCTTTATTGTTCCTTTTTCCCCACTGAAATCCAATTGAAAGTTTTCAATGAGTATAACCATCTAGAAAATAAAAAAAGCTAGCCTTTCGTTGCACTTTTGCTTTGGAGTTTGGACCTTTCCCCCTTGAAGTCTTCTTTTTAGTCCAATAGAAATGGGGTTCGAATAATATCGTAAAGAGAAAACCCCAAGGTCAACACAATAGCATAAATATGTACTGTTCTCACGCCTCAAAGGAGTGCCGCTAGTCACATTACACATTTTTGTTAATATAGTTATATTTATTTACAAATTTGCCATTATCATCTAGAAGTTTATGAATGTTAAATGGGGATTGCTACGCGCATGTAGCATTTTGCTTAGAGCGCATAATCACTATCAACAAGTTTAACATTCAAAATTTACACAGCTTCTATCATCGTCGTGCGATAGCGGTTGTGCGTGCCGAGCAAAACCATCATGCGTGCTAAGCAAAACACTGACTCTCTATTTTCAGAAGCTTCGATGACATCCGTCTATGGATCTAATGAGATTAAGATCCGATGACCTCTGATTAAGCTCCGATGACCTTACATAAGCCCTAAACCCTCAATCCAAATCTCATCATGCCGATGCCCTTACATAAGCCCTAAACCCCCAACATCCTGAATTTTGACTCCGGACTCCTCCATTTGATTCCTCGGGCCTCGAAGTCATTGAGTCTTTCGCTTCCATTAAAAATGGACTTTGACGGGTACGATTGCTTGGAGAAGGCGGTGGAGGATGGCGAGATTCGAAAGGAGGCGAGGAAGAAGGACGACAAGAGCAGCTCCCAACACCCGAGAGAAGGACCGCGAGAAGGATTAATCTCCGATTAAGCTTCGATGACCTTACATAAGCTTCGATTAAGCTCCGATGACATCCGATTAAGCTCCGATTAAGCTCCGATGACATCCGATTAAGCTCTGATCCTCCTAAATCCGATCGCCCTCCTGATGATGATGCCGATGGTTGTGTGTGGTACGATTCCACGATAGCGGTTGTACGCACTGAGCAAAATCGCAGCAGCTGTGTGTTTTTACTCAACGCGCACAATCGGGGTTATTTTTGCCATTTTCGAAATGTTGTGAACGGTAAACAATTATCAGTGGCAAACTTATAAATAATCGAAATCTCGGTTGTACGCGTGAGTAAAACGGTATATACGCGTAGAAACTAGCATGTTAAATTCAAAAATAAATGTAGAGTTTACATTATATGTGGATGTTAGCAGGAGAAATTTCACGCGTCCGACAACATAAAAACATCATCTCACCATTTTTTCTGAATTTTTTTATACGATTGATGTACGCCTTTTAAAATCCCTAAACTTTAAAAATGAATGAATTCTTAGGGGACAATTGATGCACGAGAATTGATTTGCGAACCCACCGTTTTGATCAACAAATACGTTGCTTAATTTTTTTGAAAAATGACGAACCTGTCTTTTCCAAAACCCCCAAAATAACAAGTCAAAAATTACTATGTGTACATACCAAATTACTCACAATGTACAACATGCAAAAAAAATTTACATGTTGTGCACGGTGAGCGTTGGGTAATTTGGTATGTGCATCACTTTTTACTCACCACGAACAATAGACGATTTTTTTGCATGTTTTGTGTGGTGAGTAATTTTAGTATGTGCATCCCTTTTTATTCACCGCGCACAACATGCAAAGCTTTTACTTGTTATGCACAATGAGTAATTTTGGTATATACATCACTTTTTCATCGTTGCCCACGCAAAAATTCACCCACTCAAAGGTACTTTTTACTCCCCCAATCAATCTTTGCATCTTCATTAATAATCTTATTTGTGTGGTTTTGTTTGTCTGGGTCCTTTTTAATTATGTTTTTTTGTAGATTATGTTAGGGAAATGGTTTTCTGGTTGGATCGAGATTGGTTTTTGATGAGATTTTTTTTTGTGTTTAAAAAAAAATTCCACAGCTTTGGGATACGATAAGATTAATATTTTAGAATTTAGAGTTTACATATATATGTCCTTGTTATGAATCAACTCCTGAGGGGAGAGCCCTCAGGTTTATATTTATAGCCAAAGGGGAGAATACAAGTGGGCTTATACAGATATGGGCCCAAACACTTGGGTTGGCCCAATAACTCATCCAACCCAGTAAATACCCATTCACAACACTCCCCCTTATCCAGCCATAGTTGTGGACCCTGCTCATGAATACTCCAGGATTCTGAGCCTGTATGGGTCTCACATGGGGTGGATACTTCAGGATCCTGAGTTGGTGAGATTTGCCTCGTTAAAACCTTTGGCTATGGAAAACCCAGTGGGAAAAACCATAGTTAAGGAAAAAGAGTGCAAACGCTCTTTAACCCCCCCTGATTTGTACAAGTGACTCTGCTCATGAATACTTCTGGATTCTGAGCGTCACAGAGGGGTGGATACTTCGGGATCCAGAGTTGATTTGATTTGCCTCGTTAAAACCTTTGGCTATGGAAAACCCAGTGGGAAAAACCATAGCTAAGGGAAAAGAGTACAAATTCCCTCAACTCCCCCTGATCTGTAAAAGCTCTTAGGCTTTCAGATCTCTTAGGCTTATCTCATCACTCCTATTTACAATATTCCGAAAATATACACAGATTACAAATTTTGTCACCATCAAGCAGCTGCTGAATCCAGAAACTCTGAAGAGGTGTGCTAAGTTTCATCGCCTCTGATGTGGTCTTCAGACTATATGGTCAGCTCCACAGAACCAGCCTCTATCCCAGTCGTCACTGGGATGTGATGTACCACCAGGCGCCCTTAAATACACCATTGGTGTGATTCTGGAATGGTGAGGATCTCGGAATTATAGGATGATGTTGCCTTCATAAGTTGCTTTGCATATTTGCAGTAGGTGGTCATCCCACTGTTGGTACCTGTTCTGTGATTTCTCAGTATAGGGACCGGACCTGTAACCTGCATTCGCATAAACATTTGGAGGATGCTACTACATTTTGTAAGTCCAAATATTTCTACCCTTGGAGGAAGCGCAGAAGGCTTAACTCAGGTCTAATGGCCCTTTTTAGGTGCCAACTATCTCTGGCTAATGAGTTTACTGCAATTGCTATGCCGGGACACATGCAGTTAGCCAGGAGTGCATGATTGCACTAAGATAAGGGACTTTAGGACCAGTTATATCCTCCCCCTCTTCCAGCGATCGGAAGGGTTCTTTTTGTTCATCCAGTAAGTGTAACACCGTAGGTGTACTTTGGATGACAATGGTCCTTATAATATCTCCAACGCACTTCTGGGCGTTTGTAACAGGATTCTATGAGCCATGACTTTATATTTGCCTAGGTCTTTTTATTTCATGTTTAAAAGTCAGGCTTTTACATTTATTTCGGTTTTCTCTTCAGGAGATCCGATGAGATGTTAGTTGTCTACAACTAAGATCTCTAATCCTGTTCTTTGCACAGATGCAAAGACAACCTTTAGTATGAATCATTGACTTGTCAAGTGATTCTCTTGGTTGTACATTTATTTATACTTATTGTTTTTCTTGAATAGACGTCCCGAAGTCTATTCAGGCATTTTAAGGAAATGTGAAAATTATCTTTATAAGATATCCACGAAGGTACGCCGTCACAACATCCAATAACAGCATATCCAAAATTTTCTTTCGCCAAATCGTAAGGTATTCGCTTTTGATACCTTAGGGAGACTGATGCATCATTTATGAGACATGCTCATTTGAATTTGTTCGATCCCTAGTTTCAGCGAAATTTTCCTTGGGCTATAGGTTGTACCGTATAGCATACGATTTTGTATTTATTTTTCTTATGTTTGCAATACTTTGTTTTATCCACAGGTTTGACACCTTTTGGTGTCTGGACTTCAGGTCCGAACATTCCACGTTTCATAAGTGAGTCCAGCTCATTTTCTATTGCCACGTTCCACATTTTGGCCAATCTCTATGTTTGCCTTCTAGCAACGGAGTGTGGAACGATAATTTACAAACATCATCGCCATTGCGATGTATATGGCAATATGATACGTGAATACATTGTCGACAATTTATGTTCTATCTGTCCAACACCTCCCCAGTACGTACAACATTTACTTAATTTCACTTTTTCCCGGCAATTCCTCTGCAGTGGATTCCGGGAAGGGTGATGGTGTGGACAGGAGCTCATTGTCCTGTGGTAGTATTGTCTTAAGGTCTCTAGGAGTTTCTTGTCCTAGGAGCCTGGTGGTCTGCCTCTTTTCTGTTGAGGATCAGCCACTTCTGCTGCTGGTGGATTGCATCCATTCTCGGGGATGTCAATCCTAGCTGGAGTTTTTGCAGCAGGGATGTGTGATCTGACAATCTTCTGGTTGTCAATAAATGATTCCGGTAATTAGTGAACAGTGTTATCTGTGTGGAAGATCTTCTGGATCTCATCTACACATTGTATTGTTACCGGATCATAGTGGGTCAAACTGTTTGTATCCCACGTTATAATTTTCTTCGCGCCATATTTTCCAGTATCTGGGCCTATTTTTTGGCAAAACTCGTTTCATCGAGATCACAGTCTTCAAGGTGTGCCTTAATTACGTCCCCCGTTTGGGGTTCTAGGTATCTTATAAGTGAGGGTGAGTCAAACCCTGCATGGATACCTAGGCGACGTTGAGTACCGTTTTGGTCCTCTTTGGTGGTGCAATGGGGATTTAAGACTGCGCGACCGAAGATTCTCAGATGAGAAATGTTCGGTGTCATTCCATATGCAAGTTGCAATGGAGACTCTGACCTCCAGAGGGTCTTATTTTCATTTACGATGCAGCATGCAGAGATTGCATGTCCCCATGCATCCATAGGCAATCGGGATTTAATGGACGTTCAGTCCATTGGAGTCTACTTTTCAGTGACTCTGCCGACCCATTTTGGGTATGAACATGCGGCACTTGTCTGTTCATTTTCAATTCCCGTTGATTGGCAGTACTCTTGAAAAGACTGGGAGGTATATTTCCCAACATTAACCAGACTTATTTACAACATTTTATTGTCTGGGAAATGTGCCCGCAACATTTTTATTTTTGTGCCAATAGCTTTGGAAAAGCTAAGTTGCGGGTCTGTAGTAGACACACGTACGGATATTCTGAGGATGCATTTATCAGTACAGTGAAGTACTGAAATAGCCCACTAGGGGTGGTGGATTTTATCCACATCTGTCTCCTTATATTCTTTTTGAGGAAGCGTGGAGATCCTTTTTCAACTTTTCGTGGAGATGGCCTTGTAATTAATCTTCCCTTATAGTAAGGGATGCGAGGGAATTTTCCCTTCTGAAGAATCTTCTGGTTCTTCAAGTCATACCCATAGGATAAGATGCTGTGCATCATTACAAATCCAGGGTGGCCAAGTCCATCATGCCAGAGTAAGAACTCGGCTGATGTAGGGCACTTCAGGTGCTCCTTTTAATTCTGCTTCCTTTCTCCGAATCTTCGTATGGTAGAGGCCTATAAGGCTCTCAAAACGTTCAAGTGTGGATTTTACTCCTTTTCTTGAGACGTTGCATACGGTAATTTTTCATTTACATTTGCTGTTTCCAAGTGGGATCCGTTGAAACGGATGTCCTTGAAACTTAGAAAGTTTCTTTTGGAATTCGGAGGGATTAGTGCATCCTTTATTTTTGTGTCGTTTGGGGGCAACAGTGTTGCATTCACTGGATCTTCAATATAGCCCTGGTATTGGGCTTTGTATTGAAAAAGATCATACGTGTTTATTGTCTACTAATTATTTATGAGAGCAGTTTCAAAAGATGAAACATAAAGGTACATGCATATTCAGATAGACATATTCATATATTGTCTACTAAAATTTTTCAATCAAAACAGATTGCGTAATACAAAAGCTCTCATAACGTGAGATGTTCTAAACAATTTGCTAAGATAAAAGTAAATGCTAGTCAAGCATGTCATTATTTTCGAAGTTGTCAGCTGAAAAACTTAACTGGAGCATCAGATGTCATCAGGTTTGTTTCAGCTTTATTTTTCTTGTTCTCTTTATACAAATCCTGGAGATGATGCGGAGTTCGGCACACTCTGGACCAGTGGCCTTTCATGCCACAATTTTGGCACTGGTCTTCCCATTCCCTCTTGGGTGGGGGTATATCATTTCTATTTTTGTTATTTCTGTGCCTCGTGAACTTCCGCTTACTTTCATTATTTCGCTGCTGTTGTTCATGGCCCTTGGCAGTATACTGTTGACCCCCCCTTCTGTGGTCTTTCTTTTCTTTTATTATCTCTCTTCTTATTGAAGGAAAAGGAATAGTGAGCTTCTGGTGGGGGGCAGTGCCGGGGAGCGTATATTGTGAGTGGAGAGAAGAAGCTCTCTGTTTTGCTCGGCCATGAGTAAACATGACAGCAGCTCGGAATACTTGGTGAACTTGCGTTCACGGTATTGCTGCATGAGTATCGCATCTTTTTCATGGAAGGACGTATACGTCTTTTCCAGCATGCGATTTTCTGAGACTTTTTCACCACACAACTTCAGGCGTGCGGTGATGCTAAAAAGTGCTGAGTTGTACTCAGCAACGGACTTTAAGTCCTGCAGTCTCAGGTTCTCCTACTCGTATCGTGCCCTTGGGAGTATAACATCTT
Organism: Scilla litardierei; assembly: GCA_030789695.1. Lineage (NCBI taxonomy): Eukaryota > Viridiplantae > Streptophyta > Magnoliopsida > Asparagales > Asparagaceae > Scilla > Scilla litardierei. The sequence goes on along the minus strand of CM061140.1, from coordinate 164,274,812 downwards.
TCTGATGTTTATACCTGTCCTCAAGGGCAGTCCATAGCTCAAGTGGATCTTCGACCGTAAGGTATTCAGCCTTTAAGGTCTTGTCCACATGGCGGCGAATATAGATGATGGCTTGCGCCTTCTCTATATCGCTAACATTTTCTTTTTCAGACACAGCAGCGATGAGGGTCTTTGCCCGCAGGTGAAACTTTACATCTAGCTGCCAGCTTAGATAGTTTCTACCTGATGCTTCCAGTACTTCGAAATTAACGCTTGCAATATTAGCCATTTATCTAGCAGAGCACAAACATGAATGAATGAATAATTAATTCAGAGAAAACATTTTCATGCGGAGGCAATATTTAACGAAAAACTAAATGTGTAGATCGGCCAGTCCCACAAGAAAGAGTCCAAAAAAGTCCACAGTCCAAATTATACAAATTTGCAGCTTAAAGAAAATGAAAATACAACTTTGGAAACCCCGTGGGTCCCATATGATATCTCCATCTTCAAGCGTGGCCTCCGTCTTCATGGAAGTTGGTCTTCTTTCTTTGACATTTACATAAATTCCTCACTACAATTTCTCTCAAAAATAAAAGAAAAGTGCGGGAAATAAACTGTGGGACTAAACGGCCAATCCAAAAACCACATTTAGCAATTCATGCAGAAATATTGTGCTCATCAACATTTTCATCATACATTTTCATCACAGGCATCACAGGCATTTAATATTCGCAGAGATGGATAAATAATTTAAACACTTAATAATTATTGGACCACTGGGCAACGTCATACACCGTTAGGTTACTAACGGCAGAGCGGTCGCAGGATCTTCCTAATTATTAAGTTTTAAATACAATGCACAACCACGCATATAATATCCAACAAAATATACCAGAGATGCAAAGCATGTAAATATGATTTTTGCAGAAAAAAAATCATCACAATGCAAAGGTTGTAAATTGAATGGGTTTAATCAATTAAATTGATTAAGAGCCCAAAATAAACATTTTCGTTGTCAGAGGAAAAATTTTTCCTCATCATCCCAAAAGCCCCCCCCCCAAGAATCCCCAAAAAGTCCTCGTCTGCCCGGTATTTGTCCCGTAATTTATCGTGATTTTTCACGAATATTTTGCCCTTAAATCCCCTTTTTAAATTAATTTTTAGGCTAGCAAGTTGCCTTTTAAGGCTTGTTAATAGCCTTTGCCTCCCCCAATTTTTTTTTTCTTTCAGATAAAACAGCATGCGGGTCTGAAGCCCGCAGTCGGCTTATGGGCTTCAGGCCCATAGGCTTCTTTTTTTTTGTGAAATCCGTGGGCCTGAAGCCCACAGATCTACTGTGGGCTTCAGACCCACAGATCTGGAATTTTTTTTTTTGAATTCTGTGGGCCTGAAGCCCACAGATCTGCTGTGGGCTTCAGGCCCACAGATATGAAATTATTATTTTTTTTGCCTTTAGGGTTTCGTTGGGGGGGACGGCGCCGCCGTCGCCCCCTGCAGGGGGGGCGCGGCCGGCGCCGCCGCCGCCCCCTGCAGGGGGGGCGCGGCCGGCGCCGCCGCCGCCCCCTGCAGGGGGGCGCGGCCGCGGAGGCCGCCGCCCCCTGCAGGGGCGGCGGCGGGGGCCGCCCCCCCTGCAGGGGGAGGCGGCCAAGGGGGCCGCCCCCCCTGCAGGGGGGAGGCGGGCACGGGGGCCGCCCCCCCTGCAGGGGGAGGCGGCCATGGTGGTGGGGGGGGGGGGGGTTTCCGGCGAGGGGAGGGTTTTGGGGGGGTCCGGTGACGGGTAGCCGCCGGAGGGTTCAAAATTAGGGTTTTTACCCTAAAAATTGAGTTTTTGGGATGAAAAATCCGTCGTTTTCAAGGCGACGATGAATCCCCATGACGATCTTGCGAGATCTAGGGGAGGGGTAATCACTACATATGATTAAAAATATCGTTTTTAGTATTTTTACCTCTATATCCGTCCTCCGGATATAGCGACGGTTGCTCGAAGCCCTACGCGGATGACGACCCTTGATGGAGGAAGCCTTGCACCGCGCTCGTGGATCTCCCGTCTCGCCTTCGCCTTCGCCTTCGCAACGAACGGAAAAATTTTTTGTGGAAAAAAGATTTTTTAGAGACTCGTGCTGATAACGTGTTATGAATCAACTCCTGAGGGGAGAGCCCTCAGGTTTATATTTATAGCCAAATGGGAGAATACAAGTGGGCTTATACAGATATGGGCCCAAACACTTGGGTTGGCCCAATAACTCATCCAACCCAGTAAATACCCATTCACAACAGTCCTTTTATTTTTACTAAAGTTATTTGCCATTGCAGAGTGCTTAATGGGTATTGCGGAAAAATTCAAGTTCATAACTTTGCTTGTTAAAGGGATCATCAACGCACCAACGGTCTGTATAAGGTAGTGTTAAAATAATTTTGGTGTGTGTATCATTTTTTGGTCATTGACTCACATCACTTATGGCTTGCAGGTCAACTGTGTAAGAAAACTAGAAATAACCCGTGCACCCGTGCACAAAGTGCACGACGCATGGGAAAAAACCCGTACGAAAAGGTACATGGAAGGAAAAAAACCAGACGAATTGGATGTGGTGCACACGCGCAACCGAAAAGAAGCGAAAAGCGTGTGTGTGCATGCCGATATCGACGGGGGTAAAAGAGTGCACACAAATAAATGAGTTTGGTGGTGTTTTTTTGGGTGAGAATGGCAACGACATAAATAAGAGGAAATGGTGGGTTATTTTTTTGTGGGTTTGTTGACTGACTGTCACCTAAAATAAGTCTAAGTGGCAGGTCCTCTTTTATAGAAGAAGAGACAAGGGATACGATTAAAAAAGTACACAAATGTCAAAATTCCTTCAAAAGATTTTGATCAATATTTGCAATATTTAGATTTAAAATGTATAGCAGCAATACAAAATTGAATTAAAATTTATCAATTTTTTAAAATTTTGCGGTATTTCAAACTATTTTGACAGGGGGATACTAAGAGGATAATACTAAGGTACTCAGTCACTGGGACCTGAAATGCCGGCAGAGTGTTGAGCGAACGAATGATAATCGAGTAGGATTTCATCAAGAGGAGGGGCAGAAAAATCCAAGTTCACAACTTTGCTTGTTAAAAGGTTCATCAACACAGCAAAGGTCTGTATATGCTGTGCGAGATGAGTAATTTTGGTATGTGCATCACTTTTTACACACCACACATAATATGGAATTTTTTTTGCATATTGTTCTTGATAAGTAATTTGATATGCACATCACTTTTTGCTCACCGCGCATAACAGACAAAAAATACGTTTAGTAATTTGATATGTGCATCACTTTTTGCTCACCGCACACTACAGAGAACCATGGAATTTCAAATATTTCTTTCCATCCAACAGAGATTCAAATATTTCTTGAGGGATTTTCGTGTCCTAAAATTGTTCGGTGAGATCGAAAAATGTAGGGTTTTTCGTAGCATAAAATTGTTCGAAATAAATTTAACACGAATTGAATCATCCTTCAGTGGGTTAGTATATGTAATCGATTTATTAATGAATTAATTGAATTTATACAATGTTATGTATCAGCTTTGTTTACGCAGAAGAAAGCATAGAATTGATTTAGGGCTTTCTGGCTTATGTGTATTTTCGGTATTACTGGTTGTTCGCAGAGCAAAAGTAAACTAATATTATTTAATTGGTATGTGAGCGGGGTAAAAATTTAAGCGGCATGTGTGCAAATCAAAACGGCGAGTTCACAAATCAATTCCTTGATTCACTCATCACAAAAAGTTTTACTGCTTTGAAACAGTCGATTTTGTAACATGCGGATGAGTGTCAAAGAGATCATGATTCACTTAATTTTTGGTATGTTGATCATTCATGATGTGTAGAACACATTTGAAGAAAATTTCAAAAATTAAAAATAAACATGAATGATGCATTTGTGATTTATCGATACAAATTTTCTCGTGCTTATGACATGTATGCATTGTTTTGATAAATGTAATATGTTTAGCAAAATATATAATGTGACCAGCATATCTCACATCTAAAGAAGAAACGGACTGAAACACCCAACCTCAAATACATTTAAGGCAATTTTCTGAAAAATAGAAATTGATTAACAGCCTAAAAAAATTATCATTTTTAAATCAATAGTTTCTCATTTAGTCCAAATACACTCAGCACAAAGTCTCTAGGATATAATAATTTACACATAGTGATGACCCCAGAACAAGAGAGAGGGGAGTCATGGGGAAGAAAAGGAAATTATAAAAAAAAAACCAATTATTTAAATATAAATATCTATAAATACAAAAAGGAGAAGAAAAGAGAAGGGTGAAGGCTTCTCCTCACCTATTCACCTCCTCTTCTTTTCCTTTCCCCCTGCCATTAATTTTTGATTGATTCTCCCAATGGTCTTCTCCTTCCATTGGATTGTACAGATTCCCACCTAGGAGGCAAAAAAAGAAGAAAAACCCAGCAAGGCTTGTGAATTTTCCAATTTTTAGTTTCTCTTTTTGATAATTTTCCTGGGTTACAGAGAGAGGGAGAGAGAGAACAAAAGGGAATTTTTTTTCAAGTATCGGGTGTTCCTGGGAACTGTTTCTGGGTTTTTGCACGCCAATCCAAACCCACTCATATAGTTTCCTCTTGAAAAATAGATATCTTTCTTCTAATTTTGTGAAGATTTTGATACAGAAAAGGAACTGCTTTTCATTTAAATTTTTTGGGTTTTTTCCCTGGTAATTTTCCTTTCTTTTGGATTGAGTAGAAGGGTGAGAGGGAGGTTGGGTGGCATGGGGAAGCATGGACCTTGCCGTCATTGTGGTGTCACAAGTGAGCTCTTGTTATTTGCTTTAATTTTTTTGTGGTTTTTATAAAGTCATATTTGTTGAATGTTGTTTAAAAAAAATTTATGAGGTCCTGGATCTTTCCTTTGCTCTTTTTTCATCTTCATGTTGTTGGGGTTTGGAATTTGGATTTGTGAATTAAGATTGTCTTAGTTCTAGAAGGAATACATCTAATCTTTTGAGTTTGTTGCTATCCGTTCCTTCATTTGTCCACTTCTTCTATGTGCTGGGGGAAAAAAGATTCAACATGGGACTTCTAAACACAGTTCTGAGTAAAAAGGGCTTCTCGTTGTCTTGGTGAAAATTGTTGGTTTATTGCTTTGTTTCGTGATATAGTCATGTTCATTTGACTTTGAATCTATATGATTGGAAAGCCCTTTGATGGATTGTTGCCTCCTTGTTAGAGGTTCCAACTCTTTTTGATGCAAACATTGATTTGTTCCTTGTGTAACAAATGATGGAATAAGAACCCCCTATCGATGTCCACAACGATTTGAGGTTAGAATTGGGATGAACAATTTCATTTCTAGGTTTTCGATGTAGTCAAAGGACATCCAACCATTGCCCAGCTTGAAAAATCGTTGTGAAAATATTGTAGCAGATGTCCATTTCCTGTCAATGCAAATGGTTGGATGTTATATTCAACTTGTTCTGCCGTTATTCATATGTCATCGTTTCAGTCGGAAGGGTTACTTACTTGTTCATAGTAGTTCCCTCTTTGTGTAGTCTTGCTTGTTCATCTTGCTTACATACCAAGGTCAGAATCCATACGCTTTGGGTTTAGTCAGCTGCATTTTTACTTGGGTGCTGCTAATATATCACAAAGTGATTGGTGAGATTACTTCACATGTATGTATGGCTCCTTGCTTGTGTTACCATTGAATTCTGATAAATTCTGACAATAATATTTGGACATTGCACATTATTCCCTATCACTAAACCTGGCTATTATATATTCCAATCCTTTGGGCTCTAGGTGCATGGATAAGAATGAAGTTGTCCATAAATTGACCTGTTACTGAGAGTTTCTTATATGACTAGTGGGTAAAAGAAACATTGTCTTATGTTGAATTGCATTTCCATTTTGCGATATTCATTGAAGGAACTAAAATTTATATCCTTCCTCTCATTTGCGTATCTACATTAGGTCGCATTTTGGAATGAGCAATCTTGCCGATACCTGATTTTTCATCGAGTCAGCATTGTTCATATGATTTTTGCATCATGATTTATGTTTTGTAATGGTGCTTGAAACATGGTTTTCGTAGCTTCAAATTTATCTGCTTTGTTTTGCTATATATCTAATTTTAACTTCATCATGAATTATATGATAACTAGTAAGTCCCATACCCACATGTCACATGTCCCACCATCAACCCCCCTCTATATCACGTCCACTCAAACACAAGTATAAATTTACCCATATCATAAATTCACTAATGTCGTAAATTCATATGCACTTAGTAATTCCCTCTCGCCATGTCATAAATTCACACACACACACACACACACACACACACCCCCCCACCCCCCCCCACCCACCCCCCCCAAACCTCTTCCTTCCAGTCACCATCATCCTTCCATTCCATCTTTTCATTTTGCACCCTAAAATCCTAGGGGTTTCTCTCCAAAAAATTTCAGAACTTTCAACCCGACCCTTGATTTTTTAAGATTTAATCTCAGTCCTCTTTGTATCAATCTGCTTGTCCTAATCAGCAAATCCATTCAAAAACATCTCTATTTTGTATAATAGATGACCTGCATGGCAAGCAACATCATTATGCTATTCTATGCCTATTTTTTTCTCCATTTTTTCTTTTCCATTGGGCTTTTCTTTTTTATGAACCGTCTTTTGGCTATTATCATCACAATTTTCATCTAAGAAGCATGAACGTGGAATTGGCCATTATACTCTCACATTGCAATCTCTAAATTATGCACACAATATGGCAAGTAAATTGAATGATTTTGTGACACATTTGTTGCTGGTCGGACTTGGGTTCATAATAGAAGTGTCAGTGCTGCTGAGATTTTGAGGCATTCAGATATAAGGCTTCATAATAGAAGTGACCATGCTGCTTAGATTTTGAGGCATTCAGATATTCAGTGGTTATTATTTTTTGTTGTAATGCAAACCCATAAGGAACTCTATAGGTTAACCAGGCAGTTGGTGTTGTTCTGACTTTAATCCATGGGGTACTATTTGGTAGGAAAGTGAGAAAGCCAATAATACGAACTGCAATATAAGTAAGGTCCTCGATTCAGACCGCTTATTTAAGCCTTTAATGAATTTCGATCATGTACTTGCAAGTTCACATGTTGGTTGAATTGTTCTAACGGCCACTTTATATGAACTCGATGGTGCTAAGAGTTTATGTTTCCAACATCATAATCAAAAAGAGCAGACAATCTGATTCCATCAAATGTTTTTACCAAAGTAAGGCCACATTAATCTTCATTTGCTCTGTTCAGTATGGTTCAGCGACTCTTGGACTTTTGGTTTGACATGCCCAAAGGCATCTTTGCTTCCTTGGTTTGCATTGAAGAACATAATATAAGATAACATTCTTAAATTGTATCCATTGATCTTCAGCTGTTGTAATGCATATGATTGTGGAGTTTGTCAGTATTAAGTAACCTTATTAATTGCGGATGTAAATGTTGCAACAGCTACTCCTCTTTGGCGAAATGGACCGCCTGATAAGCCAGTTCTTTGCAACGCATGTGGTTCAAGGTGGAGAACAAAGGGTTCTTTGACTAACTACACTCCGTTGCATGCTCGAGAACTAATTGATTCAGCGGAATTTAAAGTTACTAAAGTCAAAAGTATTTCTTTCAAGCACAAAGAGAAGAAGCATCAGAAAATAAAGCAGGGCAGTGGTGCTGCAGAAAATGAACGGGAAACACCATATTCTGACCAGAATTTTCGAAAAATTCTCGAGGGGGATACCACTAATCGATCTAGCTCTGGATCAGCAACATCATATTCAGAAAGTTGTGCACATTTTGGAACCACTGAAGCAAGTGAAGTGACAGGTTCAGTCTATCCTTCTATTCTCTAACTGATATATCAGAATAGATGTTAAATCATCTACTTATTCCTTTCCACCTAACTATTAGTTAAACACATGATATAATTATATAACCGTTAGCAACCTACATGAGTACACCTTCAAATGTTCGCTGTAGAAATTTTATTGGCTCGGCTTCAGTTGTTTCTGGAGTAGAATGCCATTCTCTAGAGAACTATACCATCGTTCTCTTTCTGGTCTGTCTTAGATAAGGAGAATTTAGGTGGTTTGCTCCTTGTTGCATGCATTTGAATTGAATAAACAAATGGGACAGGCTTCTTAACCACTAAGTGGTCTTCTAGGTTTTATGGCAGGCCTCCCATAGCCCTAAGTTTGTCAGCAAGGAATTTGGCACCAAAAAATTATATTTGCTGCTGGTTGTTGAACATTAATGGAGCCTTGATGGTGATCATGTTGCAATTTTTGCATCTTTTAGGTTTATCGATGGGAAACAGAAGTGGAAGGGTTCAAACATTTAGGGTTTTGTGGTTAAATTTTGAAAAGAACAAAATTAGAGTTTCTATATTAAAGGATAAAGATAAGGTTTTGAGACTTTTATTCCGGATATCAGGTCAACTGTTGACTTCAACACATCGCATGTAGAAGATTCCTTCCGACCTCACCTCCAGACAACTCACCCACTCTCGCACCTCATATGCAAAACATTCAATAATGTTTATGACCTCAAATTTTCTTTGTTCAATTTTTCATTATAAATTATTCAACTATAGACTTATCTTTATTATAGTAAAAGAAATAAACTTATATTTAGACTCATAATCAGACTCTTAGTATGCCTCAAATTCTAGAATAAAATTAATTAAAAGAGTGTTCCTTAAATGTTACCAAAAAGATGTTGGGAGGAAATATCATCAAGTTCTAACCAATGCTGCTCTGATACCACTTGTTGGGAGGGAATATCATGAAACACATGATATGCACGCAGCAGAATAAGAGATAATATGCCACCAACTTTAACAACAGAGTATGATCTTCAAGAAATCATAGAAAGCACAAAGACAAACCACCACCATCACAAATCAAGCAATCGCATAGAGATGCACATGATTTATACTGGTTCGATCCAATGTGATGCCTGCGTCAAGTCTTTCGTTATCACGGGTTTCACTAGATCAGAGATGTAGCACAAGAGATTATACCGACCACCATGATCTCCTCCAACAAATGAATCTTCTTGACAATGCAAATCTAGCACTCTAGCAAATACAAAGTCTCATGAACACTCAACAATGGATAGATCTTACCTGAAACCTTAGAACACGGACTATCTCCTCTTTCAAAGCTTGTAGCCATCTACAAGACTCTTGCCGCGCAAAATTTCAGTGTATCCATCTTAGGAATCCATTATTAGAGTTAAAGAAGTCGTTTAAGTTGGGGACATTCGATTTGATCAAGTATCAAATCAACAGCACAACAAAATTCGCATCAGGCTGGAATACTAGTACTAGTCGACTAATGCAAATGCACTAGTTGACTAGTAAACTCTCGTGTTTCCTGCAGACTGAGCAGCTCCAGAATCTGCGCTGCTCACTAGTTGACTAGTGCTTTGCCACTAGTCGACTAGGTGAGTACAAGTCGACTAATAACAAGGCACTAGTCAACTAGTAAACCCTCAGATTTCATGTAGACTGAGCACCTTCAAAACCTGTACTACTCACTAGTCGACATGACCAAGCACTAGTTGACTAGGTGATAGCAGATTCGGGAAATGAGAGTTTGAAGCATAAACTTCAACACTCTGCCATGCTTCAAACTTCCTCCATCACACAAGCACTGTTCCATCTATCACCAACATATATAGACTCTCCACAATGGCTCTACCCAAATTCCAAACATCTCTACCCAGATTTAGAATTTTTGAAAGTTAAATAACAACGGGAATCGGTCAAACCACTGACCAAGTGTATATTAAGCTCAAGCAATGCCTGAGCTTGACTGTAACAACCGTCTTCATAAGCATGTTTGCAGGATTGTGATCAGTCAAGACCTTTTTAGCGCAATGACATTCTTCTCTTCTTATAGAAAGAAGTCCCTCACCTCAATATGTTGGACCTTGAGCTATAGGCCTGATGCTCCGCTAAGTGAATGTCGCTCTGACTATCACAGTAAATCTTCGTCACCTCTTGCGGAATACCCAAGTCTCTCAGTAGACTTCACATGTATTTACATTCCTTTATCACCTCAATTGCAGCTCTCAGTTTTGTCTCAGTGGTTGACAATGCTACAATAGACTGAAGGACTGATCTACAAGACACTACAGCAGTGCTTAACGTAAACACATATCTAGTCGTTGATCTCCTTCTGTCTTTGTCACCTGCATAATCTGAATCACAGAATTTGGATATCACCAATCTGTCACACTTACCATTGTTCCTTTCAAGTAACTCAGTATCCACTTCACAGCTTGTCAATGATCTTTACCAGGATTCGTCTATATCTATTGACAACTCTAACTGCCTGGGCCAAGTCCGGACTTGTACAAACTATTGCGTACATCAGACTTTCTATATCACTCGCATATGGGACTTTAGACATGTAGCTTATCTCCTCTTTGGTGCTCAGTGACTGTATCACAGAAAGTTGGAAGTGGAGCCCAGTAGTGTGGTGACATGCTTTGTCTTCTCTATTCTGTATCATACTAGGAACTTCTTATTGTAGCACTCCTGGCTCAATTTCAACTCTCCTCTCTTTCTGTCTTAGCTGATCTCCATTCCAAGGATCTTTTTCGCAGGCCTCAGAACCTTCATATCAAACTCCTCTGCAAGACGTCTCTTCAGCCTATTGATTTCCGTCATATTACGTAACATAATCAGCATATCGTCCACGTACAAGAGCAAGTAGATTCTCAAGCCATCATCAAGTGTTCGAACATAAACACGCTGATCTTTAATACTTCTATCGAAACCAATAGTCAATATGAAGAAATCAAATCTCTTATACCATTGTCTTGGACTTTGTTTCAATCTGTATATCGATTTCTTTAACATGCACACCATATGCTCTTTGCCCTTTATCATGAATCCTTCGGGTTGACGCATGTATATTTCTACCTCAAGCTCTCCGTGCAAGAAAGCCGTTTTCACATTCAGTTGTTGCAGCTCTAAATCCTTAGCTGCCACCAAAACCAACAGTACACTTATCGATGTGTGTCTCACCACATGCGAAAAGATCTCGTTGTACTCTTTTCCTTTCCTATGTACAAATCCTTTGGCCACCAGTTGGGCTTTGTATCTCACATTGCCATCATCGCCCTCCTTTACTTTATACATCCACTTACATCCAATGGTCTTTCGTTCCTTGTGCAACTCTACCAATTCCCAGATGTCATTCTTATAAGGAGAATCCATCTCTTCTTCAATTGCAAGTCGTCACTATGTAACTGCGCTCGATGTCTAGGCTTCCTCAAAAGTCAGCGGCTCTTTGTGTTCAATGTTTAGGTCATATACAAGTGCATATCCTCGAGTGTAAACATCGAAGCAGAGTAGTTCCACTCTCCAAGCCTCTCCGGTGCTCTCCTAGCCCTTGTTGACCGTCGCACCTCCATTTGACTTTGGGTAGGAACACCATCATTAGTCTGAACCTAATCTGTCTGTGTAATCTGATTCTATGCAGTATTCGGATTCTGACCTGTCTCAACATCTTGTCTCTCAATATCATGGGAAAATAGCTCGACCTTGGTGTCAGGCTCCTCAAACCTATGTTCAATATTTGACTTAGTCATTTTAGCCTGACTATCGACAACTCGTTAAATGTAACATGTCTGCTGACAAATGTCTTCTCGGTCATAAGATCCAGCAACCTGTATCCTTTCACTCCTTCAGGGTATCCAAGCAATATGACCTTTTGGCCCTCGAATCAAGCTTGTCCTCCTTTTGTAGTGCATATGCATGGCATTCAAATACCTGCAGGTAGGAGTAATCACCCGTCTTTCCCGTCCACTCCTCTAAAATCTTGAAGCTGATCGACGAAGACATTAGTCTATTCACGAGATGTACGACGTTAATTACAGCCTCACCCCAATACTACTTTTGGAGTTCAGCAGTCAGCCTCAAGCAACGACACTTTTTTGTTAACGTATGGTTTAACCTTTCTGCTGCACCATTCAATTGTGGATCACCAGGCATAGTGTAGTGCCTCATAATACACTGTGATTTACAGAAATCCTTGAATATTCTCTGTGTATTCACCACCGGTATCTGACTTCAAAATTTTGATGGCTCTTCCAGACTGCTGCTCAACAAAGGCTTTCCAAGCCTTAAACTTCTCGAGGACACGATCCTTTGACTTCATCAAATAGATCCAGACTTTTCTCGAGTATTCATCGATGAAGGATACGAAATACTTCGCTCTACCAACATTAGATATAGATGGTGGCCACCTTACGTCTGAATGCACGTAATCAAGCGGCCACTTGCTGCTGTGTTCTGCGGTCCCAACCGTGTCTTTGTTAGTTTGCCTTTTACGCATTTCTCTAAGAACTCCAATCTCTTATTCTTGGCTTCAATTAGCTTCCTCCTACGAGGCACATCAAGCAACTTCTCGCTTGAATGTCCAAGGTGAAAATGCCACAACTTGGCCGACTCTCCACCAGTAGAGCCCTGAGAGCTATAGGCTTCACCTTCCACGATGTGTCCCTGTAGCGCAAATAGATTTTGTATTCTTATGCCTTTCATTACGATCAAAGACCCTTTTGACTCTTTTAGCAAGTCACATTCAATGACTGTCCTGCATCACAAACCAGCTAGAGCTCCAACGGAAATCAGACGTTTCTTTTAGTTTGGCACACGACGAACATCTGTCAATATTTTGATAACTCTATCGTGCGTCTTGATTCTCACTTCTCCAACTCTCACTGTTTTACAAGCCATATTGTTCCCCATCAGCACGTTTACGCCTTCTCTAGGACAATATGAATTGAACCAGCTTTTATGTGGCGTTATGTGGAAGGAGCATCCCGTATCCAAGAGCCATGATCTCCAGATGTTGTTGCCATCAGATTTTCTTCTTCATTGCTATCGTTGCTACTAATCTGATACGATCCGGTGGATCGAATCAATAAAGTTCAGATTTTTAAAAGAGGAAAATGTAAAAAGTGGATTTTTAGGTGGAATAAAGTTGCGAAGAACAAAGATTGATTGATAATTGAGTCTCTTTTGAGAGGAGACTCGCTCTCCTAGCTTTGAATGCACGGATCAAAGCCTAAACACCCTCACATGATGCCTACAATTTTCTTCACAAAATAAGCATAAAAGAAAATAAAAGACGGCTAGCCCTAATAAATAGAAAATAGAGGATTTACTAATCTAGTCTGAAAAGAGTAGAATACCCCTAGCCTAACCTCCACCTACGTGGTACCCCGCCTCCTACGTCGCACGTAAGTCACGAGAGGTGGGTGGGTCCCACCCATGTAGCCGCCGGCCCCTGAGGAGTGCGGATCTGCATCCGCATCAATACCCCCCTAAAAGAGCCACCTTGTCCTTAAGGTGGAAGTCGGGGAACTGCTCCTGGAACACTCGATATGCATCCCATGTCGCATCGCAGTCCGGTAGCCCCGTCCAGTGTATCAGCACCTCCCTCTGTCCGCGCGCCCCCTGACGAACGGCTCGAACCTCCAGTGGCTTCAGCATCACCTCCATCTCCTCCGTAAGTGTGGGCGGTAGGGTAGAGGACACAGTCTGCTCCCCAATAGCTCGTCGAAGCTGCGACACATGAAAGACGGGGTGTATCGTCGCAGTCGATGGTAGCCTCAGCCTGTAAGCCACCTGGCAGATCTTGGCCAAAATCTCAAACGGCCCATAGAATCTCGCTGACAGCTTCTCGTTCCGCCTCCTCGCTAACGATCTCTGCCTGTAAGGTCTCAGCTTTAGATAGACCATGTCGCCCTTCTGGAGTGCACATCTCGCCTATGGCCATCCGCCCTGGTCTTCATCACCTGCTGAGCCCGTAATAGATGCTTCTTCAGCTCCTCCATAATACTCTCCCGCTCCCTCATGTAGTCCTCTACCTGGGAGACCGGTGTCTGTCTCTCCCCGAATCGAAGTAGCTCTGGTGGGTCCCTCCCATATAACACCCGAAAGGGTGTCGTCCCTGCTGCTGAATGGTACGAAGTATTGTACCAATACTCTGCCCAGGCCAACCACCGATACCACTGTCGTGGTGTCTCCGACGCAAAGCACCGCAGATACGTCTCTATGCTGCGGTTCACTACCTCCGTCTGCCCGTCGGTCTGAGGGTGATATGCGGTACTCCTCTTCAGCACTGTCCCTTGGACACGAAATATCTCCCGCCAGAACCCACTCAGGAACACCTGATCTCTGTCTGTGACGATGGAAGCTGGGATCCCATGTAACCGTATCACCTCTCGAGTGAAGGCTGCAGCCACTGAAACCGTTGTGTACGGATGCTTCAGTGGTATGAATTGGGCGTACTTGCTCAGCCTGTCCACTACCACAAAAATCACTGAGTACCCCTCTGACCTGGGTAGCCCGTCGATAAAATCCATCGTCATCTCCTCCCAGACCCGCTCAGGTAGTGCTAAGGGCTGCAAAAGCCCGGCTGGCGCCATGGCCATGTACTTGTGACGCTGGCACACGTCACAAGCGGCAACCAAATGTGCGATCGCTCTCCTCATAAGTCATACCAGGCCAATAAACCTCCCGGGACATCCTCATGTATGTCTGCTGCACCCCGGAGTGTCCCCCAACCACCGAACTGTGGAACTCCTGAAATAACGCGGGTATGAATGCGGACGTCCGCGGCAATACTAACCTCCCCCGGTATAACAGCCTCCGCCCCTCCAGGGAATACCCTTGTAGGGTCTCCCCGCCTCCCTGCAGCTGCTCACGAATCTGTCTCAACTCCGGATCAGCCTCGGCCTCCTGCAGCATGGGCTCCCCATCTATCCACACGGGCAATGAGAGTGCCCTCAAGTGCACCTCCTCCTCTCTGCGCGATAAGGCGTCGGCCGCCTTATTTTCCAGCCCCGGTCTATACTCAATGGCGAACCGGTACCCTACCAGCTTGGATAGCCAGCGCTGGTGCTCCTCTGTCACCATCCTCTGCTCCAGCAGATACTTCAAACTGCGCTGGTCTGTCCTGACCACAAACTCCCTGCCCATCAGGTAGGGCCGCCACTTCTGAATCGCCAGCACGATAGCCATCAACTCCCTCTCGTAAACAGACTTCAGCCGTGCTCTGCTGAGAGCACCTGACTGAAGTAGGCTATCGGCCGCCTTAACTGCATCAGGACCGCCCCCAACCCGACGCCTGACGCATCAGTCTCCACCACGAACGTGACGCTGAAGTCGGGCAACGTCAAGACCGGTGCCGTGGTCATCGCCTCCTTCAAGGCCTCGAAGGCCTTGGTCGCTGCCTCCCCCACTGGAACCCATCTTTCTTCAGCTGATCTGTCAATGGGCGGGCAATGGTGCTGTATCCCCTCACGAATTTCTGGTAGTAGCCTGTCAAACCGAGAAATCCCCGCAATGCCCTCAGAGAAGTGGGGACCGGCCAGTCCAACATCGCCTCTATCTTGGCCTGGTCTGCTGCTACCCCTGCGGCCGACACCACATGCCCCAGATACTCTATCTGTCCCTGACCGAAACTACACTTCTTTCGGTTGGCATATAGCTGATGCCCCAGCAACTCCCGAAACACTACCTCCAGATGGCCCACGTGCTCCCCCATGGTCCTGCTGTAGACTAAAATGTCGTCGAAGAAGACGAGTATGAACCTCCTCAGGTACGGCCGAAAGACATCGTTCATCAACGCCTGAAATGTAGAAGGAGCATTCGTCAGGCCAAACGGCATGACGAGAAACTCGTAGTGGCCCTCGTGGGTGCGAAAGGCTGTCTTCGGCACGTCCTCTGGCCTCATCAGGATCTGGTGATACCCCGCCTTTAGGTCAATCTTGGAGAACACCTCTGCTCAATGCAGCTCATCCAGTAGCTCATCTATAACTGGGATCGGAAACCTGTCAGCCACTGTCTCCTTGTTGAGTGCCCGGTAATCTACGCAAAAGCGCTAACTCCCGTCCTTCTTCTTCACCAAAAGTACTGGGCTCGAGAACGGGCTAACGCTGGGCTTGATCACCCCGGCCTGCAACATCTCCCCGACCATCCGCTCTATCTCATCCTTCTGCACGTGGGGATAGCGGTAAGGGTGCACACTCACCGGTGCTGCGCCATCCCGCAGGACTATCGCATGCTCGTGCCCTCTCACTGGTGGTAGCCCCTGTGGGTCCTGAAAGACCTCCTGGTACTGCCCCAACACCTGCTCCACCTCCTCGGGAACCCCTGCGTGCGGCTCCTGCTCTGCCCCTGCTACACGGCACTCCACCAAGTACCCCTCCCCCTCTCTCTGGAAGGCCCGAGTGATGGCCTTGAAGGCCACCATTGATAAACATAGGGTCGGGTCCCCTGTGAGCACCACCGTCCGGTCCCCCTCCTCAAACTCCATCCTGAGGCGCTTCCAATTCACCCGCATGTCCCCCAGCTTCTTCAGCCACTGTACGCCCAGAATGATGTCAACGTTGCCCAACTCCAGTGGCAGGAAATCCTCCATGATCTACACCCTTTGCAAGGTCAGGCACAGACCCTTGCAGAGCCCTTTGCTCTCCTCCATCTTCCCTGTCCCCAGTAGCACGGTAAACCTCTCCTGCGTGCTCAACTGCAGCCCATGTCTCTCCACTATCCGGCTGGATATAAAATTGTGGGTGGCCCCACTGTCGATCAATACCGTCACCGTCGTGTCCCCCAACTGCCCCGATAACTTCATGGTATGGTTCGGAGTGAACCCCATCACAGAGTTTAGGGACACCTCTGCGAAGTCTAGGTGAGACTTCTCCTCCTCCACTGGCGCCTCCTGCTCCACCTCGAACTCCTCATCACCAACGTACCCCTCATCGTCCGGTACCATAGTGATCTGCAGTAGGCGGCTAGCACACCGGTGTCCAGGGGTGAACTTCTGGTCGCAACGGAAGCACAACCCCTTGGCACGCTTCTCCCTCACCTCCGCCTCTGTCATCCGTCGCCCCAGGGTCGCAG
Organism: Scilla litardierei; assembly: GCA_030789695.1. NCBI lineage: Eukaryota > Viridiplantae > Streptophyta > Magnoliopsida > Asparagales > Asparagaceae > Scilla > Scilla litardierei. The sequence goes on along the minus strand of CM061140.1, from coordinate 164,257,854 downwards.
GGCGGCTCTCTCCTCTAGCCTCAGGTGCAGCTGTGGGTGCTCTCGGGGCTGCCGCTGCGGGGGTGGGGCGGGACCCCTGTCCCCCAAGCTCCTCGTATCCTCCTCTCCTCCGCATGCTTCTCCTCCGCCTTGTGGGCCAGGCGAAGGACATCCTCCAGTGTCCCCGGGCTCTGCATCCTCAGCTCTGCTCGTATGGAGGGCTTCAGCCCCCTCATGAAATTCCCGATCATCACCTCGTCGGTCACCCCCTTCACCCTACTATTCAGCATCTCGAACTTCTCCACATAATCCCTGACCGTCCCCTCCTGCCTCAGAGCAGATAACTGCTCGTAGAAATCTCCCCCTGGAGTCTCCTGGAACCGGTCTAGTATCAGTGCGGACAGCTCCTCCCAAGTGCGAAAGGGGGTCCGCGCCACCTTCCATCTGTACCATGCCAACACCTTACCCTCGAAGTAGATTCCGATGGCCCTCAGAACCTCCTCCTCCGTCAACCGCATCACCTGGAAGTAACGCTCCGCCCGGTAGATCCATCCATCCGGATCTGTGCCATCAAAAATCGGCATCTTCAGCTTCATAAGGCGGCGATCTGCATTGATGTCCCCCCTGAGGTCCCCCATCTCTACCGCGGTCACCCCCACGGCCGAATCCTCCGCCGACTGCCTCAACCGGTCCTCCCCCGGCATCTCCGTACCTCCCATCTGGCCAGGCGGGTCTCTCCCACGCCTCGGGCTGGTAGTAATGCCCGGGAAACTCTGGTGGTCGTGCAAAGTTGGGCCTTGGCCCAGGTGGGGTGGTCTCCGCTCTCCAAAATTGGCCCGCCGGGGTCCCAATAGCTGCCCCGGAGGCCCATCCGCCTCCTGCTGACCCCGAAGTTCCCCCGGAGTGGGGTACGAACCTCGTCACACCCCCAAAGGGTCGTATCGAAGTCACCGGGCCCCCAAATGGGCCGATCCAGCTCGTCGGCCCCCTAGAATGGGTGGCCGGCCATTCCGGACCCCCGCATGGGGTCGCCGTGCCTCCCGCACCCCCGGAGGGGGTGCCGCCGCCTCTGCGAAGCCCTCAGGGGCTGTCGGGACTCGGAACAGGCCCGTCGGCCTGGTCGCACCCCCGGTTGGGGGTGCCGAAGGTTCCCCGCTCCCGTAGGGGGCCGCCGGTGGATCCCGACCCCCTCCAGGGTTCGCCGAGTGCCCCAGACCCCCGGAGGGGTGCGCCAGTGGCCTGAGATGGCCTGGCGGCCTCGCCCAGGCCTGGGGAGGCCTGGGCTGGGCCGCCGTGGCCTCGACAGGCCCAGGCGGGCCTGTCGTGGGGATTCCAGGCCCGCGCGGGTCTGCAGTAGGCCACGCAGACCCGTGCGGCCCTAGGGCAGGCCACGCCGGACCCCCCCCGCTCCCTCGAGTTGCCGTCTTGAGTTGGAATTACCGCCGTTGTCTGCGTTTGCCCTAGGGAGGCTGATTCTAGGGTAGAATCTCCCCCCTCTTGGATCTCCTTGCCGCGATCTCCCCCCTTCGCCATCGCGAGGGCTTGTATCATCTCCTTCAATTCTCGGAGATCTCGTCCTTGTTGCGCGGCATCCGTCCTCATCCCCGAAGCTCGATTTGGATGTCTTCTTGTGAATGGGCGTAATCCTTGAGTGAATCCCCCATTGTTTTCTTCAATCCTTCGAACCGCTCTTCGATCTCCCGATTGAGATCCTCCCGTAGCCCTTGAATCTTCTCTTCGATCGCATCCGCCTTCGATCGAGTGCTTGCCGTCATCTGGATCAACCGCTCTGATACCAATTTGATACGATCCGGTGGATCGAATCAATAAAGTTCAGATTTTTAAAAGAGGAAAATGTAAAAAGTGGATTTTTAGGTGGAATAAAGTTGCGAAGAACAAAGATTGATCGATAATTGAGTCTCTTTCGAGAGGAGACTCGCTCTCCTAGCTTTGAATGCACGGATCAAAGCCTAAACACCCTCACATGATGCCTACAATTGTTCTTCACAAAATAAGCATAAAAGAAAATAAAATACGGCTAGCCCTAATAAATAGAAAATAGGGGATTTACTAATCTAGTCTGAAAAGACTAGAATACCCCTAGCCTAACCTCCACCTACGTGGTACCCCGCCTCCTACGTCGCACGTAAGTCACGAGAGGTGGGTGGGTCCCACCCATGTAGCCGCCGGCCCCTGAGGAGTGCGGATCCGCATCCGCATCATAATCCCTATAGAAGCAATATTAGATCTTATCCCCTTCTATTTTTCTCTTCAACTTGTGGGCAGTCTCTTCTCCATTGTCCAGTCTCTTTGCACAAATGGCATTTGTCTTTGCGCCCATGTGACTTTGATCTCGACTGACCTCTGTCCTTTCTTGAACCATGGCCATTTTTGGAATCCTGATGTCCGTTGATGAATATAGCAGCTCCTTGATCACCATTGTCTCGACCAGTCACCTTCATACGGAGAACTTCGAAGTGCATTACGGATTCAACTTCCTCCAAGGATAGTTTGTCCCGCTCATATACTATGGACTAAACCAATAGGTCGAAGTCATCTGTAAGAGAATACAACAGTTTCATTGTCAACTGTTCGTCCTCGATGTTCACTCCCATACTCTGCAAATATGCTACGTTCTTTGTGGACGTATCAATGTAATCCTTGATATGAGTGCTTCCCCTTATCTTCAGTACATACAGCTGTTGCATCAAGTACAGGCGGTTCGTCAGATTCTTCTTCGCATAGAGTGCCTCCAGCTTCTTCCAAAACTTGTCTGCAATTCTTTCTTCGGACACTTTCCTGAGTAATTCATCAGACAATGACTGCTATGCACTCAATGTTTTTCTCTCCATCTTTAATTTCTGAGTTTCCGTGACCTCATCATCAACCTTGTCTTTCTTAAAGGCAATTTGATAACACGCGTCTCTCATTAGAAACACTTTCATCTTCAGACGCCATAAACTGATGTCATTTTGATAGGAACCCAAAAGCAAATCTGAAATTTTATTAGTAAAACTGAAAATAAAATGGATAGATGATTACAATTTTCGGGGTAATCGCCCTCCCAAGACGTCGATTGATAGGAGACGTCTGCACCCTCCCATAGAACAAAGAACCATCTCTTCGATTTAATCAAAATACTCAAATCTCACTTACCTAGGGCCTGCCGGACTTCCTCCTATTTATAATACTCTACTAATTGCCTAATTACCTAAAAGCCCATACAAAAATAAGAACTACAAAAATGCCCAAAGTGCCCCCATAATGGGCCGGATCTAACACATTTCTTCCAGTAAACTTATCTATATTGAACAATGTGGTAGATGACGACACCTTGTGTATCTACTTCTTCTAACTAATGCTCCGATACCACTTGTTGGGAGGGAATATCATCAAACACGGAATGCGCATTCAATAGAATAAAAGATAATATGCCACCAACTTTAACAAACAGAGTATGACCTTGAAGAAATCATAGAAATCACAAAGACAAACCACCACAATTACAGATCGATCACACAGAGAGACACATGATTTATACTGGTTCGACCCAATGTGATGCCTACGTCCAGTCTTCTGTTATCACGGCTTTCACTAGATCAGAGATGTTGCACAAGAGATTATATCAACCATCAAGATCTCTTCCAACAACAAATGAACCTTCTTGACAATGCAAATCTAGCACTGCAGCAAATACAAAGTCTCATGAACACTCAACAATGGATAAATCTTACCTGAAACCCTTGAACAAGGACTATCTCCTCTTCCAAAGCTTGTAGCTGTCTCGAAAGACTCTGGCCGTGCAAAACTTCAGTGTATCTGACTTAGGAATCCATCATTAGGGTTAAAGATGCCGTTTTAAGTCGTGTCCGTTCGATTTGATCAAGTACTGAATCAACGACATAAAACAAAATCCGCATCAGGCTGGAATACTGGTACTAGTCGACTAATGCCAATGCATTAGTTGACTAGTAAACTCTTGTGTTTCCTGCAGACTGAGCAGCTCCAGAACCTGCATTGCTCACTAGACGACTAGTACTTTGTTACTAGTTGATTAGGTGAGTATTAGTCGACTAATGACAATGCACTAGTCGACTAGTAAACTTTCGGGTTTCTTGCAGACTGAGCAGCTCCAAAACTTGCAATGCTCACTAATCGACTAGTGACCAAGCACTAGCCGACTAGTAAACTTTTGGGGTTTTTGCAGATTGAGCGGCTCCAAAACCTGCAATACTCACTAATCGACTAGTGACCAAGCACTAGCCGACTAAGTGATAGCAGATTCACGGAATGTGAGTTCAAAGCATAAACTTCAACAAAAGACCTAAAAGAGCCACACTAAAAGGGAATCAATAGAAGATACAAAATGACTCAAAAACTATAAGTCTAAATGAATCAAACTCTTAGAAAATCCTAATTAGACTCTAAATTCTTTTTCTTCTTCGATTATGGGTCCTTCTTGAAGTAGGATTTGCTCCAATTCTCAAAGAATTTACATGTACTATACATCCATTTCGCCTTAAATAACACTTATGTAGAGAAAACTTGATCTTGAGTTTTGACATGGTAATATGACGAAATTTGGGCAATCAAATCAGAAGTAACAATCTACCGATGGCAAAGATGAGTATAGAAAAAGTTGCAATACTTGCTAGTTCGTATGCTATGATACTAATTGACGGGAAACATAATTAGAATGGTTCAAACATTTAAGGTTTTGTGGTGAGATTTGGGAATGACGAGTATCAAAAAAGGATAGCATCATGCATGCTTTGCATCTTAATGAAGTCGCATTATGACCAAGGTGGCATTGAAGGATTGTGTCTTCTTTCCCTTCTCTACCATTTCCACTGTGCTGGGGGCTGTTTTTCATTTTGCCCCCTCTCCTTCTGCAGTTTTTCTTCCCTTCACCACATCCCCTTATACCCACTTTCATACTGTTATGCTGTCTGCTGCTTGATTCGTTCCAGCCTACTTATGCTGCTGGAGGCTTGCCTCATGGTGCATGATAGCAGGGGAATAATAAAAATTTGAGTACCTAAGGAGGGATTGCCATTTAAGGATAAGTTTGTTTGTTTGTTTGTTTGTTTGTTTTTTGTTTTTTTTTTTTTTTTTTTTTTGGGGGGGGGGGGGGGGAATGAAACAAGCACTGATCACATCTGAAATATGGGGTATATATGCTGAGTGGATGGCTGCAGTGTGGGGGCACATTAGATTCGGTAACATGATGGTCGAAAATCTAGTATTATTCGTGCAACTACTACTTGGTCCACCTTTTCTGTGAAAAAAAATACAACAGTCCATCTCCATTTGCAGATAAAAGGATGATAAACAAGTGATTGTTCAAGAGGATTTGAGTAACCTTCTAAAGGGTAAGTCAGGATCGGTAGACATTCCTCTGATCTAAGGTTTAATATTCAATAGCTGGATTGAATTGAAATGTATGCAACCATTAGATCAGCTCGAAATTTTATGATGAGTTGATGCACATATTCAAGTTTCTCAAAAAATGTGCCTAGGCTGTTTATGATTGAGGTGCTTCATTTTTCTTTATCATCTAGTCGTCAAATTTTGACTTTCAGTGCCCCCATCTACTCTCTCATTTTCAGGTTCGGCTCAATCTAATGTCTGGGAGTCGCAAGTGCCTTCCAAAAAAAGAACATGTGTCATGCGCCCGAAGCCCTCTCCTGTAGAGAAGCTTACAAAAGACCTGTATACCATAATGCACGAACACCAAACTTCTTACCTTTCATCATCAGAAGAAGACCTTCTCTATGACAGCCAAACTCATGTTGGTTCTTTTGAGATTGGCAATGGAAGTGTTCTCCTTCGATACCGAAATCCAAGAGCTATCGAGGAGGAATCAGAGGCAAGCTCTTTTCCAATAGATAACAAGTCATATATACTAAATGAGGTGTATTCAGGATCAGCATCCTTTCCTGTACATAGTGAAATAAAAAGACCAACTTTTTCAGCTGTTGGCATTGAAAAAATGAAGAAGTCTACGGCACCAGTGCATATAAAAAGGTGCTCCTTTATGTATACATATTTCGTAAGGTTCATACTTAGAATAGAATTCTTTTTTGTTCTTGACATCAGAGAGTTATCTTTGCAAGTATCTTGGTAGTTGTATCTAGTTTCTTATATACTGGGTATTTTTACATTGCTAAAAGCATCTTGTCTATCTCAACAGGGATAAGTCTTGTGATGACAAGTTGCATATACTCCAAGATAGAGAATCACCCCTTGGCTGTGTTGATCTGGAAGTAAGACTAGTGCTCTGTCATGTTTCCGCCACATATTTATTAAAATTCTTTTTTAAAGTTTGTTGATGTATATTTTCTAGACCATTGCTCTTAATTCATTTTCCACAAACGAGCTTACATGGTGATGGCACAATTTTAGGATGTTGTCAACTTTGATGTCTTAATGAAGCACATCACGGCAGAAGAACAACATCAACTGATGAAATACCTACCTTCTATTGATACCGCTAAATATCCTGAAAGGTGAATTCTCCTTTTTTGATCTATATGATGATGATAATTAAATCTATAACAGACCAGTATATCTACTTCTGATATGATGTATCTTTGCCACATCTTGCAGCCTTGGGACCATGTTTAATAGTTCACAGTTCGTGGCCACATTGTCCTATTTCCAGCAACTACTTCAAGAAGGAATTTTTGACTCTTCCAGTTCAGGAACAGATGTTGAAGGGTACAAGACTCTGAAGAGGCTAGTGTTACAGAATTTGTCAAGACCTATATGGGTCGAACACTATACAAAGCTGAAGGTATGAACTGGTCGTTTCATTTATGTGGTTCTAGCCATTCCTTATTTTTTGAACTAGGTCACGTCCTTTGAGTTCTTGTAATGACATGTGAATTTCTTCCAACTGATCTTTCACTCACCTGGCTTTAGAATGTAAAGAACAAACAGAACATTAGAGCAGAGAAGGTAGCAACCGGCTCACACTATCTTGGAAATTCTAATTACATGCCCTTCAAGAGAGGAAGGGATGCCCATAATCTTCATCTTACAGGTTGGTCTTCTACAACTTTTTACCTGACAAGTAGTAAGTGTTGAGGGTAACAGTAATTGCTATACTACTATTACCACTACTATGCCATTTGCATGTGACATCCTTTTTCAATTTTTTGTTTCCCTTTTCTTCTTGTAATCAAATTGGACTAATTAAGCTCTAGTGCCCCTAAGTTATTATTTTTCCCATATTGTCCCAAGTGATCCTAACTGATATTCAAAAATGTTATTCTAATTTTATAAGAGGTTGAAGATATGGCTGGTTGTTTTCATGAGACTATTGCTGTAGTTTAGATATGGCTGGTTGTTTTCATGAGACTATTGCTGCAGTTTAGAAAGTCATGCATTCTGCCAGTAGTTGTAAATATCACCCTATTGCATATTGCTCCTGATTTTTTTCAATCGATAGTTTAATTGAGCCAGCAAAACCTCTTGGACAGTCACTATGGTAGTCTGATATTCTACTTTTGGAGTTTTGGTTACCTTTTATGTTGTTGATGTTACGTATTGGTTTAAAAAGAAGCGCATCGTGCAAGTGTAGCTGTAAATATCACCAACTGCATATCCTTCCTGGTTTTGTTCGATTGCTAGTTGATGCGTCTGTGGCTTTTTGTGGTGATAAAGGTGGGATTTTATGGCTTTGGACTAATAATCTAGGGTTTAAATGCGAAGAACAGATCTGAATAATGCGGATTAAAGGAAAAGCGTTCTAGGGTTCAAGGAATTAAAATACATTTAGATCAATTCTTCCATAATTCCCCGCTAGGGCCGGCCGGCCCTTGTTTAAGGGAGAGATTAGTCAAAATGTGGATTTACTAAACGACCCTCCATTGTGGTTGCGAAATTACAAGTTTGGGACCGTGTCCGTGGTGGACCCAAGTCGCCTCCTCCTTTGGTATACTCGAACCGGACCCATGGGCTCGCCGCCGCCGTGCGCTCCCTTTGACCCACGCACCACATCACTACTCCCCTCCCAAAAATGCCACCTTGTCCTCAAAGTGGAAGCCTGGAAACTGGTTGCGTATCACCGCAAATGGCTCCCAAGTAGCGTCATAGTCCGATAGGCCCCTCCTTCTGATTAGCACTTCCTGTGTCCCGTCTGTGGCCTGTCAAACCACAGTCAGCTCTTGAGGCTCAAGAAGCACCTCCATGTCCTCGGTCAAAGTAGGTGGCAACGTCGGGATAGAATATGATTCCCAATAGCCCTCCTCAACTGTGAAACATGAAACACATGGTGAATGGTGGAGGTATCAGGTAACTGTAGACGATACGTCACCTTCCCGATCTGAGCGGTAATCTCGAATGGTCCATAGTAGCGGGCTGCCAACTTTTCATTGCTCCGACGGGCCAACGTCTTCTGTCTGTAGGGCCGTAGTGTTAGATAAACCTGGTCTCCCACAGCAAACTGCTCATCTTTTCGGTGCGCATTCGACTTAGTCTTCATGATATGCTGGGCTCGCAGCAGATGTTTCTTCAACTCCTCCAAATATCTATGCCGCTCCCCATGATGTTTCTCTACCTGTGACACGGGAGTGGTCCCTCTGCTGTAGTGTATCACATGAGACGGGTCCCGACCATACAAAATCCGAAACGGGGTGCTCTGTGCGGCGGAGTGGTATGAGGTGTTATACCAATATTCTGCCCATGCTAACCACCTGGTCCACTGTCTCGGCGCATCTGACACAAAACACCTCAAATAAGTCTCCACGCTCCTATTCACCACCTCAGTCTGACCATCTGTCTGTGGGTGATAGGCCGTGCTCCTCCTCAGCTTGGTTCCCTACACCTTGAAAAGCTCCTACCAAAAACTGCTCATGAAGACCTTGTCGCGATCCGACACTATGGAAGCGGGAAACCATGCAAGCGAATCACCCCCGCATGAATGCTGCAGCCACTGTCACTGCTGTGTAAGGGTGCCTGAGTGGCACGAAATGAGCATACTTACTGAGCCGATCTACCACCACCAATATAGAGTTGTAGCCCTCTGATCACCGAAGCCCCTCGATGAAGTCCATGATGATACCTACCAGACTCTCTCCGGTAAAGCCAATGGCTGTAAAAGTCATGCGGGTACCATTGCCATATACTTATGACGCTGGAAAACGTCACACTCTGCTATCATATGGGCAATGTCCTTCATCACTGGCCAGTATAGCTCCCTAGCTATCCTCTTGTAGGTCTGCTGTATACCTGAATGCCCTCCGATGGCGCTGCCGTAGAACTCCTGGAAAATCAGCGGAATATGGGTGGAGCCCTTGGGAATCACCGGTCTCCCCTGGTATAGCAGTCGCTGCCCGCTCATGGTATATCCTGAAAACTCTGCTGATCCCTGCTGTAATGCCTCCCGAATCCGTGTCAAGTCTGTGTCGGTCTCAATCTCTTTGCCTAATGGCTCCCAGTCTAAGAGAACCAGTACGGAGATAGCTGCCATCCCTGCGAGCTCTTCTCTGCGAGACAAGGTGTATACCGCCTTGTTCTCCAAGCCTGGCCGGTACTGTATCTCAAAGGTGTAGTGGACCAGTTTGGAGAGCCACTTTTGATGCTCTTCTGTGACCATGCACTGCTCCAGTAAATATTTCAGGCTCCGCTGGTCGGTCCTCACTATAAATCTCATTCCCAACAAATAAGGTCCGCCATTTCTGTATGGAAAGAACGCTTGCCATCAACTCCCGCTCGTATACTGACTTCAGCCTCGCTCTGCTGACAGAGTCTGGCTAAAATATGCAATAGGCCTCTGATCCTGCATCAACACTGCGTCCAACCCGTGTCCAGATGCGTCGGTGTCTATAACAAATGGCCTGCTGAAATCCGGTAGCGCTAAGACGGGCATTGTCGTCATTGTCTGCTTCAAGGCCTCAAAAGCCTTGGTGGCCTCCTCGCCCCAGTGGAAGCTGTCCTTAAGCTGCTCTGTGAGTGGCCATGCAATCGAACTGTACCCCTGGACAAACTTCCTGTAATATCCCGTCAGGCTCAAGAAGCCACGCAAGCCCCGTAGTGTGGTGGGTACCGGCCAATCCAACATCGCTGCGATCTTGGCCCGATCTGCCGTCAACCACTCAGCTAACACAATATGTTCCAAGTATTCCACCTGAAGCTGACCAAACAAACACTTCTTTCTTATTAGCACACATCTGCTGCTCCTGTAACTCATGCAGCACTGCTTGCAAGTGCCCCACATGCTCCTCCACACTGCGACTGTACACGATGATGTCATCGAAGAATACAAGCACAAATCTCCGGAGGTAAGGTCTGAACACCTTGTTCATCAGTGCCTGAAATATCACCGGGGCATTTGTCAGGCCAAAAGGCATGACAAGGAACTCATATTGCTCCTCATGAGTCTTGAAGGCAGTCTTGGGCACGTCAACAGCCCTCATCCTTGTCTGATGATACCCCGACTGAGATCGATCTTCGAAAAGCAAGCAACTACGTGGAGCTCATCCAGAAGCCCACCAATCACCGGAATAGGAAACTTATCTGCAATGGTCTCCTTATTCAGGGCCCTGTAGTCCACACGGAATCTCCAGCTACCATCCTTCTTTTTAACCAATAAAATCGGGCTGGAGAACGGGCTAGTACTCGGCTGAATCACCCCTGCCTGCAGCATGTCCTCCACCAACCTCTCTATCTCGTCCTTCTGCACCTGTGGATATCTGTAGGGGCACACACTAATGGGAGTCACGCCCTCCCGTAAGACGATGGCGTGCTCGTGGTCGCTGTGCGGTGGCAGCCCCTGTGGTGTCTGAAACACCTCCTCATATTGAACCAGCAGCTGCTCGATCTCCGGTGCTACCGCCTGTGCCTGGTCCTTGCTCTATACAAATGCCACCACTGCCTGTAGCTCAACCAGAAAACCTCCTGCCGTGTGGATCGCTCTAGACATGGCCTTATAGGACACTAAAGAACGACAGAGGCTGGGATCCCCCTGTAATACCACTGTCCTCCTCCATCCTGATACTCCATCCTCAGTATCTTCCAGTTCGTCCTGGTCTCTCCCAGTGTCTGCAGCCACTTCATCCCCAGGATGACATCGGTGCTCTCCAGCTCCAAGGGGAGAAAATCTGTGACAATCTGTACTCTCTGAATTGTCACGATCACTCCGCGACAGACACCGGTGTTGTGTGTCACCTGCCCAGTGCCCAGCATCACTCCATACCTTCCTGTGCCGCTCAGCTGTAATCCCTGCTCTCCCACCAACCTGCTGGAGATGAAGTTGTGTGTGGTCACACTGTCTACTAATACGATCACCTCCTGACCGTCCACATGTCTCACCAATTTCATGGTGTGGTTCGGTGTGAACCCCACCACAGAATTGAGGGATACCTCTGCCAAGTCCAAGTGCTGGTGCTCCGTCACCTCCTCATCCTCTCTTGCCTCTAGTATGACGACATCGTCCTCCTCCTCATCGTTCACTAACAGTATCTGAAGGGTTCGATCCGCACATCGATGTCCTGGGGTGAATCTCTCATCACACCTGAAGCATAGTCCCTTCGCCCGCTTCTCCCTCATCTCTGCATCCGTCATCCTTCGTACCTGCCCTCCTGCTCGGGGCTCCTGTCTCCTGTCCATGTTGCCTCCGACAACGGTTGTAACTCCCTGGGTAGGCGCGGCTCCCTGGTGTAGGCGCAGTCCTCTGTCCGGTAGCAGACGTCTGTCCCCGAAAAGTGGTACATCCCCACACCCTGCGGGCTCTCCGCTCCGTCTCCTGATGGTCCTCCACCTTCCTTGCCAATGTCATCATCCAGTGCAGACCCACTGGCTGTAGCTGTCTCAGTCCCGATCTAACAGTGGGTTTCAGCCCCTTCATAAAGCAGTCCTCCAGTGATTCCTCAGACACTCCTCGGACTCGGTGGCAGCGCGACTCGAACTACTTAATATAATCCCCTACGCTCCCCTCCGCTTCAATGAATAAAGCCTCTCAAACAATCCGTCAAACTGCCCTGCACCAAAACGCTCCAACAAGAGCGACGTAAACTCCTCGCAAGTCTGAAAGGTCTGCTGCTGGTCAGTCCACCTGAACCACCCTAATGCATCTCCCTCCAAACAGACCCTTATCGCTCGAAGCCAGTCATCTCCAGGTACTCCCAATACCTCAAAGTACCTCTCCACCCGGTATAACCAGTCATCAGGATCTTCCCCCTCAAAAATAGTCACATCCAGCCTTCTCAATGGTCTCTCTCCAGCGAATCCAGCTCTCTCCTGCGGATGGAATCCTCCACTCGGCTGATACCACGGTGGTCTGTCTGGTAAAAATGCATCGACACGATCTCGGGCACCTCCATCCGTGCCATCCCACTGCCAGTCTCCCCTCGCATCCCCTTGTGGATGTCCATACTCTGCCTGATGGCCTCTCGGAGGGCCCTGGTACGCTCTCTAATCCCCCGTCACTCCCCCGAAAGGTGGGGGCTGAGTCGACGGGCCTCCAATATACTGATGGCATCCGTCAGTCTGCTGAAATCCTCCGTCGAGTCCCATTGGTGGCTGAAATCTTGGAAATGGTGCAGATCGGGACTCGTGCGGGGTCCACGTGGGCCCGAAATACTCAACAGGGGCTGTCGCCCCCCTCCTTGCCTCGGTAGAGCCATCGCCGCCTCCGGGGGGGGGGGGGGGGGCGAAACCCCCCGTACTACCCTGCCGCACCCTCCCAGGGGCTCGGCGGCCCTGTCCGGCCCAAATTCTGGGCCGGCGTGGCACCGTCGAGGCCCCAGGGGCCTGTCGCCGCCCCTGGGGTGGTCGGCGGGGCTCCGCTGAGCCCCCAGGGGGTGGCGCACCCCCAGGAGGGCGGGCGGCTCATGCCGCCCCTCCGGTGGGTTCGCCGGCCCTCCATGGGCATGTCGGGGGATTTGCCGCCCTCCCCGACCATCCTTGCGCCATCCCGTGCCGTAATCATAGCTTGAGACGCCTCCCAATCTCCATCGTCATCATATTTCGGCACCTACTCGTCAAAAATCACCTTTTTACCTTTGTCCTTGCCAAAGGTGGCTTCTTTTTGCTTGGATCCACCTTCGAGTTGAGATTCGCGGACAACGTCGCTATTGCCTCCGCTATCGCCGTCAATTTTGTTTCAGTTTTTGCCTGATTCTCCTTTATTTCCTATCGGATCTCCACGGCCAACTCTGCGTCTTCCTTTTTAGCGTCAATAAACCCTTTGCTGATTTGGGCTTCAATCCTCTCCACTTTCTTTTCCAACGCTTCGATCCGCTCCATATATCGTGTGCTCGCCATGGATCTACCGCTCTGATACCAATTTGATGCGTCTAGGGCTTTTTGTGGGGATAAAGGTTGGATTTTTATGGCTCTGGACTACTAATTCTAGGGTTTAAATACGAAGAACTGATCTGAAAATACTAAATAAACCTAGAACAATTGATCTAAAATTACGAGCAATGGAGAATTACCAAGAGAAATTATTCTAGGGTTCTAAAGAAATCAAATACCTTGTCAATTCTTCGATAAGGATCCATGCTAGGGCCGGCCGGCCTTGTTAGGGGAGGGATTAGTCGAGTGTGGAATTACTAAACGGCCCTCCCCTGTGGTTGAGAAATTACAAGTTTGGGACCGGGTCTGTGGTGGACCCCAAGTCACCTCCTCTGGTATACTCGAACCGGACCCATGGGCTCGCCGCCGCCGTGCGCCCCCTTTGACCACGCGCCACATCAGACTGCTTATCCTTATTATTAGTGAGTGTCCAAGAACCTTTCGAAACAATGAATGAATACCCTGGTCCACCACTAAATGGAAGAGGAATCTAGCCAATTAGGAAAGATTTAGGCATCTCAATCAATTGAGTATTATAAGATCATGGGAAAAAGAATAAATTGAGCTTCTCTGCGCCTCTGATCCATTATAGCAAGAGCAAACATTGTGGTGGTAGCTCCTATTTTGATACCTTTACGCTCATCTCACTATGCTAGAGCTACCTCACACCTTTCACTTTTGTTTAAGCAGCTATTGCTTCTATTTGATTCTACAGTGGGAATTCCTCTTCTATCGGGAATGGTTGGGCTAGACTCTCTCTCTTTTTCATTCCTCCATCCCTCAAGGTTAGGAACAATATGGATATGCCAATGGCGTTTATCAAAAAGTGGTTTTCTGGATTGGTCGGTTTGAGGAGTTCAGACGTTAAAATAAATTACTGGGATCCAATTGGATTCAACTTAGAATTAGTAGTATTGGAGTCAGTCTAGTATTTTTTGTTGAATCTTTTTATTTAAGTCATATTTTTAAAGAAAATGTTTGAGTCCTTATTATAATTAACTTGTGTTCTTTTCTTATTTTTAGTAACTTTCTAGTCCCACATCGGTTGTGGTAGAACGTTGCGTAAGTTGCAAGCATATAGAAGGGCCTCAATGTTTGTTTTATTATATAGGGTTAATGAATGAAAATTTTATGTAAACTTTATTTGTCAATTAAATTTTTTTGCATTGTAGTGTGAGAGTTGGCTTGGTGTAAGGTCCTTAAAATATCTGTGCATGCGTGTGAACTAGTGATCGTCAGATTGTTAAAGGTGCGAGGCTTGAAATTTTATCAAATCCTTAAATTTTCTTTCCCAATTTCCCCTACCGTGGTCCATAATTCATCCCCTTCCGTTCTGTGTCATCGGATCATTCCATTCACCTAGTATCATTCTTCATCTCCGATGGCTAGGCTTTCATCTCAGCTTGCCTCTACTCCGAAAGCTAGTTATCCGTCTGATGAATCTGAGCTTAAGCGTCTTAAATATTAGGACTAGCACAGGAAGATGCGCACCAAGGAGCACAACACATAAGGACTAGATCGATGACATATTTGTTTGCTAATGATATTCATGGTGATATTTTTGTGCAAATCAAACCTGATTTCTCACTTATCTTGAATCATATTACGGTGTTAATGGTAAAGTGCAACATGGTGAAGTTCTCCTAAGTTTAATGGGCACATGAAGATAGCACTAACCCAGGGTAGAGAGGAATATCATTAGACTGCATTCTTAATGTGAAGCCTTCTGGAGTCCTTGTTGAGTCAAACGTGCCGGACACATGTATCCTATGTATTTTTTACAAATAATTTGTTGTGTGTTTGCCAATCGTGTCCATGTCAGAGCATTCGTGTCCATGTTCCATAGTATGATTAAAGTCTCTATAAGGAGCTCTCAGCATTATTGTTCTTGCTCACTTACCCTGCCCCGACCCGCCACAGAGCACGGGACAAACCCGTGTGCTTGATGCCTTGTGTTTGCCCTGGATGGCTGGATATGTATTACAGAAGGTTGGTGCCTTGATTAACACATATGGTCCATGGAAAAAAAGCTTTGAAGTTACTTTTAACATGAGATCGGTTCATAATGTTGAAACTAAGGTTCATTTGCATCCTAAACAAATTGTCATTACGGAGAACTGCTGCAAACATGTTTCGGTATCCCCATCAGTTCATTTGTTTTTCTTTTCGAAAGAGTTGGATATGCTTGATTTTAGAGGAAAATAAAATGTTGCACAGTTGCAAAGGCCACCTTTTTTACTTGCAACTGATGGCCGTTGCTATATTTCAGAGCTCGAAGGGGCCGTCATGAGAAGCCCAAAAAGAGTAGCCAAGCGTGATGGCAGTGGTACAAATCCTCAGTCGGTCGTTACACTGCAGCCCAACTCGAGGTCAGTTTATGATGCCGAGGACTTTGTTGACAACGATGGCACTTGCTTCAGCCCAAGAACCATCTTCGCGACGCCTCCAGAGAGGAGCTCCATGCTGTGCTCTCTCCAGTTCACCGATGATTCCTCTGACCATGGCCTGCTCCTGGATGTCCGCTGCAACACCTCATCTTTCCCAGAGGCCGAACTTCTCTACCATCCATGGAATCAGAAAGTGGTAGGCCAGAATAATTCCTCTGCGGAGAGCGGAGTTATTGCCGGCGGAGAAGAGAGCCTGTCGAACTTCCCCGCCTCCAGCTTCAGCAGCCAAAAGCCTAGACACCGGTAGTAGAATGGTTTCCATGGATTTATAGCAAAAAGGAAACGAAGTGGGGAAGCCCAGTGGTTTATATTGTATTCTCCCTGGTTTTGGTAATGTATAGCTCGGTATGCAAAATGGAGTCCTTTTTGGAAGTGAAGGAATGGCCTGCGATCAGCGATGGAGGGGGTGGATCGCCGTACAGGGTGTGGTTGGGGTCCGGTTGATCTCTCAAACCATTGCTTCCGGCGATGATAATGTGGGCAAACTTTGGTTCTGCTTCGATCGACTTCAGTACTAGTTATATGTGTGCTCGGTTTTGTGTGGATCCTAGGATTCAAGAATCTGTTCTTGACAACTTTCAACCCGTTTCTCTTGTAAATGAATGCTGAAGCATGAAGAAGCGTGCATGTATGTGCGTTCTGTTTCCTTGCACCCTGCTACCCAAAATAGCATGCCAAATTATAAAATTAGGAAAACCAAGAAATTCACCTGTAGCTTTCTTATGTTTTTGTGCATGTATGTGCATTCTGTTTCCCTCTTCTCATCAGTTTTGTGTGGTGGCTGGAAAATAGTCTCTCTTGGAGTTTTTGATTGTTTTAGTTAAGATACTAAACTCACAATTATTTAGGAAAAATTCCCATGCCAAAATTGTTTGTAACACATAGTATATAAGATCAAAATATTGGCATACAGTCTAAAACTTGTTTATTATACAAAATCATACAAACTAACAGATATTAGTTTGTTCCTGAGTTGGTTCTTGGTGGATTTCATGCCCACCATCCAAATTGTTATGGGAAGATGATACAAGTCAAGCATGTAGCATATTTAAGTCAGTGAGAAGTACTCAATATTTTTCTTCTATAAGTTTAATGCACTAAGCGTAATGGTAGATAAATTACAGTATCACATGTTGTCCACCAACTCAAGCATTTATATGTTTGTTAAAGCTGAAAATGGTTGTACCAATCAAGGATTAAATGAGTAATTAGTGGAGGCCAGTACTTGGATTGGACATGATGGCTTCTTTCTAAACAAGCTGAGGATAAGTATAACGTTGATAATACTTTATATCCGCGAGGTCCGCATCCACCAGGGTTCGAATCCTGATGGCCCCTGAGAGGAAGCAGGAAGATGCCAACTGAGCTGATGCTCATGGACATACAGTTGTTTTCATGGCAACACTTCCCCCATGTGGGCTGCCTGCCTGCACTGTGGACATTTTTGAAAATATCGCAAGTTGCCAACCCAATAAAACAGTTCAGGAGATTTAAACATGTTCTGAGATTGATTTGTTATTCAAACCCTTTTGGGCCTATGTTTGCGTTGGTTTGTGTCTCTTTTTTTTGTTGGCTCTCTTTGTCAATTGTCAGTGCTCAGGAAGCTCACGTATCCAACCCTCGAGCTTTGCCCATTGCCAGCAGCAGATCTTGGTGAGGTTGACAGAGCCAACACAAATATTTGGTGCTGCAGAAGGAAAGTATAATGATTTGGATCTTTCCTAATTAGCTGCTTGATCTTTTTCCTTCACTGTGCAGACCAGCAGCAAAAAAAAGAGGAGAATGACAACTGTAAACGAGCTGGTGAACCAAAGTACAGCTAACTCTTGCATTTGCAGGATAGAGAAATTGCACCCAACTTTAGTTGTTTATTATAATTCCCTTGACGAACATGTACTGCCCCATCATCCAGTATGAGGGTTAGGTCGGGATGGGATTTTTAATTTAGTTGTTATTTTTATGGTTTTGGATTTGACAATACTGAATTTCAACCTTTTGACCTGGATTGCAAATGATTTGCAATCAGAAGATTTTTCGACGATTTAGGTTTTGGTATGTTGATTAGACTTTTTCGTGGTATTCGGCTTGAAATTTTTCAGGAGAATATTTTAAATGCCACATGACTTATGGTCATGGATTATGACTAGGTGGATTATAATTAAGAAGTCATTTCGTATTAGGATTACGAAAAGTCTCAATTCTTTTTGTACTGCGAAAAATTGAATTTAGCAAAAAACAAAATAAATAAATGTAGATATGTTGTGAGTTTTTTTTTGTTGTTGGGGGGGGGGGGGGGTGGTGGTGGGCTTTTGGCCTCCCCACTATCCACCCATTACTCCACTAGGGGGTGGGGGTGGGGCTTTTGGCCTCCCCACCACTTATCCACACATTACTCCACCACACTTCCCCACCACTTATCCACACATTACTCCACCACACTTAATGGCGGATAAGTGGTGGAGACTTTTGGTATTCAAGGCTCTTAAGTGTGGTGGAGACTTAAGTGTGGTTGAGACTTTTGGTATCCAAGGCTCTTGGAATACCCATATGATTTTATAAATATACTGCCATGGCTAGTTGCCATGGTTAATCTTTTCCAACAAACCTCTAACACGTTATCAGCACTTTTGCTCTTTTTTTTTTTGAGTTTTTCTACCCTCAAAAATCCATCCCCTTATTTGTTACGCTCTTCTAATTTGTTACGCGCGAAGGAATCTCTGGTTGCGGCATTCCTCTTGGGCGTATTCGGAGCGTGGAATTTTCTCTCT
Organism: Scilla litardierei; assembly: GCA_030789695.1. Lineage (NCBI taxonomy): Eukaryota > Viridiplantae > Streptophyta > Magnoliopsida > Asparagales > Asparagaceae > Scilla > Scilla litardierei. The sequence goes on along the minus strand of CM061140.1, from coordinate 164,239,358 downwards.
ACGGATCTTCTAGTTTTTCGATCTTCCCTAGATTTTTAATCTAGAGGTAATATCTGTTGATCCCGTAGATAGCTATAAACAAAATTTTCACTTAGCTATGATTTTTTACAACCTATTTTAGACTTGTTTCAAATCTGCTATGTACAATATCAGAATATTGATAATATACAAAATAAAATAAAATAAAATAAAAATTATTTCCCCCCCAAAGGGGGCTCTGTCTGCTACCCCCGAAATGGGTTTTACCTTGGCCGCCGCCGCCCCCCAGTCGGGGGGGGGGGGGGGGGGGCCTCCGGCGCCGTTCCCCCCTGGCGGGGGGGATCCCTGTCCCGCGCCCCCCATCGACGGGGGAGGGGGGGGGAGGGGGGCTCATCGTCTCCGCCCACCCCAGTAGGGGGGCCTCCGGCGCCAATCCCCCCCAGGCGGGGGGATCTCTGTCAGTCCCCCCCCATGGGGGGGGGGCTTCTGGTCGCCTCCCCCCCCTCAGTGGGGGGGGGGGGGGGGCTCCTCTGGCACCGCCCCCCAGGCGGGGAGGTGTTGCCTTCGACGATCCGCCCCCCAGACGGGGGGCCCTTCCGGCGTTTCCTTGCGTAACTCCCTGTAAAGGGGATTTTAGGGACAGACTTAGGGTTTGGGATTTTTGGCATTCCACAGCCCAAAAATGGGCTGAAGGGCACTATTCTGTTTATTTTAAATAAATTAGATAACTTACTTGTTGGGCCTGCAGCCCATTTGTAACCTTGTTAATAGTTTCTATGGGCCTGCAGCCCCATTTACTTAATAATTATTTTTTGCCTACCAAAAATGGGCCTGAAGCCCGGTATATCCAATTGCAATCTACAATGTGTTAATTAAAATTTTGATACGGGGAATGCAGCCCAAATGTTAACAATATTTTAATTTGACTCATTTGGGCCAGAAGCCAAGTAAATTCTATTGCAATAATTAATTTATTAATTTTTGGCAAATGGGCCTGCAGCCCAAATGTTAATAATACATTAAATTGATTAATATTTTTGGGCCTGCAACCCCCATTCAAACTATTAATTGTTAGAGAATAATTGGATTCAAGATATGGAGAGACAAGCTTTCTTAGCCAAATCATGAGTAACCATGGCCATAGGCCATGGTTCTCTATATATTAAACAAGAGGGAGATGAAGGGTCTCAAGGAGACCAAGGGTCCCCATTACCCATAGTAATGAGGACCAATGAGTGGGTAATGAAGGAGGGGAGGCCAAAAGCCTCCCTCATTCATAACACTCCCCCTTACCCATTCATCACTTTGGTCTCAGTATCTGAGGCAAAGAGGGGTGGATACTTCTGGATCCAGAGTAAGTGTGTTTGCCTCGTTAAAACCTTAGCTGTGGAAAACCCATTGGGAAAACCCAACAGCTTAAGGAAAAAGAGTGCAACCCACAGGTTACTCCCCCTGATCTGTACAAGCTTCAGTCTTGCAGGTCTTTTAATTGTCGCATACCAATGTTTTTTACAAGCTTTACAAAAGTACATTTGGGCAAAGACTTAGTAAAAGGATCAGCAAAGTTGTTGCAGGACTGTATCTGCTGAACTTCGATCTGCTTGTCCTCCTTTAGCTCATGTGTCCAGAAAAACTTGGGAGATATGTGCTTCGTTCTGTCGCCCTTGATGTAGCCCTTTTGAAGTTGAGCAATGCATGCAGCGTTGTCTTCAAACAGGACGGTAGACTCCAAATCACCGGTCTTCAGGCCAGTAGATTGAAGAATGTGTTGGACGACGGATCGTAGCCAATAACACTCTCTGCTTGCTTCATGGATCGCAATGAGCTCCGAATGGTTGGATGATGTAGCTGTTGTGGTTTGCTTTACCGATCTCCAGGAGATAGCAGTACCTCCGTAGGTAAAAACAAAACCCGTTTGGGATTTTGCCGTGTGCGGATCTGAGAGATAACCTGCATCAGCATAACCAAATAATTTGGGGGAGGCATCTCTCTGGTAGTAAAGTCCAAGATCAATGGAACCCTGGAGGTATCGCAGAAGATGCTTTACTCTGTTCCAGTGGCGCTTTGTGGGCGCTGCACTGTGTCTGGCTAGAAGATTAACTGTAAACGCTATATCGGGACGCGTACAGTTAGCCAGATATAGAAGTGCTCCAATGGCACTGAGGTAGGGTACTTCAGGACCCAGTATCTCCTCCCCCTCTTCCAGTGGCCGGAAGGGGTCCTTATGTACATATAGTGATCTTACGACCATAGAAGTACCTAAAGGATGACATTTATCCATATGAAACTTGCGTAGAAGTTTCTTTGTAAAATTAGATTGGTGTAATAGGATTCCACCTCTTAGGTGTTCTATCTGTAAGCCAAGACAATACTTTGTTTTGCCTAGGTCTTTCATTTCAAAAGTATGTTTTAGGCTTTCAGATATCTCATTGATCTCTACAGGATATCCTATGAGATTTAAGTCATCTACATATACAGCTATGATGACGAATCCTATTCCCGTTCTTTTGATAAAGATACACGGGCAGACTTCATTATTCGTGAATCCTTGTTGTGCAAGGAAATCACTAAGTCTGTTATACCACATTTTGCCCGATTGTTTTAGAACATATAATGATCTATGTAGCCTTACAGAGAATACGTCCCGAGGTATCTCTTTCATCTCTGGGGGTAGATTAAACCCATCAAGAAGTCTCATATAAATATTTTTATCTATATCACCATATAGATATGTAGTCACAACGTCCATGAGCTGCATTTCTAGGCTTTCCAGAGAAGTTAGGCTTATTAAAAATCGAAATGTGATCGAATCCATGACCGGGGAATACGTATCTTCGTAATCAATCCCCGGTCTTTGGGAAAATCCCTGGGCTACAAGGCGTGCCTTATAGCGAACGATCACATTATTTTCATCTTTTTTTCTTATGAAAACCCACAGGCTTTACACCTACTGGTGTTTGGACTACTGGTCCAAAGACTTTGCGTTTCAAGAGTGAGTCCAGCTCTACTCTTATTGCCTCGTCCCACTTTGGCCAATCATCTCTGTGTTTACATTTCGCTAGAGATCGTGGTTCGACGTCATCGTCATATTCAGTGACGTGAACGGCAATATCGAACGCAAAATCGTCGACGACGACTATGCTATTTCTGTCCAGTACTTCTCCAGTACGTACAAAATTTAATGATGTTTCTCCTATTGTTTCCTCTGCTGGGAAAATCAGGAGGGGAGAAGTAGCTGGTCTGAGCTCAGCATCCTGTGGAGGGATAATCTTAGTATCTCCAGGAGTCTTCCTCTTTCGAGGAACTTTATCTTTTGAACCTGGTGGGCGTCCTCTTTTCATTTGAGGTACAGCCAATTCTGCTGCCGGTGGATTGCATCCATCTATGGGGATGTCAATCCTAGCTGGCGTATTGGCAGCAGGGACGTGTGAACGGACAATCTTCTTGTTGTCCGTGAATTTATCCGGCAAAAGATGTACTGTATTCTGGATGTGAAGGATCTTCAGGATCTCATCTTCACACAGATTAGTACGCGGATCATATAGGGACAAAGACTTCTGGTCCAAACTAATGGTCTCAGGAGCTTCTGGCTTCTTAGACTGTGTGTCCAGTTTAGGAAAAATTTTCTCATTAAATTCACAGTCAGCAAAACGTGCCTTGAATGCGTCACCCGTCAGAGGGTTCAAGGTATCTGATAATAGAGGGCGAATCAAACCCAATATATATACCTAGACGCCGCTGAGGACCCATTTTGGTCCTCTGAGATGGTGCTATTGGGACATATACCGCACAACCAAACACTCTCAAATGAGAGATATCCGGTGGTGCGCCATATGCTAGTTGCATCGGGGATAAAGTATGACCTCCAGAGGGTCTTATCCTAATAAGTGATGCGGCATGTAAAATAGCATGCCCCCAAGCATCCACCGGCAACTGGGATTGCATAAGCAATGGACATGCAATCCATTGGAGTCTCTTTATAAGGGACTCAGCTAATCTGTTTTGGGTGTGAACATGTGCTACAGGATGTTCAACTTCAATACCCATTGCCCGGCAATAGTCTTCGAAGACTTGTGAAGTAAATTCTCCCGCATTATCAAGACGTAGTTTCTTGATATGGTTATCGGGGAAATGAGCACGCAACCTAATTATTTGTGTCAATAGCTTTGGAAAAGCTAGGTTGCGGATGGACAAAAGGCACACATAAGACCATTTGGTTGATGCATCAATCAGTACCATGAAGTACCGAAATGGGCCACTTGCGGGGTGAATAGGCCCGCAAATGTCACCATGAATTCTCTCAAGGAATCCAGGAGACTCTAATCCCACTTTCAGGAGGGATGGTCTCGTTATAAGTTTTCCCTTGAAACAAGGGAGACAAGGAAATTCACCCTTTTGAAGAATCTGCATGTTCTTCAATTTGTGTCCACGGGATTCAGTGATGATGCGTCGCATCATTGCTGTTCCAGGGTGACCAAGTCTATCGTGCCAGAGTTGGAACTCTGGCAGTGATTGGCACGTCTGGTACTCAGTCATATTGGCTTCTATTAGTTGAATGAATTTGTGGTAGAGACCCGACGGGAGTCCCTTGAATCGCTCGCAGATGATCTTCTGGTCATCTTTATGACGAGTGACAATCAGATATTCAACCTTATTTTCATCTCTGGTCTCTAAGTGATATCCGTTTAAACGGAAATCCTTGAAAATTACGAGATTCCTATTTGATTTAGGAGAGAATAATGCATTATTTATTTGAAGTCTTGTATTATTTGGGAGCAATATAATTGCTTCACCAGATCCTCGATTATTTGTGACTGTCCAGAAATCGTGATAACATGACCGTCATATTTATTTACGCTATTAAAATAGCAATGATCGCGAAGGATTATGTGCGATGAGGCACTGTCCACTAGGCACTCAGACATCATCTATATAAGCAAAAACGAGATTTTATTTGAGAGAAATGTAGACAGCATTCAAAAATAAAAGTTCGTACTATAGCCAATAAAAGATGAAGATACATCGAAATCTAAATGCATAGATAAAAGATAATGCTCAATCGAGCAGGTCGTCGTTCTCGAAGTCTTTTTGCAGTAAACATTGTTGGCGGCTGAACAGCCGCTAAGTTCGTTTCAGGTAGAGACTTCTGGCTCGCCTGGTATAGATCCTGGAGGTGGCAAGGAGTGCGGCAGTTTCTGGACCAATGGCCAGTCATGCCCATCTATGGCATTTATCCTCCCAGTTCTTCTTTGGAAGTGACACTTGCTCGGTGTTCTTTCGCTTCCAAGGGAAGTTTCTTTTTCCCTTATTGTTTTTGTTTGTCTGGGGAGCTGCACCTCTTGGTTGCTTCATTACAGCTTTTCCTTTAATGTTTTTAGCCTTCCTCTTGTTTCTCCACTTCTGGGGAGAAACGTGGTGGGCTTCAGGGATAGGGGCAGTGCCATCCGGACGTAAGTTATGAGTTGCAAGCAGTAAGTCTCGATTCTGCTCTGCCCTAAGTAGGCATGAGATCAGATCGGAGAATTTTGTGAAATTGCGTTCACGATACTGCTGCATGAGGATTGCATCTTTCTCGTGAAACGAGGTAAATGTCTTTTCCAACATGCGTTGTTCTGTAACTTCTTCACCGCACAACTTCAGGCGTGAGGTGATGTTATGAAGTGCAGAATTGTACTCAGCGACGGACTTATAGTCCTGAAGTCTGAGGTTTTCCCACTCATAACTGGCACGCGGTAATATAACATCAATTCGATGTTTATACCGAGCTTCCAGCGCTATCCACAAGTCCTTTGGATCCTCAACCGTTAAGTATTCGGCCTTTAAGGTCCGATCTATATGTTTCCTAATGTAGATTATGGTTTTCGCCTTATCTACATCGGATACAGTGGTTGGAGGGCTGCTGCTAGATGTAGCAGAAGCTTCGGCCGCTGCTGGGGCCGAGGAAGGAGCCAAAATGGACCCAAGGAGGGCCATCGAACGCCAGTGGAACTTCAGGTCCACTCGCCAACTCAGGTAATTCGTCCCTACAGAGTCAAGGACTTCGAAATCGACGCTTGCCAATTTTGCCATTTATCTACGCAATTTAAAATGAGCATGAATTAATTAAAATTCAAAATTCATGCATAAAGAAATAAGTAAAAATGCGGGGATCGGCCAGATACCCAATAAAAAAAGTACATAGTCTAAAGTTCGTTTACAGTCCATAAAAGAAAAGAAAATTACAACTTCGGAAACCCAAAGTGGGTCCCATTATCTTCGTCTTCATATGCTGTTGCACCGAGCTTTGGCTTTTTATACAAATTTCCTCACTTACAAATTCTCTCAAAAGAAAATAAAAGTGCAAGGAAAGTAAATATGTATACAATGGCCGATCCCGAAAAACACATTTTTACTTATTTAAACATCCACGCAGTTCTAAATATGCTACGGGCATAAAAATAAACAACCGCACATATATCTCAAGCATAACATATGGTAAAGGAAACTAGAAAATATAAGTATCTCGTAGACCACGTGGAAACGTCATACACCGTTAGGTTAGGTGACTAACGGCAGAGCGGTCTCAGGATATTTAAGATATTTATATTTTGAAAAATCCTAATAATCCATAAATAATTAACAATTCAAGAGAGATGTTTTACATAATATCAGCAATTTGATTAACTGGGCTTCTGGCCCAAATAAACAGACGAATTAAATTATTATTCTAATTTGGGCTGCAGGTCCATAAGCAAAATTAAACACATATTAATTGTAATTGTTATGTACTGGGCTTCAGGCCCAAAAAACAGCCCAACAAAAAAAATTTATAAATTTTTTATTTAAGATTTGGGCTGCAGGCCCATGGGCTGTATTTTTTAGAGTAAATTTAAAACAATCTAATAAGAGCTTTATGGTCCCAAGCTACTGACAGACGCTCTTATGCCATTATTCAGACGTTCTGCGTCAATAAGCCGCATACTGAATCTTAGGTCCCAGCTCGGACTACAGACTGTAAGTGGATATGAACTTCCATTTTCTAACTTAAAGGTTATCCATTTTACTTCATAATCATGAAATCCTTTTACGCATGTCTTAATATGACAGTAGGAAAATATAACTGTCGACTGGTATAAAATTGGCATAAAATCATATTAATGCCCAAGAGCAGCACGCTCTCGCTGCCAAATCAATGTAGAGGGAAGTTTCACTACAGTTTCTACCAAGTGGAGATACATAGTTAGAATTTCACACACCTTTGAAATTTAGAAGCAACTATTTTTAGTTTGAAATATTATCAGATAGAAAATCAAAATATATCAAATTTATATCAATATCTCACTATGCTAATCAGATTCATTAACCAAAAAATCATGAATCAATGGCCAGGTCCTGGCCATGAAGAGGGTAGAAAAATGTAGTGAAAACTTCACGCAATAGCACGGACATTAGCCAGGCAATACTTGCATGTAACCAGACACGCAGAGTTGACATCAATATATGACATTTGGCCTCTCAATATTTCAAAGTCTCAACTTATTTCAATTTCATTTCACGATTTAATTTCATAAGTATGTACCATGCTTACAATATTTTGTAAGTATATACGGGATCGAAAAGTTACCTTAGATCAAAGATCTAGGGAAGATCGTGATAAGAAAAATCCGAAGATAGTCCCGCTCCCAATATGCCCAAAAAAAAATCCTCGTAAAGCTTCGCCGCAACGGATTACCGCAACAACAGATTCCTTCGCGCGTAGGGGTTTGATTTTTAGGAGACGGGAAGAAAAGCTCAAAAGAGAAGAGCGGAAGTGCTGATAACGTGTTAGAGAGTAATTGGATTCAAGAGATGGAGAGACAAGATTTCTTAGCCAAATCATGAGTAACCATGGCCATAGGCCATGGTTCTCTATATATTAAACAAGAGGGAGATGAAGGGCCTCAAGGAGACCAAGGGTCCCCATTACCCATAGTAATGGGGACCAATGAGTGGGTAATGAAGGAGGGGAGGCTAAAAGCCTCCCTCATTCATAACATTAATTTATTTTAATTCCTTGTCATGGGCCTGTCGCCCAGTCTTTCATATTGCTAAATTTATAACACTATTGCATTATTATTAAATTATGGAATATTAGGATTTTTTTTCAAAATATAATTATCTTAAGGATCCTGCGACCGCTCTGCCGTTAGTAAACTAACCTAACGGTGTATGACGTCTCCCCGTGGTCCGAGAGATTATTATATTTTCTAGCCTATTTTTTCCTTTAATATATGCATGTGTTATATACATGCGTGGTTGTTTCTTTTGTGCCTGTAGCATTTATAAACTGTGTGGATGTTTGTATAAACTAAAATGTGATTTTTGGGATCGGCCAATTTGATACCCTTTATATTCCTTGCAATTTTATTTTCTTTTTGAGAGAATTTATAAGTTGTTATGAATGAGGGAGGCCTTTGGCCTCCCCTCCTTCATTACCCATTCATTAGGCCCCCATTACTTAGAGTAATGGGGACCCTTGGTCTCCTAGAGGCTTTTGGCCTCCCCACTATGAGATATATAAATAGAGCACCATGGCTCTTAGCCATGGTGACTTATTCTTAGCAATGAAATTCTCTCTCTCTCTCTCTCTCTCTCTCTCTCTCTTGAGTTCATTATCATACAACACGTTATCAGCTCAATTGCTCTAAAATTCTTTGAGCTTTTCATCCCGCCTCCCCTCAAAAATCCATCCCCTACGCGCGAAGGAATCTATTGTTGCGGCATACCTTTGCGGCTCTCCGTTGCGGCGATCTGTTTTGGCGTATTAGGAGCGTGGATTTCTCTTTCTACGGATTTTCTGTTTTTACGATCGTCCCTAGATTTTTTAATCTAGAGGTAATACTTTTTGATCCCATAGAAAATTACAATATATTGATAAACATGATTTTACAAAGCTTATCTTAAAGTCTTGTATAAATCTGATTAATAACAAAAATTAAAAAAAAAAGAAATTTGTGGCCGGGAAATCTGAAGATGCAAATGCCTAAGATGTTATCACTTGTCACCATTTTGAATGGCGTAGGGCCTAGTGATTCGGGATATAAATTGCATATTATCCCCCCTAACTATCCCCATTTTGTGCCAAAGATTAGGCTTAATTGTGCTCTTTTTGGGTATATTTTCATTTCATATCAATTTTAGGGCTTATTCTCATTCTTGGTACAAAATACGGTTTTTATCGTCGTTATTGGCTTCCTATTATTTTTCCTATGCTCCTGCCATTATTTTGATCATATCTCCCTTTTTTGGGAATTTTTTGAGCATTGGAATATTTTATATAGCTTATTGGGAGGTCAATATTGTGTTTTTAATAGTCATTATATTAATTTTCTCATCAAATGGACTAATTTCTTCATCTTATATTTTTCAGGTACCCCTAGGAGTCTTGGGGATTTTCCAGAATTTTTTGGGATTTTTCTGGGGCTTCTAGGTATTTTTCATGGATTAATTGGAGAAGAAATGGGGTTAAAAACCCAGGAGAAAAAAGAAATCAGTTGGGCGCCACGTGGCGCAATCTGGATGCGCCACGTGGCGCAGATCCGCCGGCCCGCTCCGCGTAAGCAGCAGGCGCGCGCGTTTTTTAAAAAAAAATAAAAATAAAAGTTTTTTTTATTATTTCCGAGCGGGCCGGCCCGCCCTGGCCGGCCCGCTCGATTTTTTTGCGGGCAACGCCCCGCCCCAAAGCGGGGCGGGTTTGATTCGCGGGCCGGCTTCAGGCCGGCCCGCTGCTTGTTTTTTGTGGCTTGCGCGCGCGGTTAAGCTGGGTGCGGGTCGGGGAGCTCGAAACCCGACCCGCAAGCACTTATAACGGCCAGAGCATTGCGAAAATGGGGGATTCATTCGGCCAGGCTGCTGTTTTTGGCGATTTTAGGGTTCTTGAGGGGGTTTTCTTCCCCACTAAGGCTAGGGGTGGAGCTTGGAGGCCATGGAAGGTGGAGAAGCTTGGTGGAGGTGCTAGAGTGGAAGGGAAGACTCATTTGGAGAGATCTTTGGTGAAATTCTTCCTCTCCCCCCTTGTATTTTGCACTTCTCATTTTGTAATGAATTGTGATGAATTTGCTATAAATCTCATCTTATTTAGTATGATGGAGTAGTGTAATTGCTTGTGTGGTTGTGTTGTTGAATGTTGTTGATTGTTGTGAATTGAAACCCTAGCACATTTTCATTGTCTAATTTGTGGATGAAACTTTGAGTAGGCTTGTTTATTGGAACCCGAAGGGGAAATCCAAAGAGAGGATCATCCTAGCGGACCCTCTCTTTTGTGTTAATTGTCGATTACTCTTGAGTTTCGTTCATTACTTATTGCACCCCACACGTTCGATGAAATGCCGTATTTTCCGATTGAGCTCCCTTAGCCGGGAGATCAATTGAGTTATCTTAGGGATGATTTTCCACGCCCCGGCCTCATTCACACGCACACCACATGAGTCCTCCTCGTTGCTTACCGATTCGGCTCTCCACCCTTAGTATTTAGGTTAGGATTTATTTTTTTTTGTTTTCACTACACGTTTCCGACACTTCCACCCACCGTAATTGAGTTAGTTGTAAAACACTTTATTTTTCGTTATCGATCAATTTTGTGAACGTAGAACGACTTGTCCCTGTGATCCGACCCGGTACTCACCGGTTATTTTTATTGCATTGACGCTCCTACGCTTGGGAGCGGAAGGCGTGCACTTGCGCGTTTTCCGAGTCAACCAATTGGCGCCGTTGCCGGGGACAACAGTTTCTGTTAGTAGCATTTTTTGATTGATTTCGAAATTTTTAGTGTGATACTTCTATCTCTTAGTGTGTGTCTTTCTATTTATTTATTTTCCACTTATTGAGTCTTTTTGGTTGTTTATTTTCATTTTTCTTGGAAATTTTTTTTAAAAACCATGGCATCTTCTTCGGATTTTTCGGACTTTGATTTGGAGGATATCCCACCCCCGCCATACTTCCATGGCACGGAGTGGGAGAACCCTCACTTACATATTAAAAATTTTGAAGATTGGATGCATTCATGTCTTGGTGGGAAAATCGATGATGATTGCATATATTTTAGATTCTTTCCCGATTCTTTACAGGATGATGCTAGACTTTGGTTTGATTCATTGTCTCTAGACTCACATTTTACTTGGTTGTCATTTCAGGCTGAATTTCTCCGAGTGTTTTTGCCTATCTTTTTGGAGCAGGTACAGGGGCGGCATGCCGTGGAGCATATAGAGAGCTTTATCCAGGCTGAGTGGGAGGCCTACCATCAGACTTGGCAGAGGTTCACAGATTTGGTGCTTGCGTGCCCACACCAGAGCTTTCACGAGGATCATCTTCTGCAGATCTTCTACACAGGATTATCGCCTTCTGGGCGAGATTTGGTGCAGATGAGCTGCGGTGGGACATTCTTTGATTATTCGACCGAGGATTCGTGGTGTTACCTGAGGGACCTTGCAGAGTGGGAGCGGACTGTGCCATCTGGAGAGCCGTCACTTGGATATGAGGATGATGGCCAGTCCCAGTTTCTACTTCAGGATGGAGAGCTGCAGGCCCAGTGTCAGCTTGAGGAGCCACCTTTGGGCTCTTTTTCTTGCGACCCCATGGGATATAGAGCAGAGCAGGAGGATGGGTTGCATGAGAGCCAGGTAGAGGATATTGAGCATATATATATTGAGGAGTCAGAGGAGACAGACGACGGAGTGCGTGTCGACCACGACGGTGACACGATGCATTTTCATTTTGAGGTTGAGGATGAAGCGGATGTGCATGATGGCCGAGAGCAGATTGAGGACATCATGGAGCCTGAGCCACGATCCACTTCAGAGTTAGCTTCACAGGTCGAGGCGATTGAGTATTTTGGGAGGACGACTGAGATGAGCTATTTCTGGGATGGCGAGGATGATGCGTGCTTGGATTTGCCCGAGACATGTCTACCTCCAGCCCTGTCACAGATGTCACTTCCCTCGCCTCAGGATGCGCACTCGCCAGTCATCGAGGAGGTTTGTGAGGAGCAGTTATCAGATGTGGGGAGTGCCGCAGAGAACGTTGATGTTGATATGGATGTCGAGGAGGATGATAGCGACGGGGATTGCGAGATGGTATATATTGAGCCCGAGCTCCCTCTTACTCCAGTTTTCTCTCTGCAGCCACTTCCACCTCCTCCTGAGGCCGTGCATCATGCCACATCTAGCACCGCATTTCAGGGAAGTTTCCACCATCTCTTGCCTTGCATTTCTGAAGCCCAATTTACACTTCCACATATTTTTGCTTCAGATTGTCGTCCATTGCATTTAAATTCTTTTATTTGTTTTGACGACCCGTTTTGGAATGCTTTTGCAGGGCATGAGGACATGACTTGGATTGATGCAGCTCGTCTCCCACGTGATCCATATTATCCAAAGGAGATGCTTGGAGTTGCATTGCTGGAATCCAAGGAGGCCGGTGGTGGCCTAGCTCCAAAGCAGCTGGCGGAGGAGCAAAAAGATATGATCGAGCAGCTACCACCACCGTTATACATTCGAGATCCGCCATTTGCCACGGTGTGTTCTTTCCATGTAGTGTAAATAAATAAAATTAAAAGTTAGTTTGCTTTTGCATTTTGCTTTCGTATGCTTTTCGTTTTCTTTTTTCTAGGATCTTTTGCCAAGATCTGATACTCTCCCAACATTGAGGACAATGCTTATTTTAAGTTGGGGGAGAGTGTTAGAATCTTTAGGTTTGTTAGGATTTTGGCCTAAATTTTTTTTTTTTGTTTGAGATTCCTCCAAGTCTCGCCTCATTCCATGAATTCATTGCATATCATATTTTGGCTTCCTCGTTCCTACGCCATTAGCTTTGTTTAGTCCCTACTTGCTTAATGCCATGCGATTTTTCGGATTATCATTTTGGTATCGATTTCTCGATGTTTGATTGGCACGTTTTCATTTCTTTTCCAATTTAGAGTCGAATGTTAATATACCATATATGAAACTATTTAGATGTTGTGATACTCTCTTTGAGATAGTTTGGGAAAAGTTTGGTGTAAGCGATTTCATGTTTGGGATGAATGGTGTAATTTTTAATTGGATTGGGAGTGGCCAAATTGTGCATGCTTTGTTTTCCTCTTAGGAGTAGGTGGATGAGTTGCTAATTTGTGTTGGAATGAAAAAGAAAGTTAGTATAAGTGAATGTTTCTTCTTAATCAAATCGAGTAGCCGGTGCCCCACGAAACATTGGGAAGGACGCCAAAGATGAGATTTAGGGGATCATTCCATCCCTTTGCCTATATAGCGTTATCGCGTGTAGGTATTGGTGGCCGTGTTTGCATTTATAGCGTTATCGCGTGAATGCAAAACATAAACATGAAAAATCCAAAAACAAAAAAAAGAGAAAAAAAAAAGAAAAAGAAAAAAAAATGAATGAATAAGCTTCATGAATGATGCAATCTCATCTCCCACAACTTAGATGAAATTTTTTTCTTTTGTTTTGGCCACTTTCATGAAAATTGGAAATTTTGACATCGTGATATTTCCCGATACGTGTGATACGGGGCTTATTTCTTCACTTTTCTTTGAATTGGATTGAGGAGAATGTCATTTGTTATTTACTTTCATATATTTGGTATATTGGCTTTGAAATCATTTGGAAATATCATTTTGGGTGTGCCATGAAGATATCGAGGATTTGATGCATGTTTTTCAATTTAATCCGAATTTTTCGCATATTTTGCTAGGGACTAGCAAAAGGCTAGTTGGGGGGTGTGATTCGGGATATAAATTGCATATTATCCCCCCTAACTATCCCCATTTTGTGCCAAAGATTAGGCTTAATTGTGCTCTTTTTGGGTATATTTTCATTTCATATCAATTTTAGGGCTTATTCTCATTCTTGGTACAAAATACGGTTTTTATCGTCGTTATTGGCTTCCTATTATTTTTCCTATGCTCCTGCCATTATTTTGATCATATCTCCCTTTTTTGGGAATTTTTTGAGCATTGGAATATTTTATATAGCTTATTGGGAGGTCAATATTGTGTTTTTAATAGTCATTATATTAATTTTCTCATCAAATGGACTAATTTCTTCATCTTATATTTTTCAGGTACCCGTAGGAGTCTTGGGGATTTTCCAGAATTTTTTGGGATTTTTCTGGGGCTTCTAGGTATTTTTCATGGATTAATTGGAGAAGAAATGTGGTTAAAAACCCAGGAGAAAAAAGAAATCAGTTGGGCGCCACGTGGCGCAATCTGGATGCACCACGTGGCGCAGATCCGCCGGCCCGCTCCGCGTAAGCAGCAGGCGCGCGCGTTTTTAAAAAATAAAAAAAATAAAAATAAAAGTTTTTTTTTATTATTTCCGAGCGGGCCGGCCCGCTCGATTTTTTTGCGGGCAACGCCCCGCCCCAAAGCGGGGCGGGTTTGATTCGCGGGCCGGCTTCATGCCGGCCTGCTGCTTGTTTTTTGTGGCTTGCGCGCGCGGTTAAGCTGGGTGCGGGTCGGGGAGCTCGAAACCCGACCCGCAAGCACTTATAACGGCCAGAGCATTGCGAAAATGGGGGATTCATTCGGCCAGGCTGCTGTTTTTGGCGATTTTAGGGTTCTTGAGGGGGTTTTCTTCCCCACTAAGGCTAGGGGTGGAGCTTGGAGGCCATGGAAGGTGGAGAAGCTTGGTGGAGGTGCTAGAGTGGAAGGGAAGACTCATTTGGAGAGATCTTTGGTGAAATTCTTCCTCTCCCCACTTGTATTTTGCACTTCTCATTTTGTAATGAATTGTGATGAATTTGCTATAAATCTCATCTTATTTAGTATGATGGAGTAGTGTAATTGCTTGTGTGGTTGTGTTGTTGAATGTTGTTGATTGTTGTGAATTGAAACCCTAGCACATTTTCATTGTCTAATTTGTGGATGAAACTTTGAGTAGGCTTGTTTATTGGAACCCGAAGGGGAAATCCAAAGAGAGGATCATCCTAGCGGACCCTCTCTTTTGTGTTAATTGTCGATTACTCTTGAGTTTCGTTCATTACTTATTGCACCCCACACGTTCGATGAAATGCCGTATTTTCCGATTGAGCTCCCTTAGCCGGGAGATCAATTGAGTTATCTTAGGGATGATTTTCCACGCCCCGGCCTCATTCACACGCACACCACATGAGTCCTCCTCGTTGCTTACCGATTCGGCTCTCCACCCTTAGTATTTAGGTTAGGATTTATTTTTTGTTGTTTTCACTACACGTTTCCGACACTTCCACCCACTGTACTTGAGTTAGTTGTAAAACACTTTATTTTTCGTTATCGATCAATTTTGTGAACGTAGAACGACTTGTCCATGTGATCCGACCCGGTACTCACCGGTTATTTTTATTGCATTGACGCTCCTACGCTTGGGAGCAGAAGGCGTGCACTTGCGCGTTTTCCGAGTCAACCACCTAGCCAAATTCATCGAACCCCTCTAAATGGCATGCTAAATTCAAAGCTTTTGTCTTGTTGGACCTAAAATTCTAGCAATATGTGCCAGTTTGCATACAGTGCATTAACACTAGCAATTAAGCATGACCTTGCATAAGCATCTTACTTACTGTGTGCAAAATCAAGGCAGCAACGTCAAATTTGAAAAATAATAATAATAATTGAAGAAGGAGATAAAACTGACAATGAAAAATGCAATGAGCTATATGCTATTATATTTAATAAATCATACTATCTGTATGTTTTATGGGCCTGCAATCCCATTCTGATTAATTATTATTTTGGTTTTCCAAATTGGGCCTGAAGCCCAGTTAATCCAATTGCAAATTTTATATGTCAATTAAAATTTTGCAACTATGCCTGAAGCCCAAAGATTAATACTAAATTAATTTGGCTTATTGGGCTAGAAGCCAAGTTAATAAAATTGCTTATTAAAATGATTAATATTTTACTTATGGGCCTGCAGCTCCAATGAAAATATTAATTTATTTTAATTTCTTGTTATGGGCCTGACGCCCAATTTGTCATATTGCTAAAATTATGTTAAACATCACTCTTGCATTATTAATTATTTATGGAATATTAAGATTTTTCAAAATATAATTATCTTAAAGATCCTGAGACCGCTCTGCCGTTAGTCAACTAACCTAACGGTCTATGACGTTTCCACGTGGTCTACGAGATAATCATATTTTCTAGTTTCCTTTACCATATGTTATGCTTGAGATATATGCGTGGTTGTTTATTTTTATGCATGTAGCATATTTAGAACTGCGTGGATGTTTAAATAAGTAAAAATGTGTTTTTCGGGATCGGCCATTGTATATATATTTACTTTCCTTGCACTTTTATTTTCTTTTGAGAGAATTTGTAAGTGAGGAAATTTGTATTTTAAAGCCAAAGCTCGATGCAACAGCACATAGAATTGATGAAAACTCCTTCAATGGATCATGATGTCGGTCAATGTGCTTGGCTAAGTTTGCTGGACCAACCTAGCTTGACTGTGTAACAAGTGGTCCTGGCTTAGTCAATTCCCTGGCCGCGTCCGCTGGACCGCAAGGAGTCGATTCATGAATGTGTAAGCCAAAGCTCGATGCAACAGCATATGAAGACGAAGATATAGGGACTTAGTTCAGTTTGGGTTTCCAAAGTTGTATTTTTTTTTCTATTATGGACTTTAAACGAACTTTGGACTGTGTACTATTTTGGGTATCTGGCCGATCCCCGCATTTTTACTTGTTTTTTTCTTTATGCATGAATTTTTGAATTTTAATTAATTCATGCTCATTTTAAAATACGTAGATAAATGGCAAAATTGGCAAGCGTCGATTTCGAGGTCCTCGATTCTGCAGGGACAAATTACTTGAGTTGGCGAGTGGACCTGAAGTTCCACTTGCATTTAATGGCCCTTCTTGGGTCCATTTTGGCTCCTTCCTCGGCCCCAGCAGCGGCCGAAGCTTCTGCTACAGCTAGCAGCAGCCCCACAACCACTGTATCCGATGTAGATAAAGCGAAAGCCATAATCTACATTAGGAAGCATATAGATCGGACCTTAAAGGCCGAATACTTAACGGTTGAGGACCCGAAGGACCTGTGGACAGCACTGGAAGCACGGTATAAACATCAAATTGATGTTATATTACCTCGTGCCAGTTATGAGTGGGAAAACCTCAGACTTCAGGACTATAAGTCCGTCACTGAGTATAATTCTGCACTTCATAACATCACCTCACGCCTGAAGTTGTGCGGTGAAGAAGTGACAGAACAGCGCATGTTGGAAAAAACATTTACCTCGTTTCACGAGAAAGATGCAATCCTCATGCAGCAGTATCGTGAACGCAACTTCACGAGATTCTCCGATCTGATCTCATGCCTACTTAGAGCAGAGCAGAATCGAGATTTACTGCTAGCAACTCATAACTTACGTCCAGCTGGCACTGCCCCTATCCCTGAAGCCCACCACGTTTCTCCCCAGAAGTGGAAAAACAAGAGGAAGACTAAAAATACTAAAGGGAAAGCGGTAATGAAGCAACCAAGAGGTGCAGCTCCCCAGACAAACAAAAACAATAAAGGGAAAAGAAACTTCACTTGGAAGCGAAAGGACACCAAGCACGTGTCACTTCCAAAGAAGACCTGGGAGGACAAATGCCATAGATGCGGCATGACTGGCCATTGGTCCAGAAACTGCCGCACTCCTCGCCACCTACAGGATCTATATCAGGCGAGCCAGAAGTCTCGACCTGAAACAAACTTGGCAGGTGTACAGCCGCCAACAGTCTTTACTGCTAAAGACTTCGAGAACGACGATCTGCTAGATTGAGCATCATCATTTATCTATGCATTTAGAATTCGATGTATCTTCATCTGTTATTTGCTTTAGTGCGGACTTTTATTTATGAATGTTGTCTACATTTTCCCTCAAATAAAATTTCTTTTTTTGGCTTATATAGATGATGTCTGAGTGCCTAGTGGACAGTGCCTCGACGCACACAATCCTTCGCGATCATTGCTATTTTAATAGCTTAAACAAATATGACGGTCCTGTTATCACAATTTCAGGACTGTCCCAAATAATCGAAGGAACTGGTGAAACAATTATATTGCTCCCAAATAACACAAGACTTCAAATTAATAATGCATTATTCTCTCCTATATCAAACAGAAATCTCGTAAGTTTCAAGGATTTCCGTTTAAACAGATATCACTTAGAGACCAGGGATAAAAATAAGGTTGAATATCTAATTGTAACTCGTCAAAAAGATGACCGGAAGATCATCTACGAGCGATTCAAGGGACTCCCGTCGGGTCTATACCAAACATACATTCAACCAGTAGAAGCCAATATGATTGAACACCAGACGTGCCAATCACTACCAGAATTCCAACTCTGGCACAATAGACTTGGTCACCCTGGAACAGCAATGATGCGCCGCATCATCACTGAATCCCGAGGACACAAATTGAAGAACCTGAAGATTCTTCAAAAGGGTGAATTTCCATGTCTCCCTTGTTTTAAGGGAAAACTAATAACGAGACCATCCCTCCTGAAAGTGGGATTAGAGTCTCCTGGCTTCCTTGAGAGAATTCATCGTGACATTTGCGGGCCTATTCACCCCGCAAGTGGCCCATTTCGGTACTTCATGGTACTGATTGATGCATCAACCAAATGGTCTTATGTGTGCCTCTTGTCCACCCGCAACCTAGCTTTTCCAAAGCTATTGGCACAAATAATAAGGTTGCGTGCTCATTTCCCCGATAACCATATCAAGAAACTACGTCTTGATAATGCGGGAGAATTTACTTCACAAGTCTTCGAAGACTATTGCCGGGCAACGGGTATTGAAGTTGAACATCCGGTAGCACATGTTCACACCCAAAACGGATTAGCTGAGGCTCTTATAAAGAGACTCCAATGGATTGCACGTCCATTGCTTATGCAATCCCAGTTGCATGTGGATGCTAGGGGGCATGCTATTTTACATGTCGCATCACTTATTAGGATAAGACCCTCTGGAGGTCACACTTTATCCCCGATGCAACTAGCATACGGCGCACCTCCGGATATCTCTCATTTGAGAGTGTTTGGTTGTGCGGTATATGTCCCAATAGCACCACCGCAGAGGACCAAAATGGGTCCTCAGCGTCGTCTAGGTATATATATTGGGTTTGATTCGCCCTCTATTATCAGATACCTTGAACCCCTGACGGGTGACGCATTCAAGGCACGTTTTGCAGACTGTGAATTTAATGAGAAATTTTTTCCAAAACTGGGCACACAGTCTAAGAAGCCAGAAGCTTCTGAGACCATTAGTTGGGACCAGAAGTCTTTGTCCCTATATGATCCGCGTACTAATCTGTGTGAAGATGAGATCCTGAAGATCCTTCACATCCAGAATACAGTACATCTTTTACCGGATAAATTCACGGACAACCAGAAGATTGTCCGTTCACACGTCCCTGCTGCCAATACACCAGCTAGGATTGACATCCCCATAGATGGATGCAGCCCACCGGCAGCAGAATTGGTTGTACCTCAAATGAAAAGAGGACGCCCACCAGGTTCAAAAGATAAAGTTCCTCGAAAGAGGAAGACTCCTGGCGATACTAAGATTATCCATCCACAGGATGCTGAGCTCAGACCAGCTACTTCTCCCCTCCTGATTTCCCCAGCAGAGGAAACAATAGGAGAAACATCATTAAATTTTGTACGTACTGGAGAAGTACTGGACAGAAATAGCATAGTCGTTGTCGACGATTTTGCGTTCGATATTACCGTTCACGTCACTGAATATGACGATGACGTCGAACCACGATCTCTAGCGGAATGTAAACGCAGAGATGATTGGCCAAAGTGGGACGAGGCAATAAGAGTAGAGCTGGACTCACTCTTGAAACGCAAAGTCTTTGGACCAGTAGTCCAAACACCAGTAGGTGTAAAACCTGTGGGATATAAGTGGATTTTCATAAGAAAAAGAGATGAAAATAATGTGATCGTTCGCTATAAGGCACGCCTTGTAGCCCAGGGATTTTCCCAAAGACCGGGGATTGATTACGAAGATACGTATTCCCCGGTCATGGATTCGATCACCTTCCGATTTTTAATCAGCCTAACTTCTCTGGAAAGCCTAGAAATGCAGCTCATGGACGTTGTGACTGCATATCTATATGGCGATATAGATAAAAATATCTATATGAGACTTCCTGATGGGTTTAATCTACCCCCAGAGATGAAAGAGATACCTCGGGACGTATTCTCTGTAAGGCTACATAGATCATTATATGGTCTAAAACAATCGGGCAAGATGTGGTATAACAGACTAAGTGATTTTCTTGCACAGCAAGGATTCACGAATAACGAAGTCTGCCCGTGTATCTTTATCAAAAGAACGGGAACATGATTTGTCATCATAGCTGTATATGTAGATGACTTAAATCTCATAGGATCTCCTGCAGAGATCAAAGAGATATCTGAAAGCCTTAAACATACTTTTGAAATGAAAGACCTAGGCAAAACAAAGTATTGTCTTGGCTTACAGATAGAACACCTAAGAGGTGGAATCCTATTACACCAATCTAATTATACAAAGAAACTTCTACGCAAGTTTCATATGGATAAATGTCATCCTTTAGGTACTCCTATGGTCGTAAGATCACTAGATGTACATAAGTACCCCTTCCGGCCACTGGAAGAGGGGGAGGAGATACTGGGTCCTGAAGTACCCTACCTCAGTGCCATTGGAGCACTTCTATATCTGGCTAACTGTACGCGTCCCGATATAGCGTTTACAGTTAATCTACTAGCCAGACACAGTGCTGCGCCCACAAAACGCCACTGGAACGGAGTAAAGCATCTTCTGTGATACCTTCAGGGTTTCATTGATCTTGGACTTTACTACCAGAGAGGTGCCTCCCCCAAATTGTTTGGTTATGCTGATGCAGGTTATCTCTCTGATCCGCACACGGCAAAATCTCAAACAGGTTTTGTATTTACCTACGGAGGTACTGCTATCTCTTGGAGATCGGTAAAACAAACCACTACTGCTACATCTTCCAACCATGCAGAGCTCATCGCGATCCATGAGGCGAGCAGAGAATGTTTTTGGCTACGCTCCGTCGTCCAACACATCCTCCAATCCACTGGCCTGAAGACCAGTGATCTGGAGCCTACTGCCCTATTCGAAGACAACGCCGCATGCATTGCTCAGCTTCAGAAGGGCTACATCAAAGGCGACAGGACAAAACACATTTCTCCCAAGTTTTTCTGGACGCACGAGCAGAAGAACGACAAGCAGATTGAAGTTCGACAGATCCAGTCATGCAACAACTTAGCTGATCTTTTTACTAAGGCATTGCCTAAATGTACTTTTGTAAAGCTTGTAAAGAACATTGGTATGCGACAGTTGAAAGACCTGCAAGCCTGAAGCTTGTACGGATCAGGGGGAGTAACATGTGAGTTGCACTCTTTTTCCTTAAGCTGTTGGGTTTTCCCACTGGGTTTTCCACAGCTAAGGTTTTAACGAGGCAAACACACTTACTCTCGATCCAGAAGTATCCACCCCTTGCCTCAGTAGCTGAGACCGAAGTGATGAATGTGTAAGGGGGAGTGTTATGAATGAGGGAGGCCTTTGGCCTCCCTTCTTCATTACCCATTCATTAGGCCCCCATTACTTAGAGTAATGGGGACCCTTGTTCTCCTAGAGGCTTTTGGCCTCCCCACTATGAGATATATAAATAGAGCACCATGGCTCTTAGCCATGGTGACTTATTCTTAGCAATGAAATTCTCTCTCTCTCTCTCTTGAGTTCATTATCATACAACATAAGTGAGGATTATATGTATTTATTCCAAAGACCGGTGTAACGACAACTGAAGACGGAGGCGTAAATTGAAATATATATGGACCCATTCTGGGTTTCCAAATTGTATTTTTCTTTTGTTTAGGGACTGTATATTCGGACTTTGGACTTTGTATTTATTTGGGCATCTGGCCGATCCCCACATTTTACTCATTTTAATTTTTAATGCGTGAATTTCAATTTTAATTAATTCATGCTTATTTTAAATTGCGTAGATAAAATGCAAAAATTGGCAAGCGTCGATTTCGAAGTCCTTGACTCTGCAGGGAAAAATTACCTGAGTTGGCGAGTGGACCTGAAGTTCCACTTGCGTTCGATGGCCCTCCTTGGGTCCATTTTGGCTCCTTCATCAGCCCCAGCAGCGGCCGATGCTTCTGCTACATCTAGCAGCAGCACTCCTACCACTGTCTCCGATGTAGATAAGGCGAAAGCCATAATCTACATTAGGAAACATATAGATCGGACCTTAAAGGTCGAATACTTAATGGTAGATGACCCAAAGGAACTGTGGACAGCGCTGGAGTCACGGTATAAACATCAAATTGATGTTATATTACCGCGTGCTAGTTATGAGTGGGAAAACCTCAGACTTCAGGACTATAAGTCCGTCGCTGAGTATAATTCTACACTTCATAACATCACCTCACGCCTGAAGTTGTGCGGTGAAGAAGTGACAGAATAACGCATGTTGGAAAAGACATTTACCTCGTTTCACGAGAAAGATGCAATCCTCATGCAGCAGTATCGTGAACGCGACTTCACGAAATTCTTTGATCTGATCTCATGCCTACTTAGGGCATAGCAGAATCGAGACTTACTGCTCGCCACTCATAATTTACGTCCAGCTGGCACTGTCCCTATCCCTGAAGCCCACCACGTTTCTCCCCAGAAGTGTAAAAACAAGAAGAATGCTAAAAACAACAAAGGGAAAGCTGTAATGAAGCAACTAAGAGGTGCAGCTCCCCAGACAAACAAAAACAATAAGAGAAAGAGAAACTTCACATGGAAGCGAAAGAAAACCGACCAAGTGTCACTTCCTAAGAAGAACTAGGAGGATAAATGCCATAGATGCGGCATGACTGGCCATTGGTCCAGAAACTGCCGCACTCCTCGTCACCTCCAGGATCTATACCAGGCGAGCCAGAAGTCTCTACCTGAAACAAACTTGGCGGTTGTTCAGCCGCCAACGATGTTTACTGCAAAAGACTTCAAAAACGACGACCTGCTCGATTGGGCATCATCCTTTATCTATGCATTTAAAATTCGATGTATCTTCATCTTTTATTTGCTTCGAACTTTTATTTTTGAATGTCGTCTACATTTTACTCAAATAAAATTTCGTTTTTGCTTATATAGATGATGCGTGAGTGCCTAGTGGATAGTGCCTCGACGCACACAATCCTTCGCGAACATTGCTATTTTAATAGCATAAATAAATATGACGGTCCTGTTATCACAATTTCAGGACTGTCCCAAATAATCGAAGGATCTGGTGAAGCAATTATATTGCTCCCAAATAACACAAGACTTCAAATAAAAAATGCATTATTCTCTCCTAAATCAAATAGGAATCTCATAAGTTTCAAGGACTTCCGTTTAAACGGATATCACTTAGAAACCAGAGATGAAAATAAGGTTAAATATCTGTATGTAACTCGTCAAAAAGATGACCAGAAGATCATCTGCGAGCGATTCAAGGGACTCCCGTCGGGTCTCTACCATACATACATTCAACCAATAGAAGCCAATATGACTGAGCACCAGACGTGCCAATCACTGCCAGAGTTCCAACTCTGGCACAATAGACTTGGTCACCCTGGAACAGCAATGATGCGACGCATCATCACTGAATCCCGTGGACATAAATTGAAGAACCTGAAGATTCTTCATAAGGGTGAATTTCCTTGTCCCCTTGTTTCAAGGGAAAACTTATAATGAGACACTCCCTCCTGAAAGTGGGGTTAGTGTCTCCTGGCTTCCTTGAGAGAATCCATGGTGACATTTGCAGACCTATTCACCCCGCAAGTGGTCCATTTCGGTACTTCATGGTACTGATTGATGCATCAACCAAATGGTCTTATGTGTGCCTCTTGTCCACCAGCAACCTAGCTTTTCCAAATCTATTGGCACAAATAATAAGGTTGTGTGCTCATTTTCCCGATAACCATATCAAGAAACTACGTCTTGATAATGCGGGCGAATTTACTTCACAAGTCTTCGAAGACTATTACCGGGCAATAGGTATTGAAGTTGAACATCCTGTAGCATATGTTCACACCCAGAACAGATTAGCTGAGTCCCTTATAAAGAGACTCCAATGGATTGCACGTCCATTGCTTATGCAATCCCAGTTGCCGGTGGATGCTTGAGGGCATGCTATTTTACATGCCGCATCAGTTATTAGGATAAGACCCTCTGGAGGTCATACTTTATCCTCGATGCAACTTGCATATGGCGCACCTCCGGATATCTCTCATTTGAGAGTGTTTGGTTGTGTGGTATATGTCCCAATAGCACCACCTCAGAGGAGCAAAATGGGTCCTCAGCGTCGTCTAGGTATCTATATTGGGTTTGATTCGCCCTCTATTATCAGATACCTTGAACCCCTAACGAGGGACGCATTCAAGGCACGTTTTGCTGACTATGAATTTGATGAGAAAATTTTTCCTAAGCTAGGCACACAGTCTAAGAAGCCTGAAGCTACTGAGACCATCAGTTGGGGCCAGAAGTCTTTGTCCCTATATGATCCGCGTACTAATCTGTGTGAAGATGAGATCCTGAAGATCCTTCAAATTCAAAATACAGTACATCTTTTGCCAGATAAGTTCACGGACAACCAGAAGATTGTCCGTTCACACGTCCCTGCTGCTAATACGCCAGCTAGGATTGACATCCCTATAGATGGATGCAATCCACCGGCAGCAGAATTGGCTGTACCTCAAATGAAAAGAGGACGCCCACCAGGTTCAAAAGATAAAGTTTCTCGAAAGAGGAAGACTCCTGGAGATAATAAGATTATCCCTCCACAGGATGCTGAGCTCAGACCAGCTACTTCTCCCCTCCTTATTTCCCATGCAGATGAAACAATAGGAGAAACATCATTAAATTTTGTACGTACTGGAGAGGTACTGGACAGAAATAGCACAGTCATCGACGACGATTTTGTGTTCGATATTGCCGTTCACGTCACTGAATATGACGATGACGTCGAACCACGATCTCTAGCGGAATGTAAACGTAGAGATGATTGGCCAAAGTGGGACGAGGCAATAAGAGTAGAGCTGGACTCACTCTTGAAACCTGAAGTCTTTGGACCAATGTCCAAACACCAGTATGTGTAAAGCCTGTGGGATATAAGTGGGGTTTCATAAGAAAAAGAAATGAAAATAATGTGATCATTCACTACAAGGCATGCCTTGTAGCCCAGGGGTTTTTCCAAAGACCGGGGAATGATTACGAAGATACGTATTCCCCGGTCATGGATTCGATCACATTCCAATTTTTAATATGCCTAACTTCTCTGGAAAGCCTAGAAATGCAGCTCATGGACATTGTCACTGCATATCTATATGGCAATATAGATAAAAATATCTATATGAGACTTCCTGATGGATTTAAACTACCCCCAAATATGAAAGAGATACATTGGGACGTATTCTCTGTAAGGCTGCATAGATCATTATATGGTCTAAAGCAATCGGGAAAGATGTGGTATAACAGACTTAGTGATTTCCTTGCACAGCAAGGATTCACGAATAATGAAGTCTGTCCGTGTATCTTTATCAAAAGAACGGGAACATGATTTGTCATCATAGCAGTATATATGGATGACTTAAATCTAATAGGATCTCCTGCAGAGATCAATGAGATATCTGAAAGCCTAAAACATACTTTTGAAATGAAAGACCAAGACAAAACAAAGTATTGTCTTGGCTTACAGATAGAACATCTAAGAGGTGGAATCCTATAACACCAATCTAATTATACAAAGAAACTTCTACGTAAGTTTCATATGGATAAATGTCATCCTTTAGGTACTCCTATGGTCGTAAGATCACTAGATGTACATAAGGACCCCTTCCGGCCTCTGGAAGAAGGGGAGGAGATACTGGGTCCTGAAGTACCCTACCTCAGTGCAATTGGAGCACTTCTATATCTGGCTAACTGTACGCGTCCCGATATAGCTTTTATAGCTAATCTCCTAGCCAGACACAGTGCAGCGCCTACAGAGCGCCACTGGAACGGAGTAAAGCATCTTCTGCGATACCTTCATGGTTCAATTGATCTGGGACTTTACTACCAGAGAGGTATCTCCCCCAAATTGTTTGGTTATGCCGATGCAGGTTATCTTTCAGATCCACACACGGCAAAATCACAGACAGCTTTTGTGTTTACCTACGGAGGTACTGCTATCTCCTGGAGATCATTAAAGCAAACCACAACAGCTACATCATCCAACCATTCGGAGCTCATTCGATCCATGAAGCAAGAAGAGAGTGTTATTGGCTACGATCCGTCGTCCACCACATTCTTCAATCCACTGGCCTGAAGACCAGTGATTTGGAGCCTACTATCCTATTTGAAGACAACGCTGTGTGCATTGCTCAACTTCAAAAGGGCTACATCAAGGGCGACAGGACGAAGCACATATCTCCCAAGTTTTTTTGGACACATGAGCTAAAGGAGGACAAGCAGATTGAAGTTCAGCAGATCCAGTCCTGCAACAACTTAGCTGATCTTTTTACCAAATCTTTACCAAAATGTATTTTTGTAAGACTTGTAAAAGGAATTGGTATGAGACAGCTGAAAGACCTACAAGCCTGAAGCTTGTACGGATGAGGGGGAGTAACATGTGTGTTGCACTCATTTTCCCTTAAGCTGTTGGTTTTTCCCACTGGGTTTTTCGCAGCTAAGGTTTTAACGAGGCAAACACGATTGCTCAGGATCCAGAAGTATTCACCCCTTTTTAGCCTTATACGCTAAGACCAAAGTAATGGATGGATAAGGGAGAGTGTTGTGAGTGGGGGCAGGCTTTTGGCCTGCCCACCACTTATCCATCCATTACTCTACCACACTTATGTGTGGTGGAGACTTTTGGTATCCAAGGCTCTTGGGATACCCATATGATTTTATAAATATACTACCATGGCTAGTTGCCATGGTTAATCTTTTCCAACAATCCTCTAACAAGATACACATTTTCTTTACAGTTAATGAGTGTGTTGATTTAAAAATTAATATTGTTCATGTAACAATTTTTCGACTTGCTTATAATTAAGATCGCGTGACATATTTATTCTCTCTCACACACACATGTAGGCAGATACAGAGCTGATTCGGATAGTTTGGAATATCCATCTACACCCATACATGTTGTATTAGCAGTCAAGTATATATGATCTAAAACCATTTTTATTATTTCACCAAAAACATCCAAAATCAATTTATTAATGAAAAATTATTGATCATGAAGCTAATATAATCAACAAAAAAATCTTATTTGATTAGAATTTCTTGAAATTCCTTATTTAAATGGGATTAATTGATAGAGAAAAATGGGTATCATATGACATATGAGCACAAGCTTTATATGACGCCTAAAAATTTGACTCTTCGTTGTTTTTAGAGGACCAGTTCCCTTAATTTTGATGTTTATAGTCTAAATACCAAAACAACAAATATTGGATGAACCCAAAGTTTTTTTTATTATTGATGCAGGGGGCGACAAAAGTCCTACGGTTGTAAAACTATTAATTTTTCTATGAAAAGATCGATAGGCAAAAAGCTTTGGATTCGCTTGAGGTTTTAGAATATAAAGATCTGAAATGTTGCCAATTGTTCAAAAATATTTTGAAGAGAAGTTTTTGAGGGCATGCTATGAGATTTGTACCAATATGTCATATAATACCTGTTTTCCTCTTAATTTATACACGGTAGACTACTAATTCAACGATAAAGTTAGTATTTAACCATATGTCTAAAATATATTATTACTAGAAATAACCTGTGCATACAGTGCACGGCACAAAAACCTCTCACAAAGAGGATGCGGTGCATGCACGCAACTGAAAAAGAGTGAGAAATGTGGGCATATGTGACGGTATCGTCGGAGGGCAAAAAATGCAAAGTCCGAGGGTTAAAATACAAAAAACCTTGGGATAGCAAACCAGTCAATAAGTGAGTGTTTTTTTTGTTTTTTGGGGATGAATGACAGTCATGTAAATAAGCGAGCTTGGTGTGTTTTTTTGAGGAGATGTCAAACATTTAAATAAGTCTTGGGGGTGAGTTTTTGGATGAGTTGGAGGATGAGGTAGATGTGGGTGATGTGAGTGGCCCACATTTGTCCTAGGCACATTTTAGCCTCCACCTAAGACAACTTTATCAATTGTATAATAGATTATACATTAATTAGACTGAACATGTGGATGGCACATGTTTTGACTAGCATAAAGCTAGCATTAGTTCACATCTCTATAATACGTTATTCTAATATTTGTCCATGTTATAAACGGGCTTTTGGTGGGCCTACCCGTTAGTGGGTATCCACCCATTATGTAACCCTACCACTATAAATACATGGCTATGTATTTCATAGCCACCACGTTTACAACACGTTATCAGCACGCTCGAAGCTGAGCCGAACCCCTGCCGACGGACGGACGCGATGCGAACGGGCATCCTTCACCGACCGTCGCTAGATCCGGCGGGTAGGATCTAGAGGTAACTTTCTCCCTAGATCTAAATTTTCCATATGCGCATATGTTGAGATCCAATTTCTTGGATCAATCGCTCATGATTCGATCGTTTTTATTGATAAAAATCAAACTTTTACAATAAAAAACGATTTTTGGAGATCAAAAAACACTTTTTTCGACTAAAAATTAGATTTTTATCCCCAAAAACCATGAAACCCTAGGGGATTTTCTCGCCGGAACGCGAATCCCCCCTAGATCTCGCGCCAAAATCCTCGCCCGCCGCCCGAAGCGGCGACAAACCCCCCCCCCCCCCCCCCGCCGCCAGCAGCGGCGGGCCCCCCACATTCCCCCCGCCGCCAGCAGCGGCGGGCCCCCCGGGCATCCGCTCGTTTCGGGCCCCACCCGGTGCGCGCTCATGTCCAGAAACCCTAGCCGCCTGAAGCGGCAATCCGCACGACCAAAAACCCTAACTAGGGTTTGACCCCGAAAATTTTTCGATTTTCAAATCTTTTTCAGATTTAATTGCGATTTTTTCGTCAAAATCTGGATAATATTACATGTGATTTTTACTCATCGCCATTATATTTGGATTATATGATTTTCTTTAAACGTTTAAAAATTAAGAAGATCCTGCGACCGCTCTACCGTTAGTCAACTAACCTAACGGTGTATGACGTTGCCTATTGGTCCAATAATTTTTAAACGATAGATTTCATTTTCCATTATAAACTGCCTGTGATGATTAAATTGCCTGTGATGAATAAACTGCCTGTGATGATGCCTGCTGCATTATAACTGCCTGCGACGAATGATTAATATTTGCTGTGGTTTTGGATCGGCTAGTTATCACCATTTTATTTTTCATGCATTATTTTCTTTTTTTGAGAGAAAAATGTAGTGAGGATAATTTTGTAACATTACAAGCCCGGCGGACACCTCAAGAAGATGAAGGACTATTCCAGAAGAATAGGGGCCCCATGGGGGTTCCCGAGTTGTACTTTCTTTCTTTTTGGGACTGTAAGGACTGTAATTAATTATGGTTATTAGCCGATCCACGCAGCAAATATTTATGTCTGATGTGATTGATTATTTATTTTTCTGTGAAAATATCTAATTAATGCTATCTTTTTACATGCTAGAGTGATAAATGGCCAAAATTGCGAGCGTCGATTTCGACGTTTTGGATGCTTCAGGCAAGAACTACTTAAGCTGACAGTTGGACATAAAATTCCATCTGCGAGCACAGGGATTGAGCCACGCCATCGCTGTAGGCGATAAGGTTTCTGATATAGATAAAGCGAAAGCAATTATCTATATCAGACGCCATATCGATCGGACCCTGAAGGCCGAGTACCTCACGGTGGAAGACTCGTATGAGGTATGGACCGCCCTCGAGGATAGGTATAAACATCAAAGAGATGTTATATTTCCTCGGGCGCGATATGAATGGGAAAACCTCCGTCTCCAAGACTTTAAGTCTATTGCCGAGTACAACTCGGCACTCTTTAGCATCACCTCACGCCTGAAGTTGTGTGGTGAAAAGGTGACGGAGGAGCGCATGTTAGAGAAGACGTATACATCCTTCCACGAGAAGGATGTTATACTAATGCAACAGTATCGTGAACGCAAGTTCACGAAATACTCAGAGCTTCTCTCATGCCTTCTGATGGCAGAGCAGAATCGTGACCTTCTTCTGGCCACCCATAACTCACGCCCTACCGGCACTGCTCCAGCGCCTGAAGCGCATCACAGCTCCTCCCATAAGAAGAGGAGCAACTTCAAAGGCAAACCCCAGAAGGGCAAAACAATGAAGAAGCAGGCTAGAGGACCCCCTCCCAGAAGCAACAATGAGGGGAGGAAGAAGAATAATGTGTGGAAAAGAAAGGACGACGGCCAGACATCTGCCCCCAGAAAGGACTGGGAAGATAAGTGCCACAGGTGTGGCATAACTGGACACTGGTCCAGGAATTGTCGGACTCCACGCCACCTGCAGGACTTGTACAAAGCGAGCCAGAAGCAAGCTGAGACAAACCTGGTGGTTCAAGAAGACCTGGCACCAATCAGGTTCATCGTTGAGGACTTCTCAAACGATGACCTGCTCGACTGAGGGCATTATCCATTTTCTATGCATTGTAGCTTTCATTTTTTAGAAACTATTTATCTGCTTGTTTTTCCTTCTCTAGCATGTTGAAGTACTTTTCAGACATTAAATTGATTATCAGTAGTATAATTTCTGTGTGTGTCTTATACTGCGAAATTTTCTTTTAAAATAGATGGACTTTAAATGCCTAGTGGACAGTGCCTCTACGCACATGATCCTCCAAGACATCTGCTTTTTCCAAAGCATTAATAAATACGATGGCACCGTAAATACAATTTCCGGTCCATTAGGTATCATTGAAGGATCAGGGGAAGCACAATTTCTGCTCCCCAACAAAACAAAACTACTTATAAAAGATGCACTTCTCTCCCCTAGCTCACATAGAAACCTGTTAAGCTTTAAAGACATCCGCTTAAACGGATACCACCTTGAAACGGTGAGCAAACACAACAGAGAATACCTTGATGTAACGTCTCATAAAAACGGTGCTAAAAACACCGTCGAGCGTTTTGAGGGACTCCCGTCGGGTCTCTACCATACAAGGATCAGAGCAATGAAAACAAACACACTAGAGCACCAGAAGTGCCTTAATCAACCAGAATTTAAACTCTGGCACGATAGACTAGGACACCCTGGGAGGAATATGATGCGTCGCATCATATCCCAATCCCGTGGAATTGACCTGAAAAGCTTGACGTTACTTCGGAAGGGTGCAAATCCTTGTCCCCCTTGTTACAAAGGGAAATTGATTACGAGACCATCCACCCTGAAGGTGGACTCTGAGTCTCCAAGTTTCCTAGAGAGAATACATGGAGACATTTGCGGACCTATTCACCCCGCAAGTGGACCATTTCGGTACTACATGGTACTGATCGACACATCTTCAAAATGGTCGTATGTGTGCCTCCTGTCCACCCGCAACGTAGCCTTTGCAAAGCAACTTGCACAGATTATAAAGTTGCGGGCACATTTCCCAGACAACCAGATCAAGAAATTACGTCTGGACAATGCTGGGGAATTCACATCACAAGTCTTCCTAGACTACTGCCAAGCAACCGGCATAGAAGTTGAATATCCTGTAGCTCATGTTCACACCCAGAACGGGTTAGCCGAATCTCTTATAAAGAGACTACACTGGATCGCTCGACCATTGTTGATGTAATGCCAGTTGCCGGTGAGTGCATGGGGACATGCCATACTGCACGCTGCATCGCTGATAAGATTACGACCGTCAGGTAGTCAATCTTATTCTCCGATGCAACTTGCATATGGGAACCTGCCTGATATCTCTCACTTGAGGATATTCGGATGTGCTGTCTATGTCCCCATAGCACCACCGCAGAGAACCAAGATGGGTCCTCAACGGCGCCTTGGTATCTATATTGGTTTCGACTCACCATCGATCATTAGATACCTCGAACCCCTTACAGGGGACACCTTTAAAGCACGTCTAGCAGATTGTGAGTTTGATGAAAGCACTTTCCCAAAACTAGGCATTAACACACAGAAGCCAGAAGCTTCAAAGACCATTACATGGGACACAAAGACTCTATCCCATTTTGATCCGCGTACAAACCAATGTGAAGAAGAGATCCTGAAGATCCTTCAAATCCAAAACACAGTTCACATTTTACCTGACAAATTCACTGACAACCAGAAGATTGTCAGATCACACGTCCCTGCTGCAAATACGCCAGCTAGGATTGACATACCCAAAGATGGCTGCAATCCACCTGCAGCAGAAGCGGCCGTACCTCAACAAAAAAGAGGACGACCCCCAGGCTCCAAAGATAAGAACCCTCGAAAGAGGAAAAATCCTGGAGCAACAATAACGATACCACCACAGGATGCTGAGCTCAGCCCAGCTACCTCTCCCCTCCTAACAACCCCTGAAGAGGAAAATATAGGAGAAATATCATTAAATTATGTATGTACTGGGAAGGTACTGGACAGAAAAAGCACAATCATCGATGATAACTTCGCGCTCATTATTGCCACTCACGTCACTGAATACGACGATGAAACCGATCCACGCTCTCTAGCAGAATGTAAACGCAGAGAGGATTGGCCAAAGTGGAACGAGGCAATAGGAGTAGAGTTGGACTCACTCTCGAAGCGCAAAGTTTTTGGACATGTAGTCCTAACACCAAAGGGTGTTAAACCTGTGGGATACAAGTGGGTATTCGTACGAAAAAGAAACGAGAAAAATGAGATCGTGCGTTACAAAGCGCGTCTTGTTGCACAAGGCTTTTCCCAACGACCAGGAATAGACTATGACGATACCTATTCCCCGGTCATGGACGCGATCACTTTCCATTTCATTATAGGCCTATCCACAAAGGAAGGTTTGGATATGCAGCTCATGGACGTTGTGACTGCATACCTATATGGAAATATAGACAAGGACATCTATATGAAAATCCCAGACGGATACAAACTACCGAC
The DNA here is from genome assembly GCA_030789695.1 of Scilla litardierei. Lineage (NCBI taxonomy): Eukaryota > Viridiplantae > Streptophyta > Magnoliopsida > Asparagales > Asparagaceae > Scilla > Scilla litardierei. Next base: position 164,206,348 of record CM061140.1, on the reverse strand, counting down.
AAAAATGACAGAAAGACCTCGGGACGTCTACTCTGTCAAACTCCAGAGATCACTGTATGGTCTAAAACAGTCAGGTAGAATGTGATACAACAGACTCAGTGAATTCCTAGTACAACAAGGATTCACAACAAATGAAGTCTGCCCTTGTATCTTTATAAGAGCAAAGGGAACATGATTCGTGATTATTGCCGTCTACGTAGACGACCTGAACATCATCGGATCTCCTGAAGAGATAGATGAGATATCCAAAAGTCTCGTACAGACTTTTGATATGAAGGACCTCGGCAAAACGAAGTTCTGCCTAGGCCTACAAATTGAACACTTAAGCGGAGGTATCCTGTTACACCAATCGACATACACAAAAAAAGTGCTGAAAAACTTTCTTATGGACAAATGTCATCCGCTTAGCACACCAATGGTCGTTCGATCATTGGAAGTTGACACAGACCCCTTCCGACCGCTGGAAGAGGGGGAGGAAACACTGGGTCCTGAAGTACCCTACTTAAGCGCAATTGGAGCACTCCTATACCTGGCAAACTGCACGCGTCCCGATATAGCGTTCGCAGTTAACTTACTAGCCAGATACAGTTCTGCGCCCTCAAAGCGCCACTGGAACGGAGTTAAACAACTTCTGCGCTACCTCCAAGGGTCTGTGGACACGGGACTATACTTCAAGAAAGGTGTATCCTCCGACTTGGTCGGTTATGCAGATGCAGGATACAGGTCCGACCCACATACCGCAAAGTCCCAGACTGGTTTTGTGTTCACATACGGTGGGACGGCCATCTCATGGAGATCCGTGAAGCAGACATCAACAGCAACCTCATCCAACCACTCCGAGCTCATTGCGATCCACGAAGCTAGCAGAGAATGCTTTTGGCTCCGATCAGTCATCAACCACATCCTCAAGACCACCGGCCTGAAGACGGAAGATCTTGGACCTACCACCATGTATGAAGACAATGCTGCCTGCATCGCTCAACTACGGGGTGGCTACATCAAAGGTGACAGGACGAAGCACATATCCCCCAAGCTCTTCTGGACGCATGAATAGCAAGTGGACAACCAGATCGACATCCAGCAGATCCAGTCTTGCGACAACCTGGCAGACCTGTTCACTAAAGCTTTGCCTCGCAGCACCTTTAGAAAACTTGTACTAGGAATTGGGATGAGACAGTTGAGAGATTTACAAGCCTGAAGCTTGTACTTATCAGGGAGACTTAATGTTGTGCTGTACTCTTTTTCATTGGCTACTGGTTTTTCCCACTGGGTTTTCCATAGCCAAAGGTTTTAACGAGGCAGCCACATCAACTCTGGATCCGGAAGTATCCACCTCTGATGTTATCCATCGATCAGGGGAAGTTACAGAGACTTGTACTCTTTTCCCTTAGCCACTGGTTTTTCCCACTGGGTTTTCCTTGGCAAAGGTTTTAATGAGGCAAGTACTCTTAAACTTAAGGATCCAGAAGTATCCATAGTCCCATGATCAGATAAGCTATATGAACCCTGAAGCGTCCATCACGGCTTACAATAATGGATGGATAAGGGGAAGTGTTATAAACGGGCTTTTGGTGGGCCTACCCGTTAGTGGGTATCCACCCATTATGTAACCCTACCACTATAAATACAGGGCTATGGATTCCATAGCCACCACGTTTACAACAGTCCAAAGATTATTGTATTACATAAAACAGGGTTTTTCTATCAAAAATGAAAATGAAAACGTGTTGACATGATAGAAAAAATTTCCGCAATTCCTCACGGTTCTTTTTCATAATTTTTTTTCATTTTATTGTATGTAATTTACACGTTATGGATGCTCACATACCAAAATTCAAGTGAACTTTCCCCTCCCTAGCTATTTGCCTCTTATAGTATCGTTACAAATTTAACGATCTCTGAACAGTAGAATTTTAACAAGCCGATCAAGAGTTAAAACCAACATGGTTCACCAAATATTTATTAATTTTAGGGTTGAAATGTGTACAATAATTTTTTAAAAAAAAATCAAAAAATAATACACACACATATATGCTACATCGCAAGAAATATTTTTACGCTATCAGCACTTATAAATTAACTAGTCATAACACGTGTCCGCGGACACGGTTCATTTAAGATTTTCCCATGTGAAATTTTTGTTCTCCAAAAAATTATTTTCACAGCCAAAATTATGCGAAAAAATTAGTATAAAAATGTTTAGCGGCACGGACGCCTATGACGAGGAACAACGCGGGCGCCTTCAGCGCAGAGAAACAAATTCGACGTGGAACAACAAATTCGGTGCGGGCGCCTTTGGTGCGGAACAACAAATTAGCGTCAAAAAATTTAGCGGGCGCCTTCGGCACGAAAGAACAAATTCGGCGTAAAACAACAAATTCGGTGCGGAACAACAATGCGTGGAACAACAAATTTGGCGCAGACATCTTCGGCGCAGAACAAAAAATTAGCGTAAAAAATTTAGTGGGCGCCTTCGGCGCGGGAAATTATTCTCATCTTGTTGCCCCATGCGTTGAAGAGACGATGGGCCCCACGTTGAGTGCGGGATCATTTGATTTGTAGCAGTATTTGATCTGCAGCATTAAGTGCAATTTAAAGTTTTTTCCCAAATGCATTAATTGTGTGCACTTTGCTATTCTCCAGAGACTTTCATTCCTGAAAAAGTTTTATTTATCTAGAAACTTTCATTTCCCTAGAAATGTTTTTCCATCCAAAACTTTCCACAAAATCTCGTCTCAACTAGGGGTGGCAATTTTCGGCCCGGCACGATGGCCCGGCGCGGGCCCGGCACGATAAGACCGTGCTTGGGCCAACAATTTTGGCCCGAAATCCTTATCGGACCGGGCCGGCCCGGCCTGGTTCATTTTCGGGCCGGACCCGGGCCAAGCTTTTCAGCCCATGGGCAGCACGGCACGGCACGAAAAGCATTTGATCGCCCCACTTCAATTTGACCACACACTGATCTAAAGCTAATGTGCATTCATTTATGGTGTTGAGTCCAATGTCATGAATCTTATCAAATCAAGGTCCAAATATCATAATTTTAACAACTTTCCGCTAGCGCCAACTTTGATGTCTTCGGATCTTGGGGGTCGATCTCAGTTTCTGAGAAGAGACAAAGAACCACCAAACATGTTACTTCATCTTTCCAAATAAATGAAAACAATGTAGGACACATCACTTTATACAACCCACTTAATCATCTTCTTTCGTGCTCCATTTCGATGCATCTTCAAGCATATGAGACAAGTTTGTGTTTAAAAATATGATAAATATTGTCACAATACATAATTCATTCAACCCTATCGGACCGGGCCGGGCGGGCCGAATTTTTATCGGACCGTGCATGGGCCTCTCTGGAATGGCCCGAAGTCTTATCGGGCCGGGCCGGCCCAGTCCTTTAAGAAAACCGGACCGGGCTGGCACGGCCCGATAAGACCGGGCCGGCCCGAATTGCCACCCCTAGTATCAACAATTCATTCTTCAAGATTAAATCTCAGCCGTTCTTTTATCAACCCTTTTGTCCTAGTCAGCTTTCCCCACGTTGAGGTAGAGATCATTCGATTTGTAGCAGTATTTGATCTGCAGCATTAAGTGCAAGTTAAAGTTTTTTTTTCCCAAATGCATTAATTGTGTGCACTCTGCTATTCCCCAGAAACTTTCATTCCCAAAAAAGTTATTTCTCTAGAAACTTTCATTTTCCCAGAAATGTTTTTCCATCCAAAACTTTCCACAAAATCTCTTCTCAACAATTCATTCTTCAAGGTTAAATCGCAGCCGTTCTTTTATCAACTCTTTTCTCCTAGTCAATTTTTCCCACGTTGAGGGAAAGATCATTCGATCTGCAGTATTAAGTGCAAGTTAAAGTTTTTTTTTTCAAATGTATTAATGGTGTGCACTCTGCTATTCACCAGAAACTTTTATTCCCGAAAAAGTTTTATTTCTCCAGAAAATTTTATTTCCCTAGAAATGTTTTTCCATCCAAAACTTTCCACAACATCTCTTCTCAATAATTCATTATTGAAGATTAAATCTCAGCCGTTCTTCTATCAACACTTTTGTCCTAGTCAGCCCTAGAATTCAAAAACAGTCATCAAATGTAATATAGATTCTTTTTTATTAGTTGATTGTGCTTTCTCTGGTCCAGTGAATTAATCAAACTTTAAAAAGGACTACCTCCAATGTACCTAAAAAAACTTGAGCTTCGGTGCTCATTCTGTTGGTTAAATCATCCAGCTGTCTCGGTGGAGGCTCAGGTTTGAATCCCACTACTCATATCCTCTTTTAATTTTCTTTATTTTCCATCTTTTAGGGTTCCGATGGATAAATGGCTTCTTCGTGTTCGTGTTCGGGGTTAAGCGATCAAGACAGGTGTATTCGTGTTCTAGGAACTAAGTTGCTTGCTATCTTTTGAATTAAAAAAATACTTAAAAGGGGGCAATCCCATGCACTAATCCTTAAATCATTACCCTACACTTCCCACTGCCAGAACATATCCTAATGATTTATTCCCCTGTTGCCTAATACAAATTCCAACCATTCATCTCCTCACTTCAAATACCTCTAACCCCCCTTCTCTCTCTCTCCTTCAACTCTCACAACACACCAAACCTCCAACTCTCTGTTCTCCTCCTCTTGCTCTCAAGAACGAGAGAAGAACAAACCAACTCCAATGGCCGAGCTAATGGACGACCCCTACGGAGTCCCAAGAGTCGTGTCGGTCCTCTCCTCTCTCCTCCAACGAGCCGCCGACAGCAACGACAAGGCGGCGGGCCGGCAGAAGCCCGGCGTGGCATCCGCCTTCCAGGGCCTGTCGAAGCCTTCCATATCGGTCCGAAGCTACCTCGAGAGGATCTTTAGGTATGCCAACTGCAGCCCATCTTGCTACGTTGTTGCCTACGTCTACCTCGACCGCTTCCTCCACCGCAACCCCTCGGCCGCCATCGATTCTTTCAGCGTCCATCGCTTCATCATCGCCAGCGTGCTCGCCGCGGTCAAGTTCATGGATGACATGTGAGTAGTCTCTTTCAACTTCTTGTGCAATTTAGATCTCTGTTTAACAAACAAAATGTGTGAGCTGTTATTCTTCACAAAATTTGGGTGCCAACCCCTACTTTTGCCCACCACCTGCCAACTAAGAATGAGCTGTGAGTGTCTTGAAAGGAACTCTTGGTATCATTCCAACTCCAATGAGTTTGTGGGAGTTTTCTATGGAAGGGCATTGATGTAATTTTGTGTTTACATACACCCCCAACAAAATTACAGTTGTTTAACCTAATCCTAATTTCTAACTACAGTTGTTGAGATGTTCTTGTATCTTGATAGGAAATCTCAAGCCATGGGGATCAGGGATTAAATAACAAGACGATGACATGATAAGCATCCTATTTAGTTGTAGGTTTGGTGGGTGTTTGATAGTCTATCTGAAGATTTTTATGTGCATCAAAAGTAGGGATAAGAACCAATGAAGGATTAGTATGGATGGCAACGTGTCATGCCCGATTGGAAGGTCAATCGGGCTTTGGGCATACCCATTACCATCCCTAATCGAAAGGGGATTAATGTAGGTTTAAACTTGTGAGCGTGTGTTACTAATAAGTGCTGATTTGGGTTAATAGATACTACAACAACAGCTATTTTGCAAAGGTTGGAGGCATCAGCTTGGTGGAGATGAACTACTTGGAGGTCGACTTCCTGTTCGGCGTCTCGTTCGAGCTCAACGTGACTCCGGCCACCTTCAACACCTACTGCTCTGTTCTGCAGAGAGAGATGTACCCAGAGTGCAGCAGCCCAGCTCCCCCTAAACTGATCTGCTCATTGCCAGAGGATGAGCCCAGCAGCTGCTGGCTGGGAGAGAAGTGTTTGGTTCTTAGCTAGCAGATTATTACAAGTACAACAACAGGGATCTTTTGGCTTCCAGTTCTGCTTTTTTTGCAATCTCTGTTACTGTAATTTTTTCTGTGGATGGTGGGGTTTTTGTACAGATTGGGATTTCTCCCTAGACAGTGTGAACCATGTTTTTCATCCTCTTGATGGGCTCTTCAAGTGATGGATACTCATATCTGCAGTTGGGTGGAGATAATTGAGTTGTTTGCTTGAATTTTGCAACTTAGTGGTCAACTCAGAAAAAGCTTGTCCTCTTGGTCCTAAAAGCATATAAAGAGTCAAAGCGGAAGTGCTCAGATGTCATTCTCTTCCACCACGCATTTTACTGCTTTCCAATGCATCAAGAAAAAGCATATAAATAGGAAAAATAATTGTACGGCATGGAGATGCAATCAATCTTACGAGGGAACAATGTTGAAATGAAATCATATGGACCTCAAAATAAAATGGCGCATCAAGCTACCAATGATCATGTCACTTTCCCTTAATTACTACCGGGAAATTTTCTTTGGACCCAACGATTAAGCCAACGAACTAAGCACTTGTCGATTTTAACAACTGATTACAGAGTTGATCATCATGACGGTCATTGCAAGATTTCATATATATACGGTGGATCAAACACATGGCAATGCTTGCTATGGATCAAACACATGTGCCATCATGCTCTCTCATTCATAGATATATCTGTAATGATTAGGTATCAGATGAAACAAGACTTTGTATATGTAATGTGGGAGGGCACATCAAGCCCTTCACTGTTTTAATATTTTGAGATTTGTTATGGCAGTTGAAGAGAGGAACATGGGCTTTGAGGGTGGTTCTTGCTTACTTGCTCTTAAATAAACAGAGAGGAAAGTGGAAGAGTTGGGTGGCCATGTGAGAGCTTCACCTGCATCATGCAACCCCACATGTTGGTTAATTTACAGGCTCCTCTTTCTCTTTCTGATCTGTGTGCAGATGCTAGCACTCCTAGATGCATATGTTTGTCATCTGTTTGCCTTTCTACATCTGAGGTTTGGTTTTGTGCTTTCCACGTTTCTTCTTGATGGTTTCTTGTGGAACTGGCAAAATCTTGAGGAAAGTTTTTGACTTCTTAGTCTAAAATTGTACTTTCTATTTTTTAAATTATTGATTTTCTGAATAGTAGACCAGAATTCATATAGTTAGAATTGGAAACTTACATGGGAAAAAAAGAAAAGAATCGATGTAATCACCAAAGCTATCACTTTGTGGTTTCCAGAATCATCTTTTTATATGTTATAAAAAGATGGAAATAGACGTGAAATTCTTAATCAACAATTCACTCTTAATTACATCCACATGAGATTAGTATTACGTCCATCTGTCCAGCTTAAAGATGTCAATTACTAACCCTCCTAATCTATCTTACTCTTTGCCCTCCTAAGATTGAAGATGTCAATTAAAAGGTTTGAAACATGAAGAAACACCCAACCAACAGACCAATGCAATTCAATTTCAAACCATTTCTTAAGCACTTGCCTATACATTCCTCTAGTTTCTTAAGCCCCAAAAAAGGGCAAACCCTCCTTAGAAACAAAGTACGTTATAACAAGACACTTGCTAACATAATTATAGTGCAAATGAATATATGTAGCCACATGATGACATTTGGTGGTTGATGATATAACACTATGGTTCGTACTTTGTGTAATGCTTCGTTTGTGCAATATCCTTTGCATGTGTATTTCTCCGAGGATTTCTATGTGCATGTTCCTTTGTGTGTAATGTGTGCGTGTGTGTGTTTGAATGTATGCGTGTGTTATGGCATGGCTTGAGAATGTGTGTGGTGGAGGTATGTTTATGTATGTGCGGGGGTACACCCATGTGTGGTGTGTGTGCATGTATGGCTATGGGTGTATGTATGTCCTTGTTTATGTGTGTGTATAGAAATAGTGGCTATGGGTGTATGTATGTCCTTGTTTATGTGTGTGTATAGAAATAGTGGGTGTGTATAGCAATGACACGTGTTGTAATTAGCACTCCAAGGTGAGTGGTAGACTGATAGTAGGGTATTCTTGTAGATAGCCAAGAGAGTGAGGGGGATTGAGGTCTTTTGGGCCTTAGGGGCATTTTGGTAACTCTCTTTAGTTCATGGTTATCTTTGGCTAAGTGTGGGGCTTTCCAGAGAAATCTATTTCTCCTTCTCTCTTTCTTTTCTCTTCTCTTTCTTTTATTTTTCCTTCTCACCTTCTTCTACTTTATGAAAACCCATGGCTTCACTCTCGTTTGCTCTCTTGGTCGAAGCTTGAGGCTAGAATGCTATTTTGGCTTAGAAGGCGAGCCTTTCCCTTCCCTATCTCTTGGTCTTCTCCCATTGATCTGCATCCTAACATCTCTAGTTTGTCGTAGATGCAAGGGTGGACTGGTACTTGCAAGGAGAGACTTTGGACGAGTCTTGGACATCAAAGATGTCAACTTTGGGTGAGGTAGAAGTTCATGACCCTACTTGTTGGAATACTAGGTTTGAGATTGGCATGCCAAATATTTGTTGTGTTATTGTTATGATTAAAAGTTGGAAACTTGATATGTGTTTTGGAAAGGTGAAACCTTGCTTTGTGTGGTTTTGTATTAATGTAAAGGTGAAGCCTTGTTCTGTTTCTGACTTCAGTTCTGTCCCGTGAATTGAATTGAGCATAACTTATATCCTAATGCTCCAAAAATTATAATTTAATACAATCTGGAAAGATCATTAAGTCCTCTCCAACTTTCATGTTTGACCAAACTCAGATGTAGCCTATAAATGGACTATAACTGTTGATATTCATCTGTGTGTCAGTTTGGGCATATTCTGCCACTCTGCATTATCCAAACCATAACTTGCTCCACAGTTGTCCAAATTATGCATTCGTAGACAATATGGAAATCTTATTAATATAACTATGACTTTCATGTTGAACCTTAAACCATATTCTGTCTGTAGGTGCCTACTATGCACTGATCTTTCCTGCTTGTTAATACAGAATCAGGACATACTCTAGACCTGATAATCCTTGTGCCATATCTTTTATTACAGTTGTCCAAAAATTATTACTTTTGTTGCTATGGAAACATAGATCAATTATCTACAAGTTTTATTTAGAAACATATATTAACTTCTAAGGATAAATTGGTGATAACATACATGCTTTTGGGCCTATCCGTAATTCACTGCAAACGTGAATACCTAAGTGGTGTTCTTGTGACATATCTATATTGGGATGCTTGCTTGGTTGTGATATGAATGTCATGTTCCTTTTATATGAGCCTTGAATGTGCATATGAATGTCATGCATCTTTAAATGTGAATGTGAATGTGAATGTGATGAATGGTATGCAATGTGCAAAAGATATGGAAAGTGATATGAATGCACCATCATGATGTACAATGTGAATGAATGGATGGCATGTGAATATGATATGTGTTATGAACTGTGATATAAGAAACCTGAGATATTGAATATGAATGTGATACACACACGATATGTAGGACACGGATGGCACTACACACTTGGGGCAAAGTGCCACGGCAGGAGTCGGTGAAAATCACCGGGGGGCATCTCTTGAATCCATAGTAGTTTCCACAGATGGAGATAGGCACGTTGTAGCTAGGCACGCTGGCTTAGACACGGGATCCCATTATGTGTTGCATGTGCTTCTCATTCATGTGTACATTGCATTCATGTGTGCATTGCATTTTATATTTGCTCATCATGTATGTTATGTGCATTACTATTGTATGTGTTTATGCTATATATGTGTGTTATGTGCTTTGTGCTCCCTTATTTAATTCATTCCTATGTGGAAGTATGGAAGGCTATGGGCAAGTATGGAATGCTATGGGCATGTGACTTATGAAGTTGATATATGGCCATGGGCCATATGATACATGAATATGAGATATGATGGAGATAAGAAGCTCCATAGCCAAAGGGCTATGTTGTTGGGGGATGTATGCCCTCAGTTTATTTATATTTGATGCAAATGATTTTTTATAATAGATGTGGGAATTTTGCATATGATGCAAAAAGAATTAAATGTGTTGTTTACATGCATATTTAATATTATAAACACGAGGAAAATATTACCTAGATGACGGGATTGTCCCGATGGATGCCGCAGTAGGGGTTTTAAACCTAGTTTTGTGCGACGGCTGTAGTTTTTGCGAAAAACTAGTTTTGGGCCATGTTTGAGTCCTCGTTTGAGGGGTCAAACGAACTCGGAATGATGCACTGTTTGTTTTTACGCGTTCACCGTTCAACCCTCTTCGATTTGATAGTTGTATCACTAGCGAAGATCAATGGTGAGGGAGGAAAAATTCGCTAAAGTTTGGCCTTTGTGAAAGGCAAACTTTAATTAATTTTTTTCTCCAAAACTTTTAGTCTCACATCGGATATGGAGTGAAAGGGAGGGGTCGACCGCATATATAAATATGGACCTACTCCCCTCCTTGAAACTCGGCCCAAACTCTAGATCAGAGTAACTCCATTAAACGTAAGCAAGCCCGGGTCTGAGCTTAAAATAAATATTTTCTCTTTCTCCTTAAAATTCTTCCTTGCTCCTGATCGAGCTCTAGCAAAGCTACAAAGGAGCTCGGATCGGATCCGAAGTCTTGACGGAGGATCCACTCAAGGTGAAATCTTCTTCGGCACGTGGTTGGCTCGACGACGAGGATGTTGCTCGCCTCGAGACGCGGCGCGATTCGGAAAGCGGTTCGCTCGAGACGAGGTGTGGCTCGGGACGCGGTTTGGCTTAGGAGAAGCGGCGCGGTGGGCGAAAGAAATGTTGCTGAAAATGACGCTTCGTATTCTGCGGAAACGAAGTGAAAGGTATGTAGTTTAAATTATTAGCATGTGTTTATAATTGCAAATAGGTTGATAGATCTATCCTTATGGGTTGGTCAGACCCAACCCGGAATAGTAGAGATCCTGACTAGGGTTGTTATCTTTAGGGCTTAACTTGAAATTGTTTTAAGTTAATTATTACGCTGCTTATTTGATAACTTCGTCCGAGCGACTTAGGTCGGGCGTCGTATTTATGGCCCTAATGACCCAGAAAACCCAACATATGTGGTTGTTGCTAGCGGCTTATTTTCATGCATATGCTTCCTTTGTTTATTTTAATTGGGTACTATAGCTGTTTACTACCATGCTTATTTACTTTATTAGTTGTTCTTTGCTTCACTTATAGTTGTTTCCCTTTAGTTGTATATCTTACTTATTTGCTTCTAGCTTAGTTGTTGTTTACCTTGTTTAGTTGCTTCATTGCTTGTGGCTACTTCCATTTACTTTCCTCTTGTTAGTTATTACTTTTTTATGCATCACAATGTTAAACATAGTTATTCCATTGTAGAGTTGTGCACTCCTGCTGGACACGCTTTGACGTGTGTCCTCCCCCTTTTCTCATGGGTACAACAGGAGTTGGTTACAGTAGAGCTGGAGTGCAGAGTGTAGTATATGGAGTGTGTTGTACTGTGTTCACACTCTTGAGTGGTGTTGAGGGTTGTGTTGGTGGGGTGTAGCTCTGGATGTATATGTTGTACCTTGGATATTAGTGATGATGATATGATACATGATTTATTGTTATTATGTCTTCTTGTGCTTGTTATGGAAACTGATACTTTTATGTATTTGGTGTACACCCTTCATAGCAAATGATGCTTTTATAGTTTTGGTACACATCTTTTGATACACCATTGGTGACAGTGATGTGTTTATACCCTTTACAGCAATTGTCATGCTTATACTCTTTATGACAAGCTTATATTACTGCCTTCATGGTGACCACATACATTCGTGAATTTGTTAAGCAATAAGAGCCAAGTTTGATATTCCTATTTGAATCATTAGAACATATGGAATGTTTGCAAGCTATTTTCGATGGTTTCATACAACTAAGCAAACTTACGTGTTCTTTTGCATTCATGTTGATTTGCATGTCCTTCATGATCACTCTAGATATTAATATATTCGTTTATGACTTGTATTGATTTTTGTACCCTTGATGGCCAATTGCAAAACTTTTGTATCCATTTATAATTTATGTTGATTTGTGTCACCTTCAGGCCAATTATAACATTTATGAGTCTTTTTGTGATCGATATTGATTTGCGTGTCCTTTATGGCCACTTAAGATGCTTATATATCCTTTTATGATTTACAATGGTTTGTGTGTTCTTCGTGAAAAATTAACTTGCTACAGATTTATTGGAATGTACACCTTCATAAGGATTGATACACTTAAGTAATCCATTTTATGCTATTCACACACTTCATGGTGATTAGTATATTTATATAATCGTTTAAGTTTTGACAGTTTATACATCCTTCTTAGTGAATAATATAGTTTTGTTGGGTATTGGTGTTTATACCAATATTATTTTGATGATGATCACAACATTATGTTGTTGCTAATGTCTCTCTTGTTTTAGTCTTATGTTGATCAAATGAATAATAGCATGATTTGGAGACTAATAGCTTGGTGCAAGGATGGACATCAAGAGGAGCAATGCCAAAACTTGGACTCAATGGATGCCAAATCTTGGAGATGATTGGAAACATCAAGGCATCAAGGATTGAAGCTATATACTCTAAGGAAATCAATGTAATCCATGTATTATTTCATTTATTGTTTTTCTCTCTTTGAGTCTAGGATTATATGTAATGCATTGATAGATGGACTAACTCATACATGCATATGCATTGTCCATCATTAGTGAGCCTTATGATTATCATAGAAACCATTCCAGTAGGTTCACCTTGCCTTAAACTCTTACTGGAGTTTTTGGCTCTCCAACAGGCGACTGATGAAGGTTTTACATGCGCTGGGTGATTCTAAGCGCCCGTCGAGCCTTCGACAGTCGGCTGTTGTGCATTAGCTCAAGTCAACTTTTATTGATTCTATCTTGAGCTATTGGAGACATACAACAGACGTTCATTTTACAATTGCCTGTATTCCATCAGACACCTGGGATTTGTTCTCCAGTCGTCTGTGTGCCAAAATGCATAACTTGCATTTTCTGGGTTTCATCCCGCTTTGTAAGTCAGTCGATTGATGCCGAGATTTTAGTCGACTGTCAAATTACAGGCGCCTGTGTTTTGTTCATCTATCGACTGAAGGCGCTAGTGCGAAAGTTGTATTTTTCAGCTCCGCTTCCATCCCAAGTGACAGTCGCATGTTGAAGGATATATGGGCGCTGCTCATTTACAAGCACCCGTGTAGTCTTCTACAGTCGCCTGTACTGGTTCAGATTATAGCCGTAGGGATTTTTTATAGCCGTTGACCAGTCGGCTATCAGTTGTTCATCAGTTGACTATCTGTGACATAAATTGCCAAAATCTAGCCAATGCAGATTTATTTTTTTGGGTTTTTTCTGTGGGTTTGAGGGTTTCTTTGGACTTCCTATATATAGGAGAGGGCTTAGTTCATTAGAACTTCTTGGAACTATTGAAGATCATTTGAGAATCATTATAGCCTCTCTCAAACTCTCTCATTTTCCTCTTAGAGCTTAATTCCTCTTTATGCATTGAAGTCAAGCTCAAGGAAAATCATTCAAGTGCATTCAAGAAAATCTCATCAAATGGATATCCTCTTTCATGCCTTGCATTCATTAATGAGTAAGTTCATCATCAAGGCATAGGTAAAAGTATTTGTTTTACTTTGAATTTTCATTGAAACCCTAGCTTTCTGTGAGAGAGCTAGTTACTCTCTATGTGAAAGTATAACCTTCTGTGTGAGGGTTGGTTGAGATCTCATTGTGTGAGAGTTTGAGTCTCTCTGTGTGAGAGCAAAAGTCTTTCTGTGTGAGAGCAATGATTTCTCTGTATGAGAATCCAAATCCTCTGTGTGAGGTATCTCTGTGTGAGATTGTATTCATTTCTCTATGTGAGAATTATAGTGGATATTGGTGTGGCTAGACGTACCCAAGTTTGGGGAACCAGGGTAACATTTTGTGTTTGCGTTTGGATTTTTGTGATGTTTAAATTCCTCTTGCATTTATAATTCCGCATTTGCAAGTTTAATTTTTAAATACGCAATTTGTGCCATTACACTATTCACCCCCTAGTGTGTTGTTGTTATTATTGCAAGGGTAAGACGATCCTTACAAGTTTTACGTAAGCATACTCATTTTGGGTGAATTATATGCCCTTCGTGGTAATTGATGTACTTCTATGCATGGTAGGATCTAAAGATACACATCACTACCAAGCAAAACACACTGGAGGGGGATGAATAGTGTAATGGTAGTAATAGAGCTAATTATGAAATTCTTGCAAATGCGAAATTATAAATCAAGACAATTAGCAATCCACAAGAGACAAACACAATCGCAAACAACGCGATATATCCTAGTCTGGAAATTGCATATTCCGATCCCACACTCTTTCCAGAGTCTTGTGGATTTTCCACCATCAAGCCTTTAACAAGGCAACCCAATTACAACACATACTTTTCCAAGTGCCATACTCTTTTCCAAGAGACTATCTTTTCCAAGATAGCACACACAATCTTTTCCAAAATTGCAAACCCTATTCCAAGGGTATCAGCACCTCTCTTTCTAGAGAGAACACTTCCACAACCCGGAAGCTAGGTTTCATAAATAATGAAACGAAATAAGAAATACATACTTCATATTGACTTGATCAAATGAACTTACAAACATGAAGTGCTAGGCAATGAAGTGTGGTTGTCCAAGTGCTGAAATGACTCTTTGTGCACATGTGGACTTTCCTTGAGCTTTGGAGATTAATACAACATTCAAAAAGCTCCAAGGGATATAGAGAGAATTGAAAAGATAAATCTTTGCTCTAGTTTTTGGCTCACAAAACAGTTTTCTTTGTGTGTGTGTGTGTGTATTGGTGCCAAAAACTCCCTCACATTTCGGTATAAATACTGTCTCAATCGTGCACAAAAACCAAGAAAACAACCCACAAAATCCGTAGTCTAACGACTATAAACGGGTAGAATTCCTAGTCATTAGATGTCTGAAGAAGGGTTCCCAGAATTCCTGGTCATCCTTCATCAGACGGCTGAAAAGAGAGTTGGTTAAGGATCTGAATGAAGAACCAACTCCAAGCAACTAGACGTCTGAAGAACACTTGTCAGATGGCTGATGCACTGTTTAGTCATCTGACAAGCCTTTTTAAATGGTTGAATAAATATGGGTGAAAAAACAGAGAGCACACGAAAGTTATCACCCACTGATCAATCGTCTGGAGTTCACCATCCAAACGTCTGACCCACTGTTTAGACGTCTAGCCAATGAGCTTTAGACGGCTGAAAAAAGGCTGTGTCTAGCAAGTTAAAAGATGACACACCAGACGTCTGGTGACCTTATACCAGATGTCTGATCCTGGTCCAAAATCACTATCTTGAGTGTTTGACAATGGATCCCATTGGGATGGGTTCTAAGATATTCCTATGGATCTCTAAGATGGAAAATGATATGAATGTGTGTGTGTGTGTGTGTCCATCTAACAAGATATTCCTATGGATCTCTAAGATGGAAAATGATATGAATGTGTGTGTGTGTGTGTCCATCTAACAAGGCATACAAGTATTCTACTAAATAAAGAGCAAAATACATAAAGAATCAAAAATTATTTACAATATGCTTCATGATTCTTCATGGCTTCAACGCTTCCATGTTCCACGCCTTGAGTCCATCCTCCCATCACCAATTGTTTTGTCTTCCCCTTGATATAATCAATGTTAATTAACTGCGACTAAAACACTTTAAGATATTAGTCCACATAATGTGGTGATCATCATCAAACTATAATTGGCTTAATGGCCAATATCCAACAATCTCCTCCTTTTTTATAATGACACCTAGTATGTAAAAATACACATTAAAATCATACTAATGATCCCCTACTTATATGCATACCAATAATAACCAATTGAAATTCCAATTGAAAATCAAAATAGAAAACATAATGCATATAATAAGGCATATGTAAAAAACAATGCTTAAGATATTAATTGCATTAATTCAAAAAGGAAGAATTATCGTGTGTATCAAAAGACAATTCAAGCATACATTTTTACATAATCACTTCCTCTCCCCTTTATTGTCAAAAAGGTGGACACATAAAAGTCACACACACACACACATACACACACACACAAAAATAGGACAATAGACATGCGATAAAGAGATGTATGCTACCAAATGAAAATTTTAAAGTGGTATCAATTCACTATGACATGCTCCTCGTAAATCATAGAATAGGTCAAAATTTTGAACAAATTCCAAATATGGAGACATGTGCCAAATTTGTATCAATGCATTGATATATATAGAAACCAAGCATGGACATTGACATTGTTGTAAAAAAATCATTCTAAGAATCAACAATGTCAAAGTTGTTATGAATTAACTACTGAGGGGGGGAGCCCTCAGGTTTTTATTTATAGGCAAAGGGGAGAATACAAGGTGGGCTTACACAGATATGGGCCCAATACTAGGATGGCCCAATAACTCAACCAACCTAGTAAATAACCGTTCACAACACTCCCCCTTATCCAGCCATAGGTGTGGACCCTGCTCATGAATACTTCAGGATTCTGAGCCTGTATGGGTCTCACATGGGGTGGATACTTCAGGATCCTGAGTTGGTGAGATTTGCCTCGTTAAAACCTTTGGCTATGGAAAACCCAGTTGGAAAAACCATAGTTAATGGAAAAGAGTACAAACTCTGCCAAACTCCCCCTGATCTGTACAAGCTCTCAAGCTTTCAGATCTCTTAGGTGTCTCATTCCATTCCTATGTACAAGTTTTCTAAAAGTAGCAGTAGGAAGGGCTTTAGTGAACAAATCTGCTAAATTGTCACATGACTGCACTTGTCTGATGTCGATCTTGTCATCTCTCTGTAGCTCGTGCGTCCAGAAGAACTCTTGTGAAATGTGTTTTGTTCTGTCGCCTTTGATGAAGCCACCTCGTAGTTGAGCTATGCAAGCAGCGTTGTCCTCGAACATGGTAGTGGGCTCGAGATCTCCAGTCTTCAGTCCGGTTGTAGACAGGATGTGGTGGACAACTGAGCGTAGCCATACGCATTCTCTGCTTGCTTCATGGATGGCAATGATCTCTGAGTGATTGGATGAGGTCACCGTCAAGGTTTGCTTGATGGATATCCAGGAAATGGATGTCCCTCCGTAGGTAAACAAGTACCCAGACTGTGATTTTGCTTTGTGGGGATCAGACAAGTAACCTGCATCAGCATAACCTGCAAGTGTAGAGGATGTTCCATTTTTGTAGAAGAGTCCCAAATCTGTAGACCCTTGGAGGTAGCGCAGAAGGTGCTTTACTCCGGTCCAGTGGCGCTGTACTGTATCTGGCTAGCAAATTTACTGCAAACGCTATATCGGGACGCGTGCAGTTTGCCAGATATAGTAGTGCTCCGATGGCACTCAGATAAGGAACTTCCGGACCAAGTATGTCCTCCCCCTCTTCCAGCGGCCGGAAGGGGTCTTTATGTGCATCCAATGATCGTACCACCATAGGTGTACTCAATGGATGACAATGGTCCATATGGAATCTTTGCAACATTTTCTTCGTATATGTGGTTTGGTGTAATAGGATTCCATCCTTTTGATGTTCAATCTGTAAGCCAAGGCAGAATTTCGTTTTGCCTGGGTCTTTCATTTCAAATTCTTTTGTTAGGCTTACAGATATCTCAGTGATCTCTTCAGGAGATCCTATGAGATTCAGATCGTCTACGTAGACAGCTATTATCACGAATCCTTTTCCCTTTGTTCTTATGAAGATACAAGGGCAGACTTCATTGTTCGTGAATCCTTGTTGAACAAGGAACTCACTGAGTCTGTTATACCACATTCTCCTGATTGTTTGAGACCATACAATGATCTTTGTAGCTTAACAGAATAGACGTCCCGAGGTCTATCATTTAGTTCAGCAGGCATGGAAAAGTCATCAGAAAGTTTCATGTATATCTCTTTGTCGAGATTGCCGTATAGATATGCAGTCACACCATCCATTAGCTGCATATCTAGGCCTTCCTTTGATGTTAAGCTTATCAGGAATCTGAAGGTGATCGCATCCATGACCGGGGAATATGTTTCGTCATAGTCTATACCCGGTCTTTGGAAAAATCCTTGTGCTACAAATCTAGCTTTGTAGCGTGCGATCTCATTATTTTCGTTTCTTTTTCTGACGAATACCCATTTGTATCCCACAGGTTTGACACCGGTAGGTGTCTGGGCAATTTGCCCAAAGACTTTTCGTTTCTGAAGTGAGTCCAGCTCAGCTTCTATTGCCTGATTCCACTTTGGCCAATCATCTCTACGTTTGCATTCAGCAACGGAGTGTGGTTCATAATCATCGTCGCTTCCGGCGACGTGAATGGAAATGTGAAACGCGAAGTCATCGTCGACGACTGTACTCTTTCTATCCAATACCTCCCCTGTACGTACATAATTCAATGATATTTCAGTTTCTCCCGGCAGTTCCTCTGCAGTGGATTCCGGGAGGGGAGAGGGTATGGACACGAGCTCATTTGTCTGTGGGGGTATCGTCCTAAGGTCTCCGGATATTTTTCTTTTTCTTGGATTTTTATCCTTGGAACCTGGTGGTCTGCCTCTTTTCTGTTGAGGTGCAGCCACTTCTGCTGCTGGTGGATTGCATCCATCCTTTGTGATGTCAATCCTAGCTGGAGTATTCGCAGCAGGGATGTGTGATCTGACAATCTTCTGGTTGTCAGTAAACGAGTCCGGTAATCTATGGACTGTGTCCTGGATATGTAAGATCTTCCGGATCTCATCATCACATTGTTTTGTTACCAGATCGTAGTGGGTCAAGCTTTTTGTATCCCATGTTAACATTTGTTTTGCACTAGACTTTTCGATGTCTAGGCCCATTTTGGGGAAATACGTCTCATCAAAATCGCAGTCTTCAAGACGTGCCTTAAAAGCGTCCCCCGTTTGGGGTTCTAGGTATCTTATAATGGAGGGTGAGTCAACCCCTACATAAATACATAGGCAACGTTGAGGACCCATCTTGGTCCTCTGTGGTGGTGCAATGAGGATATAAACTGCGCAGCCGAAGATCCTCAAGTGAGAGATGTTCGGTGGCGTTTCATATGCAAGTTGCATTGGAGATAGACTCTGACCTCCCGAGGGTCTTATTTTTATTAGTGATGCAGCATGCAGGATTGCATGTCCCCATGCATCCACCGGCAACTGGGATTTCATCAGCAATGGACGTATGATACATTGGAGTCTTTTAATTAGCGACTCGGCTAACCCATTCTGGGTGTGAACATGCGGCACTGGATGTTCGATTTCTATTCCCATTGCCTGGCAATATTCTTGAAATGACTGAGAGGTAAATTCTCCCGCATTATCCAGACGTATTTTCTTAATATGGTTGTCTGGAAAATGCGCCCGCAACTTTATTATTTGTGCCAAGAGCTTTGGAAAAGCCAAGTTGCGGGTTGAAAGTAGACATACATACGAGTATTTTGAATATGCTTCAATCAGTACCATAAAGTACCGAAAGGGCCCACTAGGGGGGTGGATAGGTCCACATATGTCTCCATGTATTCTTTCAAGGAAGCTAGGGGACTCGATGTCCACTTTAAGTGGTGATGGCCTTGTACTTAATTTTCAATTAAAACAGGGTACACAAGGGAATTCTCCCTTCTGAAGAATCTTCTGGTTCTTCAGGTTATGCCTGTGGGATTGTGATATAATGCGGTGCATCATCACAGATCCGGGGTGGCCAAGTCTATCGTGCCAAAGTAAGAATTTGGCCGATGTCGGACACTTCAGGTGCTCCGTTAGGTTTGCTTCCTCTCTCCGAATTTTTGTATGGTAGAGGCCTGATAAGAGGCTCTCAAAACGTTCAAGTATGGATTTATCTTCATTGTCTTGAGACGTTACATACAGTAATTCATTTTCTTTAACATTTGTTGTTTCCAAGTGGAATCCGTTAAGACGGATATCTTTGAAACTTAATAAGTTTCTCTTGGAATTCGGAGAGTAAAGTGCATCTTTTATTTTTATTTCTGTTCCATTGGGAAGCAACAAGGTTGCATTCCCAGAACCTTCAATTATGTCCGATGGCCCTGAAATTGTGTTTACATGGCTCTTATACGGAGTAATGCTATGAAAATAGCATTTGTGCTGAAGGATCGTATGTGTCGACGCGCTGTCTACTAAGCAGTCATGAGAGCATCCCATCTAAAAAAATGAGTAAACATTTGCATTTCAGAAAAACTAAATTTTATTCAACAGAATTCGGATTACATAAAAGCTCTCATAAAATAGATTGTTCATACAATAAAATGCTAAGATAAATGAAAACATGCTAATCAAGCATATCATCTGACTCGAAGTCTTTGGCTGTGAACTTGACTGCATTATTCGCAGCCACCAGGTTTGATTCAGCATTCTTTTTCTTACTTTGTTTATAAAGCTCCTGGAGATGCACTGGGGTCCTGCACACTCTAGACCAGTGGCCTGTCATGCCACAGCTGTGGCACTGGTCTTCCCAGTCCCTCTTGGATGGGGGTGCATTATTTTTCTTGTTATCATTCCTGCGCCAGGTGAACTTGTACTTCCCTTCATTCTTACGCTGCTGTGGTGGGCCCTTGGCTCTTTTCTGTTGTCCCCCTTTCTGTGGTCTTTCTTTTCTTTTATTATCCCTCTTCTTTTTGAAGGAAGAGGTATGGTGAGCTTCTGGTAGGGGGGGCAGTGTCGGGAGGGCGCATATTGTGAGTGGCGAGAAAAAGCTCTCTGTTTTGCTCGGCCATGAGAAGACATGACAGCAGCTCTGAATACTTGGTGAACTTACGTTCACGGTATTGCTGCATGAGTATCACATCATTTTCATGGAAAGACGTATACGTCTTTTCCAGCATGCGATCTTCTGAGACTTTTTCACCACACAACTTCAGGCGTGAGGTGATGTTAAAAAGTGCTGAGTTGTACTCAGCAATGGACTTAAAGTCATGCAGTCTCAGGTTCTCCCACTCATATCTCGCTCTTGGGAGTATAACATCTCTCTGATGTTTATACATATCCTCAAGGGCGGTCCATAGCTCAAGTGGATCTTCGACCGTAAGGTACTCAGCCTTTAAGGTCTTGTCCACATGGCGGCGAATATAGATGATGGCTTGCGCCTTCTCTATATCGCTAATATTTTCTTTTTCAGTCACAGCAGTGATGAGGAACTTGGTCGCAGGTGAAACTTAACATCTAGCTGCCAGCTTAGATAGTTTCTACCTGATGCATCCAGCACTTCAAAGTCAACGCTTGCAATTTTAGCCATTTATCTAGCAGAGCACAAACATGCATGAATTAATAATCAATCAGAAAAAAAACATTTTCATGCGGAGGCAATATTTAATGAAAATCTAAACGTGTGGATCGGCCAGTCCCACAAGAAAGAGTCCAAAAGTCCACAGTCCAAATTATACAAATTTGCAGCTTGAATAAAATGAAAATACAACTTTGGAAACCCCATGGGTCCCATATAATAACTCCGTCTTCAAGCGTGGCCTCCGTCTCCATGGAAGTTGGTCTCTTTCTTTGACATTTACATAAATTCCTCACTACAATTTCTCTCAAAAATAAAAGAAAAGTGCTGGAAATAAACTGTGGGACTAAACGGCCGATCCAAAAACCACATTTAGCAATTCATGCAGAAATATTGTGCTCATCAACATTTTCATTCACAGACATCACAGGCAGTTTATTCACATGAGGATAAAACAATATTTAAACACTTAATAATTATTGGACCATTGGGCAACGTCATACACCGTTAGGTTAGGTAACTAACGGCAGAGCGGTCGCATGATCTTCCTAATTATTAAGTTTTAAATAAAATGCACAACCACGCATATAATATCCACATAATTTTACCAGAGATGAAAATCATGTAAAAGTAATTACGATGCATGGGTTGTAAAGTAAATGGGTTTAATCAATTAAATTGATTAAGTGCCCAAAATAAACATTTTCTTTGTCTGAGGAAAAGAGGTTCCCTCATCATCCCAAAAGCCACCCAAAAATCCCCAAAAAGTCCTCGCCTGCCCGATATTTGTCCCGTAATTTACCGTGAATTTTCACGAATATTTTGCCCTTAAATCCCCCTTTTTTTAAATTAATTATTAGGCCAAACAGTTGCCTTTTCAGGCTTGTTTTAGCCTATGCCTCCCCCCAATTTTTTTTTGTAGGAACGGCCTGTGGGCCTGAAGCCCGCAGCCGGCTGTGGGGTTCAGGCCCACAATTTTTTTATAAGAAAAATCGGCATGTGGGCCTGAAGCCCACAGCCGGCCTGTGGGCCCGGCTGTGGGCTTCAGGCCCACATGCTCTATTTTTATTTTTTCAAGTTAGGATTTAATGGGGGGCGGCGCCACCGCCCCCCTGCGGCGGGGGGGGGGGGGGGGGGGGGGGGGCGACCGCGGGGGCGGCCGCCCCCCCTGCAGGGGGGCACGGCCGCGGTGGGGCCGCCGCCCCCCCTGCAGGGGGCGCAGGGGGCGCAGCGGCCTCGGGGGGTCGCCGCCCCCCCTGCAGGGGGGAGCGGCGGGGGCCGCCGCCCCCCTCTGCAGGGGGGGCGCGGCGGCTACCGCCCCCCCTGTAAGGAGGGGGGAACGGCGCGACGGGGTGGAGGGGGGCCGGCGGCAACGCCGCCGGAGGGCAAAATTTTTAGGGTTTGAGAAAAAAAGAAAAAAAAATGAAAGAACCCTAAAAAATTGGTTTTTGGGATGAAAAATTCATCGTTTTCAAGGCGACAATTGATCCCTATAACGATCTTTTGAGATCTAGGGATAGAGCAATCATACGTATGATAAAAATATCGTTTTTAGTGTTTTTACATCTATATCCGTCCTCCGGATATAGCGACGGTTACTCGAAGCCTTACGCGGATGACGACGCTCGATTGAGGAAGCCTTGCCCCGCGCTCGTGGATCTCCCGTCTTGCCTTCGCCTTCGCAACGAACGAAGAAAATTTTGTGGGAAAGAAAATTTTTAGAATCGTGCTGATAATGTGTTATGAATTAACTACTGAGGGGGGAGCCCTCAAGTTTTTATTTATAGACAAAGAGGAGAATACAAGGTGGGCTTACACAGATATGGGCCCAATACTAGGATGGCCCAATAACTCAACCAACCCAGTAAATAACCGTTCACAACAAAAGTGATGAAATTAGAACAATATCCAACAATATTTGGAAATATCCCAAAATCATCAAGGAGATGAAATTATGCTTCAAAAAAGGAGATCCACAAATCGCTCAGAAAAAGAAGATCGTAATCTTCTCAACGGGGAGCGAAAAGGGCATCCTTCACCAACCGTCGCCTAGATTCCTCGTCGAATCTAGAAGGTAAAAATCCAAACTTTTAGATCTAAACCTGCTTTTCTCATTAGATCTGCATGTTTTAGGATCAAAAAGTTGATAAACTCGGTAAAATTCAACATTTTAATAAGATCTGCATGTTTAAAACAATAAAAACTTGTTTTTTTAGCGATCAAAAATTGTTGAAAACCCCGATTTTTACCTCCCCGCCTTTGATCCAAATTTCCGTACGCCCATAGGGCGAAACGGCGGCGCGCCCTTCGCGCCGCCGGCGGAATCAATCGCCGCGGCCTGAGGCCGCGGCCAGCAGCCAGCGGCCCCCAGGCCGCGGCACTGCGCCGCGGCCCTGCAGGCCCGCGGCTCGGGCCGCGGCACTGCGCCGCGGGCCCCAGGCCGCGGCCAACTGCCGCGGCCTGCAGGCCGCGGCGGGCCGCGGCCCCAGGGCCGCGGCGGCCCGCGGCCCCAGGCCGCGGGCCAACTGCCGCGGCCTGCCGGCCCGCGGCGGGCCGCGGCCTGCAGGCCGCGGCCCGCCGCCGCGGGCGGCCCGCGGCCCGCAGCCGCGGCCCCGTCGCCGCGACGGCGGCCGCACCCTACGCGGCCAGTCGCCGCGACGGCGGCCGCACCCCTACGACCGGCCAGCCGTCGCGGCGACACGCCGCGGGCCCCCCCCAGGGTTTCCTGAAACCCTAACCCTAACGGGTTATTTTTCGGGGGAGGCCCAATATTAACCCCTAATGGGTTGTTTTCATGGCCCAAAAAGGCCAAAAAATTAGCCCATTCACACAAATTATTTTATTTATTTTTTGGCCCTAAAAAGCCCAAAATATGTAAAAGAAAATTTGAAAGGGTTTAAAAGCGGTAAAATAAAACAATAAAATATGGATCAAAAAGGGCAAAAGTTTTCAAAAAAAAAAAAATTTTCTTGCACGTCGCACACAATTTTAAAATTATTTTAAATGCTTGTGTTTCGATTATCTGCGTGGGTTGTATGTTGCAAAAATATTATCTGCGTGGATGTGCAAATATTAGGCTATGTTTTTAGGGATCAGGCCAGGTTTCCGACACCGTTTTAAATTCCCGCAATTTTTCTTTTCTTTTGAGAGAAACTTTGTATGTGAGGATGAAAATGTAAAAAGAGACCGAAGGACACCAAAAAGAAGCTGAAGGCGTTTCGCTCAATGAAGATAGGGGCTTCTCTCTGAAGTTCCCCGAGTTGTAATTTATTTTCATGCCTTTTATTTTGATGTACACCTCGGACTGGACTTTTTATTTATTTTTCGGTGTCGGCTGGCTGATCCCCATAGCCTAAGGTCATTATTTCTGTTTTTCATTGTTTTTTGCATTAAACTGCGTGGTTGATTAATTAGCTTTAATACCATGTTTTAATGTCGCAATGAAAACCATCAAACAGCATGCGTGATTGTTAATTTTTAGTAATTAATTATTCACATCACCTGAAAAAGCATGTATGTTAAAACCACAGTAATTTAAATTCATGAAAATGACTACATTACATGCGTGGATGTCTGTCTTATTTTCAGTCTTAATGATACATGCTATTTTGTTTCTGTACATGCTAGATCATAAAATGGCCAGACTCGCAAATGTAGACTTCTCAGTCCTGAAGGCTGATGGGTCAAACTACCTGAGTTGGCAGTTGGACCTGAAGTTCCATCTGCGCTCTCATGGTTTCAGTCTCACACAGACTGAAAAGGCAACAACTAGTACTGCCCCAGCTAACAAGGAGGCTTCAGTGGAAGCACCTCATACAGAGGAAGTTTCCGATATATTAAAGGCGAAAGCCATTATATATATCAGGAAACACTTAGACTCGACCTTAAAGGACGAGTACCTCACTGTAGAGGACCCTTACGAGCTGTGGGATGCACTCGAGGAGAGGTACCGACATCAGAGGGATGTCATACTCCCCCGTGCACAGTACGACGTGGACTCACCTCCGCATACAGGATTTCAAATCCGTAGCGGAGTACAACTCAGCTCTCTTCCGCATCACCTCACGCCTGAAGTTGTGTGGTGAACCAGTGACGGAGAAAATGTTGCTGGAAAAGACGTTTACGTCTTTCCATGAAAAGGACATGATCCTTATGCAACAATATCGAGAGAGGAAGTTCACAAAGTACTCTGACCTTCTTTCATGCCTACTTATGGCTGAACAGAACAGAGACCTGTTGGTTGCCACCCAACAACCTGCGCCCTCCTGGCTCCGCTCCATTGCCACCCTCCTGCAGAGGCCCACTTCCAGTCTTCCCAGAAGAAGAAGACGGACAAAAAGGCAAAATTCCAGAAATGGAAAGAACAGAAGCAGCGGAAGAAGGCCACCCACCCAGCTCCTCCCCGGAACCAGAAGTTCGTGGACAAGAAGCAGAAGAGGATTCCCCAACAAAGGAGGCACTCCCAAGAAAGACTGGGAGGACAAATGCTCAAAATGCGGGATGACGGGCCACTGGTCCAGAATCTGCCGCACAGCAAAACACCTCCAGGACCTCTACCAGGCAAGCCTCAAGCCTCGAGCTGAGACAAACCTGATGGAGAGCGCAGCGTTGGCAGAGACCCTCATGGACTCCCGAAGATTTCATGGGAGATGATACTCTCTAGATCTGGACCACTTTTATGCAATTAGCAATGTATCTTAAATTTTTATGCATCGTATCTAGTTCTTTTTTCCATGTCAAACAATATCTTTTTAGCATTTATTTATGAAAGTGAATCTTTTATCTATATTTATTGCTTGAATGTCTTTCCCCAATTTTTTAGATATGGAACTTATCTGCCTAGTGGACAGTGCATCGACGCACTCGATCCCTTCAAAACATAGACTATTTCACGAGCGTAAGTAGTTATTCTGGCCCACTGAGAACAATCTCAGGGCCAGCAAATATAATCGAAGGATCAGGGGAAGCAATTATATTGCTCCCCGGCAACACACAAATAACACTTAAAAATGCGTTATACTCCCCAAAATCCATCCGAAACCTCCTAAGTTTTAAAGACATCCGTTTAAAACGGATATCACTTAGAGACGGTCGAGGAGGATAAAAGGGAATACTTGCTTGTAACGGCTCTTACAAATGGTTCAAAAACCATTGTGGAACGTTTCAAGGGACTCCCCTCGGGACTCTACCAAACAAGTATACAAACTCCAGAAACATCCATGGTGGAGCACCTGCAGTGCCCCCAAACACCAGAATTCCAACTCTGGCACAGTCGACTGGGACACCCTGGTTCGGTTATGATGTACCGCATCATAAAGAACTCCAGGGGCATTGACCTGAAGAACATGAAGATTCTTCAAAAAGGCAAATTCCCATGTCCACCCTGTTACAAGGGTAAACTGATCACGAGACCCTCTCCACTGAAAGTGGATGTGGAGTCTCCCAGCTTTCTGGAAAGAATCCACGGAGACATTTGTGGGCCGATTCACCCATCAAGTGGTCCGTTCAGGTACTTTATGGTCCTGATAGACGCATCAACTAAGTGGTCACACTGTGTGCCTACTGTCCACCAGTAACCTAGCACTATCTAAGCTTTTAGCTCAGATAATAAAGTTACGGGCCCACTTCCCCGACCACCAGATAAAGAAACTTCGTCTGGACAATGCGGGGGAGTTTACGTCACAAGTCTTTCTAGACTATTGCCAAGCTCAGGGAATTGAAGTCGAACATCCTGTAGCGTATGTTCACACACCCAAAATGGGTTAACAGAATCTCTAATTAAGAGACTGCAATGGATCGCTCGTCCATTATTACTTCAATCCCAGATGCCAGTGAATGCGTGGGGTCATGCAATTTTGCATGCTGCATCTTTAATAAAATTAAGACCCTCTGGAGGTCAGTCATCTTCTCCAATGCAACTAGCACTTGGAGCCCCACCAATTGTCTCACATTTGAGAATATTTGGTTGTGCAGTATACGTCCCCATAGCACCACCACAAAGGACAAAGATGGGTCCACAACGTCGCCTAGGCATTTATGTTGGGTTTGACACCCCCCTCCATAATTAGATTCCTAGAACCCCTAACGGGGGACGTCTTTAAGGCACGTCTAGAAGACTGTGAATTCGATGAAACATCGTTCCCAAGACTAGGCTCACAGACAAAGAAGCCCGAAGCTTCAGAAAGTATCACTTGGTATACAAAAACTTTATGTCACTTTGATCCGCCAACAAGCCAGTGTGAGGAGGAGGTCCTGAAGATTCTCCACATCCAAAACACTGTCCATCTCTTGCCGGACAAATTTACTGACAACCAGAAGATTGTCAAATCACACGTCCCCTGCTGCTAACACTCCAGCTAGGATTGACATACCGCAAAATGGATGCAATCCGCCTGCAGCAGAAATGGTTGGACCTCTCAAAAAGAGAGGACGACCACCGGGATCCAAGGACCAAGTCCCTCGTAAGAGCAGGACCCTTGGCAATGGTAAACAAATACCACCACAGGATGCTAATTTAAGCCCTGTTACCCCATCTCTCCCAAACTCTCATGAAGAGGAAAAAACCGGGAGAAAATGAAGTATCGATACACTATGTACGAACTGGGGAGTATTGGGACAGAAAAAGCACAACAATAGATGACACATTTGCGTGTAATATTGCCATCAACGTCGCGTACTGCGACGATGATATTGAACCACGCTCTCTGACAGAATGTCAAAGCAGAGATGATTGGCCAAAGTGGAAAGCGGCAATAGGAGTGGAGTTGGATTCACTCACCAAACGCAAGGTCTTCGGACCAATAGTCCAGACACCAAAAGGTGTAAAACCTGTGGGTTATAAATGGGTATTTGTTAGAAAAAGAAATGAACAAAATGAGATCGTACGCTACAAAGCAAGGCTTGTAGCGCAGGGTTTTACCCAACGTCCTGGGGTGGATTTTGAAGCCACATACTCCCCAGTCATGGACGCGATCACCTTCCGATTCCTCATTGGCATAACAGCACAAGAGGGTTTAGATATGCAACTCATGGACGTGGTTACTGCATACCTATATGGCAACCTAGACCGAGACATCTATATGAGATTGCCTGACGGTTATTCTTTGCCTGCAGCACTAAAAGAGAGAGACCGTGACATCTACTCAGTGAAACTGCAAAGATCATTATATGGTCTAAAACAATCTGGAAGGATGTGGTATAACAGACTGAGCGATTTCCCTTGCACAGCAAGGATTTAAAAACGACCCAGTCTGTCCTTGCATCTTTATAAGAGCAAAGGCAACAGGATTTGTAATAATAGCCGTCTATGTAGACGACTTAAACCTCATCGGGATCTCCTGAAGAGATCGCAAAGATTTCTAGAAGCCTGACAGAAACTTTCGAGATGAAAGACCTCGGAAAATCAAAATTCTGTTTAGGCCTTCAGATAGAGCATCTTAAAGATGGGATCCTGTTACACCAGTCAACTTACACATCGAACTTACTGAAAAAGTTTCAGATGGATAAGTGCCACCCCCCTCAGCACTCCGATGGTCGTCAGATCATTGGATGTTCACAAAGACCCCTTCCGGCCGCTGGAAGAGGGGGAGGAAGTACTAGGCCCCCGAAGTGCCTTATTTAAGTGCTATCGGTGCACTCCTTTACCTGGCTAACTGCACTCGCCCTGACATAGCGTTTGCAGTAAACTTACTAGCCAGATATAGTGCTGCACCTACACAACGGCACTGGGCCCGGAGTTAAGCATCTTCTGCGCTACCTCCAAGGGTCCATAGACTTAGGTCTATTCTACAGGAAAGGGGCATCAACTGGTTTAGTTGGTTATGCTGACGCAGGTTACAGGTCCGATCCTCATACAGAGAAGTCTCAGACCGGATACATGTTCACATATGGCGGTACTGCCATACTCCTGGAGATCTGTGAAGCAGACCATGACGACCGTCTCATCCACCCACTCAGAGCTACTCGCGATCTTCGAAGCAAGCAAGGAATGCTTCTGGCTACGCTCAGTGATCCAGCACATACTCACCTCCACCGGCCTTACGACCGGCGTACTTGCACCCACTCCACTACATGAAGACAATGCAGCATGTATATGCCCAGCTACAGGACGGCTACATCAAAGGTGACAAGACGAAGCATATATCCCCCAAGTTCTTCTGGACGCACGACCTTCAGAAGCAAAAACAGATTGAGGTACAGAAGATCCAATCATGTAATAACTTGGCGGATTTGCTTACCAAATCCCCTGCCTACTAGTATCTTTGAGAAACTTGTATATGGGATTGGGATGAGGAGAGTGAGTAAATGTAAACTGGGTCAGGATGAGAGAACTATGAACTCATAGATACATAGGAGACTGATGTATAGATTCATAGGAAATCTGCAAGCCTGAAGCTTGGTCAGATAAGGGGGAGTCAACTGCAGAGTTGTACTCTTTTCCCTGTGGCCTACAGGTTTTTTCCCACTGGGTTTTCCGTAGTCAAGGTTTTGACGAGGCAACCTCGTTGACTCTGGATCCTGAAGTATCCACCCCTTGACACATCCCCAAAACAGGGGAAGTTATGGGGTTAACTGTTCTTTCTTTAACAAGACAGTTACCCTAACTCGGATCCTGAAGAATCCACCTCTTATTTCAATGTTGATTGGATAAGGGGAAGTGTTATGAATAGGCCCATTGGGCCAATTGGGTATCCAACCCACTATTGAAAGATATAAATACATGGGTAGGGGGCTCTTAACCCTTTACACCTATTTCTCCCTAAATTCCCCTTCACAACACTTCAAAATAATTTGAAAAATATACATGTATACCAAGGACTAGAGCGTTAGCTGAGCCATGTTGGGAGTGTGGCATACTGATTTTACACCTTCGGCGCTCAAGTTGGAATCTCGATAAGCACAAATGATAATCTCAAAGTAAGAAAGGTTTCCAGTGTTAAAAATGAGATATCTATCTCATGTGAGGTGGATTATATGTAGCATTGTCCAGAAGCATTTTAATAACTTCACCATTGACATGTTCATTATCTTATGTCCATCTGGCCTCTTCATTGGGCTTTGGTGGAATTGGATCCTGACGGATTCGATTGTCATCACTATGTATATTAGCACTAATTGAAGTTTTCACGTTGTTTATGATAAATATCTCCCCTCTACAAACAGAAGAGAAAGAATCTATTATATATTTCACAAGTTTTTTGAATTCTAGGGCGGACTAGGACAAGCTGATGTCATGCTGATGTATAAAGGGGTTGATAGAAGAATGACTAGGATTTAATCTTGGTAAAAGAAGGGTTGAGATGCGTGTTTGGAAAAGCCACCACTTTTTCCTTTGACATTCAAACCCCCCACAATCACTACATTTGCGCAGAATACCACTCATTTCCAATTTTTGCTAAAAAAAGCCCTCTCATTTCTCTTTTTACCCACACATCATACACACACCCACACTTATGCACTTCTCCCCTTCATTTTCGTGCTCCTCCCTCCACAATCACTACATTTGTACAGAATACCGACCATTTCCCCTTATTGCTAAAAAAACCCTACCATTTCACTTTTTCCCCCACCTTTTGGCCCGGATTAAATTTTTTTACCCACACCCGAAGGTGCTCGCGCCGAAGCTAGATTTTTGTTTGTTTAGATTTTGGAGGGGGAAATAATTTTTGCAGAGAACAAAGATTTTAAGGGGAAATCTTAAATAAACCGTACCCGAGGGCACGGGGCACGGGTTATACACTAAAGGCGCCCGCACCGAATCTAGATTTTTGTTCGTTTAGATTTTGAGGGGGAAATAATTTTTAGTGAGAACAAAGATTTTGAGGGTATATATTAAATGAACCGTGCCCGAGGGCAGGGGTTATGACTAGTCCTTTATACAAAAAAGGGGGTGATTGATGGGCTTTGTCCCATGTGGCAATGTCACATCGCCACATGGGATGCCACATCATCCCCCAAAATAAAAACCCACCCAAATAAAAACCCAAAAACCTCACCTCCATTCAAAAAGCCTTTTTTCCCTATTACCCTCCGACAAAACCGAGACACACGCGCACAGTTCACACTCTTTTTCGGTTGTGCGTGTGCACCGCATCCTGTTCGTGTGGGATTATTTGCGTCGTACATGGGTTATTTCTAGTCTTTCTATATTATTACTTGGCCTAATGGAATTACAACTCTTTCCATGTTCCTAATGTTTAGAACCATTCTCTTGTACTACTAGATTAGGATTTCTGAGCCTAGTAGAATTACAAATCTTGCCATATTTCTAACTAGGTTTTCTACCTTTAGAATTATGTTCCTATTAGAGGTTGACGTCCGAAAGAACATCACATGATATTTTGGGGTTGAAGGATACGAAAAAAAACTCTAATAACGATGATATTCAAAAGAATTTTCCTTTCGGTGAGCGCATACATGGTTGCGTTTGGTATTTTGACTGAATTACAATGCTAACGAAATAATCGATTGCTAATATTCTTAAAGTCACGTTAGCTTCCAAAGCTAAGAAAAAAAATAAAAATATCAATTTTTCTACCAAAAGGTGAAAACAGGACCCGAAAAAGTTTTGAATTGTTATGAATGAGCTTTTGTAGGCCCGTGTGAAGCCCACTTAGGGCTAGGGTATCCACCCATTACCCATTATGTAATCTTTTCCTATAAATATATGGCTGCAGGTTCCGTAGCCGCCCCCTTCACAATACGTTATCAGCACACTCGTCAGTTGAGCCGAATCCCTGCCGACGAACAAATCGCGAGGACGTGGATAGGAATTTCTTCTCCAAACTTCGCTAGATCCGGCTGGTAGGATCTAGAGGTACATCTTAGAAATCCATAGATCAACATTTTTCATGCGCATGTTGATCTGGCTGTGATATTTTTCTTAGATCTATAGCAAAATCTTATTTTTTTCTATTAAGATCTACAAGAAAATCAAATTTTAAGCGCAAATTTACTATTAAAAACTCTTTTAAATCTGTTTTTATAAATAAAAATAATTTGATTTTTTGCCCTAGCCGCCGCCAGAGAGGCGGCGACTGCCTAACGCCACTCCATACAGAGGGGGTCAGGCGACGGCCGCCAGAAGACCACCCCCCATAGGTGGGGCAGGCAGGCTACCCCCATATTTTTTTAAAAAAATCACAAAATACGGGTAATTTTGGATTGGTTTAAGCATAGGTTGCGAAATTTTAGGCGAGTATTAGGGTAGATATGGTATTTGAAAAATCTTGTTACAAATTATTTTTGGGCTTAATTTACGATAAATAACTTAGAGTATTCAATATTTTTAATCATGATATCATTACCTTAAGAATTTCATCAAAACCCCATTAGACTTTGTTTTTACCTAAAGTATCCTCAAAAGTTGAAAAGTATAGTTTAGTCTTACTAAATTCAACTCAAAATTTAAGATATTCTTATAAATAATGGTAACACTCAGGGTAGTTTCGATAAAAATTTATTTAGTCTACTTTATGTTAAAAAAACGAAGTTTAGTGAGTTTTGATGAAAAAGTGCTATTATTTGCACCACGCTACTTTATGAATATCCCACAAAATATAATATTTTTGGAATTTCAAATTTAGCATTAACTATTTTTAAAACATTACTCTTAAATTCCTTGTTACAAAAATTGTCAGTAGTTTTAGGGTGAATAGCTACGCGCACATACCGTTTTACATTGCACACGATCGGTCAAATTTTTACTCTGTGCACATACCAATTGATATTATTATTTACGTTTTTGCTCAGCGCATTACCAGAAATACCAAAAATGCCTATTAGCTAAAACACCTTGTTTCTCTAAAAAAACCCCAAAACATATCGATCAGGCAGAAAAATTTTAGGGTACAAATGATTTTATGGAACAAAAATATGTAAAAAAGAA
Source organism: Scilla litardierei (assembly GCA_030789695.1). Lineage (NCBI taxonomy): Eukaryota > Viridiplantae > Streptophyta > Magnoliopsida > Asparagales > Asparagaceae > Scilla > Scilla litardierei. Next base: position 164,173,295 of record CM061140.1, on the reverse strand, counting down.
TTGAAATTGAAATCTAGAAACATCGGCATGGATCGATGATGTTTTAAAAAAAATTGATAATGTTTTTGCCAGAATGGATGATGTTTTCCCTCTGTCAATTTAATGTTTAATGGATGATGTTTTTTGCAACGAACCGATGATGTTTTTTTTTAAAAAATATTTGACAGATTTTTGTACACTCAAGCAATGTTCTGATCTTGCATGGACTTGCAAAGAGAAGAATACATCCTTAACAACTTTAGAAACGTATGTAAAAAATGATGCACAGACCAAAATTTTTCACCGCGCACAACAGGCAAAATTTATTACATGTTCTGCACGGTGAGCAATTTTGTTTCAGAGAGGTAAAATTGTTCACCGTGTATAACAGGAAAAAATAATGCATGTTGTGCGCGATGATCAAGTTTGGCTCTGTCGAACAAAAATCATAAACATGATTATTTCAACCAGAATATCAACAAAAATTAAGTAATTAAGTGATTCTGCAGTTGAAATTAACATGATTAATGTTAATTTCATTTTAACACCAAAATTAAGTAATTGAAGTCTTCACTCATGAACATGATTATTTCAAGCCAAACGTACATGCAAAAAAATTTGCATGTTGTGCGCGGTGAACAATTTTGCTGCACAGAGTCAACATTGCTCATCGCACACAACAGACAAAATTTTTTGACTGTTGTGCTCAGCAAGTATTGGCGAGTGGGTATTTCGGGGTTTTTGAAAATTACACTTTCGTTATTTTTCGAAAAGTTTGTCTAGTCGTGCGGAGAGCAAAGCCGGAGCTACGCGTAGCTATTCCATGTAGCTTAATGCATCACATGTGCTGTGGTGTTGCATAATGTAATTGAATGGCAAACTTGTAAAATAAGTGGTATGTGCGCAAAGTAACCCCCGCGAGTAAAACCGTGGGCAAATCAACTCTCTTGAAACAGAGAAGGCAAATGAAAGAACATGCCGGTACGATTATCCCACCTTTTATCCCCCCCCCCCCCTCCCCCCTCCCTCTCTCTCAACACTCTTCCTCTCACCTATATCGGAAAACCCAGAGAGAAAAGTCAAGAAAACGGCCTTAGAGGCATTCGCCGCCGCCGCCGCCGCCGCCGCCGTTCTTTCGCCGCTCCATCGACAAGCTTCGCCCCGCCGCCCACCTCCTGCGCCCTTCTCAGGTGCTCCGCCAGCGCCTACTGCTCCCGACATGCGCCCTCAAGCGAAGCCCTAAGCGCACATTCTCCATCTCTCGATTTCTTTGCCCCCAATTCCGTTGTAAAGGGATCTTTACAACGGAATTGCCCCCTTTACAACGGAATTTGGGGCAAAGAAATCGAGAGATGGAGATTTTTGAAAAAAATCAAATCTTAAAAGTCAGAAATAGCGGGGTATTCCGATAAAAGGGCATCTCTCTCTCTCTCTCTCTCTCTCTCTCTCTCTCTCTACCATAACTAGCGTTTCCACTTCTCTCTGAAGTCCATCCATAGCTATCTGTACAAAGAGTTCATCCAAGGTTAGTCTTCTTCCTTTCAACTGCCTTCTACTCTTAGTTCAATCTTCATGCTTTTACAACGAGTTAATCTAAGAGTTGCGCTTTGATTTCTTCTTCTCTTTTCTTAATCTTATTTTTGAGGGATTAATTTTTAAAATTTTCCTTAAGTAATCACAAAACTACCTCTTGGCATTATTTAATGATCAACATGCTCTTCTAACAAGTACGAAGCCAGTATTTTTATAGGCTGATGATTGTCACACCATGTAACAATTTCCGCTAACTTGGATTTTTTTATATATGTTGTTCCCTTGCAAGATTTCTACCACCTAATACATTTGTGGGAAAAAAAGATATACATACAGATATGTATATTTATATGTGTTATGTATGTATATAACCATCTTCATGTGCGAAAATTTCACATAGGAAGATGGTACAATTTTTTTCGGTTTCCCCATTTATTTGATGATATATATAAGAAGGTGAAGAAGATCAAGAAGACGACAGTGATGCATAGTTACAAAATTAACAGTGATGCCATTTGAACTGCAAACCCTCACACTGCCGGCGGTGATGCATAATTAGAAATTTTTCCTCCATGATGCATAATTAATAGTAATGCATAATTAACAGTGATACAAAATCTTGCATAATTAACCGTGATGCATCACAGTGATAAAAACCCATGATTTTTATCACTGATGCACTATTAACAGTGATGCATTGCTAACCTAGGCCTTTAATTGTTACTGCATGTTAAATTTGGGAATATAATTTTGTATATTGCTCTTGTCAGGACATGTTATATAAGCACATTGATTTATCTCTCTTATATAGAAAGTAAATCCCACCTGATGGTTGTAGACACCAGGTAGAGAACATTTTTAGCAGGTCTGTTTATTAGAGATGAAAACATAGGGTTATTAGCATCATGATTAACGTGATATGCATGGAATTCATGACACACAAGTTGCTTGTTTCACGGTCCATCCTTCCTGTTCATGGAACTGTAATTTCTTTTTGATGGGAATTGTCCTCTAGAAACAAATATTAATTAAAATTTACAAAACATATTGGCAGAAGTTTTAAAGCAATCAAAGACTTTAAAATGACGCAATTAGCTGAAAAGGCTAAGAACTAAACGGGACAGAAGAGCCATCTAATTGGAATTTTTGTCAAAGCCAATTCAAAAGAACAACTCCAGAATGCAGCAGTTGGAGCTAGAGCGAATTTCAAACACCAAACTACAAACCCGAAAAATTTCTGAAATGCAAACCGAAAAATTGAAGCTAGAGCGAGAACAAGGATGTTGCTTACCCTCGAAAAATCACTTGGGTTCACATTCAGTTGGAGGGACGCAAGATCCGAAACCCTAAAGCTCCAAATCAAATGAGCCGCGGTGGGATGGCGGTGCTGAGAGAGGGCGATATGTTGCGATGGGAAGTGAGAAGCTAAGGAGAAACCCACGATGGCTGGAGGTAGCTGACGACAAATTGCATGGAGACGAGAGGGATGTAGATCGACGGAGGAGCCAGAGAGTTCGTGCGGGAGAGAGGAGTGGGTTGCAGGCCTGACTGAGAGAGAGGGAGGGAGTGGGTTGCAGGTGACCGTTTGATCAGATCAAACGGTCGAGGGTTTGCCTGCGTTTTGATGTGCGATGAGGCCGGTTGATCTTATCAGACAGACAGAGAGCCATTCGCACGCGCTTCGTGCGAAAGCCATTCGCAGCCGAATAGTCCCATACACACACACATACCCAAAATGTACCTAAGAACGTGCGCAGGCAGAATTACCTGCGCACGCCCCCTCTGTTCGGGGTTTGTAAGTATTTTTATGAATTTTTTGCAGTAGGTAGATATACTTGTTATGTAGCTCCCACAAAATTTCAGGTCAATCCAACACCGTTTGAGCCTCCGTTCATCGATTTCAAAAACGTTGCGAAAAAATGTCCAGAATTCTGGACAGTTTTGCGCAACGTTGTTGAAATCGATGAACGGAGGCTCAACGGTGTTGGATTGACCTGAAATTTTGTGGGGAGCTACTGATGCGGACCTGCATCATGCCACGGCCGGCGGTACATAACAAGTATATCTACCTACTGCAAAAAAAATTCAAAAAAATACTTACAAACCCCGAACAGAGGGGGCGTGCGCATGTAATTCTGCATGCGCACATTCTCAGGCACATTTCCCTCATATATATATATATATATGAGAATAATGAGTATCATACGCCATATGAGGAGGTGCCTTGTATGCCCTCTCACATAAAGGGGGCAAATACATGCCCACATGGGCTTGTACACACCTCATATGGCGTATGATACCCATTATTCTTTATATATATACTAGTCATAACCCGTGCCCACGGGCACGGTTCATTTAAAATTTTCCTCCGCGAAATCTTTGTTCCCAAACATTATTTACACAGTCAAATTTGTGCGGAACAAAAAATTCGGCGTAGAACAATAAATTCGGCGAGGGCGCCCTTGAGTCGGAACAACAAATAAGCGTAAAAAAATTTAGCGCGCAGGCGCCTTCGGCGCAGGGGGGGAAGTGTATAAGTGTGTGTGTATGGTGTGTGGGTAAAAAGTGAAATAAGAGGGGTTTTTTAGCAAAAAAGGGAAATATGTGGTATTCTGCGCAAATGTAGTGATTGTGAGGGGTTTGAAAACAAAAGGAAAAAAGTGGTGGGATTTCCAAACACTCATCTCAACCCTTCTTTTACCAAGATTAAATCCTAGACATTCTTCTATCAGCCTCTTTATACATCAGCATGACATCAGCTTGTCCCAGTCAGCCCTAAAATTCTAAAACCTTTGTGTTTTAATATATAGATATATCCAAAGCCTCAAATTCAGGGTGAAACATATGTGATTTGACACTCGAGCATATCATTACAAGTCCTATGGTTTTATAACAATAGAATTTTTTATAACGATCTGATTGAGTATCAAATAGGGTTAGAGTCACTTGATTTTGGTGTAAGGAGGTATTAGTATGCATATATCATATTCAGCTGTTTAGATTTTAAAAACATCAAATAACCTTTTTCACATTTTCGCATGGATGGTTTTCTCATAGCATGTGTGGGGCCATTTTCCTGTGCGAATTTTTGCACCGGAAGATAGTGCAAAAAGTTCACATTCGACTATTTTTTCGAACGATCAGAAATATTCGTTTTGATCATCATATTCTAAAACCATAAAACACCAAATAGTGTGTGAACCCAAGGGGTTTTACTCGTTTATCCACCTGTGGCAAAAGTTTCATATATGCAAAATTGTTAAATCTACGATGGGTGGATGAACAGTTAAAACCCATTGGGTTCATCCAATATTTGGTAAAAACACGCTTTATTTTTTTCAGAACTATCCATTTTAATCTTTATAATCAAACATCACAAAACATAAAATATTCTGTGAAACCTAATAGGTTCTGCTAGTTTATCGACACATCACAAAAATTCTATTCATGCGAAACTACTAAATTTTTGACGATTTGATAAATGATCAAACCCCATTAGGTTCACCCAATATTTGCTGTTTTTATGTTTTAGAATATGAAGATCAAAATGAATGATTAAATGATTCCGATCATACAAAAAATCAGACAGGGTGGGCTTTTCGAGGTCACATATTTGGCTTGGCTATATATGTCATATGTTTCAAAATATTCAATATATATAATTGTAGTGTTATTATGTGAATTTTTTTGCATCAACTTGTGTGTAAAGAATTTTTTTCCTAAATTTTTTCAAAATGTTTGAGGGTTGCTCTACACACATATATACCTCAAAAAAATGCATAAACCATACGTCGATTTGACCCTCGATCAAGCCATTACAAATTTAAAGGTTTCAAAACAATAGAACTTTTTGTAACAATCTAATCGAGTGGTAAATATGGGGATGTTAGGACCAGTGTCCATGGATGTGATGCTTAACACTAAACTGTTACGGTTAGTGATAAGCTCACAATAAATAATTTTTAAATAGAGATGCATCGGAATAATAATGAGAACCAAAACACAGGTATTTATGAGTATATAAAATTCAAAGCAGATGTGTAAACCAATCGCAAACACAAGATAATTATACTGGTTCAGTTTTTCGGATCTACGACCAGTCCCCATGCAATTCTCGCTTGAGTTTTTCACTATTAACTTCAAAACTCAAAAGAATAGTATAATCTTGTAACTTGGTAAATAACCATTTCTAATTGTAAACCCGACCTCAACAAACCTGAGATTGTAAACCCTCTTTAACATGAGAGTAACACACCTCATCACTGAGGCCTACTCCTTACACCGAGGTGAATCTTGTAAAGAAAAGTACAACAACCCCTAATACTTGAAGATGATGCTCATGTATTGTATATGTGGCTAAGTGAATATGTTTTCTATTCTATAGATTTGGTAAAAGAAACGAAGAATATAAATCTTAGCTCAAAACACAGGAAAATGAAAGCACAAGCTCTATGGGCAATATAATACTTTTATTCTCTTCAATTTCTTGTATTTTCATCTGGAATAACTAAGAAATGATCTATAGAGGTGAAAATCTACGAGAAAAAATTCCCCAAAATTCCTATGCCAACGGCTAGAAAATGGCTATATACATAAATCCCGTGTTGTGCAACGACTATTTGATTAGTCGATTAGAGTTCATCTATTAGTCGAGTAATGTCCATTAATCGACTAATAGAATAGCTCTGGTCGACTAATCTACAAGTTAGAAGTAATAGCCATTTTTCTACCTAGTATTAGTCAATTAGTATTAAGTCATTGGTCGAACAATAACTTGTTAGTCGACTAATACTTCTTCTCTGGTCGACTTACCAGACATGTTAGGAAATAGCTAGTCTCTGTTTATAATTAGGCTACTAGTGTTTAACTATTAGTCGACTCGCTTAGTCATTAGTCAACTAGTAGAACAACATTAGTCGACTAACCTGACATCCAATGCTAAGTCTATTTCCAGATACTATTAGTCGACTAGGTACAGACTAAGTATGAAATGTAGGGGATTTGATATGAATTAATTCTATATTAATTATAAGTTATTTCTTAGGGTTTCAGAGTATATGTGTGACATCTTTAAGGCTTTAACAAAAGACTCGACAAGAAAATATAAATACATCAATTTATATATTATGCATTGTTTCTCCCTTGATGTAATATTTGATCGTCAACTTCATGGCATTAAAGCCTTCCTCTTCATCTGGTTGCTTTGGCTTTCCCCACCATCACGTAAATTTGTCAAGCTTGCTTTGTAATCTTTTGCGTTGTCATCTATACTTGAGCAATCTACACTTGGTTTTTTTGATCATTTTACACTATATACAGAATTAGTAGTCCACGCATAATGTTTGCTTATCATCAAAACATGTATTGTGGGAATCCAATACCCAATGTTCTCCTCTTTTTTGATGATGATAAACATATAATAAATCAAAATCAAATACTAGATAAATTTAAACAGATTTAAATTATACTCCCCCGAATTGATGCTTCCTTTTTGATTTAATGACGCCCTTAAATTTATCCCCCCCTTGACATCAGCAAAAAGATGGGATCACTACCAAGGGTTGATAGCATCTCTCCCGTTTCATTCTTAGTAGTTGCATCAATCTGTATGGTCCCCTATTCATGTGTGGGTGCTTAAAGAAAAACATTCAAGAAACTTGGTATTTGGTTAACTTTGGGTCCTAGGGGTTAGTCATTGCGGGTTAAACAATTCAAAATGCAATATGAATAATTCATTATTATATTATCATTAATAAAAAATTATTAAATTCAAATTTAAAAATTGATTAATAATTAATTTATCTTGGGTATCCAAAAGATTACATTTAACTTAAGATACACATTTTTTGGTTGAAGATAAACATTTGTCACATGTGTTCAAATTTTTTGGAATCCAGATTTTAGTATTATGCAATCAATCCTTAGAAATGAAAAATTTTATGGCATGAATTCATAAAAACATGGTTTTGAAAATCCAATTTGTTTTGATAATTTGCCACAATTGAACTATTAGATTTAACTTATGTCATTTACATTCCTATACATGAAAGCACGATTATTCTCTTCTTTATTTGTATGCAAATTGGTATTAACATGTTCCTTAATATGATTAAAAGCTAATATTTGCTTAGGAACATGTTCACATGAAAAAGTTTTGTTCAAGTTCTCTTTGCCCTTGTTAACTTTACTAGCATTAAGTGTAATCTCATTATGCTTTGATTTAATTAATGAGATGTCCTTGTCAAGCTTTTTAATTTTAGTATTTAAATCTAAATATTCCTTTTTGAGAAATAGATTTTCTTCTTTTAGATTCTTATTTTCTATGAATAAATTCTCATTACTCAAAAGGGTTTCATTCAGCTTTTCTTTAAGATTTTTACGTTCAAAAACTAATTTATCATTACTCACTTGAATACCACTTAAACTAGAGAAAGCAATGCTATGTCTATTTTTCAAGTTTTCATTATCAACGTTTAATAGTTTGTAAAACTTAATTAATTTTTTATGATTATCAAATAAATCATTGAAAACATCTATTATCACCTTCAGAATTAGAATCTCTAACTCTTCAAATAAAAATACATTTACTTCTTTCTCTCGTGCTAAAGAGCTCCCCCTTGATTTTGTTAAACGAAACCTTTTTTTCTTTAGGCGTGGAAGCGAGGACCATATGGTGCGTTCTTGCAAAGATCCGATGAAGTGTTTTTACTGTGAAGAGTTTGGCCATGTCAAGAAATACTGCAAGAAACGACTACGAGATAAGTACTGCAAAAAACGACTACGAGATATGGAACTGTCTTCAGAGGATGTTCATGCTGCTAATCAAAAGAGATTTCGTGTGGAGGAGGTCAGATAAGCTTATGAATTTTGACAAGCATATATGCATATTTCCCTAGCAAAAATTTCTTCAAATTAATACTAGCATTGTGTGTTGCTTTAATGTTTTTTTTCTTTGTTTTTTCTTTACTATTATTACTATGGTTATAATGGTATCTAATTAATGTTTTTCTTTTGTCTAACAGGTACACTTTGGGGATGGGAAGGGATGGCTTAAGACAACAAGTATGTCAAATTCTTTAGGTATAGAACCTTTGTTACCATTAGACTCTACAAATACATGTTCGTTCAGTGAAGCTTCTTATCAAAAGAACCTTGACAGAGTCTCGTTACCGAATAAAACATTTGTAGATCGACAATTTCCAAATGGTTATCAAAGAAATGTTGCATATGGAGAATTCCCACATTCATCAAGTTTGCCAAATAGCCAATTGCCTAACTCCATAGCTTTGACAAACAACTGGCTTTTATCAGACATGTCCTTGTCTAAAAGCCAACTCTCAGGAGCCACTGCCTTGCCTAAAGTCAAAGGAACTACCATTTGTCCATGCATTCAATATCCGCAAACCATCGCCTCGCAAAACTACAAAGTCTTAGGAGGAACTGCCTTACTAAACAACCAACAAAAAGACCAGCTTCAAAGAGATGCTACAAGTTTGCCAAACAAGCGCGGAGCCAGAAATCCAAACTCATTCAGGCTACAAGGCTTACTAGAAAGTAAACTGGTCTACAAGGATGGTGAAAGTGTCAAAGCACGAATGGAGAAAGGGCCGAAGCAATGGCGGAGCCAAAAAGTAACCTGGGGTGCAGCCCAGGTTAGTTTGTACATTGCTTCGCCCTTGTTGCCAAATGGCTGGTGTCATAAAAATGCTAGCCAACAATCTGATTCTTTTATCCTACAAGATGCCCTACCCTCAGAAGCGGATAATTTACAAGATACCCAATTTTCAGAATCTACTGGCTTCCCCAAAAGCAAAAGCCCAGACTCCTTGTCCATGGTTGACGAAAAATACACAAACGTTCTTGGCTTACCAGATCGTCAAAGTTTTTTGGGAGCTATCCAAAAGTCAAATGATGAGATAACAAAGGTTCATACAACACCACACAAGATAAAACCAAAGAAGCATACGAAAGAAGTTGATGTTTCAAAGAAGATGCAAAGAGAACAGATTAAGAAGTTACCACTTAATAAAGGTGAAGAAGAATTTTCGGTGAAGAAGACTATCCAGTTCGGAAGCAAATGTGATTCTATGAACCAATCCACTTTGAGCGAGGATGCAAAAAGCATAAAGGGAAAGCGTCAGTTTTCTTATCAGGCGAGGCAAAAAAGTTTTGCACTTCAGGTATGTATGTACGTATGGTTTTTAAAATTTTGGTCGTTATTTTCTTTCCATATTCTTGCTTATGTTTGGATAAATAAGTTTACCATGAATAGAAGCAACTTTAAAATAAGCTAACATGTTTTTGTCTGTTAATTTTGTTCTTAATTAAATGATTTATTTTTATAATTAAAACTTTAAATGAATTCTTAATACTAGCAATAAACTCTGTTTGTATGCTCTTTTTATATTTTGTGTATGGAAGACTAGATCTTGATTTGTAATTTGAAGGTTATGTCTTGATTTTAGCATGACAATATGAAGATGTGAAAAACTAAAGCTTGTTTTGGGTATAATAGTTTGCTTTTAGGAGGTGGAATGTAAATAAAATGAGGAAGTATGGGTGAAGAAGATGAAGTTGGTGGCATAACCCTTTTAGAACTCCACTAAAATTTCATCAAGTTAAAGGCAAAGTAGCAGTTACACAACTTCAAATAATATTGTTACGACCTTAAGTGGCCGGCCCATGTAATTGAGGCCCACATACACTGAAAGCCCAAGCGAACAGCTCTCCGACCATTCAGAAGGGGTACTCGCCCGTACAGAAGATCGCCTCTATCCAAGGAAGCTCGCCCTCAGGATCAACCAAAGAAGCTCGCTTACCTGATCGGCAAGCTCGCCATACCAGCAAGAAGCTCGCCTGCTCTCCAATATGAAGCACGATCAGACGGTCTGAAGGCGCCGGGCTTGGTCGCTGAGCTTGACTCTCTGCAAGGACGGTCTAGCATAAATATTTCTGACAGGGTGACGTAAGGCCACCTATTCTCCATTTAATACCAGAGGTTAAGGGTGAGAACTGATGGCCGTCGATCGCGTCTCATTAATGCGTCTGACACCGTCTGACACACATTAATGAACAAATATCTCTGACAGCCCCGCCGATCTATCACTTCTCCACTTGCGCTCCAGCCAAGGTTGTAAAAAACTCTAGGCGCTAGGCGTTCGGATTGTTAGCGCCTAGCGCCCAGAGCATTAATCGGGGATTAATCGGCCTAGGCGGATTTGCATTTTTTAATTATTTTATTTATTTTTATATAATATATTTATGTTTATATATAAATATATATATATTATTTAAAATACATCAAATATTTAATACATACTAAATCAAATCCAGTTTACCCACTTTAGAGTGTTTATGTGCAACAAAATAAAATTTAAAAGATACTCTTGTGCAATTAAGCCATTTACCAAAAACGCCAAGACACCGCCCAGGAACCGCCTAGGAACCGCCCAGGAACCACCTAGGAACCGCCCAGAGCGCCCAGACACCGCCCAGAACGCTTAGGCGGCTGATTAATCTCAAAAAAGCCCAGATTGACCGCCCAGGCCATACTCGGAGCGTTTACTGGCCGCCTAGCGTCTAGGCGCCGTCTAGCGTCTAGGCGCCGCCTAGGCGGTCGCCCAGGCTGATTTTTAGAACACTGGCTCCAGCTAAGCTGACTCAACAGCTGATTGGACGGCGAGCAACCACCTCTCAACCCTATAAATACCCCCTCCTGCCTCCATAGAGGGGGTTGGTTAGTTGAAATCTTTAACTCCTTTCCAATATTCAAGGTCGGATATCTCCCATATATCTGTGCCTTCCTCATAAGCTCGTCACGCTTCGCCGATCTACCTTAAGATCGCCAAGCATGCCCGGCACACTTATTTCCAGTCATCCACTGACTTAAGCATCGGAGAGGTTACAGGCTCACAGTCAGCCCCGCCTTTCTGGGAGTTGCTATTGTCGCAGGAAGCTCGCCTCAGCTACCAGGAGATGGCGACCTTGGGCGACCTTGAGGCAACCTTGGATTTTTCACTCCCGAAGCATGTTTCGAGTCGTGCTAATCTCGCCATCAATCCAAAACATGTAATCATTGTACCTGTGATTCCCATTAACTACAAATCTTATTGTTAGGCTGATTTCATCCGCCAACAAATATAATAGCCCCAAAGTTATTTAAATTTGGGGTAGTTTGTTAATGACTTTAAAAATATAAGGAGGTATATAATTCAAATCATAAATTCATGCAGTTTAGTAAAACTTTCCCTTACATTTAATATTAAAAGATAGTTCGTCTGTTTTTTCTGATTAGACCTACGTAAGAAGCATATATTATGGTAAATTATAGAAACTGCCGATATTTTATTAGTAGAAGAGTATTAATATCCCATAATCTTATAAATTAGTAAAAACTGTTACCAACAAGATGTATTGATGTTGGGTCTGACCGTGGTACCTTCCTGCGAGATACCATATTGTCAGGGATCAGATCGAGCGGATGGATTCTTGTACACCAAGCATATACAATTAGTGCAAAGATGCAAAACAATCAAAGTACAGTAATAGTGGAATATAATAATAATGGATGTAATAGTACAAAGAGCAGAGACAATCAAACCAGTCAAAGATCAAGCACAAACATAGATGATTTATCCAGGTTCAGTTTGCTAGACCTACGCCATTCCTAACCTTCATGCTTGAGATTTTCACCATATTCCTCTTACAAACCCATAAGAGTAAAACACATAACTTGACAAACACTCTTTGTCAATTGCACAACCCAATCTCAACAACATGAGACTAAACCACTCTCAAAAACTGAGAGCCAACGTTCCTCCCTCAACACCTGAGGAAAACAACTTGAGAATTACGAGTACAAATACTCCAAGAGCATTGAATTCATGTGCATAGGATCAAAGAAAGGATAGGAGTGGTTTTGATTGAATATTTAAAGAACAAAAAAGAATAAATAGAAATTTAGCATTTCTTAGCTTAAGATAAGATAGGAAATCAAATATAAAACTTTATATTTGCCAAAGTGTTCTATTTTTCTTGCTGAACAAATGAGGACTGAGTCCTTATTTATAAAGTAAAAATCCAATAAAGATGATTTATAAACTAACCATTGCAACAAATCAAAATGAATATATTTTGGAAATTAGCACATCCAACAGGACTATTCATCGACTAATCATTAGTCGACTAATTGTTTAATCCAAAAATAGTTCCCGGCCGAATTTGTTGTTCTACGCCAAATTTGTTGTTCTGCGCCGAAGGCGTCCACGCCGAATTTGTTGTTCCGTGTCGAAGGCATCCATGCCGCTAAATATTTTTACGCTAATTTGTTGTTCCGCGCAATTTTGGCCGTGGAAATAATTTTTTGAGGAACAAAAATTTCGCAGGGGAAAATCTTAAATGAACCGTGCCCGCGGGCACGGGTTATGACTAGTATATGTATATATATCAGAAAGTTTGAACTAACGCAACTTAGGATTAGTAGATTAGAGAAATGGATTATTCAACTAATCAATGAACTGATGGTAAAATGCACTTCTGTATTAGTCGACTAATTTTCCAGTTAGTCGACTAATGTATTGTATTATTCCGTATTAGTCGATAAGTAAAGAGGGTTAGTCAATTAATTAAAGCAGATTTTGAATTTCAAGTATTTGAGATACGCGAACCAACTAGAACAATTATTAGTCGACTAATTGATACTTGGATGCAATGGTTAGGCTTAGAATCAAGATGTTTTGATATAGTTTGAGGTGAATTTTTTAAGTCCGACACTTATTGTTTGATGTGTGTGGGCGCGCGCTCTTTCAAGGTTTCAACATTATATCTATGACAAGAAAATAAAATGTGCATCATTAACCAAATTTAGAACCATGTTGAGCCCGATTAATGTCGATAATGTTCATATCCTTGTCGTATGATATTTAGTTTATTTTGAGCCTTGATACCTCATCAAATATTTCTTATAACTGCACAAATCATATTACCGTGAGTAAATTGTTTATTCATCATCAAAACACATATTCACATATTGGGGTGATCTATTATCCAACATCAATATACCAATAAAATAGAGATAGCGTGTCCTAATTTTTATGTGTAATCTCTTCTATGTTATTAGATTAAGAAGCATTGGTACTACTATATATGCTACTAGAACAAGCATGGTTTCTGCAATTTACCTTAAATGTGATGCATGTTTCTTTCTTGCATAAATCACCATTTGAAGCTAAATGAAGGAGCAATATGACCTCCCTTCCCTTCTCATTTTCACCACTATAACCACATCCTCCATCTTTAGAGCCATCCCCTTACTCTCTACCTCCACAATGATATTATTGCATTTTATTTTGGATTTTAAAATTTGTTACTTAAAAATAACACTATCTTTACAATGAATGAAAGGGTTTTTTAGATACAAGTCCCCATAATCATGGCTAAGTTTTAAAAATCTCCTAAATTATAGTATTTAAAAATCTCCTAAGTTTCTAATCAAACAAGAAAAAAATACATTCTTTATTCCTTTCTTTTCTGTTCTTTCCATTTCTACTAGACCAAACACAACCTTGAAAAGAAGGCAAATTAGTAGTGTTAAAGGAGATGGGATTATATTTTGCTAACATGACTCCTCTTCATAAAAAGTTAACTATGCTTTCAGGAGGGTAAGCGTGGAACGCAATAGAACATGGGGTAAAGCATATGAATGATTAAACTTCATAAACCAAATCGTTCCACACCCCCTTCTTCTGTCAGACCAAACCCATAAAGATTCACATACACACAAATAATTCCCATCTTTTGCATGCGTAGAATATGCCTAGAACACATGTATAACCATATGCTTTGAATATAGAAAAATAGATATGAAATTCACAATGAAAGAAAAATGAAGTGAAGACAATGAAATAGGATAATTTTCCTATTTTTCCGTTCAGCCTTGTAATTGCACAACTCTCTATCTGAATGCCTCGAGAAAATCTCAGGAGCCTCCACAAAAAACCAAAAGTCCACATTGAGACCACCGAAAATACTTCCAGAACACAAACAAACTAAAAGTGATGTGATACAAAAGAACATCATTTGTGTAGTGAACGCCATCGACTGAGGAGGAAGAGGACATGCCAATTCGCGTAGTGAACGCCATCGACGCAGAGATCCATCCGCCTTTCAGGTACGTTACGAAGGTGATTCCTCCCTCTTCGTACGTCCCGGAACCGACGACGCGATGCGGCTGCGTCGACGGATGCTCGGACTCCAAGAAATGCGCCTGCGCGGTCAAGAACGGAGGGAGGATCCCGTTCAATTGCGGGGGGTCGATCATGAAGGCGAGGCCCCTGGTCTACGAGTGCGGGCCCGATTGCAAGTGTCCTCCCTCGTGCCGCAACAGGGTCAGCCAGCACGGAATCAAGTTTGGGCTGGAGATCTTCAAGACCGAATCGAGAGGCTGGGGGGTGAGATCCCCGGCCCTCATTCCGTCAGGTAGCTTTGTGTGCGAGTACGCCGGGGAGATACTGAAGGACGAGGATGCTCAATCGAGGGCTAACGACGAGTATCTGTTCGCCCTTGGCAACGAACGATGCTCTTTGAAGGAGGCGAGTTTTGCGGTGGATGCATTGAAGCAAGGCAACGTCGGGAGGTTTGCGAACCACAGCTGCAGCCCGCACCTATACGCGCAGAACGTGTTATACGATCATGGCGATACGAGGATGCCTCACGTTATGATGTTTGCGAGCGAGGATGTTGGGCCGCTGGAAGAGTTGACGTACGACTACAACTGAGGAGTTGGGCCGCTGGAAGAGTTGACGTACGACTACAACTACGCCATTGATGGAGTCCATGATCAGAATGGGAATGTGAAGAAGAAGGAATGCCATTGCGGCTCTCGAGATTGTACCGGCTGGTTGTACTGACGAGGGTTGTTAGCATGCATGTTTGTTTCCTTCTTCGCCTGCATACGGCAAATTCGTATGCAGATGGTCTTCAATTCTTTTTAAGGTATACTTCACAAAATATTTGTTGCATTGGACTTGTTAGTTTCGAAAAAAGATAGTTATCGAAACTAACAAGTTGCTTTTTCGTCTTCCTTTTTGAAGAGATGTAGCTTTTGTTGCGGCCAAGGTGGCTGTAGATTTTGTTACACCTGTGTCGTTGAAATTTCCGATGTTTTTTATTAGAAAAATTCGAGGTGGTTCTGCATAGGGGTGTGCAAAAATTACCAAAAACCAGACCCAACCGAAAAACCGCACCGCACACGAAATTGATGGGTTAGTTTGGTTCGGTTCGGTATTACTAGGCAAAATGTTGGTTTCGGTTTAGTTGTCAGGTTGGTTCAGCCAACCGAACCAAACCGACCGAACCGAACATACAGCCTTGGGGGGGACTAGTCGACTACTACAGTAGTCGACTAATGCCTTCAGGCTGAGCAGGCTCCATGCTCCAGAAACAGAGCATAAGATGAAAATCAAAATTTACACTAACTAGTCGACTGATAGTAAGTTGTGTGATTTTGGCACCAGTTTTCCATCTTCTTCGTATTTATTCTTTCCTCCTAATATCTTTATGTTGTTTTTTATGATGTGCTAAAAAATCCTCCTGTGTGAACAGTTATATGGGGGCCTCTCATAATTTGGGTTGTTGGGAATTGAAGGATATGTGGCTTCTTGTTTCATTTTGGCAACCGACAGCATATGAAAGAGGCAAGCTGAAAACTTCCAGTGGTGAGCATTTCCAGAGAGCAATGAGAAAAAAAAAGGAAGGAACTCCATTGTTGCTGCCATTTTTTTTTGGAGAGCCAATAGTGCTTGGATCTGAAATTGTAGGGGAAGAAAGCTAGGGAGCTTCTTCTTGTGTGAGATACATGGTGAGTGTCTTGCTTCTTCCTCTAGCTTGTAGATCTTGAGTCCCTTTGGTAGCTTTCCTAGTTTGGAGCTATCTTACCAACGAGTGATCTAGCTAGACGTGGGATTGGTCCCTTGAGGAGCTCTACATGTTGTAGGGGTTGTTATCAAGGATTCCCACTTGGTTGAGAGTGTGTGAGCTAGGTGAGAGATCTAGGGTTAGGTCTTGTTGCTTGGAGCTTTTCTCTCATTATGATAGAGAAAGAAGATGATGACGAGGTCGGTGTATGTCTTGCTTATTGGAACCGGGTTCATTGGATCCTGGATGTATGTTGTTCGCAACCGAACCAGGGTAAATCTCTGTCTCTTTTGTATTGCCCTTACTTTCGTATTATATTTGCGTGCTTACATTGTCTATCGCAAGATTGTTGAGGGAGTTGGTTGTTGGTGACAACTCTCTCTTGTGCCCGTGAGGTGTTTGGTTTTATGCGTAGGTGACGCCTCGGTGGAATTCGGGCTTGGGACCGTTTTGTGCACCATTGTGTACCTAGCCTAGGTGTTGGAGAGGTACACGGGAACCAACACTTTTCCCCCTTCCCAGCCGCAATAGTCATTCTTCGCAATCCCTTAATTGTCTTCTGCGTTATTAACCCATTTTCTCTCACATCTAGCCATCCGACTTCTAACCTGACTGATTCACACGAAGGTGGCCATGTCCCGACGATATGAATTTGATTTGATTTTCAGAGTCTATAATATTATTCATTTGATTGTATTGCTTTGTTTGTATATTTTGTTGATTTTAATGTGAGCTTATTTTTGTCACGTAGATGTCGTGGCCGTGGGAGAACCATCAACTCAATAATAGTGTTATTTAGGAAACGAAAAATGTGGAAACAACCGTATCCATAAGCAATCCGAGTAAGAGAATCCAACGAATAAGATGTATGAGATAGGGAGTCACTTTATACAAAATGATCAAAAAATCTGGACTTAACAAGGTGCAATTATTGTGGGCAAGAATTTAATGCAAATTCTAAACAAAAATGGAACATCAACACTGAAGGCGCATGTGGAGTCTTGTAAAGAAAATCCGCACGATAAGGACACACGTCAAAAACAACTTCTTTTTCAATCCGCAATAGGCCAAAGCGGCGATGTTGCAAAGATGGGAAACTTAAGTTGTTACAAACTTGATGAACAAGTGATTAGGGTTGTCCAATCAAAAATGATTACGTTGGATGAATTGTCCTTTAAATTTGAGGAATTGATTGGCTTTAAGTTGTTTTATGCATCTGTGTGTCCTACATTTCATATTCCATACAGGTGGATCATCGGTAGAGATATACATAAATTGTTTTTTTATGAGAGAGAAAAATTGAAAGAATTTCTTTGAAAATCATCTTGTCTCACTACTGATATCTGGACATCAATTCAGAAAATTAGTTATATGGGCCTCACAGTTCATTAGATTGATTGATGAAGAATGGATGCTACACAAAAGGGTGTTTAATTTCATTCCGGTTGCTAGTCATAAAGGTGAAGATCTTCGATGGGCAAGTGTAGGGTGTTTGCAAGACTGGGGTATAGATAGGGTACTTCAGTTGACAATGTTAGTTACAATAATGTGATGGTTGCATACATAAAGAAAAAAATTAAACATTGAGGAATCACTCCATTGGGTGGCCAACACATGCATATGAGGTGCATTGCTCATATTATTAATCTTGTGGTACAAGATGGGTTGAAGGAATCTATTGATGCGATAGCTCAAATTCGAAATGTCGTTCGTTTTATAAGGGCTTCTCCTTCTAGGTGGGCGAAGTGGAAAGAATGTGTAAACAAAGAGAAGATCAATGGGAGTGGGAAGGAGGATTATCATGGTTTATGTTTGGATATATCCACAAGATGGAATTCTACATAATTGATGTCGAATGCAGCTGTGATTTGTCAGTCGGCATTTGAAAGATACGAGGAGATGGATTCATCTTTTAGGAATGAATCTTATGTTGGAAAGATGCCATGTGTGGCTGCTAGTTCTTTGTGCGCATTTCTTTGTCGTTTTATAAACACACATTGTGTGTTTCTAGAACTTTGTATATCACTTCTATTATTTGCTTGGAACAAATTTGCAATGTGAGTTGTTTCATGACAAAATCTATAAGAAGAGATGATGAGATTGGTACACTGGGTCGGTGTATGAAAGAAAAATATGATACGTATTGGTGGAACTTTGAGAAGATGAATATGTCCATCATTATTCCAGTCATACCTGGCCATCGGTACAAGTTGGATTTTGTGCAATGTTCCTTTACGCAAATGTTTGCCGATAGATCCCGTGACAGAAAGTTCAAGAAGTTCTCAAATTATTAGTTGAAGAAATCACAAAGTGCATGTCTGAAATGTCTGCGGCTCCTCCTCGCAGGTTGGAAAAAAGATTGATGTATACCCCCTTCACAAGAAATGGACGATGAGGAGAATTACTTCACAAGAAATGTTTTGATATAAATGATTCCTATTTGGTGTGATCAAAGAAGGAGAACAGAAGAGTGGGGTCATAGACATAGTGCAGCAGCTTTTGTTTTAAGGCTTTAAAAAAAAGTATTAAATACAAGATGCATGTGATGTTTTCCCAGTGTTTTCTTTAGTTTTTTCGCACGAAGAAACCCCAGGAAAAAGGTGTCTCAGCCCGGCCGACATCTCCTACCCTGCCGACATCTCCTTTAGTGCATAATTCCATATACATGCCTCTCCAAAAAGGTTTGAAATTACAGAGGCAGCCGAATAATTCAACCACTAGGGTGAGCACAAGAGTTCTGTAAGAGCTGTCGAAGCTTGGGTCTACCAAGTAAAGATTCAAACTAAGCTAATGCTTCATCTGTCAATAGATTCTCTGTAGGAACGTTGCACTCTCTCACCAAACTAAGCGGGTTCTTAACATACCCATCTTTCGGCCCTACTTTTTGCAAGGAAAAAAGGAAGACAAGAGGCTAGCAAGAGGTCGATGAAATCAATAGAAATTCAGGTTAATAATATTTTCTTCTTTCTCGTGTTTTCCGAAAAGAAACTACTAAATTAATCATATTTCCTTCGGTTTTATATGTATTTTTCGGAATTCATGCTTCTTCTTAGGGCCAGTTCTTTTGCCAAGAATAGGGGTGGGAATGGGAATAGGGACACTATTCCTGCACTATTCACTCTATTCTAAGTTTGTATTCCAAGCGGTTGTTCTTTTGAGCGTGGAATAGAATCTTACGTGTCTATTTCAATTTGGTAATGATGAGCACTTTTGTATTCCAAGCTTTTTGCTTGGAATACAATGGAATCCTTAGGAATGGTGGGCCCCACTCTCTAATCTCTCTCTATCTCTCCCCTCCAACTCATCCCTTTTCCACTTTTTCTCCAACTCATCCCTTTTCCACTTTTTCATTCCAACTCTCCAATCCCAAAAGAACACAAGAATAGAATGTGAACCCTACTTTCTATTTCAAACCCCGCTTTACATAATCTATTCCACCCAAAAGAACACAAAACTCCATTTTCTCTCTCCTTGGAATACAAACTTTCCCATATTCCATTCTTCCCTATTCCAGCAAAAGAACATGCCCTTACAAACTTCTGCAGTTGGTTGTCGATTGTCTCACGTATCCATTATATATTTGAAGAGTGATTGATGTGGTTTCTTTCATAAGGCAATGTCCAGTCAACCACCCTAACCCAAATGCAACCCAAAAAAAGCACAAAAAAACCCATCCTCTTCACCCCAAAAACTCAAGCTATCCAAAAAGTAAAAAAAAAAACTAAAAAAATCATCCCCAATAAAAAAATCCCTAAGACAACACACGCTCACACCAACGCTTCTCATTTGCACCATGCAAGACACCCGTGTGGAGCCTGCGTTTTTGCACCCATTGGAACACCACGTGTGTGGCCCGTGTACTGGTTGTGTGAGGTGGCTTTTTGGGTGCCGTGCACCATGTGCACTAATTATTTATAATGATATACTTGATCATACAACTGCGCGTGCAACGTACGTGCTTTCAGCTAGTACAAATATATTAATACATATATATCACGCTATCATCACTAAGTTAAGGGACAACACGCATATATTTGTGTTGCATACATCTTACAATCAGCCATGAGGCCCCTGACCATGATGGCCCCCGAACCAGGGAAACCATCCACTCCAGAAGTGTGAACCGCCGGTGGTGCCTCCGCCGCCGCCTCCTCCTCCTCCTCCTTGACCGCCATGGCCAAATCCATATCCACCGGCTCCGTTACCGCCGCCGCCGCCGCTACCAGATCCATAACCCGACCCCGATCCGGTCCCAGACCCAAACCCGAATCCAAATCCCCGCCCGCCCCCTGATGGGGACTGGCCAGACCCCGAACCAGACCCCCATCCGCTCCCGGGGCTAGAGCCCCATCCCCAGCTGTAGCCCCAACTGCCGGCGGGGCTCGACCCATGTCCCGAACCGGAGCCAGCGTCCACCGGCGGCGACATCAGTTCAGCCTGCGACGGGCCTGGACTATCTTCAGCAGTAGATGGAGTGCTCAAGGCCAGTATGATCATAAACATGCACACTAGGAGTAAATATCGAGGCTGCATTGCTAATATCGGCAACATGAGCTTATTATTAGGATGGGTATGCACGATGGAATTCATGATATATTTATAGTAAGTTGGCAGGATAGAGGCGGTTTGATAACTACTGACAACAACTGCCAGTAATTATGTTGGGTGAGTGGAGGAAATTGTCATGTATTGTATGCTGCTGTTCCAAGGATTTCCCACTACTGTGTGATCTGCATGTGTGATCTTTAACCGAAAGTTAGCATGATATTTTCGCGTTCCAGTCAAGTATTTTGCTGTCAGGTGTGGGCCAAACATTACGCAGGCTCGCGAAGTCGGCATGCTACAGATGTTGGAATCCTATTGAGTTGGGATTATATTGGTTGGAGGTTGGTGGTTAAGCTTGGACTTTGTATCAAACAACAACTGTTTTGTTCAATTTGACAAACAAAACAGAGATGGTGTGGATACATCGCTGTAGTTACCGGTTCTCTCGCTCGGGCCCATCGGGCGATAGGGGCCTATTGACGGGTGAATTTGTTGAACAGTGGGGTGGAGCTGACGAAAACGCCTCCGGTGACGTGGCGCTTCGTCGGATGAGGAGTGGGACCCGAGGATGGTCGAGTCTGGGTCAGGAAGAGGTAAGTACGGGCTATAGGGTGAAGCTCGACCTAACTCCGAGCTATCTGCCGAGTTGACCACTGAGCTATCTGCAGCACAGACAAATAGTCAGAGGGGTCGGATATGGGTTCCGACTCAAATCTCCTCAGATGCTTAAGTCAGTTAGGGACTTAAGAATGCTCGGGGCAGTCGGGGCAAGACTGACATATTGGGAGATCGACTTGCTATTGTCATGACGAGCTATGGAGGAAGAAATATAGGTGGAGACGGAGAGAGTGAGTTGCGAGAGGCTTAGTATCTCTGGAGCCTCCCCTTGTCTTCTCGTCATTCCCCGTATTTATAGATGAAGTTGTCACTTTGGTGCTGTTGGTGAATAATGGCCACGCTGTGATGGTGGCATGATTGTACCTGAAAAATTGTCATAACCGATGTCCACTTACCCCGCCATTAATAAGCCATTATTAATCATCCCACTAAGGCTCGAAAACTCAACGGGCAGAACGTGGCCTGGCTTTGACTGGGTAAACGGTTCACTTTCTACGAGGACTTCTAGGGCCCCATTAACAACACCACATGGCCTTCGTGGGCTTCTCCATTCGGATCACCTCTTCATGGGTCGACCCAATTCAGTAACAATTGCCCCCGTCACTTAAGCTCAAACGAGGCATCGGTTGACGTTGATTGATGTGATGCCTTATTAAATGGGCACGACGTCGAAGCGGGAATTTTTGACTTGGACTACCAAAATCCCTTTACCCCTGATTCGGCGACTGCATTGGTGCGAGGCTCGGGATATGAATGCACATAGATCATTGACACGTACCCCTTGATCAGAATCTTGGGGACCAATCATAGTGAGATAATCTTCTGTATTAGTAAGGAAGGAAGGGTGAGGACCGATTGTGCGAACTTTCTCATTTGAACATTCAGAAAGAGATCCTTTGCCTTCTCCACTATTTCATTCTCCTCTAAAGATCTTCATGGAGTCTTCTTCAACATCCAAATCCGTTGAGCAGTGGGATGAGATGGAAAGAGCCATGTTAGCTTTGACCCAGATCTCTCGTGCGAATAAGGCCCGCGTTGATGTTGATCCTTCTGAGCAGGCTATGGATGAAGAGGAAAGTCTGGCTCTTGTTTCTGTCAACCCAGAGGCTTCGATTTCCCGAGACAACGAGGGGAGCCTGTCGTGGCGGACATGGTCACCAGCCAAGCTTCTAGAGTAACGTCTGATTAGCTCCCAAAACTTCAAGGGAACAATGTACGACATCCTTATCAAGTACAGCTGCCTCTGGTAAACGAAAGGGTTGGCTCCCCCAGGAGAATGCGAAGTGGCGGTGTATCCGAAAGCTTTTCATCATGGGCTTCGCTTCCCTATGCACCCTTTAGTTCTACATATGTTGAATACATTGGGGCTTTCCCTCTACCAATTAATGCCCAACTCAATGGACAATCTGGTTGGCTTCATTGTGCTTTGTATGTTGACTAATGTGGAACTGACCATGGCATTATTCAATCACTTCTTTAAACTGAATGCTCATGCGTCCTCCGGGTGGTATTTCATCAACGCCCGGATGAATTGATAGCTGATTATGGATCTTCCCAGCTCCAATCGAGGATGGACAGAGCAATTCGTGTTCGTGGTGTTCACCGACATAGCGTTCTTCCTTACTCATTGGGAGCTCCCATGGCTTGCCGTGAATGAGGAGGTTCCCCATCAAAGGAAGAAGCAAAAGTTGTCGCTCGCTTGCTAGCTCTGTCGGAGAGGGTCAAATTGGTGAAAAGGCTCATATCCGACAAGATTCTGCGTGGAACTGTCTGTGCAGAGGGTGAGGTCTTTCCTTAAGCTTTGCCTGACTTCGTTCTTCCTTAACTTCTTTTCTTTCTTTACAGGTGTGATTGGGTGTCACATCCCGCTCTCCCAAATACGGAGATACAGAGATACGTAGCTGACAATGCTGACATATTCAGACACTGGGATTCGACCTCCTAACATCCAAATACTAATATGCATTAATTGTGATTAAACTTAAACTACATAAGCAGGCCACTACGACATACTGGAATAGTACAGAAATGTAAGGTAAAGTGCTCCAACAAATTTAAATCCACAAGTACTTAAAAGCAAAATACTAAATTGCATCATATAAACAAAAGTACATCACACATACCCCGAACTGTACAAGGGGTACAAAAGTACAAAAGTGTGGTAAAATGCAAAAGAAAACATTAACCCTCAAAAAGAAACCAAAAGGGGTCCACACTCAGTACAACGCACCCTCTAATTTATCCTGGGAAAATCTAATTGAACAAAGTCTCCATCAGTGGTTTCCATCTGTACCTCGGAAGATAGACGTCTGTGCTTGCTAGTTAGGAATCCTTGATTGTTAGCTAGACTCCACGCTAGTGATTTATTTGATTGTCTTAAGAGTTCCCTTAGTGGTTCCTGTCTAGCTTTGACTAGGATAGACTTCTAGAATTCCTTGGTCTCTCGCTTGGGTTCATCGATTTCGGACCAAGCTGAACTCATTTCATCGCTGTCTAGCCCTTAGGGAGTCTTAGCGCTTAGTTCCATAATCTTTAGCTGGTTGACCGTAGGAGATTCCCGTGGATTTTCCTAAGTCATATCCTAGGAGTGTTTATGCTTTGATCATCCGACCATATCCCTTGCCTCGATTCCCATGACCACCACGTTTCTATAATCATTGATCCTACGAATGTCCCCATTCGCAAGCTTAATTTCTTTTAAAGTTATTTTTCTATTTCCCTTATTAAAGTTTTCGCTAAGTTTAAATTTTGTTTTAAACCCGCTACGTATATACTTGAATTTCTCACTTTTCGATTGAGTCAAAATTCCTTGTAGATTTCGGAGTCTAATGGTTGTAATTATAATTGCTATCTCGTAACCATTTCCTTGTCTATATTTTCGCATTTCGGTTTAAAGACTCCAATACTATTTTGGAAAAATTCGATATACCATTTTCTAACTATGAGATCCATTTTAATCGCATAGCATACATACTTTAAAATCTTTTCCAAGCTAAATGGAATTTCAATTGTTATATGTATACTTATATCTCGTACTCTTTCGTTGACTTAAATTAATTTTTGAAAATCGAAAGTTTTGACGAGATTTTGATTACTGTTTTATAATGTTTTACAGCCTATACCTTTCATACCTATTTGAATATCTTGTCCCTTTTCATAAATCAATTTAATTCTGAGCCGCAATTCTATTTTCCAAACTCGATTTATGAATTTTCCGTTCTTATTTATGCTATTCAAATGACTCGTCGCGCTCCCTTAATATACTTTTCAAGTCACAGATGATTTCAGCTTTCAACAAATCAAAGTTATGTTCAAACATTTTCCCGACTACAGATTTTTGGAAAATTACGTTTCCATAAACCACTTCCCTTGTCCTCAATTCACATGACCACCTCATTACAATTATCCTTGATCTTTCAAATGTTTTCCGTTGCAAATCTTGATTCTTCCAAAGTTATTTTCGAATGCTTTCCTTATTTGAAGTTTTACTCAATTTAAATTTTGTTCTAAACTCCTTTAAATATGTCTCCCTAAATTTCGATGGATTAAAAATCGTTCTTGAATTTTGAATACTTTTGGTCGTAATTTTAAAATTACTATCTTGTACTATTTTTCTAACAATGTACCTTTCGCATTTCGATTTTTAAACTTTATTACTATCCTGATGGTTTGATATACCGTCCTTTTTCCTAACTACAAAAATTTATTTTTAACCACTTATCTTACATACCTTTAGGGGTATTTTTCCAAACTGAATGGATTTCAACTAATTTTTGTATCAATTATAGGTTCGTCGTACTCGTACTTCAAAAGTTTTTATACCAACACGTTCTTTTGGCGAATCCTTATTTCTCTAAAAGTATCTTCGATCTTCTTCTTTCGTTAAGTTTAAATTTGTTCGAAACACTTTTGATATATGTAAGGTTTCATGCTCCTTCGCCGACTTAAATTATTTATGTTTTTAAATATCGAAACTTGTGTTGAGATTTTTAGATTATAAGTTTATAATATTTTCTACATATACTTTCGTATCGATATAAATGTCTTGTCCTTTTTCATATACCAATTTCATTCTGAACCGTATTTCTATTTTCCTAACTCGATTCATAATTTCTTTTCTTACTTGTGCCTTTAGAATTTTATTCGAAAATACCTCGTGCTTACTCTTAATAAACTTTTCAAGTCCCTTTGGACTTCGGCTTTTAGCAAGTCGATTTTATGCTCAACATTTTCCATATTTCAGATTTTTGTAATAAAAAAATAAAAAAAATTATTACTATTTCGAAATCATTCCTGACTTAGACCCTTCATAAAACGGTTTAAAAGTTTTAATACTAACTTGATGAGTTTAAATATCCTTTTCTCTTTCCATACTACTAAGATATTATCTTTCCATTCACCATACACACTTTTAAGATAATTTCTAAAATATGACTTCAATTATTTTTATATATCGGTACCACGTTCGCTTTGCTCGTACATTCAGATCTTGTATAAATCAATTTTTGTTGGCAAATCCGGATTTCTCCAAAAGTAATTTCGATATGGTTTATTTGGGATTTCTCTTCAGTTTTAAGATTTGGAAAACCTTTAGCATGCGCTTAAATTCTCCACACTATACTTGATCTGATTTCAATCTTCAAATCTCAAAACTTTTCCAAAAATTTTAGATTGCTGCTGCATAACATTTCTGACCTATGTTTTAATGTTCGAGTAAATGATTTCCTTTTTCCTCATGATGATTTTATATAAGCCAATAAACCACTTTTCCTCTTATTACGTATATTCGTCTCAAACTCGCTTTCAAACAACTTGTTTATCGACCTCTAAATAATTTTATACAAACGAGGACTCCGACTTTTTGAAGTACAACGGTCTTGAATTCACGTATTTTAACTTATGTTGTTTGCACTACCTTCTTTACATATTCCTTAAGGGTATCATTGCATCATCTTTCCACCTAAACATTCACAGTCTTACCCTGATTCCCCTAATCAAATTTGGCTCCTTATCTTCGTCCTAGCTGAACCCATGTTTTTCGATCTTTCTATTCGTCATGATCTAGGTTCGGTTCTTTCCTATTGTCTAGCCCATAGAGCTTGTCGTTGCCTGTGTCAACCTTAATATAGTATGGTGGGCCCCATTAGTGTAATTTGATGTGTCGTCGTAGTGTATTTAATTTCATGGTGCATATGAAGTTGTATGTGTGTTGATATGGTAATTATAAATGGATGAATATGGTGTGAAAATATGTGATACGTGGATGTGTATGCCTTGGAGTGGTATTGGTATGTGTATGGATGCTGTGTTACGCATATAAATGTCCTGCTATGATTTGAGTCTCACTCAAGCTTGAGTGGGTATACTCTATGTACTTTGGTATAACTGTATGTGGTGGTGAATAGTGATGGATGATGTATGTATGGTGTTTGAGTTGTTTGTGCTTGGTTGTGTTACGCACACGATTGTGGGTGGCTATACCAATATATAGCTATAGGACTATATGTGAGGTGAAAATATGGTGAAATATTTGCATGTATTTGAATGACTAAATAAATGTGAAATTATTTTCAAATAAGAGAGGTTTGGTTATTTTCTTATAGTAAGTAATAAGTGTTTATTGTTGTATAAATATATTGACTATATATATATGTGATTGAAATACGTGTATGAAATTGATTGACTATAATAAGTATGAGTGTACTATGTGCATGAAAATATGTGTGTAGTGGTAGTAATATTTGATTTCTAGTGCATTTATATATAAGCACTCGAAATGAAAGTAATTGGTTGAATTTATGATGTGATATTGGTTGAGGGTAGTTACCCGAGCAACTATATATATGTTAGAAAGTCCGAGGACGGACTTTATTCTAAGGTGGGTAGGATGTAACGACTGGTTTTTGTATGATTGGATTATCAGTGTGTTTTGCTTGTGATGGTGGGTTCTCTCCTTGTGTGGTTTTCATTTCCATAGTTCTCGCTTTCATTCATCTCGTTGAGATTTCCTAGCTTTCGTTTTCATTCCTTTTGATATGATCTTCTAGCTTCTTCCTTAGAATCATTGAACTCGGAGTAAGTCACTCGTGACGAGCTTCATATCGATCATATCTTAGCGATAGGTTGATCCTAGACATCTTAGAATTCATCCCGGACCTTCGCGCTCCATTTCGAGACTTTTCGTGCATGTTAGTTGGTTCAAGAAGATCAACCGACCGACTAGATTCCAAACTAGTCGGTCAGGAAATCAACTGGAACCGACTAGTTCATTCAATCAATTATTCAAGAGTTATTGTTTATCGTTAGTCGGTCTAAGAACAACCATCGACCGACTAGATTTCAAACTAGTCGGTCAGCAATCCTTCTCAGACCGACTAACTCTCGTTTCCATGGTCTCTCTCAGAATTCAGCCTTTAGTCGGTCAATGAACACTCATCGACCGATGTAACGACTGCTTTTCATGTATTTGGATTTATTATAATATAATATATGTTTTGGTGGATTTTCTCCTCTTGTGTGGTTTTCGTCTCCGTAGCTTTCATTTTCGATCGATTCGTCGTATTTTCTCGTTTCTTCCTTAGGATCGTCGATTTCGAAGTATGTCATTCGTGACGGACTTCATAACGGTCGTATCTTACTATTAGATCAAGCCTAGGAGTCTTAGGAATCGATCCCGGAGCTCCGCGCTCCGTATCGGAACTTTTTGTGCTCATTAGCCGGTATAAGAAGGGGCACCGACCGACTAGATGACGATCCAGTCGGTCGGCAATCCTTCTTGGACCGACTAGTTAGCTTTCTAAATTTCTCAGGAGTTACTGTTTATCGTTAGTCGGTCTAAGAACGTTGGTTGACCGACTAGGTTGCAAACTAGTCGGTCAGCAATGCTTCTTTAACCGACTAACACATCATCTTAATTTTAGTTGAGTTACTGTTTACTCTTAGTCGGTCTAAGAACGTTCATCGACCGACTAGATGCTAAACTAGTCGGTCAGTATTTGTTCATGGACCGACTAACTCTAAAATCCTATTTTCGTTCAGAAGTTACTGTTTGCACTTAGTCGGTCTGCGTTGGTCGACCGACCGACTAGTTGCCAAACTAGTCGGTCAGTGGTTGCTCTTTGACCGACTAACCAGTGTTGAAACCCTAATTTCTGGGCAGCCGCCAGCCCAACCTATTTAAACCCAACCCAAACGTTTTCTTCTTCCTCAACACGACCCAAAACCCTAAAATCTTCCCCTTGAGCCCCCATCTTCCTCCAAGCTTCATTTCTTCATTCCAAGCCCTAGAATCATCATCCAAACCATCCATCCACTCTATCTACCTCTCATCTTCCCCAAAATCTCACCAAATCCATCAAAATCCCCAAATCCCCCAAAACCCTAATTCTCCCAAACTTCTCCAATCTTTTCCAGATCTGATCCTAGGGTTCCCTGGAGTGTTTCTTCCGCCTCCTCTCGGTAAGAAATCGATCTACCGTTGTTTTCATAACCTATTTATATTTTTATGAAACCCTAATAAAATTTCATGTTGTTTGATGATTGTTCCCCCAAACAGCGATTTCCCCGTAGATTGGAATCCGTGTGACGAAGTGGTCGTCATCCCCGGTGCTAGGCAAGTGAAACTTGCCACCTAGGGTTTAGGCCATGTTTTAGGCCATTTGCTTGTTGTAGGCGTAAAAGAGGCTAGGCGACGAAATGATACTCGCCTAGGCGTAATTTGGGGAACTAGCTTGACAACGAAGCTAGTTCCGACATTTAGCATGTTGCACAATTACCATGTCATGTTTACTTTCCATTAACGGTACGCAAATTAATTGGCATGTCATTGCATTCTTTAAGTGTTTCTGTGATTGCGTAGCTTTGCTACAAATGCTTGTGTTCCTGGCTCGTGTTCCAGAAGCGGGTCATGTGTTGGTTGATAGCCAATGTCCGAATTGCTTGTTTCCGGCTAGGTGCACCCCTACGCCAAATGTTTAAGAATGCGAGCTCATGTGCGGGGCAACCCCAGGCTCACTAGCTGAGCTCATGTGCGGGGACCCTGGCTCCATTACGTGTGGGTATTGGGGGTAAGAGTTAAGCGACCAATCAACTGGGAGTCTGCCCGATCAGCAACTGCAGTGGTAAGGCGTAAACTCCGGGTTTTGGGGTAGTTGTTAAGCGGCCAATCAGCGAATGTGAAACCATTCAGCTGTAAGGCGTAAACATTTACAAACAACGTGAATAGTGAATTGATTGAGATTGATAGTAGCTTGGCTACTCTTGTCTTGTCCCGATGATTGTTCTCTTATACAAATTGTCTTGCCATGTCTTGATTGTGCACTCATGTTATAACTGCCATGTCATGCATACTATAACTGCTAGGTTGCTAGTGCCTTACTTTCAGTTCCTTGCCCAAGTCTTTTAGACTTGCTGACATGTGCCCCTTTACTCTTTTGGGTGACACATGTTAGATCCTGAGCCTGAGTACCTTGTTGAGGACGAGGTGTTTGCTGGCGCCGAGCCCGAGCTTGTGGTTGACGGGGAGTACGTGGACACTGGGGACCAGTCCTAGTGTCTTCGTTGTGTTTTACTTTTGTTAGACAGTTGTTTTGTTATCGGTGCGTAGCACCTATACTTTGTTATGTCGTTGCTTTTGTTGGCCTTGTTCTGGGCCTTTAGACTCTTTCTTTTAGCCTGGTGGCTTTTCTGGATGTTGGACTTATATTCATGTTGGACATTGCCTGAGATGTGAGATTTTATTATCAGTCTCTCCTTGTATTATTATTGTTGTTCCGTTGTGGTTACAGGGACC
Source organism: Scilla litardierei (assembly GCA_030789695.1). Taxonomy (NCBI): domain Eukaryota; kingdom Viridiplantae; phylum Streptophyta; class Magnoliopsida; order Asparagales; family Asparagaceae; genus Scilla; species Scilla litardierei. The sequence continues at coordinate 164,142,916 of CM061140.1, read as the reverse complement.
TGCTTATGTTTTATTGACGCTTATCGGGTTTGGGGCTTCACAGCTCCACTCTCGTGCGGACCTTTTCACGTCTCGCCTCCATTTTAGGGAAGCGGGTCGTGACAACCGACTAGTTCTCAAACTAGTCGGTTGGCAAGCCTTCACAGACCGACTAACTCATAGTCTAGTTTTCCTGAGCGAGCTACTGTTTACTCTTAGTCGGTCTGCGTAGATCAACCGACCGACTAGTTCCCAAGCTAGTCGGTCACCAATCCTTCTTTGACCGACTAATCAGCCCAGGAAACCCTAGTTTTGCCCTAGCCGCCACACTTTTCTATAAATACGCCCCAAACGTTTTCTTCTTCTTCCTCATCACCCCAAACCCTAATTTCTCCCCCATTGAGCCCCCTTCTTCCCCAAACCATTGATCCTTCATCCCAAGCTCATCCATCATCATCCAAACCCTCATTTCACATATCCTACCTCTCCTCAACCTTAAACCCTCATCAAATCCCCAAAAGCCTCATCCAAACCCATTTCTCCAGATTTTCCCCATTTCCAGATCTGAGCCGGATCGTTCTTCCGTCGCCGTAGTTCTCGGCGTCGTTCCTCCGCTTCTTCACGGGTAGTATTCTTCCTTTAATAATCTCATAACCCACACTTGATATTTGTGAAACCCTAATAAAATGGATCATTAGACATCGTAGGGTTCGATTGTGAATACGGATTAGTTACCATTCTAATGTTGTTTTTCCATGACAGTGATCCATTCTCGTAGATAACAAATTTGTGTGATGTGCCTTCGTTGATCGTTCTCCTCGGTGCCAGGCAAGTGAAACTTGCTACCCTTGTTGTTTAGGCCGTGCTTAGGCCATTTCCCTTGCTTTAGCGTAAAAGAGACTAGACGGTGAAAGGATAGCCGTCTAGACGCCTTTGACCTATCTTGACAACGAAGCTTGGTCCGTCACCCTCATCATGCTTGTATGTCACGTTTAAATTCAATTAACGGTACGCAATTATCTGTTCATATCATCCCTGCATCTTTGCCTGTCATGTTTAAATTCAATTAACGGTACGCAATAAAATGTCGTCTCATTTCCCTATTATCATTGTTGTTTCGTTTCGCTTTGCAAGGACTTGCCATAATAAGTGTTTTTTATACGCTTATCAGACTTGGAGCTTCACAGCTTCAAGTTTGTGTGGACCTTCTCACGTCTCGCCTCCACATTTTTGGGAAGCGGGGCGTGACAGATTTTATTGGTGGCCCATGCAGGTCCATTTGCAAATGTGAACTATCGGAACAATGATAATAATTATGGAATGTCCATTAAATAAATTAGAACATCCAATTTATAAGCCTCGAGTCTAGTTTTCCTTAGCGTTCCTATGCCTTAGGTAGCTGGTAGACGTGTTACGGCATCTGTCTCAGCTTAGTAGGAACCCATTAGATCAGGACCCTAGCTAGACTTAGAAAGACGTCTGTGCTTGCTAGTTAGGAATCCTTGATTGTTAGCTAGACTCCACTTTAGTGATTTATTTGATTGTCTTAAGAGTTACCTTAGTGGTTCCTGTCTAGCTTTGACTAGGATAGACTTCTAGAATTCCTTGGTCTCTCGCTTGGGTTCATCGATTTCGGACCAAGCTGAACTCATTTCATCGCTGTCTAGCCCTTAGGGAGTCTTAGCGCTTAGTTCCATAATCTTTAGCTGGTTGACCGTAGGAGATTCCCGTAGATTTTCCTAAGTCATATCCTAGGCGTATTTATGCTTTGATCATCCGACCAAATCCCTTGCCTCGATTCCCATGACCACCACGTTTCTATAATCATTGATCCTACGAATGTCCCCATTCGCAAGCTTAATTTCTTTTAAAGTTATTTTTCTATTTCCCTTATTAAAGTTTTCGCTAAGTTTAAATTTTGTTTTAAACCCGCTACGTATATACTTGAATTTCTCACTTTTCGATTGAGTCAAAATTCCTTGTAGATTTCGGAGTCTAATGGTTGTAATTATAATTGCTATCTCGTAACAATTTTCTTGTCTATATTTTCGCATTTCGGTTTAAAGACTCCAATACTATTTTGGAAAAATTCGATATACCATTTTCTAACTATGAGATCCATTTTAATCGCATAGCATACATACTTTAAAATCTTTTCCAAGCTAAATGGAATTTCAATTGTTATATGTATACTTATATCTCGTACTCTTTCGTTGACTTAAATTAATTTTTGAAAATCGAAAGTTTTGACGAGATTTTGATTACTGTTTTATAATGTTTTACAGCCTATACCTTTCATACCTATTTGAATATCTTGTCCCTTTTCATAAATCAATTTAATTCTGAGCCGCAATTCTATTTTCCAAACTCGATTTATGAATTTTCCGTTCTTATTTATGCTATTCAAATGACTCGTCGTGCTCCCTTAATATACTTTTCAAGTCACAGATGATTTCAGCTTTCAACAAATCAAAGTTATGTTCAAACATTTTCCCGACTACAGATTTTTGGAAAATTACGTTTCCATAAACCACTTCCCTTGTCCTCAATTCACATGACCACCTCATTACAATTATCCTTGATCTTTCAAATGTTTTCCGTTGCAAATCTTGATTCTTCCAAAGTTATTTTCGAATGCTTTCCTTATTTGAAGTTTCACTCAATTTAAATTTTGTTCTAAACTCCTTTAAATATGTCTCCCTAAATTTCGATGGATTAAAAATCGTTCTTGAATTTTGAATACTTTTGGTCGTAATTTTAAAATTACTATCTTGTACTATTTTTCTAACAATGTACCTTTCGCATTTCGATTTTTAAACTTTATTACTATCCTGATGGTTCGATATACCGTCCTTTTTCCTAACTACAAAAATTTATTTTTAACCACTTATCTTACATACCTTTAGGGGTATTTTTCCAAACTGAATGGATTTCAACTAATTTTTGTATCAATTATAGGTTCGTCGTACTCGTACTTCAAAAGTTTTTATACCAACACGTTCTTTTGGCGAATCCTTATTTCTCTAAAAGTATCTTCGATCTTCTTCTTTCGTTAAGTTTAAATTTGTTCGAAACACTTTTGATATATGTAAGGTTTCATGCTCCTTCGCCGACTTAAATTATTTATGTTTTTAAATATCGAAACTTGTGTTGAGATTTTTAGATTATAAGTTTATAATATTTTCTACATATACTTTCGTATCGATATAAATGTCTTGTCCTTTTTCATATACCAATTTCATTCTGAACCGTATTTCTATTTTCCTAACTCGATTCATAATTTCTTTTCTTACTTGTGCCTTTAGAATTTTATTCGAAAATACCTCGTGCTTACTCTTAATAAACTTTTCAAGTCCCTTTGGACTTCGGCTTTTAGCAAGTCGATTTTATGCTCAACATTTTCCATATTTCAGATTTTTGTAATAAAAAAATAAAAAAAATTATTACTATTTCGAAATCATTCCTGACTTAGACCCTTCATAAAACGGTTTAAAAGTTTTAATACTAACTTGATGAGTTTAAATATCCTTTTCTCTTTCCATACTACTAAGATATTATCTTTCCATTCACCATACACACTTTTAAGATAATTTCTAAAATATGACTTCAATTATTTTTATATATCGGTACCACGTTCGTTTTTCTCGTACATTCAGATCTTGTATAAATCAATTTTTGTTAGCAAATCCGGATTTCTCCAAAAGTAATTTCGATATGGTTTATTTGGGATTTCTCTTCAGTTTTAAGATTTGGAAAACCTTTAGCATGCGCTTAAATTATCCACACTATACTTGATCTGATTTCAATCTTCAAATCTCAAAACTTTTCCAAAAATTTTAGATTGCTGCCGCATAACATTTCTGACCTATGTTTTAATGTTCGAGTAAATGATTTCCTTTTTCCTCATGATGATTTTATATAAGCCAATAAACCACTTTTCCTCTTATTACGTATATTCGTCTCAAACTCGCTTTCAAACAACTTGTTTATCGACCTCTAAATAATTTTATACAACCGAGGACTCCGACTTTTTGAAGTACAACGGTCTTGAATTCACGTATTTTAACTTATGTTGTTTGCACTACCTTCTTTACATATTCCTTAAGGGTATCATTGCATCATCTTTCCACCTAAACATTCACAGTCTTACCCTGATTCCCCTAATCAAATTTGGCTCCTTATCTTCGTCCTAGCTGAACCCATGTTTTTCGATCTTTCTATTCGTCATGATCTAGGTTCGGTTCTTTCCTATTGTCTAGCCCATAGAGCTTGTCGTTGCCTGTGTCAACCTTAATATAGTATGGTGTGCCCCATTAGTGTAATTTGATGTGTCGTCGTAGTGTATTTAATTTCATGGTGCATATGAAGTTGTATGTGTGTTGATATGGTAATTATAAATGGATGAATATGGTGTGAAAATATGTGATACGTGGATGTGTATGCCTTGGAGTGGTATTGGTATGTGTATGGATGCTGTGTTACGCATATAAATGTCCTGCTATGATTTGAGTCTCACTCAAGCTTGAGTGGGTATACTCTATGTACTTTGGTATAACTGTATGTGGTGGTGAATAGTGATGGATGATGTATGTATGGTGTTTGAGTTGTTTGTGCTTGGTTGTGTTACGCACACGATTGTGGGTGGCTATACCAATATATAGCTATAGGACTATATGTGAGGTGAAAATATGGTGAAATATTTGCATGTATTTGAATGACTAAATAAATGTGAAATTATTTTCAAATAAGAGAGGTTTGGTTATTTTCTTATAGTAAGTAATAAGTGTTTATTGTTGTATAAATATATTGACTATATATATGTGATTGAAATACGTGTATGAAATTGATTGACTATAATAAGTATGAGTGTACTATGTGCATGAAAATATGTGTGTAGTGGTAGTAATATTTGATTTCTAGTGCATGTATATATAAGCACTCGAAATGAAAGTACTTGGTTGAATTTATGATGTGATATTGGTTGAGGGTAGTTACCCGAGCGACTATATATATGTTAGAAAGTCCGAGGACGGACTTTATTCTAAGGTGGGTAGGATGTAACGACTGGTTTTTGTATGATTGGATTATCAGTGTGTTTTGCTTGTGATGGTGGGTTCTCTCCTTGTGTGGTTTCCATTTCCATAGTTCTCGCTTTCATTCATCTCGTTGAGATTTCCTAGCTTTCGTTTTCATTCCTTTTGATGTGATCTTCTAGCTTCTTCCTTAGAATCATTGAACTCGGAGTAAGTCACTCGTGACGAGCCTCATATCGATCATATCTTAGCGATAGGTTGATCCTAGACATCTTAGAATTCATCCCGGACCTTCGCGCTCCATTTCGAGACTTTTCGTGCACGTTAGTTGGTTCAAGAAGATCAACCGACCGACTAGATTCCAAACTAGTCGGTCAGGAAATCAATTGGAACCGACTAGTTCATTCAATCAATTATTCAGGAGTTACTGTTTATCGTTAGTCGGTCTAAGAACAACCATCGACCGACTAGATTTCAAACTAGTCGGTCAGCAATCCTTCTCAGACCGACTAACTCTCGTTTCCATGGTCTCTCTCAGAATTCAGCCTTTAGTCGGTCAATGAACACTCATCGACCGACTAGTTCTCAAACTAGTCGGTTGACAAGCCTTCACAGACCGACTAACTCATAGTCCAGTTTTCCTGAGCGAGCTACTGTTTACTCTTAGTCGGTCTGCGTTGATCAACCGACCGACTAGTTCCCAAGCTAGTCGGTCACCAATCCTTCTTTGACCGACTAATCAGCCCAGGAAACCCTAGTTTTGCCCTAGCCGCCACACTTTTCTATAAATACGCCCCAAACGTTTTCTTCTTCTTTCTCATCACCCCAAACCCTAATTTCTCCCCCATTGAGCCCCCTTCTTCCCCAAACCATTGATCCTTCATCCCAAGCTCATCCATCATCATCCAAACCCTCATTTCACATATCCTACCTCTCCTCAACCTCAAACCCTCATCAAATCCCCAAAAGCCTCATCCAAACCCATTTCTCCAGATTTTCCCCATTTCCAGATCTGAGCCGGATCGTTCTTCCGTCGCCGTAGTTCTCGGCGTCGTTCCTCCGCTTCTTCACGGGTAGTATTCTTCCTTTAATAATCTCATAACCCACACTTGATATTTGTGAAACCCTAATAAAATAGATCATTAGAAATCGTAGGGTTCGATTGTGATTACGGATTAGTTACCATTCTAATGTTGTTTTTCCATGACAGTGATCCATTCCCGTAGATAACAAATTTGTGTGATGTGCCTTCGTTGATCGTTCTCCTCGGTGCCAGGCAAGTGAAACTTGCTACCCTTGTTGTTTAGGCCGTGCTTAGGCCATTTCCCTTGCTTTAGCGTAAAAGAGACTAGACGGTGAAAGGATAGCCGTCTAGACGCCTTTGACCTAGCTTGACAACGAAGCTTGGTCCGTCACCCTCATCATGCTTGTATGTCACGTTTAAATTCAATTAACGGTACGCAATTATCTGTTCATATCATCCCTGCATCTTTACATGTCATGTTTAAATTCTATTAACGGTACGTAAATATCTGTTCATGTCATTGCATAGTGATTATTCATCGTGATTGCGTAGCACACGCTACAATACTTATATTCCTGGCTCGTGTTCCAAAAGCGAGCCCTGTAGTTGGAAACCCCAACGCTCGATACACATGGGTAGGGTAAGAGATAAGCGGACTGAGCCCGAGTTGGCCTGATCCGCCACTCCGGCCAGCAGGTGGACTCTCTAGTGCACAAGTGATAAATAGTGATAAGAGATAAGCGGCCTGAGCCACGAGCTGGCCAGCAGGTGGACTCTCTATGCACTAAGTGATAAACAGTGATAAGTGATAAATAGTTATAAGAGATAAGCGGCCTGAGCCACGAGCTGGCCAGCAGGTGGACTCTCTATGCACTAAGTGATAAACAGTGATAAGTGATAAGTGATTAGTGAATTGGTAGCTTCCGCTACATCGTGTGTGCTTGTCTCTCTTTTAAACTGCTGCATCAAACTAAACTGTCATATCATTGCTAATATTATAAGTGCTAGGTTGTTAGTTACTTTCAGTTTCCTTGCTCAAGTCTTTCCAGACTTGCTGACGTGTGCCCCTCTCTCTTTTGGGTGTCACATGTTAGACCCAGAGCCAGAGCTTTGTTGCAGGGGATATGGTGTTGCTGATGCTGATGTTTGCTATGGTGGTGAGTGGACACCAGGGGTCTGTCTTGAAGACCGCTCGTGTTCACTTCTTTGTTTAGGTTTGCTGTTAGTTGTTGGTGCGTGGCACCCTTGTATGTATGTTATACTTTGTTGGCCATGTTTGGGCCTTAGACCCTTTTCCATTTAGCCTGGTGGCTTTTCTGTGATATTGTAATTTGTTATGGACATTTGGAGATTCAATAAAATGTCGTCTCATTTCCCTATTATCATTGTTGTTTCGTTTCGCTTTGCAAGGACTTGCCATAATAAGTGTTTTTTTATACGCTTATCAGACTTGGAGCTTCACAGCTTCAAGTTTGTGCGGACCTTCTCACGTCTCGCCTCCACATTTTTGGGAAGCGGGGCGTGACAACGAGTATACCCATGGACCTCTCTAACCATGCCCACTCCATGTACCGGCTTTCGGGAGTGCGAGGGAGACTACAAATCCAGTCCACTCCTTAACTCCTACTTTTTACACGTGTCCCCCTCCCCTAAAAAAACTCATATCTGAAATCTTACACATCTTTGAATGGACTGAGAATTCCAGACTTATTACTCTCATCTCACTCTTAATTTCATCTTTTCATGAAACTTTTCATTTTGGCTATCTTATTAGTGCTTTTATAATCATTACAACATGAACATCTCTGTATGTTCGTTAATCATTTTCATTTACATATTTCTTCATCAACATATGAACAATTTCAATGAAATTTCTTTCTTACATTAGCAACAAGTAATCACATCATAGTGTTATCTTCCACAATTTCTAAGCATGGAATCCAAACATATAAAACTGAAATTTCATGGCAAGTTTTCCTCATGATGCACATTATTAACATGAGACATTTATTTCAAAAATAAACATGATTCTACAATGCATGGTAACAATCAGCAAAAGCAGTTATTTAAACCACACGCCCGTTTGAGGGTTTCCACACGGCCGTATGGAGCATCAGGGTTCAACAGTTGGGCCGCACGGTCGTTTGGTATCAAGCACACGACGGTGTGGTACTAGGGTGTTCAGGAGAAACACAACACAGCACACGACTATTTAACTCGCTCACACGGTCGTGTGAGGCAACATCGCCGTGACTCAAAAAATAAATTCACACGGTAGTTTGTGGGCACTCCACACGACCATGTGGAGTCCCAAGGCATAAAGCTCTTAACAACATGTCACACGGTCGTTTCTAGGTCGAACACGATCGTGTTAATTGAAGAGGGTAGAATTCATTATATCGCGTCCACGACGACGCAGCTATGAAGTAAATTGGTCGACACGACCTTGTCTAAGTAGACACGACCGTGTGAGGCTAAGCTCTTGGGCAAGCAGTGACACGGTCAAAGAACAACCGTGTGGTGCCACTATGGGTTGAACGACCAAGACACGGTCGTGACACGACCGTACGGTCCATGACACGACCACGACACGACCATGTGAGTTCATCTAGCTGTCAATCTCTATAACGATTAAAACTATATCCTAAGGATTCTAAAATGAAATCCTATCTAATTTAGTTAGATTCCTGCCTCTTAGGTCCTCCAATCAGTCTGGGGCCCTTCTTCTCCTTGAAGACCCTCTGATGCTCTCTGTCTTCTTTAATTGAGTTGGGGTTTGAGATGGTTTGGATTGTTGGCTCGGGGAAAAAGATGGCAGTGGTGTGTTCTTTAAGTGTGTGTGAGTAGAGGGAAGGAGCCCCTCAATTTCTTTCCTTTTTCTCGTAATATTCTCCATTTTTTTCTCCCTTTTAAACTTTGGATTATCCTCGTCACCCCCTTCAAATCCTCTAAGCATGCCACCTATCTAGGAGTTAGGTGGGTAGTTAGTAGGTGATGACACATCTAAACATGAGGTGTTGTCATTGAAGATACCACCCTCAGAAAGCAAGCTGAGGAGCGGCAGCTTGAGGGGGAGAGGAAATGGGAGGCGAAGGAGGCCAAACATTGAACTCAGTTGCTTACCGCATCGGAGGGGACCGACCCTTTGAAGATTGCGGGAGAAGCATTAGAGAAATATAAAGAAAGCCTCGACTTCCTTGAAGAATTGTATAAGATGGGTTTTGCACGGTGGCGGTTGGAAATCGAGCATAAGTTACATACTTAGAGAATCAATCTTGATCAATTGACATTGTCATCAGATGATGAGCTCGAAGAGGAGAGTGGTGATTCCCCAGCCAGGGGGACTGACCACTCTTTAGGTGAGAGAGCAGCGTCCTCGGGGGGTTGTCCTCAGGATTCCGCCGCCCCGTGACTTTTGAATGTGAATAAGCAGGATAGAGTTTATCGAGTTTTTGTATCAATAAACAAAATAGAGTTTATTAAATACCTTTTTGGTTATCTCGTTCGTATTCATAGAGCATAGTATAGCTTGTCTGCCCGCTCAACAGCTTGGACTCATGCGCTGACATAATGCTGAGAGTGAGCTGTTGAATCACAAGCTTTTATCTCAGTCTAAGAAATTTTGTACCCCTCGTTGGTCGACCATTTCGTTCATATATCCGAGAGACGCACGAGGGCATTGATAATTCGTCCCCTATCGTATAGCTCGGTTGGCCCGCTAAGGGTTGGCCCTCCGATCGTATAACCGGTCGGCCCCCGAGGGTACAGATAGATCATCCCTAATCGTATAGCTCGATCGGTCCGCGAAGGATTGGCAATCTGTTCGTATAGCCGAGCGGCTTGCGAGAGTACAGAAAGCTCATCCTCGATTGTATAGCTTGGTCGGCACGTGAAGGGTTGGCCCTCCATTCGTATAGCCGAGCGGCCTGCGAGGGTACAGATAGTTCATCCTCGATCGTATAGCTCGGTCGGCCCGTGAAGGATTCGCCCTCCATTTGTATTGCTGAGCAGCCCGCGAGGATACAGATAGCTCATCCCTGATTGTATAGCTCGGTCGGCCCGCGAAGAGGATGCTCCCTCCGTTTGTATAGCCGAGCGGCCTCCGAGTGTACATATAACTCATCTCCGATCGTATAGTTCGGTCGACCCGTAAAGGGTTGGCCCTCTGTTCATATAGTCGAGCGGCCCACAAGGGTACAAATATCTCATCCCTGATCGTATAGCTCAATTGGCACGTGAAGGGTTGGCCCTCCGTTCGTATAGCCGAGCGACGAGCGAGGGTATATATGCTCATCCTTGATCATATAGTTCAGTCGGCCTACGAAGGGTTGGCCCTATGCTAGTATAGCCGAGCGGCCAACGAGGGTACAGATAGCTCATCCTCCATCGTATAGCTCGGTCGGCCAGCAAAGGGTTGGTCCTCCGTTCGTATAGCTGAGCGGCCCGTGAGGGTACATATAGCTCATCCTCGATCGTATAGCTCGATCGCCCCGCGTAGAGGATGCCCCCTCCGTTCATTTAACTGAACAGCGCGTGAGGGTACAGATAGCTCATCCTCGATCGTATAGCTCAATCGGCCCATGAAGGGTTGGCCCTCAATTGGTATATCCAAGTGGCTTGCGAGGGTATCGTATGCGTGGACCTGAGTACTTGGAAAGAAAATAAGATCGAAAAAATGGACCTCGCAAAGCACAATGATCACGCAGTTTATTAGCCTGAGATAGTGGAAGTTTTAACAGAAAATGAATTTTATTCATTGATTCATGAAGGAAAATGCGAACAGAAATTTGTACATGGGTTTATTTCGAGTGAAGCTAGAGGCATCACCTAACACATTCTAAGCTTTCAGCCAACGAGATCCTCCTTTTAGGTCATTCGACAATCCGGGTGACATGCGAGTCAAGCAAGGCCCCTTTTCCTTTGTCTTTCCCCTTCAAGGTCCCTTTAGCTGCCTTCGCCTACGTGTTGTCGACGAATTTCTTCAAGTGGCCACGCTTGATAAGGGCTTCAATGTCCTTCTTCAGCGTCTAAAAATCATCGGTGTCGTGGTCATTATCTTGGTGGTACATGCAATATTTGAGATCATCTCTCTTTTCATACATGTCCTTCTGCTAGGGAGGAGGTCAGTCGAAGAGTCATTCCCCTTTTGCATAAGCCAGGACTTCGGCCCTGGTAGTGTTTAATTTGGTGAAGACCTCATCAGTTGCACGCGTACGACCTTTGGGACTCCTTTCTCGTCGCCGCCAGACCCTAGGCTCTCGATGAGAGCCATCATGGGGTCAAATTTCTCTCCTCACTTCTGCATGGATCTTGGAAGGGCTTTTCCTTTGAGTGGGTGGCCAATGCGTCCTCCGATAGCATGTATTGTTCTGCTCTAGTGAGGTGGTGGCCCAACCTAGCTTGTCAATAGAAGGGCACAGCTAGGGATGAGAATGGGCATGCCCAAATCCCGATTGGGCTTCTAATTGGGCATGCCCATTCTCATCCCTAGGTTGTCGAGATCATGCGGCGATTACTGGTGTAGTGATTTCACCAAATCTTCATAGTGGATGCCTTTCATGAGCTGCAATGACTGTCTCATCGTTGCAACCTTCAACGTTGAGCCTCTCATTGTTGAAACGTGTGAAGAAGGCTCTAGTGTTTCCCCTTCTCATGCTCCAAAGTGAACATGTGAGCTGATCTTCATTTCCACATACCTCCCGCCATGAATTATCGGCGGAAGGCTTGGGACAGGCTCTTAAAAGATACAATGCTACGATTAGGCAACACGTTGTACCATTCATCCGTCGCCTTGGTCAACATTGTGTGGAAAGCTCGACACAGAAATGGTTTATCTACCCCGTGTATCTCAATCACACTCTTGTATTTCTGGACACGCTCGTATGGGCCACCCGTGCCATCATATTTGTCCAAGTGAGGCAGCTTGAACTTTGGTAAGCATGGAGCTGAGGTGATGTTCTTCAACGGGTTGTGCTCATCCTGTGAACCAAAGGATGGAGAATTGGGACAACGTATATTGTCGCGACATTTAGTTTGCCGATAAGTTGAGGTGGTTGTGCCCCCTCCTGAACCACTGGGGGAGTTCGAGGGAGGGCAGCCCCCTCGGCTCTTACATGTGCCCGTATTTGGACTTCTCAGTTGAATTGCAGCTGCGTTCCTTACTGCGGCGGGCCATTGCATGCTCCACGTCGATATGAGTATGGCGACCAGAAGCTCTTCCATTGATGGAAGGTCCCAAGCCCTTGGGCCCGACAGAGCGATCGTTGCCACCCCTCTCATCCATGACCTCCATCGATGTTGTCTACTTCGGGCCTCTGTCGAGGCAATGGAGTAGCGTTGGTCATGGGGGTGACCTGTCGCTCCGAGTTCGGCTCCCCATTCCTTTCGTTCTTTGGCGAGGACTGTTGCCCCGCGGGGCCTAATGCTGAGTTGATGAGAAGTTTCCCGTCGACCACCTGTGACAGTTGGCCTGTCAGTCGCTCTATGACGGTGGTCAAAGCCTGGATGTTGGCATTGACCGTTTGCGAGAACGCTTGGAATTGCTCCAGAGTGATCAGATGAGGCCCTGATGTCCCTTGGAAAGAAGAAGAGCCAGAATCTTCTTCGATGACTGGGGCATCAGGGTATCTGCTAGTGAAATGTCTCGTGGACCCTTGGTTGATGGGTCGAATCGACATTGTTGTTGATAGGGAAGTTAACTCAATGTTCCCACAGATGGTGCCAACTGTTGACGGGTGAATTTGTCGAACAATGAGGTGGAGCTGACGAGAACACCTCAGGTGACGTGATGCTCCGTCAATTGAGGAGTGGGACCCAAAGATGGCTAAATCCGAGTTAGGGAGAGCTAAGTCCGATCTATAGGGTGAAGCTCAACCGAACTCTGAGCTATCTGACGAGTTAACCGCTAAGCTATCTGCAACACAGACAAATCGTTAGGGTGTCAGATCTGGGTTTCGACCCAAATCCCCTCCGATGCTTAAGTCGGTAAGAGACTTAAGAAGGCTCGGGGCAGTCAATACTGACCTATTGGGAGATCACTTGCTATTGTCGCACTGAGCTATGAAGAAAGAAATATAAGTGGAGAGTGAGAGAGTGAGTTGTCAGAGTACCTAGTGCTTAGTATCTCTAGAGCATCCCCTTGTCTTCTCGTCGTCTCCCATATGTATAGATGAAGGTGTCCCTGTGGTGCCGTTGGTGAATAACGACTCTGTTGTAATGGTGGCATGATTGCCCCTAAAAATAGGCATAAGCGATGTCCACTTACCCCGCCATTAATAAGCTCATTATAAACCATCCCCCTAAGGCTCGAAAGCTCAACAGATAGAACGTGGCTTGGCTTTGACTAAGTAAATGATTCACTTTCTACGGGGACTTCTTGGGCCACATTAACAACACCTCATGGCCTTCGTGGGCTTCTTCATTCGGATCTCCTCTTCATGGGCCGACCTAATTCAGTAACAAGGCCCAACCTAGCCTGTCAACAGAAGGGCACATCTAGCACTTTGGCAGGGCCTAACATGTAGAAAGAGGCATGCCACTGGGACCCCCTTGACCCAGTTCAAAGGGACAACTCGGCTCGGCCCGGTCTCCAAACGGCCCGCACGTCAGCAGCGATGAGATTACAAGGAGATGGGCCACGACCCCTCCAAACTCATGTCAGAGTTAATGCCAACATTAAACGCCCACTCGTGGTTTGTCATACAAACATTCCTATCGGGAGGCATGCTGACAGCAGGCACCCCAGATTAATGGCACCCCAGATCTCCGCGTCTCATCGACAGTAGACAAGTTGGTGGCCGAAAAGAACTCCCCCCCAAACCCCCCCCCCCCCCCCCACACACACACACACAAACCCCCTACTTGAATCTAACGTGAGCATCGGAGTCTGATCGAAGGGCCACCTCCCCCTCTGGTGAGGCTAACGAGTTTTTGTCCATTTCAAGTGATAGCAAAGGAGTTTTCCACCTCAATCCGTCAAAAGCATCTTGTCCGGGCCCCCTGTTGCGGGATTGCTCGTCCCTGAGGCCTAATCTGGGCCCAGCGAGAATCATGTATCAACAGTTGACGCTAAAGGAAGTGCCTTGTGACAACTCTCGTCGCAATGGCTCTCAACCTAGCACCCTCCAGAACGCTCCACCACCAATGTCTTCTCCATCACTGCACTCCCCCGCTTCGACATCCTTACCTCAATCTTCTTCCGCCCGCAACGACTGTTTCATCACATTCACTCATGGTGGAAGGCAAGCCTCGCGGTGCGCCCAAAACCTGGGTTATGGAAGACTATCACCACGTCGACGGTCCAAGTGCCTCGCAACCATCCGTCACAGACAAGCTCAAACGGGAGTCCCAAATGACAAAAGTGCCTCAAACGTCTGTCACCTCCCATCAGTGCCAGGTTGGGACCCCGTCCCCGTCACTAGTGGACGAGTCGATCAATAAAGATATAAAGAAGATGCACCATTAACACTTTCCATTCCCACCAGCAACGGTTACCTACAGCTAACGTCCTTTCTCCCCCCACTTGAATCTAACTTGAGCATCGAAGTCTGATCAGAGGGACACCTCCCCCTTTTGGTGAGGCTGACGAGTTTTGGTCTGTTTCAGGCGATGAGGACCTTTCCACCTCAGCCCAACAAAAGTACCATCCTATTCGGGCGTCTTCTTGCGAGATTGCTCATTTCCATGGCCTGATTTGGATCCAGCGAGAATCCATGCATCAACAATCATCATAAGGTTTAGGGTGTCAATGGGTCGGGTTACGATGTGGTCTCCTAATGAGGCAGTTATGTACGGATTCATTCTAAATCCAAACTTATCGGATAAAAAATTCGGTTTCGGATTAAGCCAAGGTTGAACTCATTTTTTCTTATTTGGTTTAATTGAAGTTTGGATCAGTTTTGATTTTATAAAGTAATATATAGTTCTACCTTATTATGTGAAAACGAACCAAATTTTTTACTTTTAATTTCCATTAATACTGTAAAAAAAATTAAAGTTTATCAACTAGATTAAAACTACTTTTTCCCACAATAAGAAGAAGAATCTCAAAAGCATCAAACCATTTTAGGTTGGTTTTCAGGTTTTTTGAATCTAATTGAATAAGGATTTCATGTTCAAATTCAAGATCCAACCGGAAACATGCAAAAATGGTTGGATCCCACAAACTGAAGCTACATCATACTAGGAATGGTTAAACAGTCGAGTGCTTTACCAATATGCGACGCCCCAACCCTGTATTTTTCTTTTTAGTTACAAATACACACATGAAAGCCTTTTGGACATCGAACAAATTATATATATTTGACATAAAGTTGGATTCAGAAGTTATTGATTTATATAGGACGTTCCACAAAATAACGAGTTTCAGCCTTGGATTGCGATGCTTATGCGAAAGTGAATATTATTCATCTTGCATTATCTAATATCAAATGGACATTAATTTGTATAATTACGTACATATTCATAATGTATGTGTATTTTGGATGTTTATATACATATATGTTGGACATTTAACACAATATATATGTAAGAAATATGCATAAAACTAGAAAATGAGGAAATACATATTTGGCTCTAGTTTAAAAATTCATTTTTCATTATTTTTTTAAACCATAACAGTTTAATTTAATCTTCATATTCTAAAAATCCAAAACACTACATAGTAGTAAACCCAAAGCACTTTTAACTATTAATCTAATCATTGCAAAAAATTAAATCTAACTACGAAACCAACAAATTTGTGTCAAATGCATGAATAATCAAAACCGGTTGGGTTTAAAAGATGATTGATATTTTGATATTTTTTAGAATATGAAAATCAAAATAATGATTCTAATCAAAAAAGAAAAGTTGAAAAAATAGTAAAAAGTGAACTTTTAACAAAAACAAAAAATGGTTTCTTTTTTGGATTTACACATCACTCTATATATACGCATATGTATAATATGATGTGATGATAAGCTAGCATCTTTGTCGTGAGCTAACTCAATTGGTAACACCGATCGAATCAATGATCGTGATGTTCATCTTCAGCTTGATAGATACATACCTTTAAAATAGATATCTTAAATATGAAAATCTTAAAAAATCAATTCATTCTAATGTTGTTAAATTTTGCATGAAACTTGTAATCTGTTACTCTTGCAAACACTTTATAGATGGCTCTAAACAACAAAATTTTATTACATTTGATTGAAAGCTCCAAACAAAATTTTTGATACATGGAAATTATTTTATAGATATATCAAGAGGAATGGCTTTGTACATGTCTCATAACTGTTCTCACATGATGATAAACAAACCAAACAATCAACATTTACAACAACATACATCCAACTGGCATAACTTAAAATATAATTGGCTTGCCAAATTATCAAACTGCTTCGATAATGGGGTAGCTTCACCTAAACGAATAGGAAAAGATACATAAAATCAGTAAATGGAGACCAACTACATAATCTAATATGGGGAACAAATAACACAAAGACTAAAGGTTCAATAATCAAAATAACACAATAGTTAATTTTACAGCAGCTCTAGTAGAATGCAAACGGTGACAAAATTCCAAGGTGAAAAATTACAGCTGCCACCCTATGGCAGGCTGCTTCACCAACATGAAAATTGGTGATTCAATTTGCTGCGCTCTACACATCTTAAAAGTTTCCATGAAGTCCAAATAGCCGGCAACTTTAAATAAATAAAGTAGTAAATTTAAATAGAGATGGCAACATAAGCACATAATCAAACAATCATAACACCCCCACCTATAGAGATAAATGGTAACTGGATTTTATTTTTTACAATAGATAAAATGAAGAGATTTCACAAATAAAACAATTCATATAGGTATTAATGCTTTAAAATGTGAAACTCAAATACAAAGAAAACGATAAAAGGAACATACATTCGGTTATATAAAATACTATGAAAACTTGAGTAATGAAATTTTAACCAAAAAATAATCCTATTAAGCATGTTCCATGGTTAATGGGTTAAAAAAGAGCATTGCAAAAGATAAGTAATATTGCGTGAATTCAGAGCTGTTGTACGCCTGTAGAGAGCTTTTCGTTTCTTCTATGGTTCTAGAGGGGAAGCGGCCGCCATGGGCGGCGATGTTCATCCGAACGGGGAAGGAGGGTCTTCTAGTGTCGACGATGATGAGGCGAGGAAGCGGAGTACGAAGAAGATGAAATCAAGGGAGTTTGGTGAGGGATCGGCGGGGAAGCGGTCCTTTAAGGAGGCGTGCAACGGAATGGAGGAAGACTCATCGAAGTCGGAGGATGATGATATTTAGGAGCAAGTGGTTAACATTAAGGTTGAGAAAGTGTGGGAATGGGATTGTGTGTCCCTGTCAGCGGATTTTAAGGAATTGCTCAGGCGGCGGTGTGCTCGAGCGGCCATCGTGAAACTTTTGGGGAGAAATGTTTCTTCTTAGTTGTTGGAAGGGAAGGCCAGAGCGATGTGGAAACCCAAAGGCGATTTGGAATTCATCGAGCTGGGAGAGGGATTCATGATGGTCAAATTCTTGTGCGAGGAAGATTTGGGGTATGTTCTTGAGGAAGGACCGTGGTTAATCTTCGACCATTACCTCACGGTACGTCGCTGGAGTCCGAATTTCAGGCCACCGGAGACAGAGGTGGGTGCAACAGTTGTTTGGGTTAGATTCCCCCTTTTTGCCAGTGAAATACTATAATGATAGAGTTTTGAATGTATTGGGTAACTATGTGGGAAAGGTGCTGAAGTTTGATGTTCAGACGAGGATGCTCAAGAAGGCGAGATTTGCCAGAGTTTGCGTAGAAGTAGATCTGAGCAAGCCGCTGAAATCGCAGATTTTCTTTAAGGGTCGATGGTTGAAAGTACAATATGAGGGGCTGGGGTTAGTATGCTTTAAATGCGAAAGGATGGGGCATAGAGAACCTTGTATCTGCAATACAGAGATGGAGAAGACGAAGCAGAGCTCGGAGATGATGGAGTCGGAAAATTCGCCAAAGTTGTTTGAGGTAAGGGTCGAAGATGGTCAAGATTTGGGCATTTGCCTCCCCCCCCCCCCCCCCCCCCCGCGGCCCGCCGGGCCGGCCCGTGGCCCGGCGGGCCGCGGGCCGGGCTGGCCCGCGCGGCCCGCCCGCCTCCCAACAGCCATATTATGGCTGTTGGGGGGGTTTTTTGGGCTTTTTGACCAAAATACCCCCCCAACAGCCATAAACAGCTATATTGGGGGGTAGTGTGGTCAATTTCTGCCAAAATGACTAAAAACCCGTTCCAACAGCCATAAAACGGTCATATTGGAGGGTTATTTTGGTCTTTTGGGCATTAAAAAATCCTATACCAAAGCGAGACCGCCGACGTGCAGGCGGGCGAATTGAAGTGCATGATATGTTTCGATGAGTTTTCGTCAAGCAAGATGCTTTCTGCCGCCTGCGGCCACAATTTCTGTCGCTGTTGCTCGAAGGGCTACGTAACAACGTCGATCAACGACGGCCCCGGATGCCTAGCGCTGCGATGCCCCGATCCCTCCTGCATGAATAAAAAGCGCGCGCTTGGTGTAGTGATGGGGTGGATTTGATCTTGATTTCGTCATGATCGATCGTGTAATGCAAGAATAATCATATTTTAGACGAGCTTAATTAAGGCCTGCTTTTATTAATTGACTTTCGGATTTTGATAGCCATAGTCCAACGCTATTTACGGGTGTTTTCTCACCACAGCTCGTTGACCGTCGGCTGTATGGTCAACGTGGTCAAGGGGCCGACTTAAGGGTCCCTTGGGTTCGCCGAGCCCGCTTGTTCTCGGCGCTACGGAGCTGAGGGTAAGCCTCGGCTCGGTGAGTCGCGCTCGGCCTCGGCTGGATCGCGCTCGGCCTTGGCCGTATCCGCGTCGAGGGGTAGCCTCGGCGCTTTGCGAGTAGGTTGGTACTTGATCAGTCGTCCACCTGACGACTGCGACGGTGATGGCCGACCGACGCTGAGGGGTAGCCTTGGCGCCTCGTATATCTTCTTCCTGGACAGATGAAGAAACTCGTCAGGGAGGCCGGACCTAGGTTCCTGCCAAAGCCCCTCCGATGCCTAAGTCAGATCAGGGTCTGAAAGGATACTCGACGGGGGAGATCCGGCTTGTGTGGAAGCCGGAACGTCAACCCAAGCGGCGCGAGTTTTGGGGGAGGGAGCAAATGGAGTGGCGAAAGCCTAGGTCGTTGATGGAGTACCTCTGTATTGGTTACCTGAGTTTCGATCCCCCGTTCCGTCGTCCTGGCCTTCCCCTTATAGGGTCTTCCGCGATTGCCCCACGTCCTGCCTCTTCTCACGTCCCCACGATCCGCCTCCGCCTCCTCCCACTCGCGTGTTGTCGTGGGGTGGCCCATTAACGGGTCCGGTAATGGCCATCATGGGATCGCGGATTCAGAGGGGCGGTTAATCCGGCCGAATGGGGGCCAGTTGGGTATACCCGAGGGCGAGGTGGCTGGGCCTTCCGCTCCGTCCGTGGGCCCCCTTCGGGCGGGCTCGTCTTCCCTAGTGGGCTTCTCCTTTGAGGTCGGGCCGTGGGCCGTCGTAATTCGGGTCCGTTGATATTAGTCGTAACAAACGCAATGGCAGATTTTGCTCACACTGCCATTTTACATGCACTTGATTGATTAGCATCTATCCTTGCAACTGAGGCAGAAGCATCGGTCTGCAGGAGAAATATCATCGCGCCAGCACCACTTTTTTGGGGAGGGGCAATACCCTGGGCATGCTGCATCGAATTTTGTAACCAACAACAACACCAACAACAAAAATCAATCCTCATTCGAGTACAGGCTAAAATGAATATTAATCACTGAATTGAAGCCTAAAATGAGTAAGATTGTTTACATTTGTCTAAGATCACATCCTTGGATTCCTCCATGGGGGGATCGGCTGGCGATGGCGATGGCGACTGGTCGGCGGTTTTGCCGGTGAACGGCGGCTCGGCGAAGGGTCCCCGCGAAGGAAGGACAACCTCGATCGACATTGCGAACATCAGCACCCCCAGAAGTAAAACCAATGATGTGCTCTTCATGGTTGGTAATTAAGATGGCTCATGCACACTCCTGGCCTGTGCACGATTCTATTTGTTGGTAGCCAAGAAGCTTTTGGATAAGAGAGTGAATCTTTAGATATTAATTCTAATTATTGAGTTTTACCCGAATTGTTTGTTTCCACTCTCCAGTGACAAATATCAAGTTGACGCTGGGGATGAGTACTCCCCTAAAGAAAAATGGACAGTCTTTCAACACCATTGTAAGAACCATTGTGAACCAAGAACACTATAATTATTATGGCACTGAAAGCTATAGGCACCCCTATGAGTAAGGGTGCCAATAGCAATTCTCAAAGAGAATTGCTCTTTGCACCCCTACAAGTAGGTGTGCATATAAGTATTTGTGCCAAAGTTAACTAAAAATAGAAAAGAATGGAATTGTTTTGAAAATTTAGTTAACAAATATTCTAATTTTAGGAATTAAAAGTCATTGCACCCCTACTCATAGGGGTGCAGATAGCATATTTCTTCTCAAAACAAAGGCACAAGCCAAGCAACTAGTACACTGATATGGATGTGATGCTGCTGCTGCCCACTCAATTCTCGACCAACAAACACACTTCTCCAAATTATACAACTATAATTCAACAAACAGAGGCAACCTTCTAGCCAAAACTCATTGTTAATTACAAACATCGTCCTGACAAAGAAAGAGAGAAACGTGGATTGAGAATTAAAAAAAGAACACTAAAAACATTAAGAAATTAAAGAATAAAGGTCCAGTCGTCTTCAAAAATTAAAGAAGAAACCCAAATCTGTCAATGGAAATTTAAACATTGGATTCATCCTTATATGAACCCAATGCCAGCCTAAGCAAGAATGAATCAATCGCCGCCTTGAAGCTAGGCCTCGTCTATGGAATCGGTTCACCTTGAGGACTGCTCATCACCGGATTCGGTTCTATATTGACGAATATCCTCATGACAATTAACACAGGAAACCGAAACAGGAATCGACGTTCGACGATCTGGATGCCGAACAGCATAATCAATGGCCAATTGCAGAAGCTTCACCATCGCCAGTCCATTCCTCCCGAACCCATCGAACAAAGTGGGAGAGGAAAAAATCCACGGAGAGAGGCAAAAATCCACGGCGAGGCGTAGATCTCTTGGTGGCGGAAGGAAAGAGAGGCAAAGTGGGCGCAGCGACGTGTCGACGATCTAGCGGTGGCGGAGGAACAAGAGAGAAGAGGGATAGGGACTGAGAGGCTGTGATCAGTTTCCAAGGCATTTAAATCACGTGAGATGAGAAATTGGGTCGTACCTCGCAGAAACGACAGAAGAAATGATGGCTGGGCCCCACTGCAGCTGCGAAAATCAGCCCAAGCCTTCGGATTGAGCCTTTCCCATCGGACGGACGAGCTTCGATTTTGCACGGCACTGTAGCAACGCGAAATGTTCGCAGGCTCGCAGCCGATAATTTCCCATCATAATACTTTATAAACATGATCACTTTTATGTTTTCTCATCATCATTTTCAAATACATAAGCAAATAATGGAGACAGAAATATTTTTAGAACACATGAATATGCAGATCACCAAAATTTCCACGACACCAAAATTTTCATACCAACGGAATTTCCAGAAATAAACCTGAAACCAACTCCAGAAATAAACCTCAAATTCTGAAATTCAACGAAAACACCAAATTTCATTTCAGAGATTTAATATGTTGTGAGTGTTCTATATGATTCCTACGGTAAACAGGCTTTTGCACCCAAAAAAACAGAACAAACAGCTCCCTTCATCCAGCATATTCTTCCTCGTGCTCCTTAATCAAAACGGCTTCTCACCTCCAGATCCTTCTCCAACATCACCCAGCCGGCCCCAGTTACCACGGCCTAGTCATGCTTCTTCTCATTTCTTCTTCAAACAAAAAAAAACCCCGTAGACATCAATAAAAATGATAGACAAAGTGGAAAACTGGAGGATCTAAGATTTAGACATACCCTTGGGCCTTAGGACCTCGTCGATCGAAGATCCTATACTTCGACCACATCCTTATACGATGCTCTTCAAGCTTCTTCTCACTCAATGGCCGACGACGACGATACGCGGCCGATTGGCTAAGATGTCTTAAGCCCAAGAATGGAGTCGAAGTATAGGATCTTCGATCGACGAGGTCCTAAGGCCCAAGGATATGTCTAAATCGTAGATCCTCCAGTTTTTCACTTTGTCTATCATTTTTATTGATGTCTACGGGGTTTTTTTTTTGTTTGAAGGAGAAATGAGAAGAAGCATGGCCATGGCCGTGGTAACTGGGGCCAGCTGGGTGATGTTGGAGAAGGATCTGAAGGTGAGAAGCCGTTTTGATTAAGGAGCGCGAGGAAGAATATGCTGGATGAAGGGAGCTGTTTGTTCTGTTTTTTTGGGTGCAAAAGCCTGTTTACCGTAGGAATCATATAGAACACTCACAACATATTAAATCTCTGAAATGAAATTTGGTGTTTTCGTTGAATTTCAGAATTTGAGGTTTATTTCTGGAGTTGGTTTCAGATTTATTTCTGGAAATTCCGTTGTTATGAAAATTTTGGTGTCGTGGAAATTTTGGTGATCTGCATATTCATGTGTTCTAAAAATATTTCTGCCTCCATTACTTGCTTATGTATTTGAAAATGATGATGAGAAAACATAAAAGTGATCATGTTTATAAAATATTATGATGGGAAATTATCGGCTGCGAGCCTGCAAACATTTCGTGTTGCTAAAGTGCCGTGCAAAATCGAAGCTCGTCCGTCCGATGGGAAAGGCTCAATCCGAAGGCTTGGGCTGATTTTCGCAGCTGCAGTGGGGCCCAGCCATCATTTCTTCTGTCGTTTCTGCGAGGTACGACCCAATTTCTCATCTCACGTGATTTAAATGCCTTGGAGACTGATCACAGCCTCTCAGTCCCTATCCCTCTTCTCCGGATGACTGGGCAGCTGACGGAGAATTTGCTTTGGAGCACCGAGGGATGATTGGGCTTAAGACATCTTTGGAGCACCGGGGAATTTGCTTTTGAGGGTTTTTATTATGCTACAAACAAATTTTCGGGTATGTATTACTCAACATCCTTTTTAGGGCTTGGTCAATTAGTTATAATTTCTGACACTTTAGCTATGTATAGAGACACTACAGACACTACTCTCATTCTTCAACCTATGATCGAAGAAATGGGTACTAAACTAGCAAAATATTGGAATCATGTTCCTTTGCTTTATTCATTAGCTAAGGTTTTTGATCTACGATATAAAAAGGATGGAATAGCTGGATCATTAGAAACGTTTTATGAAAACATGCAATTTGAAGTTGAAGATCATATAATGCATTTTAAAACTAGCTTAAGAGATGTTTGCAACGTATGAAGCTAGATATGAAACTTCATCAAACACTTCTTCTGTTCCTGCTAGTTCTAATATTACTTGAAAACTGAGACAGATTTTGGGGAAGAAAAAACAAAAAAACCGTAGCTTCAGAAAGTTTGTCAAATGAGTTGTCCAAATATTTAGAAATTTCTTATCCTTTCACTGAGGAAGAATTGGATGATCCAAATTTTGACATTTTGGAATGGTGGAAAATGTATGAACCTACGTTTCCAATTCTTACCATTATGGCTGGTGATCTGTTATCAATCCATATTTCTACTATTACGTCCAAGTCTGCTTTTACATATTTTTAAAAAAATTTCAATTATTTTTTAATTTTTTTTAATTCTTTAAAAAAAACATCAAAACCGGGCCGGCCCCGGCCCGGCCCGCAGGCTGCGGGCCGGGTTTGGGGGGGTTTTCACCCCCCCGACCGGGCCGGCCCGGCTTGTAAATCAAGCCGGGCCGGGCCGGGCCGTAGCCCAGCCAGGCCCGACGGGCCTCAGGCCGGACCGGCCCGACGACCACCTTAAATTCCACTCCAAAACATGAAATAAGAACATATAAAATCATTTAAGACATAAACCAGAAAAAAAAATTTGAATCAAAAACCATGTAATTGCACGAAACGGCACCGTGAACGAACAATTACAATCTCAGTCCACGGTTTCCTATCATAATGCAAAACGCCACAAAGACAGCTTAATCTCAGCCCAATCGTAGCATCACCAGTCATTGCACGTAGCTACTGTTGACGTGGCATCAGGCTAATACAAACACTAATCAAATTGAAGAAGACATAAAAAAGAAATGATAAGTTCAAAGGAACCCTCAGTGACCCGTTTAAAATCATACACACAGCCAAACTCAAAAATCCCAAAAGAACCTCTCTAAATCTCCTGTAATCACAGCTCCTTAAACATCAAACCTGAATCCCTTCAGGATCGAGGAGGAGCTGCAAGGAGACAAAAACGGGGAAGAGATGTTAAGGAATCAGCTGCTGCTTAAGTGTCAAACGGCACTTCCTATCTCAGGTCTCAAACTCCTCATTGGGTTCCTAATTTCACTTTTTTTATTAAAAAATAGAGATTTTTTTGAAGCCTCAGACAGCCAGTTGTATTTACATCAATGAGATTTATTAAATAAATCTCAGACGGTAATTCCAAAATTAACATAAACATCATCGGCTTTTTAAACAAAAAATACTTTTTATTTTAACTGACCATCATCATCATCAGAAACAGATCGAGTGATTTTTCTCATCCACAACCTTTGGGTTGTGTAGGAAGGTGTCCTAAGATTTGAAAAGCTTTCATCACTTGATCAAATGGTCATATTTTTTTTCATACAGATCAAAAAAGATAAGCAACAGTAAAATTATAATATCAGAAGAAAAATCATTATTTTCGGGGGGAAATCAATTGAAAAGAAATTAATGAAATTGAGAGAAGATATTACTCAGGGGTGGCGATTAAATTAATTGGTTCGATTCCGCCAGCGAGCGTCCACAAGATCTGATTCAGAAGAGGGAGCTCTTTTATCCTCATCGTAACCTTCTCTCTTGCTTTATGAAAAAAATGATTAAAAAAATGAAAATTTCAGTGGAAAAAAGAGAATTTAAAACAAAAGTATGGAAAATTTAAATGAAATGAAAGAGGAAAGTAAGAGATCGCTCAGATCAGCGGGTGTGTCGACATGCAAATCTCTCTCTAAAAGTAGAGAGACCTACAATACGGTCTGTTGAGCTTGAATTTTCCGAGTCATCACCGCGATCTCACTCGCATGTTGGAAAAGAATAAAAAAGGATTACAGATCTGGAGGCTTAAACCCAAGAAAAGCGTAAAAAATTTGATAAATAAAGGCGAAACGATCTTAAAAGGAGGCGCAGAAGGGAGAAGATTAATAAAAATTTCAGTGGAAAAAAGAGAATTTAAAACAAAAGTATGGAAAATTTAAATGAAAGGAAAGGGGAAAGTAAGAGATCGCTCGGATCAGCGGGTGTGTCGACATGCAAATCTCTCTCTAAAAGTAGAGAGACCTACAATACGGTCTGTTGAGCTTGAATTTTCCGAGTCATCCCCGCGATCTCACTCGCATGTTGGAAAAGAATAAAAAAGGATTACAGATCTGGAAGCTTAAACCCAAGAAAAGCGTAAAAAATTTGATAAATAAAGGCGAAACGATCTTAAAAGGAGGCGCAGAAGGGAGAAGATTAGGGTTTTTGTTGGAGAGAGACGGAGGGGGAGGGTGATGATTTATAGGAGTTGCGAGCTAGGGTTTCTATGCGAAAAATCGGTAACGGCTGCGGGACTGGGGGATCTTGACGAGACTTGAATATGGGTTTCACCGGTGAGAGCTATGGCCCATGAGGCTGAACGTCAGCCCATTTAATGATTGATCTTCTTTTTATTTTCCCCCGTTTTTTAGCTTCTCTTGTCTTTACTTAAAAAACACATTCTTTATCTTCCCTGTTCAGTCATTGTTCAGATGGGGAGATTCACGTATCAAGCTATTTCTTGTTCAAACTCGCATATTCCAATAGGTTGTTAAATTACTAGATATTTCTCTGAATGATATACATACAATACAAATGGACAATACTTAGAATATAATACTCCGTCGAATTAAAAAACTCTCCATGGTGTGTTGCTTGGAGAATTATTAGGATGAGCGGTGCATGTTAGCCCGTGCGCTTGTAAAGCTTTTCGTTTTGCGATTAGGGTTTTTTTAGGGGGAGGCTGTAATGGGGGGAATTGAGCTGTCGGAGGCGGAAGGAAGTTGTAGATCAGGGGAAGAGGAAGACGCGTTGAAGAGAAGCACCAAGAAGATGAAATCGAGATCGGATGGAGGGGGTTCGTCGGGGAAGAGATCTTTCAAGGAGGTCTGTGATGGGAAGAGGGAGGAGGAGATGTCCGGACGATGAGATCCAGAGTTTGGTAGAGAACATTAAAGTAGAGATGGATGATGAGTGGGATAGGGGGTCTCTTTCTCGTGAGTTCAAGGAGATGCTCCGGCGTCGGTTCTTGAAAGCCTTGATCGTGAAGTTGCTGGGGAGGAATATCTCTATTGGGATGCTTGAAGGGAGAGCCAGGGATCTGTGGAAGCCAAAGGGGGATTTGGAGTTTATTGATTTGGGAGAGGGATTTGTGATGGTGAGGTTCACCTGCGAAGAGGATCTTGCTTTTGTAATGGAGGAAGGGCCGTGGCTTGTTTTTGGGCATTACTTGACGGTGCGGCGATGGATTCCTGATTTCTCGCCGTCGACAGCGGAGATCGGACAGACGGCAGTTTGGGTAAGGTTCCCTTCACTTCCAGTCGAGTACTACGATACTAGGGTGTTGACGGTGTTGGGGAATTGTGTGGGGAAAGCTTTAAAGTTTGATTCACATACTAGGTTGGTGAAGAATGCAAGATTTGCCCGCATTTGCGTCGGAGTTGATTTGAATAAACCTCTGAAATCCCAAATTTTCTTTGAGGGGCGGTGGTTGAAGGTGCAATATGAGGGATTGGGGATCATATGTTTCAAGTGTGGCAGAGCAGGTAAAAGGGAACCATGCATTTTCATGTCGGAGGGAGGGATGAATAAGCAGAAGCAGGACGTGGGGACGTCGGAGTCGGGACCGAAGGTGGAGGGCAACAAGTTTGAAGACGGTCCTTCGGAAGCGTTTGGACCATGGCTGATGCCAAAGGACAGAAGGGCTCGTCATTCTCAAGTTCCTTTGAAAAGGAAACAGATGGAGGCATAGGTTGTTGATAGGAGGAAGAGGTCGAGATTTTCTTCGCTTGCGGAGGAAAAGGGCGGTGACATTGCTAAGGCGAGGGGGGCGGGAGGAAGAAGGGGGTTCGAAGGATACGTAGCTGCAAATTGTTTTGGATAAGCAGCGTCAAATTGTTCCTAGCCAGTTAGTTGAAGGGAGGCCCAAATTTTTGTTTGGTTTGGCGAAAGACGAACTCAGTGGAGAAGCATATGAGGAGTGGGGCCAGCAGAGTTTTTCGAGTGGAAATCAATTGGATGGCTGAAAATCATGGGCCGAAAACTAGTGGGCCGAAGAATTTTTTAGCCCAGAATATAAGCGGCGGGCTGAATGGGAGTCAGTAGTCACTTTGGCCCTCTTCGAGTAACAGTGTGCCTCTCAATGATATATCGAGCGAGAGGGGGGAGTTTTGTTCAGAGGTGATTACCAGAAACAGTGATACGAATAGTCACCCTCCGGACATCAATGGTTATTTGTCTTTCGATCAGGAGGAGAGGATGGAAGAGGCAAATGATATGGATTTAGTCGAAGAGAAGACGATGCTGGAAGCCATCATTCTACGAATAAACCTTTCCTAGTTGGAGGGTAACTAGGAATCGTCGAAATGGTTAGTTTATGGATTGCATTTTTTGGAATCGCAGGGGGGCTGGCAAGAAGTTGTCGAAATGGTTAGTTTATGGATTGCATTTTTTGGAATCGCAGGGGGGCTGGCAAGAAGTTGTTCATCAATGAGATTCGGGAGTTGATGAGGAAGCATAGACCTGCGCTTTTGGCAATTGCGGAACCCAGGATTTCGGGGGAACACGCATTGGATGTCATCAGGAAATTGAACTTTAGCCGTCATGTGGTGGTGGACCCGGTTGGTTTTTCGGGGGGTATTTGGGTGTTGTGGGATGATCAGGTACTGGATTTCGAGTGTATATTCTCTTCTACCCAGTTTGTTCATGGGATTGTTCATCAGATTGGTTAGAGGGATTTTTTTAATGTCCGTTGTTTATGCCAGTCCTTCGAAAGCTGATCGTTGGCGTTTTTTTTTGACAATTTTGTGGAGTTTGGCAAGCAGGTGGAGCTGTCGTGGGTGGCATTGGGGGATTTCAACGATTATCTGGTTGAGGCGGTGGTGGCTCTTCCATCTCGTTTCAGAGAATGTCGAGATTTCAAGAGTTTGTTTCCAATTGCAAGTTTGTTGATATGGGATTTAAAGGCACACTATTCACTTGGTGTAATAACAGACAAGGTATGGCTAGGATTTATGAAAGGCTTGATAGAGTTTTAGCTAATGGGAAGTGGTGTGAGGTTTTTCCATGGGCATATCTCTGTCATTTGCATCGCATTTTGTTTGACCATAGCCCTATATTGCTGAGGTGTGAGGGAGTGGTTGATGTGGCTTCTAATCACAGAATTTTTCGCTTTCAAGCTATGTGGCTGAAGGAGGAGGGCTTCAGAGAGTTTGTGTCAGATAACTGGAAGATGATGAAGGGGGATTATGTGGATAAAGAAGCATTTTTTGTTCAAGAAGTGCAGATTTGGAATAGGTATTGTTTCGGGGATATCTTCAGGCGCAAACGCTAGATCAGGAGTAGAATTGAAGGGGTGCAAAGATGTCTGATGGTGCAACTCCAAGGTTTGGAAAAGGATCTAATCAGGAGATATGAATGGAGAAGCTGCTTTGGTTCCAAAAGTCCAGATGCCATTGGTTGAAGTATGGGTATAAAAACACAAAATTCTTCCACTTGACTACGCTCAACAAAAGGAGATTTTTAAGGGTGAAACTGTTGAAGGACGAATCAGGTAGTTGGTTCTCTGAACCTAAGCAGCTTCAAGGCATGTGTTTTACCTATTTCAAGAATTTATTTGCGGCTGAGGAAACTAGAATTCTACAAATTTCTCACCGTCATTTTCCGCAACTATCCTTAGTGGAAAGTAATGCTCTGGATTTGGACATTTCAGAGGAGGAAGTGAAGAAGTCTTTATTTGGTATGAAAGCTTGGAAGGCTCCAGGGATCGATGGTCTTCATGCTGGGGTTTTTTAAGGAGTTCTGGCATAGCATGAAGGATGCTTTGTGGAGGTTGGCAGGCAAGGCCTTGGAAACTGGAGCTTTTAGTGAAGAACTTGGCAAGTCTCTTGTTGTTCTTATCCCAAAGGTTGCTCATCCTGAGCAACTTTCCCAATTCAGACCCATCTGCCTCCTTCATGTGGCTTATAAAGTGATCACGAAGGTGTTAGTTAATAGATTAAGCAGTGTGCTGGGGAGATTGGTGAGCCCTTTCCAAACAAGTTTCATACCAGGAAGACAAGCTACGGACAACGTGTAATGCCCTACCAGCTACTGCACAAGTACTAGAGGGGGGGTGAATAGTACTTTAAAATAATAAGGAGTATAATTCCAAATTAAATTGCAATCAACTACCAAATCAATTTGCGGAAGCTTAAATTGAACGACGACAACGAAATTGACAATGCTAACAAACGATGTTAATGGGTTCGGATCCACCCAAGTCTCCCCGACTTGTTCCCGGTGATCCTACGTCCCAACCACCCGGATCCCCTCCGGATACTTGAGTTAGAAACCCTAACTCAAGATTTCCACTATGAATATCTTGTGAAAAACCTTCACAAGATCAAATCATACATGCAATGGCAAAGTGAATCCCACAACCCGGGATCACAAACTTCTCTCACAACCGAGAGAACCAATAAGCAATATAAAAGAGTTTATATGAAATAAACAAGCTTACCACAAAATCCTATACCTTGAGTTTTTCTTACCCAATAGGTGGAATGAAGGATTTGAGGAAGATGAAGTTACCAAACCCTAGCACCAAGGAAATGAGCAGCAAAGGGTGCCTAGGGATGATTTGGAAACTTGAATCAAGCAATAGCTTGAAGAGCTCACCAAGAACAAGCTTCTCTCTAGATCTAGAAATGAGAGAGAATGGGTTTCTTGTGAGGAAGAGAGCTTTAGATTTGAGGGAGAATAGCTATCTCTTTAGAACTCAATGAATCTCTTAATGGCAGCTCTATCTCTGATAGAAATGACCTAGGTTCGTATTTATAGGGTCCCATAAAAACAAGTTAGGTCAATCTCCAACGGAAAGAAATCTGTGAGAATTAGTCGGTCAAAGAACACTCACTGACCGACTAGTTCATCAACTAGTCGGTCAGCCAAACAACGTGGACCGACTAAGAGTAGATCTGAGAAGAAAGAGAATTTCAGACCTAGACATCTAGTCGGTCCAAGAACACTGTCTGACCGACTAGTTTCACAACTAGTCGGTCATCCAATGAACGTAGACCGACTAAGAGGCAAAACAACTTAGTCTGAAGGCAAGTTGACTTAGTCGGTCTAAGAACAAAAGTTGACCGACTAGATTGTCAACTAGTCGGTCATCAAACGTTCTTAGACCGACTAACGGTAAACAGTAGCTTAGGAGAAATTTAGAGTGAACAGTAAGTCACAACTAGTCGGTCAAAGAAGCATCACTGACCGACTAGTTCACAAACTAGTCGGTCGGTGAGTCAACGTAGACCGACTAACTGTAAACAGTAAAGTCCAAGAAATTAAGGAATCAAACTAGTCGGTCCAAGAACAGTTGCCGACCGACTAGATCACCATCTAGTCGGTCAGTACTTGTTCTTGTACCAACTAACATGCACAACAAAGTCCGAATCGAAGCGCGACGCTTCGAGGAAGATAGAATGAACTTGTGCAAGAATCCTAGAGCTACGAAATGAGCGTAATGAAGATAGAAACGTAAGATATACTCAAGGCTTAACATTCTATCAATCGAAACTAAAAGACTATAAATAAAACCTTAATAAACGGTCTTTGAGAGCTTCGATTGAATCTTCATAACTTCCAAAGCGTTGCAGGAGCTTCAACGAAGCTTTAGGCTAGAATACGAGCTTTTGGAAGTGTTGAGATGTCGCTTTGAATATTCTCGTGAAATTGGCGACGATCTCCAAAACTGCGCTCACAAATTGTTAGTTCATGAATTATTTATGTTTGCTCATCATCAAAACCAAATCCGGGGAGTCCAATATTCAACATTCTCCCCCTTTTTGGTGATGACAAACCAACATAAATAATAATCAAAGATAATAATTCAAATGTAAAATACTTACTCCCCCTGCATTGATGACACGTTAATTCCAACATGAATATAAATGAATTGCATCAAGCAGACGAGTAAGATAAATAAAGTGAATTGATTTTTGAAATATCGGATTTTGAAAAATCCTTATATGTATCTTAACTCCCCCTGAATCTAACATATCAAACTAGATTCTTGGAAATTGAGTTAAATTTTTCATTTGCGCTATTTATTATCATTATCTCTCCCCCTTTGGCATTATCCCAAAAATGGGGGGCGTACAACGACAACAATTAGGAAATGTAAAATCCAACATCGGGAGTCGTAGACAAAGACGATGGAGCTAATTGACACCAAAGGAAAAACGATTAAATCAAATCAAAGTGTGCCAATTGTCCATTATCACAAAGTGAAAATCAAAATCATCAAAAATACCAAATAATTATTCATTTCTTGAATAAAGAAACATACTCTTCAATATTCAATATTCTTGGTTAAATTTGTGCATGGAAAACAATTCTATACAATTATAGAATTTAAATCTATTTAACCAAGTTTTCATGCGTCGAGCGACGAAATCTCATTTCAAATACATTCAACGAATATTAAAATTTTGCACGACGAATAAAAGACAAAGTGAATGACGATGAACATATATATATGCAGAGACAACATGAGTATATCCAAAAAAAATATCACATCGAATATATGAGATACATCATATCAAGCGCTACATATCATCAAAAAGAAATACATCAACATCATCGATACAATATACCCATCAAAAGGAAATACACCATCATCATCATCATTCTCATCAAAATAAATACAGCAGCAGCGACGACATCCAAAACATAATAACCCTCATACCCTATCCTAACCCATAATACTCTCGCTAAGATATATCATCCAAAGCGTATATGGAGAGTCCTCGGAACAACGATCACGAGGAGGAGGCAGGATCTGCAGCGTCCGTGGGTCCAGTCGACGGAGTGGACTCAGGATCTGCAGGGAGAAGAGGCGTCTCAACAGATGGAATCGTCGGGGCAGGAGTCGAGATCACAGGAACAGGCTCTATAGCAGCAAGGGTCTCGACAGCAGAAGAGACAACAGGAATATCAGCAGGCTCAGCAACCGGGTCAACAGCAGGCTCTGAAGACTGAAGTGCTGAAGCAGAAGGCTCTGGAGCACCGGAAGAGGTGCCAACTCCAGGAGCAGAAGTGGAAACACCAGCAGCAGCAGCAGTGGCCTCATCGCCACGGGCAAAAGAAGTGACAAGCTCGTCAAGCTCCTCATCGTCCATCTCCTCGGCCTCAGACACCGAAGGAGGAAGCTCAATCCCCATCATACGAGCCATACGACATACGACCTCCTCAGTACGAGCCAAACGGGAGTCGTGCTGACGAAGTAGACGTACGACATCGTCCAAAGTAGCAGGGGAAGAGGAGGCTGCAGCGGCTGACGGAGTAGACTGAGAAGCAGATGCGGTAGACCTCTGCACGTGACGAAGTGCCGCTAAAGATTTCTTCACGGCCGTCGCGTTCAGAGGCGTACCCAAAGGACGCTCATCGTCAGGTGGGAGAGGAACGCGAAAATGACGGAATACGAGTGTCAATAAGCAGGGGTATGGAATGTGCGCAGACTTATTGGTCTTGCGTATACACTCGAAAGAATCCATCTTATCGAGTATCACGCGAGCCCAATTTATCTCGCACCCCAAGAAAAGAGCGTATATGAGCTTCAAAAACGGCTGAGAGGGAAGTGAAGAGGATCCATATTTCGGAAGAAGACATGATTTCAAAATCAGGTTAAGAACCCACGCATTCGGCTTAAAGGATTTCGAAGGAACACCAATGAATGCGGAGGGGATAACCTGGAAAATATCTGCAAGAATAGACTGATCCAAGGAAGAAATGTCGTCTACAGAAATGTCCGAGGGGAGGAGACCACACGATGCACAACCAAGGATCTCCCCCAAGATTTCTGCCGTGAGAACTATAGGAGTTCCCAAGACAGTCGTCTCAATGGAGTGGCTGGCGTCGTACTGGCCTCGAATACGGTTGGCATAGAACAATTTCACGAGGCGAGGGTACGGTTTGGGATTGGCCTTGGGGTCGTATCGGAGATAATCTAGAAGGCCACTATAAGACAGAAGATCAGCAAGGCCGAGGAAATCAGAGAACTGAACGTAATGCTCTAACAACAGTGGACAGTGTTCTATACGGTTGTACGCGGCGAGACACTGAGGGTCATCGCGGCACAACGATATGTCTACACCGCCAACTGGCATAGGAGCTTTACCCTTGGCCTTACGGGTCTTCGGAGGTGGGGTAGGTTCCCTAGTAGGCTCATCCTCAGGGATAAAATCAGTATCGGAATCGGAATCGGGAGGAGTAGCCGGAGTATGAAGAATAGGCTTTTT
Organism: Scilla litardierei; assembly: GCA_030789695.1. Taxonomy (NCBI): domain Eukaryota; kingdom Viridiplantae; phylum Streptophyta; class Magnoliopsida; order Asparagales; family Asparagaceae; genus Scilla; species Scilla litardierei. The sequence goes on along the minus strand of CM061140.1, from coordinate 164,109,209 downwards.
GGTCTTGGATTTGCGGGGCTTGACGGTGGCAGTCCTAGGCTTCTTAAGAGGAGGCGACGAAGGAGAGGCTTGGGTAGACTTGGCACGACGCTTAGGCTTCGGGGGATTCCTAGGGTCGGAAGGCCCTACGGTCATAGGAGAGGCCCCGGAAGAGGTGATCGGAATACGAGTCTTAGCCATAGTTCTAAGAGCACAAGCAATCGAAGATTAGGTCACTAACAACCTAGAGATCACAAGCAAACAACCCTAGAGATCAAGAAAATTCGAAAATCACAAGCCCTAGGTTAGAAATTGAAACCCTAGGACCTAGAGCTTGAAATCAACGAGAGACAACCCTAGAATAGGAAATCGACCTAGGAGAGGGAGGGAGATACCTAGGAGGTGGAGTCGACGGCGGCGGACGGCGGCGATCGACGGAGAAACGGCCGGAAGACGAAGGGTTTCGAGTTGAGGGTTTTGGGTTTTCGGGCTGGAGCAAGTGAGAAGACCGACTAAATGAGAATTTAGTCGGACGAGATCGAGTATAAGTCGGTCGGGATGCGAAAAGACACAGCTGCCCTAACACACTTAGTCGGTCACAGTTCAAGTACTGACCGACTAGATTACGATCTAGTCGGTCGGTCAATGAGCTTGAACCGACTAAGTCGAAACAGTAGCTCAGATGAATTTCTAGGGCAAGAATTAGTCGGTCGCAGTATATTCACTGACCGACTAGTTTTCAATCTAGTCGGTCGGAAAGTATACTATGACCGACTAACGATAGAAAAAGATAGGAGATGGATATTTGCATGATCTAGTCGGTCTGAGTTCATTTGCTGACCGACTAGATGAGCATCTAGTCGGTTGACAAGTGAACTGAAACCGACTAGAAGAGTCCAAAAGTAGAAATTTGATTTCTCTTCACAAACCACTTGGATGATACATCCAAACTCACTCATTAGTCATCTAAATTACCCCATAAAACGTCGAAATCTTAAATACGACATTGAAATACGAATTCGAGCAATAAATTCAAATAATTCACATAAAATTCCCAAAAATTCAATTAATCTAGCATGAATGAAATATCGTGAAATATATTAGCATGCAAGATGATTGAATTAAAATATGAATCCTATATCTCGGATTCACCCATAATCCCCAATTCTCGACGCAACCGCACAAAGGAGTCCTCCTTTAGGGGTTTCGTGAAAATATCGGCGATTTGCTTTTGGGTTTCAACGTACACTAAAATGATGTCCTTTTTAGCAACATGATCATCTAAGAAATGGTGTCAGACATCTATGTGTTTCGATCGGGAATGGTGCACCGGATTCTTTGAAAGACAGATAGCACTTTGGTTATCCACCATGATAGGGCTAGTATCACAATGAATACCAAAATCCTTCAATGTGTGTCTCATCCAAAGAACCTGGGCACAAGCGGCACCGGCGGCAATATATTCCGCCTCGGTGGTTGAAAGTGAAACCGAATTTTGCTTCTTGGAAAACCAAGAGACAAGAGAATTTCCTAGAAAATGGCAAGTGCCACTAGTACTTTTCCTGTCGGATTTGCATCCCGCATAATCAGCGTCACTGTATGAGACTAACTCATACGTGCTAGATCTCGGATAAAGTAATCCAAAATCTAAAGTGTAACTTAGATAGCGAAAAATACGTTTTACCGCTACTAAGTGAGAATCCTTAGGTTGAGACTGATAACGAGCACATATACATACGGCAAACATAATATCGGGCCTACTTGCGGTAAGATAAAGCAAACTACCTATCATACCTCGATATAGACGAATGTCTACATCCTTACCGCCCGTATCCTTGTCAAGATGCGTAGTCGTGCTCATCGGAGTCTTTTTCCCGGAGGCATTCTCCATTCCAAATCGCTTTAGCAACTCCACCGTGTACTTCGTTTGGTGGATGAAGATTGCATCGTTCATTTGGCGAATTTGGAGACCTAAGAAATATTTGAGTTCGCCCATGTGGCTCATCTCAAATTGTTCCTTCATAACATTAGAAAACTCTTCGCAAAGAGTGAAGTTAGTAGCACCGAAAATGATATCATCAACATAAATTTGAACTAATAAAATATCATTGTTCGCATGCTTAATAAAAAGTGTTGAATCGGCTTCGCCCATTTTAAAATTCAAATCCAAAAGAAAATTCTTTAGGCGATCATACCAAGCTCGAGGAGCTTGTCTCAAACCATAAAGAGCTTTCTTTAGTTTAAAAACGTGATTTGGAAATTTGTCATTTATGAAGCCCGGAGGTTGAGAAACGTAAACTTCCTCAACGACATCTCCGTTTAAAAATGCACTTTTAACATCCATTTGAAATAATTTAAAATTCTTATGGCATGCAAAAGACAAAAGTAATCTAATTGATTCTAATCTAGCTACCGGAGCGAAAGATTCTTCGAAATCGATACCTTCCTCTTGACGATAGCCTTGAGCTACTAACCGAGCTTTGTTCCGGACGACGACTTGGTTTTCGTCGGTCTTGTTCTTGAAGATCCACTTTGTCCCTATGACGGTGTGGTTCTTCGATGGCAATGGAACAAGCTCCCAAACTTCATTCCTCTCGAATTGAATGAGCTCCTCCTCCATGGCTAAGATCCAAGCGCTATCTTCACATGCTTCATTAATATTCTTTGGCTCTATCGATGAGGCAAAGGCACAATTTGCGAAGTGGTGAACTTGCGATCTCGTCTTGACACTATCATAGATATTGCCAATGACTTGCTCATGGGGATGGTCACGAACCGAATGAAGCCGTTTGGGAATACCTTGATCACTTGGAACATTCTCAACAACTTCATTAGTTGGGTTAGTCTCAATAGAATCAATAGAATCATTAGACTTAGAATTTTCAAACGAATCACATAAAACATCCATAGAATCATTATCATTTGAAATTCTAGTTGGAACAAATCCTTCATTAAATGAGACATGAAGCGACTCCTCGATCGTTGAGGTTCGTTTGTTGAATATCCGGTAGGCTTTGCTACGCGTAGAGTATCCAACAAAGATCCCCTCATCGGATCTTGGATCGAATTTGTCCAAACTACCATATGTGTTCTTAATAAAACATTTCGAACCGAAAACACGAAAATGTTTAACTTGAGGCAACCTACCAAACAACAATTCATAACAAGTTTGTTTAGTGCCGGGCCTCAAAAGTATTCTATTAAACACATAGCAAGCGGTGTGTACCGCTTCCGCCCAAAATTAATGGCCAAGTTGGCTATCATCAAGCATAGTGCGAGCACACTCCACTAGCGTCATATTCTTTCTCTCAACTACACCATTTTGAGGCGGTGCACGAGGGAAAGAGAAGGTGTGAGTAATACCAACTTCATCACAAAATGTCTCAAAAGACTCATTCTCAAATTCACCTCCATGATCACTACGAATAGTGACAATGGTGGTTCCTAAGAGATTTTGTACTTTCTTAACAAAAATTGTGAAGTTTTCAAAAGCTTCATTTTTATTGCACAATGAAAATACCCAAGTAAATCTTGAATAGTCATCTACGATGACAAGTCCATACCTTGCATTTCCTAAGGAAGCTACTCTAGTTGGCCCAAATAAATCTAGATGTAATAGCTCTAGTGGCCTTTTAGTAGAGATGCTTTTCTTAGGTTTAAATGAAGATTTAGGAAGCTTGCCGCGTTGACAACAATCACAAAAACTTTTCTTTTCAAAAACTAGCTTCGGAAAACCTTTAATAGAATTCAATTTTGAAAGCTTATATAGTGTTCCAAAGTTCACATGTCCAAAGCGTCGATGCCATAAGTGTTGTTCACTTGTGTTGGCAACGAGACATTGTTCATATGACTTAGGAAGATCCAAAATATAAATGTCTTTACGACGAGTTCCGGAAAATAATAATTTTTCATTATCCTTTCTTAAAATATGACACAATCCTTTCGCAAAGCTAACTTTGTAACCTTTGTCACAAAGTTGGCTTATTGAAATAAGATTATGGTTTAAACCACTAACAAGATAAACATCACTAATTAATGGTTTAGAGGGGTTACCGACTTTACCAACACCTATGATGGTTCCGCTCTCGTTGCCTCCAAATACGACGCGGTTTCCATTCGCAATGGGAACCACTCCGGAGAGCAATCGAGCGTCACCCGTCATGTGTTTTGAACACCCGCTATCGAGTATCCAATTCCCTTTGGAGCTAAATTTAAATTTGTTGCTCCTTTCCTTTTTCTTTTCCTTGAGTACCTAAAGATAGAAACTTTCATATCATGGTACCCAAGGTCATTGGGTCCAAGGGATTAGACCTTTGGAAGCCAAGTCCAAGTGGACTTAGACTTCCCCACATAATTCTTACTATGTACAACATCCGAAAAATAAGCATTCATGTACATTTGTTTTTCGTCCATGCTTGTGTCCGTTGGGCTCCAAATAGTAAATATTTTGGGAGCCATCATCCTATTGGGTGCATGCATGCGACGTTGATTTCTACGTGATGCATGTTGTGGATAGGCATATGGGACATGATGGAATGGTGCACGACGAGAATTATTCATATGATGCGGTGGGTGAACATATGCATGTGTGGGAACACGTGCGTGAGGGTGTCTCACATGGTGTGCACGTGCCCGAGAATGTGTTGCATAAAAATCATCATATGTGTGAGATGGTGAAGTAGGACGTGTGTTCCTACGTGGCATGTTATTGGTGTACATGTAGGCATGCCCCTTCTTTGGAGGTCCACCCAAGGTGGGTTTCTTTCCAAAAGAGGGCGTGGACGAGGTGGAAGCACCATTGGTAGATGAACTACCAATAGAGTGTTTGCTACCACTCGTAGAGTCACCGGAAGTTGGCCTAACAAAAGTAGTGGCCGCTTTGGATGGACATCCCGTCGTATACCCCAAACCAATGTGGTGATTGGCCGGAAGTAAGTCACTTAGGATTTTATCCAAATGGTCCTTACCTTTGTTGAATTTGTTAATTCGGCCCAATGTGTTCTCATATTTCTCTTTGAGAGAACGCAAAGAAGTATCCAAAGTGGATATTTGCGAAGTGAGCACATAAACACGAGATTTAAGATTCTCGTTCTCAATACTCAAAGTCGAGTTTTGAGAAGTTAAATCCGCTATCTCATGTTCTTCCGCATCCTCGATGCTAACATGTTCAAGTTTAGATTTGAGATTAACAATCTCATTTCTTAACTCTTCAACAACGGTGTCGTTGTTGGTGATGATAGTCTTAGGCGATGTTTGAATGCTAGCTAGGTCATCTTTTACCTTAGTATATCTATTTACTAACTTAGTGTATTTTGACCAAAGTTGAGAGTTAGCATTTCTAAGATCATCCATCGTTACCTCATCGCTTTCGTCATTACTATCATCGGAAGAGGAGGATCCTTGATCGTTCTCCTCTCTTGCCATGAAGCACATATGTGCTTGCTCCACTTTCTCATCATCCGACTCTCCGCTTGAGGAATCCTCGGAGTCGGTGAATGTTGCTCCGACAAGTCCTTTCTTGTACCCCTTTTTGTATTTCTTGGACTTATCGAATTTTGGCGCCTTCCACTTCTCCTTGTGCTTATTGAGGGGACACTCCGCTTTCATGTGTCCCGGCTTATTACACTTGAAACACAAAGGAGAGGAAGAGGCGTTAGTAGAACCAAATTTAGCTTTGTTCTTGAAGTTACCTTTTCGGAAGAAACGGTTGAACTTCTTGGCCATGAGTGCCATGGACTCCAAGTCCAACTCGTTTTCCGAGTCTTCATCATCGGAAGATGTGGATGAAGCCGCCTTGAATGCAATCGCCTTTTTCTTAGGCGCATCTAGGTTCAAATATGACTTCATCTTTTCTTGTAGCTTCACCTTGCTATCTTTGCGTACCTCGTATGACATCAAAGTACCCATTAGTTGAACTACGGTATATTTGTTCATGTCATTACCTTCCTCGATGGCGAAGGTACGTTTTTCCCAAGAAGAGGGAAGTCCTTCAATAAGCTTTAAGCACTTCTCCTTTTGAGTGTAGATCTTGCCGAGGGCCTCTAACTCGTTTATTATGTCAACGAAGCGAGCGTAATATTCTTTCATCTTCTCGCCCTGTTGCATATGAAACATTTCGTAATCTTTGGTTACGACTACGAGTTTAGAGTCTCTTACCCGACTCGTCCCTTCATGTAGTATGAGGAGAGAGTTCCAAATTTGATATGCACTCTTACATGTGCATATCTTATTGAAGTCCTCGGGCTCCAATGCGCATTGCAAGGCGTTCATTGCCTTGGCATTGCTTACCTCCGCGGCGACCTCCGCGGTAGTCCATTTCTCAAAATCTTCTTCTTCGGGCTCGATGTACTCCTTCATTGTAGTCCTCCATAAAGATGCACTCCGGAGGAAAGTCTCCATCCGGCACTTCCAGTACACGTAGTTGGTACCGTTGAAGAATGGAGGCCTCGTAGAGGAATGTCCTTCCATCACCGATGACGCTCCTTCACGGTTCCTGAAGGTGTCATAGTTGGAGGGTGGAGGCACGGTCTTGTTGTCGTTGGCAGACATAGCTGTGTATCTGGCTCTGATACCAAATGTAATGCCCTACCAGCTACTGCACAAGTACTAGAGGGGGGGTGAATAGTACTTTAAAATAATAAGGAGTATAATTCCAAATTAAATTGCAATCAACTACCAAATCAATTTGCGGAAGCTTAAATTGAACGACGACAACGAAATTGACAATGCTAACAAACGATGTTAATGGGTTCGGATTCACCCAAGTCTCCCCGACTTGTTCCCGGTGATCCTACGTCCCAACCACCCGGATCCCCTCCGGATACTTGAGTTAGAAACCCTAACTCAAGATTTCCACTATGAATATCTTGTGAAAAACCTTCACAAGATCAAATCATACATGCAATGGCAAAGTGAATCCCACAACCCGGGATCACAAACTTCTCTCACAACCGAGAGAACCAATAAGCAATATAAAAGAGTTTATATGAAATAAACAAGCTTACCACAAAATCCTATACCTTGAGTTTTTCTTACCCAATAGGTGGAATGAAGGATTTGAGGAAGATGAAGTTACCAAACCCTAGCACCAAGGAAATGAGCAGCAAAGGGTGCCTAGGGATGATTTGGAAACTTGAATCAAGCAATAGCTTGAAGAGCTCACCAAGAACAAGCTTCTCTCTAGATCTAGAAATGAGAGAGAATGGGTTTCTTGTGAGGAAGAGAGCTTTAGATTTGAGGGAGAATAGCTATCTCTTTAGAACTCAATGAATCTCTTAATGGCAGCTCTATCTCTGATAGAAATGACCTAGGTTCGTATTTATAGGGTCCCATAAAAACAAGTTAGGTCAATCTCCAACGGAAAGAAATCTGTGAGAATTAGTCGGTCAAAGAACACTCACTGACCGACTAGTTCATCAACTAGTCGGTCAGCCAAACAACGTGGACCGACTAAGAGTAGATCTGAGAAGAAAGAGAATTTCAGACCTAGACATCTAGTCGGTCCAAGAACACTGTCTGACCGACTAGTTTCACAACTAGTCGGTCATCCAATGAACGTAGACCGACTAAGAGGCAAAACAACTTAGTCTGAAGGCAAGTTGACTTAGTCGGTCTAAGAACAAAAGTTGACCGACTAGATTGTCAACTAGTCGGTCATCAAACGTTCTTAGACCGACTAACGGTAAACAGTAGCTTAGGAGAAATTTAGAGTGAACAGTAAGTCACAACTAGTCGGTCAAAGAAGCATCACTGACCGACTAGTTCACAAACTAGTCGGTCGGTGAGTCAACGTAGACCGACTAACTGTAAACAGTAAAGTCCAAGAAATTAAGGAATCAAACTAGTCGGTCCAAGAACAGTTGCCGACCGACTAGATCACCATCTAGTCGGTCAGTACTTGTTCTTGTACCAACTAACATGCACAACAAAGTCCGAATCGAAGCGCGACGCTTCGAGGAAGATAGAATGAACTTGTGCAAGAATCCTAGAGCTACGAAATGAGCGTAATGAAGATAGAAACGTAAGATATACTCAAGGCTTAACATTCTATCAATCGAAACTAAAAGACTATAAATAAAACCTTAATAAACGGTCTTTGAGAGCTTCGATTGAATCTTCATAACTTCCAAAGCGTTGCAGGAGCTTCAACGAAGCTTTAGGCTAGAATACGAGCTTTTGGAAGTGTTGAGATGTCGCTTTGAATATTCTCGTGAAATTGGCGACGATCTCCAAAACTGCGCTCACAAATTGTTAGTTCATGAATTATTTATGTTTGTTCATCATCAAAACCAAATCCGGGGAGTCCAATATTCAACACAACGTTATTTTGGCTCAGGAGGCTATACATTCCATCAGGAAATCGAAGAGAACGGAGGGGTTATTGGCGGTGAGGATTGATCTTGAGAAAGCGTATGACAGAGTTGATTGGCAATTTCTAAAGGAAACTTTGATTCTATTTGGATTTTCAAAGAAACGGGTGAAGTTGATAATGTTTTGCGTGACATCAGCTAGGATGACAGTTGTATGGAATGGGAGTCATACAGAGTGGTTTTAGCCTCAGAGGGGATTGAGGCAAGGGGATCCTCTAAGGCCATGCTTATTTGTTCTATGTATGGAGAGATTGGGGCTTCTGATCCAAGAAGCTGTGGAGAAGAGTAGGTGGAAACCGATAATTTTTCGGAAGGGGAACACAGGTTTGTCTCATCTATTGTTCGCTGATGATTTATTTTTGTTTGGAAGGGCTTCTTGTGAGCAAGCGGTGGTCATAAAGGAAATATTAAGCAAATTTTGCAACGCGTCTGGGGCGAAGGTGAATTTGGAGAAGTCAAGATGTTTTATTTCACCCGGAATTCTGAGAGGACATGGAATTAAAATCAGCAATGTGCTTGGCATCGGGATGACGAAGGACTTGGGAAATTATCTAGGGGTTCCTTTGGTTCATGGGAGAGTGGGGAGGAAGATGTTTGGTGGAATCATTGAGAAAATCACGGCCAAACTGACTGGTTGGAAATCCAAATTGTTGAGTATGGCGGGCAGAGCTACCTTGATACAATCGGTGACAGCCGCTGTTCCAACTTACACCATGCTAACTTCCAAGCTTCCGGAACAAACCTTAAGGGAGATGGACAAGGTAAATAGAAGATTTTTGTGAGGAGGAGAGGTGGGAGTGAAGAAAATGCATTTGGTTAAATGGGCGAATGTTTGCAAACCCAAATGTCTAGGAGGATTGGGTCTGAGATCAATGTTGTTGCATAACATGGTGATGCTGCAGAAGTTAGCAAGGAGATTTATACAGGACCCTTTGAGTTTATGGGTCAGTGCTATTAAAGCAAAATACAAGTTGGATGGGGATGTCTTGCAGTTGGCTGAAAGTATGGTGAGATTTAAAATCGGTTGGTCTTTCTCGTTTAGATCTTTGATGGTTGGGATGAAAGAATTAAACAAGGGGATGACTAGAACTGTAGGAAAGGGTTCGTCAATATCATTATGGTGGGATAAATGTCTTGATAAACCTCTGGCTAGTTACCTCATGACGGAGGTTGATGGGGAAGTTAGAGATGCCAAAGTGAGTGAGTTTATTTTGGCAAAAGGTAAATGGGACATTGACAAGCTGCTGAGATTCCTACCGGATGATGTGGCCTCAAGGTGGCTGGATATCCGTTAGCGGAAGTGAGTAGTCAGGCGGGTGGTTATAGATGGAGTTTCTCTCAAAATGGTTGCTTCTCGACGGGCGCAGCTTACCGCAGGATGGTGGAAGAGGACGGGGAGGTGGAAGACTTGGCATGGATATGGAGACTTCCTGTAACCAAGCACTCTCTCTCACCAGGCGGGGGCTGCTGCCGGAGGCGTTCGGTGCTACGGGGTGCGATGCTGACGGTGGGGCCGTGGGCTCGGTCTCTGACAGCGGCGATCTTGGTGGCGAGGAACGGCGGAGGCGGCAACTGGATCGGGGCGGCGGTTGAGGGCAGGAGAGAGATCTGGCTTTGAAACAATATAGTAATTAGCAGGGCAGGCTTTATTTAACAACCAATCGAAGTTGGGCAGTGGCGATCCGCAGCGGCGAAGCGCGACGGCTGCGATGGGGAGGTGGTAGGCAGGGTAAGTTTACCGGCCAAGCACTCTCTCTCACTGGGGCAATCTCCTCGATCAAGTCTTCGTCTGCCGGTGCCATAAATGGAACCGAAGGTAAGTCACAACAATTCTAGCGATAGAAAAAGAGGAGTGCACAAATATGGAGCAGTCTATAGTAAACAAGTGCGGAAAGTAAAGCAGGGACAGACAAGCATGCAAGTGCGATAAGTAAAGTACATCTGTCAAGCATGCAAGGGTGACAAGTAAAGTAAAGGTGACCGAGCAATAACAATAGCAATAACCATGACGATATTGACAATAGCAATAAGGAGAGTAATTGTGCCTAGCCTAATTCGTGACTTATAACGGGTAGTACAGTGAGCAACCAAGAGTCCACCTGATATCCCGGGTTACGATACTGTTCAACAAATCGATACTATTCAATACTGTTCAATACGAAGATCGGACTGGTCGCTCCCGCACTTCCGCAATTATAAGTTACCCCAAAACCCAGTGTCTGTGCAGGTTACCGTTCTTTGCAATTTTACGAGTCATTTACCATTCTCACATTTCCAGTTACAATCTTTCTGTCAAGCAATGTCAATAATCTGTTCAGGTCAATAACTGTTCCGAGACTAGTTGTCAAGTCCTATGTTCATACGAGTACACTATCTATATTTCTAAGGGTAGAATTTACTGTGACTTACAATCTTCGAGGTGGTGGTAGTGATCCGGGACTGGATCTAGTGTCGATGCACGAGATTTGCTACCTGTAAACACAAGAGATAACTAGTTAGAGAATACCCGATTTTCTTATTTATTTAAGTTGAGTGTCTGATTTTAAAACTGGTTAAAACGGCGATAAAAAGGGTCCTAAATTTTTATATAGACTATATATGATAAAAATAGTTTTACTGCAAGAGGGAATATTTTTCTGAAGTCTATAGTAATTTTTTATAATTTTTAGAAACTCAAAACTAGTTTAAAAACCCAATTTATTTAAGTGGCGTGTTTCTTCCGTAAATTTTTCCGGGAGCAATACTCGTCGGAATTACTCAAATGAATAGTCAAAATGACCGTCTCGAAGTTTACTTTCACATATAATTTTCTCACGTATTATTGTGAGTGAAAACAGCGAGTTATGATTTTTAGAAAGATTTATACGTATTTAAATTTTAGGTTCAAAAAACGATTCTGGGAAAAGTAGGCGTCTGCTCGCAGTGCGACTAGCGCCATTGGGTCCGGAATCAGGCGGGGGCTGCTGCCGGAGGCGTTCGGTGCTACGGGGTGCGATGCTGAGCTGGGACTGCTTCGACGTGGGCTCGGGCGGTCTTGACAGCGGCGGGGGCTGATCTTGGTGGCGAGGAACGGCGGAGGCGGCAACTGGATCGGGGCGGCGGTTGAGGGCAGGAGAGAGATCTGGCTTTGAAACAATATAGTAATTAGCAGGGCCACTTCCGCTGCCTAGCAGAAGACTTTATTTCTTATGGCTTGTGTACAAAGACAGAGTGGTGACAGCTGCTTTCAGAGCTAGAAGGGGCTTGGATGGAACTGCCGTATGTAGGATGTGCGGAGTGACGGAGGAGGATACAATACACGCATTAAGAGATTGTGGCGGAGCGAAAAAGGTATGGGCTTCTTTGATTCCGATTTCTGAACACACCCTTTTCTTTTCTCTTCCTTTAAGGGGGTGGATGGATGAGTTTTTGAAAAAAAAGAAAAAGAAATGGCGACACCATGCGAAATATTGTTTTTGTGTTGGCTTTGTGGAATATCTGGAAGCAGAGGTGATGTATGGTTTTTAATCCGGATAGTGTGGCTGGGAGGAGCAAAGTGTCATGTGAACTTGTAAGGACAATGGCAAATGAATGCTACAGTGAATTGGTTCAGAAACATTCTGAGAAGAAAGAGTCGGTTATGGTGTCATGGAAGAAACCAGAAATGGGTTAGGTGAAACTGAACGTGGATGGAGCTGTGAAAGGAAACACGGGAGCTGCAGGAGGAGGCGGCTTAATTAGAAATCATAATGGCGAATGACAGTCTGGGTTCTCCACTTTCTTTGGGGTTTGCTCAGTGCTGTTGGTGGAGCTTTCTGTGATCAAAATCGACCTCATGTTGGCATGGAAGAATTGGTATAGAAGGGTAATATGCGAGACGGATTCGTTGTGCTCGGTGTCTTTGTTGAACAGCAAGGAGTGGAGGAGCCACCCGTATGTGGTGGTGGTGGCCGATATCAAGCTGATGTTGGAATGGAGTTGGGAGATCAGAAGTCAACACATTTTACGGGAAGGAAATTCGTGTGCAGATATGCTAGCTAACTTGGGTTCTTCTCAATAATTTGAGAGAGTGGTGCACACGATGAGCCCTGGGTGCTTAGAGTCACTCCTGGCCGCTGATGCGGCAGGAATATGGTATGCTAGAAGAGAGAAGCCCCCGTAGGGCTGATTCTGTACTAGTTTGTTAGGTTTATTAATACCAAAAAAAATACTCCGTCGAACTATATTCTTAACTGGAAAAAATAAAGCATCTAGATTTGTTTTTAAATTTGACTCGGGCTATTTTGCTTTGTACTAAATTTTTATTAACAAGTATGATTGTCAATTTTTTCAACTTAACGAATTTTGTCTTTTATTTGATTAATATTAACTTTAGTTCCAACGTCATTGATTATCATTCCTTTTTGTTGACTATTTGCCGCATTTTAGATTCCATGATATCTATTGATTAACGAATAGTAACTGTATGCTTACTTATCTGAACATTTGTGCTAAATTTTTGGAGTATTTTGAAAATGGGCAAGGCTGTCACCTACTTGTTTTGAGATCGCTCCGAGTCGTCTATAGGCCTCCTCAACGATTCGAGCATTGGGCGAACGCAGGGCCCGGTCAGTCGAAGGAAGATTGATGACCATTATAAAGTTGTATCCAACTTGGCTTTGTTGAATATAGGATAAGGAACTCGTCGTATAGCCGAGCATCCCACGAGGGTATTGATAGGTCGTCCACGATCGTGTAGCTCGGTCGGCACGCGAAGAGTTGGCCCCCATTTGTATAGCCGAGCAGCTCTCGAGGGTATCGATAGGTCGTCCTCGATCGTGTAGCTCGATCGGCTCGTGAGGAGTTGGCCCACGTTCGCATAGCAGAGCAGCCCGCGAGGGTATCGATAGGTCATCCTCGATCGTATAGCTCGGTCGGCCCGCGAAGGGTTGGCTTCCCGTTCGTATAGCCGAGCAGCCCACGAGGGTATTGGTTGGGGGTTAGGCTAACTCGTGCATTCTTGATAAGGCTTAGAGTAGAACAGACTCATCTTTATGCTTAGAATGCATTTCGACAAAAGAACAACGAAAATAAAAAATCGAAGTACCAAAGAGCATGGCTCAATTGATTCATTTGTACTTTATTGATAGTACTTTCGCAAGTGCTCAGCATTCCAAGGATAAACGAGCTCTCTATCGTCCATGATGGAGAGTCGATATGTTGCAAGGCCAAAGACATCGATCATTCTCATTTAGCGGCGAGTTTTCATTGACGAGCAATCAATGGAGAGAATTATGCCTTCTGTAAGACCATGTCGCCTACTCGAAAGCTTCGGCCATTGACCTTGGAGTTGTATTATCGGGTCACACGATGTTTCTGATTGACCAAGGTTGAGAGGGATCGATCTTTCCAAGGTTGAGAGAATTTGATCTCTCACTTCGTCGACCAACTGTAGGTTGAGTTCAATGCCTTCCGAATTCACATCCTCATCGAAATGCTTGACACGGAGGAACTCCTCCCCCACCTCCACGGGGACAACCACATCGGATCCGAAAGCGGCCATGAAAGGAGTTTCCCCTGCGGAGTCTTTGTAGGTGGTCCTATACGACCAGAGTCTCCCGGGGAGCTCTTCTGGCCACATGCCTTTGGCGTCTCCGACCTTCTTTCGTAAAGACTCCAGAATACACTTATTAGCTGCTTCTGCTAACCCATTGGCTTGAGGGTGGACTACAAAAGCAAAGTGTAGTCTGATCTTCCATTCATAACAGAACCCTTTAAAGCCAGTGATGTCGAACTGTGTTCCATTGTCTGTGACGATGGATCAAGAGACACCGAATCGACAGATGATTGACTTCCAAATGAAACTTTGATGCGTTGCCAAGTAATGCGGGCCAGAGGATCAGCCTCGATCCACTCGGTAAAATAGTCTATGGCCACAATCAAGAACGTTCACTGCCAGCTTGCTGGCGTAAAAGAAACAAGAATGTCCAACCCCATTTGGCAAATGGAACAGGGCTAACAATTGGGACTATGTCGGCTGGAGGGGCTGAGCAGTATTTTGCAAATTTTTGGACTGCTTTCGCACATACTCGACCGCCTCCTTGACCATAGTATGCCACTAATACCCCTGTTTCAAAGCTTTTAGGGCCAGCGTCTTCCCTCTATAATGATTTTCACATAGGCCTTCGTGGATCTCTCGGATCACATAATCAGCTTCATATGGATTTAAGCATTTGAGGTAAGGGAGGGCATCATACCGGGAACAGCATCTTCGGTAGAACAAGATTTCGTGTAGAACATATCGGAGTGCTCTCCTTTCCAACTTACGCAATTCGGTTTGGTCAGTCGGTATCTCCCCCATGCTGGGGTACATAATTATGGGATCCATCCACGTTGGCTCTTGATCGATGCTCAATAGCTCTTCCTCGTGCACGCTAGAGTATAGGAGGTTCTCCAGAAATACCGCTCGTCCCAACTCTGCTGATGATGAAGAGGCTAGTTTTGACAGAGCGTCCGCTCGGAGATTTCTCGATCGTGGCATATGTTGGATTTCTGCAAGCCCAAATTTGGATAGCGCAGCCTTTGCAAATAGTTCGGCATCACCTCGTCTCGAGCTTCGTAATCCCCCGTAGTTGGCTGACAGTTAGGTTTGAGTCACTGTATAAACGAACTGTCCGGGCCCCCAAAGCTCGGGTCAACCTGAGGCCATTGATGGCAGCCTCGTATTCTGCCATGTTATTTGTAGTGGAGAAGTTGAATCAAAGAACATATTCTAGTACGTTGCCTCCAAGGATATGGACAACGATTCCTACTTTGCTTCCAGCTCTAGTGGCTAACCCATCCACTTGAACGATCCACATTCCCTCGTCTCTTACTGCGATTGCAGATCGACCATCGCTTGCTGAGGAAGGTGATGGAAGGTCAGTTATGGAATGAACGATCTATACCTCTTATCGGTGATTCGTCGTCATAAGTGCATTCCACGATGAAGCCAGTCAAAGCTTGCCCTTTGATGGTCATCCTCGGCTTGTAATGAATGTCGAACTTACTTAGCTCGACTCCCTAGTTTAGCATCCTCTCTGACTACTCTAACCTTTTCACATTTTGTTCCAGATGGGTATTTGTTAGGACCAGAATGGTGTGAGCCTGAATATAAGGTCGAAGCCTACACACTGACAGAACAAGAGCGTAAGATAATTTTTCTATTCGGCTGTACCTGGTCTCGGCCCCCCCTGAGTATCTGACTAATGTAATAGATTGGTTACTGTATTCCAGACTCTTCCTTGACTAAGGCCAAGGTAACTGCCTCTTGGGTAGCCGTGGGGTAGAGGATTAGCGGGTCCCCTTTGTTAGGTCTCGTCAAAAGTGGAGGACTGCGAATATAGTCTTTCAACTCAGAGAAAGCTCGCTTACAGTCTGCATCCCATTCCACGGACTTCCTCTTGCCCTTAGGTTGAGCCATAGCCTTTCTTAAGACTTTGAAGAAAGGTAGTGACATCTCCGCTGACTTAGGAAGTGCCCAATGGATGCAATCCGACCGTTCAATCTTTGGAGTTCCCTGATGGTGGTTGGCTCCTTCATGTTAATTAGCGCCACAACATTTTCAGGGTTGACCTCGATTCCTCGATTCGTGATCATGAAGCTGAGGAATCTTCCAGATCGGACACCGAAGGTGCATTTGGTGGGGTTCAGTCGGAGATTGTACCGTCCAATCTCTACGAAGGTCTCCGTGAGGTCGACGATATGATCAACTAGGCTCTTCGACTTGACCAACATGTCATCGACGTAGACCTCCAAATTTCTTCTGATCTGGGCTTTAAAGACCTTATTCACCATTCGTTGTTAGGTCGCTCCAGCGTTCTTCAGTCCAAAGGGCATTTTCCTATAGCAAAAAAATACCTCGATCTGTAATGAAGGAAGTCTTCTCTTTGTCTTCGGGGGTCATCTGGATCTGATTATAACCTTAGAAGGCATCCATGAAGTTTAAGAGCTCGTATCCAGAGGCATTATCCACAAGATGGTCGATTCGAGGCAAAGTGTAATTGTCCTTTGGGCAAGCCTCGTTAAGGTTGGTGAAGTCCACACACATCCGCCACTTGTTGTTTGCCTTCTTCGCCATTAACACGTTAACAAGCCATTCCGGGTAGCGGACCTCCCCGATGAAACCGGCCTCCAGGAGTCGATGTAGTTCCTCGACGGCCGCTTTCAACTTGTCACCCTCGATGTTCTTCTTCTTCTGCTTCACCAATTTGAAGCTCGGATCGACGTGTAACTCATAAGCCCTTAGGTTAGGAGGGAGCCATAACTCAATAGAAACAGTCTTTCCTTCTTTGTTTGACACCGGGATCGGCCCAGTCTCCTCAATCGGGGTTGGTCATTGTTCCACCAAGTCATCCTTATTGCCAGGAAGGTCCACTAGAGGTAACTGCCCTGGTTTCTTGCTTGTCATGGACAGGAGGTAGCACGACATAGATTGGATTTAATTCCCTATTCTGACCCCTTGGGGAGTATGCAATTTGATCATTTGGTGAAAGATGGAGACCACCGCTTCTACCGAGTTAAGAAATGGTCGACCTATGATCCCGTTGTAGGCCGAGTTGATCCGCACCACAATGAATTTGGCCATTCGAGTGAGTTGATATGAGAACTCCCCAAGGGTGGCCGACAGCACGATCATGCACACGACTGGAGCGACATGCCCAACGAATCCAACGAGGGGGGCAGAACATTCTTCCAATTTTGACGAGCCAAGTCCCATCTTCTTCAGCATGGTCATGAAAAGTATTTCACACGACTTTCCGTGTCAACGAGCAATCTTTTGACTTTGACTGTACCCATGATGGCGCTGATAACAACGGCGTCATCATGCGTTAGTTCCACACCCTCAAAATCCTCACATGAGAAAGAGATTGGAGGTATGTCATACTTGATAAGTATTTTGAAGATCAATCGTAATATATCCTGCTCGTTCG
The DNA here is from genome assembly GCA_030789695.1 of Scilla litardierei. Taxonomy (NCBI): domain Eukaryota; kingdom Viridiplantae; phylum Streptophyta; class Magnoliopsida; order Asparagales; family Asparagaceae; genus Scilla; species Scilla litardierei. The sequence continues at coordinate 164,091,931 of CM061140.1, read as the reverse complement.
ACTTCAAAGGGAACATCCAAAAAGACCGGGAATTTTAATAAAATAAATAGCTACGGATATCCTGCTTTCTCTACTTCAAAGGGAATCTCCCATAGAATGGTGATTTATTCAAATAAATAGCTACTCATGCACATGAAAACTAGAATTACTGCACCCATGAAACAGTCTTAGGGTTAAGCTAATACTTCTTCCACTGCAATGCACTTGCATAAAGTACAAGAAAAAAGAGATGTACTTCAAATAACATCTTTCTGGAGCTTCATGACTATAGTTAATATAAAGAGAATAATATGCATCAAATGGCATAAGAGAAAAAGAGAACCTTCACCTGGATCTGCTTCTCATGTTAAACAAATAGTCACAGAACAGAGATTGAGTGAAATGTAAACATGAGAATAAGGAAGAGCTTAGACTTGCCTTCCACAAATCTGACTTTGGGCCTCCAGTAGCATATGTACCTTCTTCTATGAGACATTGTCTAAACATCAATCTTTGTACCTCTGGCAATAAAGCATAAAGCCTCCAAGTTCAAATTGTGCTGTAACACACTCCTGATACTAAAGTTTCATATAAATAACTAACGAAAATTGTATGAAATTGAAATTTGCAAATCCAATGTTACACAAAAGGTTGGTAGGTACCAAAAGAAACAGTGGTTGCAAGCCCAAAAGCTGGTAGGCTAATTGTCATCTCAATCACATGGATTTACCCCTAAAACTCAAGCATATGAAGAAGAACTGCCAACGTTGTTTTCCCTTAAGCTGCCGAACAGAAACACACTCAAAACCCAACATAAACAGAACCATAAAAGAATCAAGTACCACAAGAGAATATAGATCGAGAACCTACCATAACAGTATTACTATATCACATGCAAAGGATTATTCGTCTTCTTAATGATAAAGCTCGTTGGAAACCATGCAAGCAACAGTCATCAAGAAAGTCTCTTTCATAAAGTACCCAGATACATAATAATCAAATCATCAAATGCAATATAGGCAATGGTTTGTTCACAAAACCTCGGCATAAGCTGGCACAGTTGTGCCTTCTTTTGTAATCTTTAATAGTAAATCTCCATGTGGAGGATACACCCTTAAATGTTAAATCAAGAAATGATAGAAAGGCAAACCGATAGATTGCTTAACAAACCAATATATATAATATGAAGCTAGTGACAATCACACTCTGCAATAACTTCCAATAAACACAACAATTTCAGAAGCAAAATGGAATGGAGAAGAAACTCCAAGAAGAAACCTATGATATGTAAGACATTTCTCCCAATTAGAAATTGCAGTGTGCAACACACTGAACACGACACGCATGTCTATCCATGTTGGACACCCATGAGCACATACAGTGATATTCACCTTCAAAATATGAACCATATGAAGTATACTATGAGCTCTTTTGACAAAAACTATTATTCTATTAAAATTATGTTCTTTTTAATATATATATTAAGTCAGATATGCATAAAATGCAGAAGATGCATAGATAGCAGTGTCCTTGTGCCTGGAATTTGGATAATTGCCATGTCCGATGCCTTGTACCTATGTTGAAGTGTGACAATCGTGTCCGTGTCTTCAAGAAGAAACATAGTAGAGTTTAAGAACTTAGAATCGTGACAGAAATCCATTACTCATTCATTTGACCCGTTTCATAAGAGCAGTAAACATTGAAAGAAAGTACCACATGTCTTCCCTCAAAAGTTCTTTAAATAAACTAGAGCACTGCTGGGAGCTTTCCTTTTAGTAGCTTAGCTTCTAGTGCAATTATTTGACCAAACTGAGGGCCTAAAACTCTTCTAACTAATGGCTTCCCATGTGAACAAGAACATGAAAAAAAGAGTTGCTTGTAGTTCCCAAGTTCCTCCAAAATGCCTGACATCCTCAAAAAAGTTTCAGTGAAGCAGCAAACGAAAACCATTTAATATCAGATTTTTGACTTTCCCTCAAACGATTTGGTAGAGCACATCTATACTTCCCCAACTTTTCTAAAACTTTTCCACACGCATGCCCTCCCTAAGCTTTAACCTTATAGTTTGATATGCAACCAAAACATATAGTTTTCGTATGAAGAATTTGCAAGCCATGTAAACAACTCGATTGCTTTTCTATCAAGGTGTGCAATTTTCTCCTAAGTTGACAGTGGTTGTTAAACTATTCTGCAGACCATTATCTGGTCTAATGTTCGCAGTGTTTTAAACAGTAGGGGCAGAGACAAGATGCCAGGCCACATAAGCCCTGAACGGGCGGTCAGGAAGGCAGCTTAGGCTTCGGCTTAGGCGGCTGCCTAGGCCTGACTATTCGGGGCGTTTTAGAACACTAATTCTTCAATGGCCATGAGTCGCTGCCTCAAGCTCATTAGCCTGCGGCCATCTTTTCACATGAGTTCCAGCCCCAAGCAACCCCAATCTGTGTTACTGGTTTCATTTCGTGTTTCCTCGTCGTTATGAGGCAGTTTGAATAACCTGTAAGCCCATTCTTCATTATAGTGTTGTTATTTCCTGCAGTCATTTGTTCAGTCATTCTGATAAATGAGAGAATAATATTATGGAGGATATTGTAAATATACATGAATTCCTTCAAATGTAATCCTGTATTGACAGTGAATCGTGCATACAGTGAGTTCCAGTCTGTGTTCTATAAAGAAAGGTCTTCCATCCTCCTCAACCATATGATTTAAAAAGTAAGCTTACCAAGACCAGAAGTATATTTCACATAATCTTCCAAATAATCTTTGTGGTGTTGCTAGGTCATTTGCCTGAAAAGAGATCTGATTTTTGTTTTTATTTAATGCATATATACAATTTAATGGAGACATAGCACACGTCGAAAAAGCCCAAATGATATATCAAATGACAACTTCTGTACCTAATTTTAATATCAAATGTGTTGGCTTCCAACAAGCGAAACAGAATCGATCCTCGGATTCCTTTTTCAATTCAAAAACAACTACGAAGGCTAAATACCACCCCTAAGCATTCAGGGTGCAATACCCAATGGAAATCTGAATTCGCAACCCATATGATCCTTATTCTTTATTAATATAAAGAGAAATCATAGATGTGGTCACATGAAAGAAATCATTACCAGCATTGAACCAAATCTGCATCTCACTCAAACACCATTTATATCCGTAAATCTTCATATTCTGGCTCAGAAACATCTTCTAAAGTGTCACTGTGTCAAGTGCCGACCATTTATGGTCTTTACACCAAGCAAGGCCATTCGATAATATCATTCAATGCACACCAAATTCAATATTGGCTCCTTGAAAAATGCTGACCAAATGCATCTTAAGGCTAAGTAATTTTATTACCTCCTTGTCATGAAGTTCATAATGACATTTGGCGTCATGACCACGCAGAGAAGATTTAAGACAAAAGGAAGGATCTGCTGCCCGTCCACATATATTGTATATGAGTATATCACCTCAACCTTAAATCTCCTGTTCAATAATGAGCTTAAGAAGATTCATATATCAACCTTCTACATTCAAACATCTAGCCCAAAGTTGTTCCCAATTACCGAGGTATTGAAAAGCTTATGTCCAGAACATGCGGAACATCTGATGTTCAGCTTCCATTCAAACATCCAACAACAAAAGCATATTAGGACTTGAGCATATTAGGACTTGACATGCTAAATGTTTCCCACTTCACTACATATTTACAGATCAAATTAAAAAAAGAGTTTTAATGGACATGTTAAAACTAAGTCACTAAAAACTTCATCAACTTAAGTGATTCATGTCATGTTCCCTTCAAATTTGAGACGAGTAATACTGTAATAATGAAGGTCAGAGTTGTGTCAGATGGTTTTGGTCAATATGCAATCTTTACGAGTATTTCAATCAAAAAGAGTCAAACAAGTGTCAGTCAGTCAGGTCATTTAGCAAGTAGGGTTTAATTTAAAGAGCCATCTGTCTATCATGGAACTCGGACGGAACTCGGATCAGTTTCCCTTTCCGTTTAGGGCCTGTTCTTTTGCCAAGAATAGGGGCGAGAATGGGAATAGGGACACTATTTCGGCACTATTCACCCTATTCCAAGTTTGTATTCCAAGCGGTTGTTCTTTTGGGCGTGGAATAAAATCCTACGTGGCTATTCCAATTTGGTAATGATGAGCACTTTCGTATTCCAAGCTTTTTGCTTGGAATACAATGGAATCATTGGGAATGGTGGGCCCCACTCTCTCATCTCTCTCTCTCTCCCTCCAACTCATCCCCTTTCCACTTTTTCATTCAAACTCTACAATCCCAAAAGAACACACCACTTTCTATTCCAAACCCTCATTCCATACTCTATTCCATCCAAAAGAACACAAAACTAGATTTTCTCTCCCCCGGGAATACAACCTTTCCCTCTATTCCATTTTTCCTATTCCTGGAAAAGAACATGCCCTTAGACTATTGTAATTTGGAAGCTTAAAATCCCTTTTTGTACCCTGTTGCGACATATCGTGCATGCACTTAATTTTCTCTACTTTCTTCCCTGACATGTCCCAGACTGTTGTCTCACATGATGACAAACAAAACCAATAACCAATATTACGACAACATAGATTTGACTCGTCTTCTTTTTGCAAAATTTAATTGGATTGCCAAATTATCAAGCTCATTCCATCATAGGTTTACTTACTAAACATGAATGGATAAGGAATTATATATGTATAACTATATCTATATAAACACAACTGTTTTTGAATTCTATGGTTGACTAGGACTAACAGGTTAATAGAAAGACGACTTAGATTTAATCTTGATGATTGAATGGTTGAGATGAGATTTTGTGGAAAGTTTTAGAGGGAAAAACATTTCTTGGGAAAAGAAAGTTTCTGGGGAAATGAAACTTTATGGGGAATAAAAGTTTCTGGAGAATAGGAGAGTGCATGCAATTAATGCATTTGGGGAAAAACTTCAACTTGCACTTAATGCTGCAGATCGAATGATATCTCCCTCAACGCAGGGCACACCGTATCTTCGACGCAAGGGACAACAAGATGAGAATAATTTTCCACACTGAAGGCGCCCGCTAAATTTTTACGGGAATTTGTTGTTCCGCTCCGAAGGCACCCTCGCCAAATTTGTTGTTCTACGCCGAATTTGTTGTTCTATGCCGAAGGCGCCTGCGTCGAATTTGTTGTTCCGTGTCGAAGGCGCCTGTGCCGCTAAACATTTTTACACTAATTTGTTGTTTCAAGCAATTTTGGCTTTAAAAATAATGTTTTGTGGCACAAAGATTTTGCGAAAGAAAATCTTAAATGAACCGTGCCCGCGGTTCATTTAAGATTTTCATCCATGAAATCTTTCTTCCCAAAAAAATTATTTCTACCGCCAAAATTGTGCGGAACAACAAATTAGCGTAAAAATATTTATCAGCACGGACGCCTTCGGTGCGGAACAACAAATTCGATGCGGGCGCCTTCGACACGGAATAACAAATTCACCGTGGGCGCCTTCAGCGCGTACCAACAAATTAGCGTAAAAATTTAGAAGGCGACCGCCTTCGACGCGGACCCGTTCTCTCGGGCATGGTTCATTTAAGATATCCCCTCAAAATCTGTGTTCTCCCCAAAAATTATTTCCCCTTCAAAATTTAAACTGACAAAAATTTAGCTTCGACGGGGGCACCTTCAATGCGAACCCGTGCCCTCGGCACGTTTCATTTAAGATACCCCCTCAAAATCTGTGTTCTCCACAAAAAGTATTTCCCCTCCAAAATTTAAGTGAACAAAAATTTAGCGGGCGCCTTCGGCGCGGGCGTGTAAATAACCCGTTCACACGTGCATATGGACTTGGAAAAACGGCCGGAAAAGAGGGGAAGAAGAAAAAGTGTGGGTGTGTGTGGAGGGTCCAGGAGCAAAAATGCAAATACCCTGGTTGTATGTTCAAACTTCCCATCATCCTCTCGTATCCCTCAAAATCTCATCTCTTGTCCAATTTCTCTTGCTCAAATTCTCTTATCCAATTTCTCTGAATAACATCACTCATTTGTATAATAGATATAAGACCAACAACATGCTCCTACCAAACGAGTGTAGGAAGCAGACTGGATCATATTTAGATATTATTCTTTTATATTTTTTATACACACTTCCAAGCAAAATAAGGAAACTCTATTCAAGATTTCTAATCATAAAATTACACTGCAACATAAATTCTGTATTCATGCATGAATATGCATGTTAATATGCTTCTCAAACTAAATTATCATGGATAACTGGATCATAAAGCAATCCAGTTGGATCTGATCCAACTGTGCAGTGCCATGAACATAGGAATGCCGAGATTGTATCTCAAAACATTGAGCAACATGTAACACATCCTCATAGGATCTTGAATTTTATATGAAACCTAATTGACACCATTGATTCACATGTATACGAGAGAAACACATGTAAATCATAAACTGCAAATCATGTAGCAACACCACACCCATCACCCCATGCCAAAAGGAGAGAAAAGTCCATACACTATAACCCTCATGCACGCACAGAAAATGGAATTAGATATTATATCATGCAGAAACACACATATCTTAGCCAAAAAAATTCAAAAGACTTGTCACCTTAGGGATGAAAGTGTCTTAAGACATAATGTGGTCCCCTTAACTTGGAAATTTTTTTGATAGACTAATTTGGACAACATGTAGATGTCTGACACGTGAAATATAACTAATATGAGTGATGTCCAAAAGTAGGCATATCAAAAAAGTAAAATACAATATGAGACGACAAGAAATCAGCAGAAATACCAAAGAGCATGCTATAAAAAGTTGCACGAGTCCAAACAAGAATTTAAGGTATTCTCACCTCGAATGATAACCATGCACACCTGCTACATATGATTAAAATTTATTCATTGATACATGAAAGGCCCACAAGCATGCGCAGCTCCATTAAAAGAAACACTTGAATGGTCATAAGGTTCAAAAAGTTTGTGAGCAGCACAATTATCAAGGCAGGAGGCAATCTAGCACCTTCGGCACCAATATGATCATAGACTTAACCTAACCCTCCCCTAAGCCACATAGTAGCATGTTTTCGGATTGCTTTGTGTGTATGAACAGAAAAGAGATACAACAAGTGTGTCAATAGAAGAGCAAAATAGAAAGATAAGTAACAAATGACAGTAGTACAAGATTGAAATTAGCTAACAACAGCATTTGAGAAGTTCCAATAAGCATGCACACCTTAAAATGATACCTCATCATCATCTTAGTCTTCATCATTTAAAAAATTGAGATCGGCTTCAAGGACTCAATAGAAAGAATGTCGGATACTTGTTTTCCGCACATTACGATCTAAAGCTTTCTATTCTGTCAAACCAAGATCTTCTATATCCCTTCTTATCACTTACATCCATATCTTCTTCTGTGTATCTCTCTTTCACTTGATCTCAACATTCATGTGTTCTGTCTAGCATACGCAACAATACGTCCTCAATATACGAGACCAAACCATCTTAATGTTCTCTCATCTTATTCTCCATAGGGACCACGCCTGCCTCTATAGGGACCATGCCTACATTTGCTTAGATATCATCATCTCTTACATTATCTTTACTAATATTTCCATACATCCAACATCCAACGTAATATTCGCAAACTCTATCTTAAAATGATACCTAGCACACTTAAATGTGGAAACCAATATACCAAATGATGAAGCCCAAAGCATAATACTTGGAAAAAGCAACAAGATAGCAACCGAAAAGACTCCTTATTTTTTAATAGGCATTAGTCTACATATATAATTCTGGTCTAAGGCATGCCATAATTACAAGATAATGGGACAGATTTCCCGGTTCAGATATCATCATCTTTAGCTTATCTCTCACACACAACGATAAGCACAAACCATGATGACAAGAATTTCAAAAATGAACAAAATGTGTGATCAAACTAAGATCTTTACACAAGCAACCATCCCAAAGCTCAAAGTGATATATTTAAAATAAATTTAATGTAAAGCAAATACCTTCCAACTTCCTGGTATCCAATTATCGCATGTAGACAAAAACAAACCATCATAGAATCCTCAATTATTCATTAACATTGCGGTAAAATGACTAATAAGTTAAAACTTGTGACCATGGAATTGGGAAACGACATAACAATACACCACCAAAGTTATAAGCCATCATTTGAGCCAAAATCAATTGAATTGTCACATTAGATAATTCGCAACGACCATCCAGTCGTTCAACAGATAACACACACGCACACAAATAACACACATATTAATCATTAAACATGACCCCTCAAATTTTCATTAAAGCTATCCAATATAAATTTCATCCCTTAAAAACTATAGCAACAAAGAAAGAAAGTACCAAACTTTTTCCTTTTTGCCCTTCAAATCGGAACATATCTCTTCAGCATCTGCTTCATCCCTACCATCGCCCCCACCGCCAGCCCCCCAATTGCTCCAGCCACAACCGCCGACCTCGGCCCATTCGCGGCCCTGAACAAGGCCCCCGTCCCGAGCCCAGCAGCGACGCTATTCTTCCAATCATCCGTGTCCCTAACCGCATAAATCCCGCTCTCTAGCCCAGCATATAGGAGCCCGATGACCCCGAGCTTGTTCCCGATGGCTCGGCCCTCGTGGCCGGAGGAGTTTAGGATGCGATTGACTCTGATCTTCAATGTGTCGCCGGGCTCGGCGGCCTTCAGGCCCTTGAAGAAGCCGTAGGAAGCTCCTGTGGCGGAGCCGGTGAGGTATGAGATGCCGGTGTAGTAGGTGAGGTTCTCGCCCCACGATCGGCGCTGGGCGACGGCCTCCTCTTGAAATAGGAACTCCGGTGAGGTCGGGAGTTCGTAGATGTGTCGGTAAGGGATCTGGAGGTCTTGATATGGGTTGTAGCGGCGGCGGCCGTGTGGCTGCTCGTTGGGATCGGACGCGTTCGAGCCGTAGGCGGCCATGGCGATGAAGATCCTTAGCTTTGTTTTGGGATATTTTTTTATTTATTGAGAATGGATAGAAAATTTAATTTGGGTCAGTATTAGGGTTTCGGCGAGGTGATCGAAGGATCTCGGTCCGATGTGTGGACTGAACAAGGCCACAAACGGAGGAGACCGATGTGTATTTATGTGATGGATGGAATTTTGCAGAGAGAGCCCGATATTTATTTATATTTACGTATCAAATAGCATTGTGGCGTACGAAATAAGAGAACCAAGAATCATGTGCTCTCCTGTTTTCGACCGACTTTCTCAACTCGTATTAACGATTCGGATCCCGGCCTGATCATACAAGATCCGATTACAACTGTATCCGTGGATCCACAAACATTAGAAGATGGAGATTCAGCCAAAAAAAAAGACAAGTTTTGCAAAAGGGCCAGTTGATCAGGAGCACGTGTGACTAGGGATGGCAGTAATGGCCTGACCCGACTGGCCCGATCCGGCCCGACCCGGTTTTGACCCGTCCCGCCCTGACCCGCAGACGGGTCGAGACAAGCTTGGGCTTCGTATGCGGCCTGCCCCGCCCCGGTAAACTATAGAATTTCTAAAAAAACCTTACTTTTTTGATGCGGACGATGCGGCCAGTCTATAACCCATAACTCAACTCTGTTCCGCTGTTCTCCCAATTGAGCCAATTTCCAATTCCAAATTACAAAATATATCATAATTCTCCCAATTTTGAAATAAAAATTTTGTTTTGTGTTCATATGGATGGTAGTAATGACCTGACCCGACCCGGCCCGACCCGGTTTTGTTAAGAAGTTACCCGACATGCCCCGACTTGTAGACGGGACGGCGCAAGCTTGGGTAGTTAAATACCCGCCCCGCCCCGCAATATTGCCATTCCTACCCGTGACTCGGTGTGGAGTCACTGGCCTATTAATTGATCGCACTTGGCAAGTGCGACCAATTTACACATATAGGGATGCCAACATCAGCCATCTTCTCCTCATTTCGCAAGTCATCATCTGTCAAAAAAAAACCACAGCTACCGACTGGATATTGAGTCAACCAATATAGTTTTGATGATGAGCAACTATGTTATATAACACATGTCAATAGCTTATCTTTTCCAAGATAGCACACTAAATCTTTCCAAGATTTTCCAAGAATATCATCTCTCTTTTCAAAGAGAACACTTCCACAACCCAAAAGCAAGGTTTCACAAATAATGAAACGAAATAAGAAGTACACACTTCATATTGCCTTGAATAGATGAACTTACAAACGTGAAGTGCTAGGCAATGAAGTGTGGTAGTCCAAGTTTTGGATTGAAGCGTTGTGCACTTGATGACTTCCCTTGAGATTTGGAGTGAATGCGCCAACAAATGAAGCTCTTGAGGGAATGACATAGATGAAGAACGATGGAACCTTGCTCTTAGATTTGGCTCACAGAATTATCGCTTTTCTGTGTGTATTTGTGCCAAAAAAAAGTCGCATTTCTGCTTAAATATTCTCTCAATCGTGCATAAAAACCAAGAAACCGGCCCCAGAAAATCATAGTATAACTGCTATAAACGGACAGAATTCATAGTCATTAGACGTTTGTAGAGGGGTTACCAGACAGCTGGTCAACTGTTCAGTCGTCTGGGCATCCTTCATCAGACGGCTAAAGGTGAGTTGGTTATTGAACAAATGAAGAACCAGCTCCAAGCAATCAGACGTCTAAAAAACATTTGTTAGACGTCTGATCCACTATTCAGTCATCTGGCAAGTCTTCTTCAGACGACTGGACATAGTGGTAATAAAACGAAGAGCTCACGAAAACTAACACACCATGTTCAATCGTCTGTAGTTCATCCGTTAGACGTCTGATCCACTGTTCAGACGTCTGGTAATAGAACTTCAGACTGCAAATCAAATCTAGGTTTTGGCCAACTAAAATAGACATGCCAGACGCTTTGTGAAAGGCTTCCATACGGCTAGTCCTGTTCCATAAACACAATCAATAGTGTTTTGACCCATGAACCTATTGGGATGGATTATATGATATTCCTGTGGATTTATAAGATGGAAGACGACATGAATGTAAGCGTGTGTCCATCTAATCAAGGTGTACAAATATTCTAATAAATAAAGAGCAAAATACATAAAGAACCAAAAATGATTTATACTGAGCTTCTTGATTCTTCATATCTCCAATGATCCATTGCTCCATGACTTGAGTCCATTAACTCATCACCAATTGTTTATCTCCTCTTGATATAATCAATTTTAGTTGTCTAATATTAACCCACTTTGAGACATTGGTATCACATAATATGGTGATCATCATCAAAACTATATCGAGCTTAATGGCCAATATCCAACATGATGTGCCGCAAGGCACGATGTATATATATGTGTATGTGCACTATCCGTCGATGGATCCGAGAATGATATGTCGCGAGACAATATCTACACACATAAACCCATCAATATTCCCCAATATGGTGGTGTGCCATGAGGTTCAACTATCATAATCAGAATACAAAACAAACGAATCTAATGATTACATATGATGTTAAGTTTATTGTGCTTGATTGTTAGACTTTCTTATCCACATATCATGTCATGGATGTAGGATTGAGCTATCTGACGGAGTTTGGATAACATAGTAAATCATAGCCTTTGCGATATACACTCACTCACTCATCCTTGTTATTTGCTCATCTGATTATCCAAACATATTTATCATATGTTAGGTTGATAGTTTCACAGTGGCTTGTCCCTGTGATTCGACCATGGACTCACCAGGACTTTACTACTAGGCAGCCTTCTATACTTGGGAGCGTGTGCAATTTTTTGTGTGTGTCACATGCAAGACACATGTTGGTTCTGCCATTCAATGCTCATTGTAGATTTGACCTAATAGGCTTATGTTGGTTCGATCAGAAGAGCAAGTATTACTGTAATTAAAATGCATCTGAATGAGTAAGTTTTAAATAATTGTCTTAAAAAAGGATTTCTTACGATTGGTTAACAGTCTCATGCATGATTGGTATTAGTTGGATGAAAACTTCATGCAGTCCGTGGCTTATGTTTGGCTTAAGTTTTAAAAGTTTGATTTTTGAGGATAAGTTTGTTGATGAAATCGAGATGGCTTCTAACTTAAAAACATCAAATGACCAAATGAGTACCGGCTTTGAATGTAGGAAGTTGGTGACCGACCTATTTGTGTTGCTTGTGCGTACGTGCGTAAGAAGAATATAGATACGTAATGTTGTTGATATATGGAGTCACACCGAACGTAGTTTTGATGATGGGCAAACGTGTCATGTAATATCTATGAGCGTAGGCATACGAATTCAAGTCAATTAAGGAAGCAATCAAAGATAGGAGTGAGCTCAACAAGGCCAATAAGATATGTAAGCTAGAAAGGGGCTTGGGGAGTCAAAGTATACATCAACGGACTTCATTGTGATAGTTTAATATTGATGTAAATTTCTTTTTATTGTATTAGCATATTAAATCCATATTTGAAGCGTGCCTACACACACATAGGAGCACTTCAAAAGTGTTTTATAATTGCTTAGACAACATATCCTAGTGTTTTCCAATACAAATATGCGTATCAGAAAAGCGTCGACCGCTAACAGGATAGGAGTCAATTACCGGGGTGTTGGCCGTTCTCAGCAACGTTTTGTTCCTAAAAGTAGTCGCATATTGTTGTTAATGGAGTCGACCACCGAAGATAAAAGTCGATTCCCTGCAGTTCATATGTCGACTACTTATATGTCCCATCAACTGCAACCTAACCCAAAAACCACCCAAAAGAAAAACCAAAAACCCACCCACAATATCCCCGAAACCCAAATCAACACCCAACAAAAAAAAGTCCAAAAATCCACCCACAATCAAAAAAATAACCTAAAAACCCAAGACAATAATCACACTCACACCCACTCTTCCCGTTTGCACCCATCGGAATAACCATGTGAGGCATGCATACTGGTTGCTGCGAGGTTTTTTGTTCCCACACATTATGTTTGGTTGCGAGAGTTTTTGTTCCCGTATATTATGTGGGCATGTTATTTCTAGTCTATATTACATACGAGGGATGTTTTTGAATTTGTCCCATGTGACAATGTCACGTCGCCCTTTGAGACAACCGACTAAAACCCAAAACACAAAAAACACACAATCACACCCAACCCCTAAAACACAAACAAATCCAAAACACCCAAAAGCACACACACAATAAAAAAAACCAAAAACCACAAGACAATACATACTCAAACACACTCTTCACATTTTCACTCTTACACTCACGAAACACACGTGTGGGTCATACGTCTTCATTGTATGGATTGGTTTTTGGATTGTCGGTACACAACGTGCACGTGTTATTTCTAGTCCATCTATAAATACATCCAAAGTCACCCATTGTCCATTCTACTCAGCAATTAAATATAATAGTCTAATCTTGCCGCTTCTAATTCATCGGCCTTAATAAAGGCAAAAATCCCCAAAAAGTTCTATCCTCACTCCTCTCAAAACCCTAACCCTTCTACCTTCTTCTCATATCATCTCCGATGGCTGCGCCCTCCCCCGACACCGACGTAAACGGCCAGGTGACCGAGGAGGTTGAGACTGAAGAGCAGACGGAGGCCGAGGAAGCCGAAGCAGCCGCCGAAACCGATGACGAGGCTACCGGCGACGCGGAGGAGGGTGTTTCGGAGGAAGAGGTGGATGCTCCGGCTTCTGCCGCCGCCGCCGCCGCGGACAAGAAGGGAGGGGAGATCAAGAAGTGGCCGGGGTGGCCTGGAGACAACGTGTTCCGATTGGTCGTGCCGGTGACAAAGGTCGGGAGCCTCATTGGGAAGAAAGGGGAGTTCATTAAGAAGCTCTGTGAAGAGACTCGCGCCAAGGTCCGGGTCCTTGAAGGCCTCGTCGGCACCACAGATCGCATTGTGAGAAACCCTAACCCGTGATAAATCCAGGGCTGTCTGATTTTAATTTGTTGTCGAACATTTTCTTGCTATTTCTTATGGATCTGGGCTGGAAATCCTGGGTAACTGACTTGAGTCATGGTGCTTTTACTAGCATTTCTCGAAAAAATTCCTTCTTTTGTTGGGTTTGAATTCACAATCACATCACTAGGTTGTTCACATGGACTTGTTGCGCTTGACAGTACAACTTCTAGGTGGCTTAGTAAACCGATTACGGTATTAAATTTTTTTAACAAAGGAATATCTTTTATACACGGGTCTGTCTCTTGAGAATATTGAACATAGGGTTTTCATAAATTGTAGTGTGGTTTGCATGAAACATATCTTTAGATCACTTAACCTTTTTCCTATCACATGCCATAGTTTGTTGATGTCTTCATTAACATATTTATACTGTAAGACAGTAACATCTATATTGCGTTGATAATATGTCAAGTTTTGTACCACGAAAGATTTTTATACAATGCCAATGTCTTTACCCCTTTTATTTAAGCTGATGCATTATTAAGTTGTATTACATCAACTCATTAGGTTATTTATGCTTGGTACCGTGATTATTTACATTTTTATAGTATTACACATCGATTTATATACCTCATGCTATACTTGTTTGTCGACATGCATTCACAAGAAATTTAGAGTAACATATATTGCTAGTTTGAAAATGATGGCACCTTTTAACCATATCCAATTTAAAAAATATTAATCATATCTATGACAATTAGTTGCTTGATAACTGACATTATGATACACAGTCTCATAACTACCATGCGAACCTTTGAGCCTTTTCATGGAAGGTTTTCTCCAAGTTGTGCGACACCCTGAGTATAAGATGTGCAATTTTCATTTCTATTGGTTTTATGACCCTTGTTGCATTCAGAGTTATCACCGTCTCATCTCTACGTCATCTTCTGAACTGGAGCAAGCACACAAATTTCTTTTCTGGACCATTTTTGAAAGTTTGTTCCTTTTAGGTTCTGATTTATGCAAAAGAAGAACCAGAAGCAGAATTATCTCCTGCAATGGATGCTGTGCTAAGAGTATTCAAACGTGTGAATGTTATGTCGGATACTGGAGCTGATGGTGCGGCTCAAGCATCCTCCACTCCTGCAACTTGTTCTGTTCGGTTGTTGGTCCCAGCATCTCAGGCCATTAATCTAATCGGAAAGCAAGGATCTTCGATTAAATCAATTCAAGAGAACACTGGTGCCATGATACGAATTATTGCTGGAGGTATAAACTTAAACCATCTTTTCAGGATAATCCGTAGTTGTTTCAACTTGCTCATAAATTTTATCTGATACATTTAATAATTTTCTGTGTTTATCACATGATTATCTTATGGTTTGGTTCTCTTTAATTTATGTCATTTCTTATGTCATATCTGATGAATGAATAGTCTAATTCATTTTTCAAGAAGTGATCATCGGTTGAATTAATAACCCTACAAAATATCCTCTGACTGTAGAAGCTTGGCATGCAATTCTGTTTATGATTGACATTTAGTTTTGTAGAATTACTTTTTACTAAAGTTTTCGATGCAGAATAAAGGAAAATTTGAGAAGTTGGGTAGAATAAAGGGAAAATTTGAGAAATTGGGGAAAATTCGAGGAAGAAAAAAAGGAATTAGGTGTCCAAGGCTTCTCATCAAGAATTCAAGAATTCTCATCAAGAATTTGATTTCTCGTCAAAATTGACCTTTCAAGATTTTATATCTCAAATAAATCATTATCATTCAGTCACTCTTTGAAAAATAAAATAAGTTTAGAGCCTATTTATAGGCTTACTACTTGAAACAAATCATCTTCCAGTCAATATGTGATTAAAACCAAATAACAAATTAAAAATGATAAAAATCAAGTAAAATCATAATGGATACAACCAAAAAAATAAAAATAAAATCTCAACAAAAATCCTAACTAATTTTTAACTAAATAAAACTTGATCCTTATTAAAAATCAAATATATTTCCCTGATAGTTGAGATGATAATTCTCTATATACCTTGAAGGCGATTCACCATTTGTCTTTGTTCTTACCCGGACCTCGGGGAATATAGGTATCACAAATCATGCTTCATATTTCACTCAATATCAGGGTTAATCAATAGGAATATTTTATTGCATCCTTGCTAGATGCTTGTTGTTTTTTAATTTCTGTTTGTTATTGTAAATTATCTGAAACACACTTCCTCTCAGTATGCTCAATTATTGGCATGTTATTTCAGTGTCATTGTTGTAACTTGTAACACACAATTTAGTCACTGAGATGGAATATGTAGGGCACTATGCTAGATTATTTTGACACCATTGACACCAAAAGGGGATAGCAGATTACTATGTTATATGCCTTTATAAGTTGAGCCCCCTTACCAAGCACGTTAGCGTCTAATAAGTATACAAAGATCTGACAACCTTCACAACATGTGACAAATTTTGATAGTAGCAGGTAGAATGGTGGATACAAACAAGTGTAGTGTTCGACACATTACAACCATGGTTAGGGCTTTGCTGTAGACTTGTTTGTTCTAGCCATATCGAATAATCTGTGGATTCTTCACAGTTGAAGGGATGAATTGGTGTTCTTCACGGTTGAAGGGATGAATTGGTTGGCACCGATCTTTCCCACTGAACCAATCCGGTTAATGTGCGAACTTTAATCTTTGTTATTGAATTTCATTGTTTTATAAGCAGACTAGGCGGTGATCGCCTAGGCAAAGGCGACCCCCCTTAGTATGCCTTAATCTATGGTGCCACCCCAAACAAGGAGGAAAAAAGAAATAGAAGAGGAAGGGAATGTGGGATGATGATTCACCCGTCTTTCTTGTCATTGATTGCCGCCTCCGATCACTAAATAATAAATATAACCCTAACCCTCTCTCTCCGACTAATCTCAATCACATCAATACTTAAGTGATAGTGGGTGAGCGCCTGGGCTACCAGCATCCCTTCAGGAGGTCGTTGAATGCGGTGAATGTGGGGCGACGATGTTGAAGTTTACGCTTCAAACTCTAACCTAAACTTTACACAGCCACCAGACATCTGGAGTATATGACCAGACGTCTGGTTTTGTCGCTCCAAAGAAAGCGTATTAGACAGATACACCAGACGTCTGACGTTGGACGATTAGATATCTGGTTGATGGACTAGACGCCTGGCGATTTGCCTTCAGCCGTCTGAAGGCATGTGAATCAAAAAACTAACCGCTTTCGGAAAACTGTAGTTGTATTTTTCCATACGCTTGAACACCTTGGGCTAGACATCTGATGGCTCGGGGTGCGGCTCGTCACATATGGCATCAGATGTGACATCATACGCCTGGCCGCAGAGCAACAGGCGTCTGCCGGCTACGATTTCAGCCTGGGCAGAAATCTATCGTGGCCGTTCGATTGATATTAAATCAGATCAAACGGCCATCAATTGAGATCGCCCCTAAACCCTATTTACGCTTGTCCTAAGCCCTAGATACGACTATTGAAGCTTTGAGAGATCGACTAGGAGAAGAAATAGGAAGAACAACGGTGGGTTGAGCTTGAGGAGGTGAGATAGTCTTCTTGAGTTTTTGATTGGGTTTTCTCCATTGCTTGTATGCTTGAGATCCTGTAATCACTAAAGTGATAGGATTACCTTGTTAGTATAGTTACATATTGTTTGGAGGAGATTTGGGAGCCGGTGTAAACTCTTTCTGTAATCGTCTCTGATCTAGTCGAAGCTGTTACAACGGAAGACTACACATAGGCCATAGATTGGGCCGAACTAGTATAAATGTTCCGTCTCTATGTGATTGATTTGTTCTTGTGTTGTGGTGGTTGATTCATGTGCTTTTTATAATTCATCCCAAGCTCCTAAATCTGGTTGGTTAAAGTTGGCAATATGTTATTGATTATTCTGTTGCGCTCACATTGGTGTTGTCGATATCATGTCGGTTGATTTTATCCCAACAAGTGGTATCAGAACAATGGTGAGGGGAAGTAGGAAGTCGAGATTGCATCTTCTATCACATCGTTTAAGATGAACAAGTTCATTGGGAGAAATGACTTTAGTCTTTGGAGATTAAAGATGAAGGCTTTTCTGATGAGAGACGGATGCTATCAGATTGTTTTCGAGAAGGACAGTTTTGATAAGGATGTCATGGAGGCACATAAGGCTGAGATGGAGAGAAATGCATTGAGTACATTGCAGTTATCACTTTCAGATGAAGTACTCAGAAAGGTATATGAGAAAGTTACTGCGAAGAAGCTTTGGAAGATGCTGGAGGTTGTATTTGATGAACAGGTTGTATTTGATGCAACAATTATGTGTGCTGAAGATGAGAGAGCACCCATGTTAAGGATCACATCGATGCTTTTACGAAGCTTGAAGCTTGTGTCTGACTTGCAAAATATGTGGGTGAATATCGAGGACTGGCAATTGGCGATGATATTGTTCTGTTCTCTGACAAATGATTTCGACCCATTGGTTAGGCCGATGATATATGGACGTTAAACACTATCTTTGAAGGAGGTTGAGTCCGCGATACACCGAAGTTCTTTGTGTTAAAGTGACTGGTCGAGAGAGTAGTGATTAATGTGATGTACTTTTCGTTAGGGGACGCCAGTATTCCAGAGGCGGCCATGGTCCTAGGAAGGACAATAGTCGTTTGAGAACGAAATCACGGGGGGCGCAGTGTCAGGTTTCACGTGTGCAAGGAGACTGGACATTGGAGAAGAGACTGTCCTAAGCTAAAGAAGAATGGAAAGGGAAAGGTAGATGCTTCTAGTTCTGCTTCGGTGGGAATTAATAGCAAGGACAACGATGATTGTGAGATTTTGATGGCGACGGCATGTAGAGATATTTAGATCTCATGGCTTTTGGATTCGGGCTGGTCCTTCCCATGATGCAATATAGAAGTTGGTTCAGTTCGTATTGTTCTAGAAAACGTGGTAACATGCTGATAGGGAACAATATGGCTTGCAAGACTGTGGGAGTTGGAGAGGTGAGGATCAAAATGCATGATGGAGTCATCAGAACGCTAACAGATGTGTGTCAGGTGCCAGACTTGAAGAAGAGTCTGATTTCAATTGGTGATTTAGCTGGATTTGGGTGCAGGACGGTCATTGAAGGTGACCTATTGACGTTGTCTAAGAGTTTTCTAATTGTGATGAAGGAAAGAAGAGTACATAATTTATATGCGCTACAGGGGCACATCGTGGAGTGTGAAGTTAGCATATCTCAAGGTACAAATGGCTAAGG
The DNA here is from genome assembly GCA_030789695.1 of Scilla litardierei. Classification (NCBI taxonomy): domain Eukaryota; kingdom Viridiplantae; phylum Streptophyta; class Magnoliopsida; order Asparagales; family Asparagaceae; genus Scilla; species Scilla litardierei. Next base: position 164,072,799 of record CM061140.1, on the reverse strand, counting down.
ATTGACAAAGTTATGGCATCTTCACCTTGGACATCCAAGTGAGAAGTTATTCGATGTGCTTCGCAAAAGGAAGCTGATAGAAGCCATGGATGAGAGATTAGAGTTTTGCGAGAAGTGTGTAGAAGGAAAGCTGACAAAGACACAATTTTGGACCTAGAGTATGGCAGCAAAGGGTCACTCGATTATGTACATTTAGATGTATGTGGGACAACCTCTGTACCTACCATTGGGGGAGTGAAGTATTTCGTGTCCTTCATTGATGAGTACTCGGGGAAGGTGTGGATTTATTTGATGAAATCTAAAGATCAAGTCTTCGAGAAGTTTAAGGTTTGCAAAGCCTTCATTGAAAAGTAGTCCAGAAGAGTCGTCAAGGTGTTGAGATCAGATAACAGTGGATAGTACACGTCGAGGGTGTTCAAAGAATTCTGCAGATCATATGGTATTTTGAGGTACTACACTACGGCCGAGGATCCACAATCAAATGGTGTTGCAGAAAGGCTAAGGCTAAATCGTACATTGATGGAGAAGTTTCGTTTCTTGAGGCTGACCGTTGGACTCTCGAAGGAATATTGAAGTAAAGCTGTGACTACTGTCGTGCATCTCGTGAACAGACTACCATCATTGGTGATTAGTTTCAAAATTTCCGAGGAGTGGACATGGAAGACTATGGACTACTCATACTTGAGGGTGTTTAGATGTCATGCATATGCTTTGCCTAAGGAGGACAATCTAGATTAGAGGGTCAGGAAGGCCATTCTGCTTGTAAATCTTGAAGGAGTTAAGGGATACAGTTTGCTAGATCCTGTATCCAAGAAGACGTTCACCAGTAGACATATCACATTTGATGAGTTGTCGATGATCAGGTCGGAGAAGACTCAATCAAATGATGGACATAGGTCTGAGGAGCCTGACGCTGAGGTCGAGCCACCTACCCTGGAGAGATTCACGAGATGTTGAGATAAGCCAGGACCCGACTGCTGAGGGAGAGCAAGTACAAACAGATTGGGTTCAGACTCACGGTGAGTTTCCTGTTTAGGGTCAGCTGTAGGTGTAGAGGTCATCAAGGACTATGAGAGGACCAGATAGACAAGTAGACTAGAGATATTTGCTTCTACATTTGCATTTGACGATATGCAAGCATATTTCCTGAACATAGAGCACGAAGAGCCGCTGACATTTGATGAAGTCTAGACATCGAGCGTAATTACAGAGTGGCAACTAGCGATGGAAGAGGAGATGGAATCTCTCTACAACAATGGTACTTGGAAATTAATAGAATTGCCCAAGGATCGGAAGGCCATTGTATGTAAGCGGGTATACAAAGTCAAAGAAGGAGATGTCAACGATGTGAGATATAAAGCTCGGCTGGTGGCCAAAGGATTTGTGCAGAGAAAAAAGAAGACTATAATGAGATCTTCTCGCCTGTGGTTAGATACACATCCATACGTGTGTTGTTGGCCTTGGTAACAGCTCAGGAGTTGGAGCTGGAGCAGCTGGATGTGAAGACGATGTTCTTACATGTAGAGCTTGATGAAGAGATCTACATGCATCAGCCTGAAGGCTTCGTGATAGAGGGGCAAGAGCAGAAGGCATGCAAGTTGAAGAAATCATTGTACGGTTTAAAACAGAGTTTAAGGCAGTGGTATAAGCGATTCGATTCTTTCATTCTGAGTATTGGTTTTGAGCAGAGTATAAAGGATCAGTGTGTATGTTTGCACACATGATGATAATGCAAGGATATACGTACTCTTGTACGTTGACGATATGCTAATTGCGTCACGGGACAAGAAGGAAATCAATAGGCTGAAGGGAAAACTTGCAAAAGGGTTTGACATGAAGGATCTGTAGCATGTAGAGAAGATCTTTGGAATAGAAATCAGCAGGGACATAAAGAAGGGGAGTTGAGATTGAGTCAAGAGGGCTATAACAAGAAAGTCCTAGCACACTATGGAATGGAGAAGGCGAAGCCTGTCACCACATCGCTAGGAGCTCACTTTTAGCTGTCTGCGGGACAGTCACCGAGCACCGACGTGAAGACATGCTACATGTCTGCAGTCCTGTATTCTAGTGCCATGTGAAGTCTGACGTATGCCATGGTTTGTACCTGCCCAAATGTGGCCCAGGCACTTTTAGTTGTCAGCAGGTATCTGAAAGGAGCATCTAATATTGATTTGTGTTACTGCAAGGGAGATGTGTTGGTGATATCTGGATTCTGTGATTCCGATTATGCAGGTGATAGAGATAGGAGGAGATCAACGACTAGATATATGTTCGCATTAGGCATTGATGTAATATCTTGGAGATCAGTCATTCAGTCCATTGTACTGTTATCAACAACGGAGGCAGAACTGATAACTGCACTTGCGGCGATCAAGTAAGGCAAGTACTTGCGAAGTCTGCTGAGAGACTTGAGTATTCCGCAAAAAATGACGAAGGTCTATTGTGATAGCCAGAGCGCTATTCACTTGGAGGAGCATCAGGCGTACAGTTCGAAGACCAAGCATATTGAAGTACGTGACTTCTTCCTACACGAGGAGAAGAAGGTGATAGCACTGGAGAAGGTCTTGACGGATCATAATCCTGCAGATATGCTTACGAAGTCAGTTCCTGGAGTTAAGCTCAGGCATTGCTTGAGCTTGATCTTTACTTGGTGAGTTGTTGACTTTTCCTATTGTCATTGGTATTTTAGAAATACTAGATTTGGGTAGAGATGATATGAATTAGGATAAAGCCATCATGGATAGCTTGGAGGTGTCTTGGTGATGCTTGGAGTGCTGCTATTGTATTGGAGAAAGTTTGAAGTATGGTAGAGTTTTAAAGTTTTTGATTCAAAACCTAATCTGAACTTTACACAGCCACTAGACGTTTGGTAATTTAGGACCATACGTCTGGTTCTGCCGCTCTAAAGAAAGCGTATCAGGCAGATACGTCAGATGTCTGACGTTAAACGATCAGACGTTTAGTTGATGTACCAGATGGCTGGCGATTTGCCTTCAATCGTCTGAAGGCATGTGAATCGAAAAATTGGCTGCTCTCGGAAAACTGTAGCCGTATTTTTCCAGATGTCTAAGCACCGTGGGCCAGCCGTTTGATGGCTTGAGGGGTTCGGCTTGTCACATATGGCATCAGACGCTTGGCCGCATAACACCAGACGTCTGACGGCTGCGATTTCAGCCTGGGCGGAAATCTATTGTGGCCGTTCGATTGATATTAAGTCAAATCGAATGGCGATCCCCTTAAACCATATTTAAGCTTGTCCTAAGCCCTAGATGCGGCTGCCGAAGCTTTGAGAGATTGGTTAGGAGAAGAAAGAGGAAGAACGACGACGACTTGAGCTTGAGGAGGTGAGATAGTCTTTTTCTTGAGTTTCTGATTGGGTGTTATCCATTGCTTGTATGCTTGAGGTTCTGTAATTGCTAGAGTTAGGATTACTTTGTCAAGAAAGCTACATATTGTTTGGAGGAGATTTGGAAGGTGTAAACTTGTTCTGTAATAATCTCCGATCTAGTGGAAACAGTGACAACGAAAGACTGGACGTAGGTCATAGATTGAGCCGAACCAGTATAAATATTGCATCTCTGTATGATTGATTTGTTCTTGTGCTGTGGTGGTTGATTCTTGTGCTTTTTATGATTCATCCTAAGATCCTAACTTTGTTTGGTTAAAGTCAGCGATATGTTTTTATTGATTATTTTGCTGTGCACACATTGGTGTTGTCGATAGCGTGTCAGTTGATTTTATCTCAACAAGTGGTATCAGAGTGGGGAAGTAGGAAGTCGAGATGGCGTTTTCTACCACATCGTTTAAGATGGACAAATTCACTGGGACACTTCAGTCTTTGGAGATTAAAGATGAAGGCTTTTCTGATGAGTGACAGATGCTATCAGATTGTTTTCGAGAAGCACAGTTTTGATAAGGATTTCACGGAGGCACAGAAGGCTGAGATGGAGTGAAAGGCATTGAATGCATTGCAGTTATCACAATCTCTTCATGTGATAAATCTTTCGTTATTTTCTCCATTTAACTCTTAGTAAATGTTGGGGATTTTCTTTAGCGTTGTTCTATTCCTAAAGTATTTGAAGCCTTGTTCCCTTATTCCTTCTCTTCATGTCTTATAATAAACACACCCTTCATCATCTTATCCCAATCTAGTCCCGATCCATGAGCACTGACTCAAATGCTTCCTCAAGTGGCTTGTTCAACAATTTCTCAGGGGCAACATCCTCATCCTCTCCTACCGAACGTTTTGATTTTACTCCTTTCCATATTCATATTAGTTTCTGATGTCTGATTCATTTTTTCCTCTACAACGTCCATATATACCAAAACCAAGAACACGAGAAGCTTATTGAGTTTCCATAAATACATCCCCTAACATGAAGGTTTCTACTTCCCACTTATATTCAAGGGTAAACTGAAGTTTTTGGGAGAAATGCAAAAAAGAGGCGGATAAATTGTTGAAATTATGAGTTATCTAGATGGATTAGCGGCATTCTTGTAGAATGCATAATCGGTTGCGTGGGCAAGGCTGAGATTACGCTTTGACGGTTGTTAGTGGTAAAAACAAGTATTTTTGTGAGAAACAAAAATATAAGAAGAATAGAAAGCAATAATTTTTTTAAAATAAAATATTTAAAGAAATTTCATGACAAGCAAAGAATAAAAAATTAAAACTAAAATTTTATTGATAAGAATAGACATAAACATAAAATGATGGTAGATACGATGAGGAATCTTGTAAATCTTGAAGCGGGAGTCAAAGCATCACAAAGTGTACATTGCAAGTATATGTATATATGAAATCTAGGATATCCAGGATGGGGATATATGAGTATGCTAGGGATACAACAATTATAGAGTTAGTGTGTGTATATGGGTTGATATTATTTATCGACCCATGTTTTTGTTAGGCCACAATGGCTAACAAGCAAAATAACATATTTTTTATACAATGCGTTCAAGTTACACAAATTAGCTGTTACCAAAATATTAATATTTTGTTAATTGTGCCCACAATCGTAATATTTATACCTCAAATGGAACATATCATTAGTGCATCATATTAATCTTTATAATCTTGGATATATTTGGAAATCTGATGTGCTGATGATATACTTTAGGAATTTTATGTTAGGTTATAGGAGAATCCAGTGAGTATATATCTAGCATCTGAGAATCCGAGGACTTGGTATGTATTTGATACAAATTTTATCTCTCAGATTGAAGGATCTATGAAACATAGATATTGACAGGTGCACGAACATAAGAGCTGATTGTGCTATGCAGGGCATGCTCAAGGGTTCGTCAAATCCTTGTCAAAGTCGGCATCTTCTCGACCACTGCAGCATTAATCCTTTTTAATGAAACATAAAATACATCTCGGTGAATCATTCTTTTGGTCTGTTTTAACAAAAAGGGCCATCAAGTTTCTTAAGTTTGTTGATGGAGCATATTAGAGAACTTGATGTGATTGGAACATAGCTCCATCTAATTGATGCTCTTGAATTGTGATCCTTCAAAGTTCTTTTATTTATCTTTTGCAAGAAAATCGAGCAACATCTATCATCTAAACTCAAGGGGTTGCCAAATTACAATGCTTTTTTGTGTTCTTTTGTTGTCACTTGATTTAAAATGATTCGACTAATCAAAAAGTGTGTCCTTCCTATTAACTTTTCTTTTTATCCTCTTTAACCAAGGGACTATCTTTTTCTGATCATAAATTAACGAGGGATCTTCTGATGTTGTATCCCCACTAGGATAATCCTTCTCTTAATTTTTATTTTTTTTGTTTTAGAATATATCACACTGATATTAGGGATCGATTTGTATAATAATGAAACTAGTGATATAATCCAAGAGAGGACTAGTCAAGTTGAAATTTTCACCCCATTTTAGCTCATTATTTGTTTGATAAGGGTGTTTAAAAGGCCATATAAGTTTGACCTATCTAAACATGTAAATTTGTCGATTTCCACAGGCGCATCCTTGCATGTTGCTCATTTGTAAACTTTGGCACCTCCGATAGTTATATAATAGGTTCTCATTACTGAATTATAAATTTGATTGAGGCTATATGTAGATCGGGACACTTGATGAATACACACATATGGGCCCATTGAAACCCGAGCTGCAATTCATTTCTCACGTTGTCTGAGCTACAATTCTGTGACATTTGTTTACATGCAGTCTGGACTCTGGTCTTGCACATACTGTAGGTTGTTGCTGAGGTCTTCCATGATTTTTAATAAAAAGTATATTGCTCAGTTCCCTTGTTGGATACAGCAAGTAATCTCCATGTGCCCTTATGGTGCGCTAGAATGAATTATCCATTTGCATGTTTTATTTTATGTGACCATGTTGGAAAATTTTGAATTTTTCAAATGATTTTCAGAAGGTTGTGTATGGACTCTCCTTTTTTGGTTTTTCCTCCATTTGGTTTAGTCCCACATTGCTTGAGAAAGTTGCATTGGATGAGTATATTAGGGATTTGTTGAGCATTGGGGATGTGCCCCAAGGGGTACCACTCTTTTGTGAAGGGGAGAGTACTTACATGAGTTTGATTTCACCGCGCACGCCGCCGGTCGGTTGAGCCGTGATGTGCGTGCACGTGTGCAACTATTATTTTTTGGATAAAATAATTATTTTAAATTATAAACTTTTTTATTATTATTCAAAATTCAAACTTTGAACTGATATTCAAATTCAAGTTTTGAAACGTTTAAAGAGTCATTCCTGGTTTTACTCCCTCACGTTTTCTACACCAGTAACGTTCATTACTCCCCCACTAATCTCTCTTTGGTTACACCGAATCCTTCTCTTCCCGTTATTATTTTCAATATAAAGGAAGAGCGTGTGTTTCATTTTGGAAACACGAAAAAACCAATTGTCTCCTCTCCTTTGTTTTTCAAAAATTCTTTCATTGATTTCCGAGTAGTAGTTCTTTTGGGGGGTTCGTTCTTTCGGGTTTTCTTCCCGTGCAGAGGAGATCAAGAGAATTTTGGCCGGTTTTATTCTGGGGATGTTGAAGTTGTACGCTGCTTGTACGATCTTGGGCAGAGCCACGAAACATTTTAAAGAGAGCGACCTAGTTCGCGACTCAACCTAAAGGTTTTGGTAACTTCGTTCCTGTCTTTACAGTTTCTGCATCAACGATTTTAAGACTTCTCATCGGCTATAACTTCTGAAACCAAAATTGTTCTTGTTCCTGCTGAACTTAACAAGCCCTTTCGATTCGAAACTGTTCTAACCATGAAAAAAGTTGCCTCTGTTATTACTTCTGATAAACCTATTTCAGTTCTATCCGAAAATCCAACAGAAGCTCAAATCAAGGAATTCCAAACTTGGGATGAAACTGATTTTCTCTGTAAGAATTACATTCTTAATGGCCCGTCTGAAGATCTCTATGATTACTATGGCTCTCACAAAACATCTAAGGAAGTTTGGGAGGCACTCCAGAAGAAATACGACACAGAGGAGACCAGATCGAAAAAGTACGTTGTCAGTCACTACCTGAAGTTTCAGATGACAGACGACAAGTCTGTGGAGGTTCAGTCTCACGAGCTACAGAAGATAGCTCCTGAAATTGTTTCTGAAGGTATGTCCCTGGATGAACAATTTCAAGTTGCCGTGTTGATAGACAACGGTCCCATACTTGGAAAGATTTTAAGAATACACTTAGACACAAAACTAATGAAATCTCTTTAGAAAGTTTGATAACTCATCTTCGTATTGAGGAGGAGGCCCGTAAACAAGATAAGAAAGATGAAATAAATACTGTTTCTAACAGTAAGAAATCCGCTTCTGTAATTCTGAAACCTAAAAGAAAAAAATATGAAGGATCGGAATCGCAATCGCAACCAGACTAAGAAAGCTTCTCAGAATCAGAAAGGACCTAAACCTCCTTCAAGAAATGATTCGGTTCAGTTTGTATGCTGCAACGGTAACAAGCCTGGTCATTTAGCTCGAAATTGTTGGAATAAGCGTCTTCCTGCTCTGCAGGCGAATCTTACTGAAGAGCAACTTGTTGCTATGATTTCTGAAGTCAACGTGATTAGAGGATTCGAAGGGTGGTGGGTAGACAATGGTGCTTCGCGCCATGTCTGCTATGATCGTGGCTTATTTAAGTCATATTCTGAAACTAAGGACAAGAAAGTGTTGGGAGATTCCTACTCCACTATGGTGTTGGAGATGTGTACTTAAAGTTTATCTTTGGAAATACTGTTACTCTTAAAGAGGTTCTGTATACTCCAGAGATGAGGAAGATTTTTATTTCGGGCTATTTTCTGAACAAGGCTGGATTTACTCAAACAATTGGGGCTGATTTGTATACAATCTCTAAGAACAATGTATTTGATGGAAAATGGTATGCTACTGATGGAATGTTTAAGTTAAATGTTGATGCTAATAAAATTACATCTTCTGCGTATATGTTGTGTTCTTTTAGTATTTGGCATGCTAGACTCTGTCGTGTTAACAATCGCATTATTAAAAATATGAGCAACTTAGACCTTATCCCAAAAATGTCTTTAAATGATTTTAATAAATGTGAATTATGCAGTCAAGCCAAAATCACCAAAACCGCACATAAATCAGGAGTTAGAGAATCTGAACCTCATGATTTAATTCATTCTGATATATGTGAGTTTGGTGGTGTTTTGACTATGAATGGTAAACATCACTTTATCACATTTAATGATGGTTGCTCTGAATATACCTTTGTTTATCTCATGAAAAAAGTGATGCATTTGATATGTTCAAATTATCTGTGACTGAAATTAAAAATCAATGTGATAAGAAAATAAAGAGATTAGGGACTGATAGAGGAACTGAATATGACTCTGATATATTCATTAATTTTTATAATTCACATGGCATAATTCATGAGAAAACTGCTCCATATTCACCTGAAATGAATGGTAAAGCTGAAAGGAAAAAATAGAAGTTTAGCTAAATCTGTAGTTGCTATTTTATTTAACTCTGGGGCTGCTTCTCATTGGGGAGAAATTTTATTGACTATTTGCTATGCGCTTAATATAGTTTCTAAATCTAAAAGCAAAATTTCTCCATATGTAGTTTTTAAGAATAAAAAACCAAATCTTTCTTACTTTAAGACTTGAGGTTGTTTAGCTTATGGTTCGGATTCCTGAACCCAAAAGGAGGAAACTTGCTAGTCGGGCATATGAATGCGTGTTTATTGGTTATGCTATTAATAGCAAAGCATATAGATTCTATCATTTGATAGATCATGTTATTGAATCTAATGATGCTAATTTTTATAAGGTTAGATATCCTTTTAAATTGAAGAATAGCGGGGGCTCAAGTTCTAGTAATAAGCCTATCAGTAGTTTTCATTAGTCTGATAAGAAATTAGAAATTGAATCTAGGCGGAGTAAACATGCTTGATTATCAAAAGATTTTGGTTCTGATTTCTATACATATATCTTAGAAGAAGATTCTAGCAATCTTAAAAAGGCTTTGTCCTTGTAGATGCCACCTTGTGGCAAGAAGCTATAGATGATGGGATGGGCTCTCTTGAGTCAAATAGGACTTGGCACATAGTAGATAAATATAAAGCTCGTCTGGTAGCCAAAGGATTTAGACAGAGAAAATGTAGATTTCTTTAATAGTTTTTCACCTGTGTCTAGAATTACATCCATACGTGTGCTTTTATCTTTTGCTGCTATACATGATTTAGTTGTATACCAAATGGATGTTAAAACAACCTTTTAAATGGTGAATTTAAAGAAGAAATCTACATGGATCAACCTGAATGTTTTGTAGTTTCCGGTCAAGAAGACAACGTGCAAATTAGGTAAGTCACTTTTATGGGTTGAAACGCGCACCTAAATAATGGCATGATAAATTTGATAACATTGTTATCTCTAATGGTTTCAAAGTTAACGAAAGTGACAAATGCATATATTATAAATATGAAAATGATATTTGCACTCTTATGTCTTTATGTAGATGATTTACTGATTTTTGGTTCTAACATTCATATTGTGAACAAAGTGAAATCCATGTTATGTGCAAACTCTGACATGAAAGATATTGGTAAAGATATTGGTGATGCTAATGGAATCCTTGGAATTAAAATAACTAGGTCTGAACATGAAATTTGAAATTTCTTTGGATCAATCTCATTACATTGTTAAGATTCTAAGGAAATATAATTATTTTGATTGTAAACCAACATATACTCCATATGGTCGTAGTGTTAAGTTGTCCAAGAACACTGGCAATGGTGTTAGACAATCTGAGTATATTCGAGCATCATTGGCAGTCTTTGATATGCTGCTGATTGCACTAGGCCTAATATAGCTTATGCCCTAGGGTTACTATGCAAGTTTACAAGTAGACCGTATTGAGCATTGGCATGCTATTGAAAGAGGCATGAGGTACCTTAAGAGGACCATGAACCTAGGATTACATTATCAGAAGTTTCCCGCTGTTCTTGAAGGATATATCGATACTAATTGGAACACCCTTTCAGATGACTTTAAGGCAACTAGTGTCTATATGTTTAGCATAACTGGTGGAACTGTTTCTAAGAAACAGACTATTTTAGCTCAATCCACTATGGAGTCTGAGATGATTGCACTAGCTTCAGCTAGTGAGGAAGCAGGTTGGCTAAGAAACCTGTTATCAAAACATCCTTTATGGGAAAGACCAATTCCAGCCGTCTTGATCCATTGCAATAGTATTGTAGCTATTGCAAAAATTCAGAACCGTTATTATAACGGAAAAAGATGATAAATACGTTGCATGCACATCACTATTAGAGAGTATATGACATCTGAAGATGTGAGAGTGGATCATGTACGTACTGATGATAATTTAGCCGATCCTTTGATGAAAGGATTAGCTGAAAAAAAGGTTTTTAAAACCTCGAAAGGAATGTGACTCATGCCCTTAGACTGATAGTCACTTGTGAGGGAAACTCAACCTATAGACCGGAGATACCGAGAAATAGGTTCAAAGGGTACTAACAAATCATGAAGTGATATGTGAAGAATCATGCTATTATAATTTTTAGTCATATTCCATAAAACTTGAATCGAGCATGATATCCTGAAGCGATAGAAGGATGAGTTATTTTTAACTCTTAATGAGATCTATACTTTGTGGAGTGGGGTACCTAGCTACATGAGTACCCTTGATAGACTCACCTATGTGGACGTGGAAGTGTGGCCGCTTCGTATGGAATTTTGAGCAATTTCTCTAGAGCATTCACTATACTGGGATACACATGCATGGCCGTAAAGCACAAGCTTATGAACTACACCTTGATAAGGTTTTGTGTGTGTGTGTGTGATGTTGTTAGAGGTTCAAAACTACGAGTTACTCTAGTAAAATCTAAATCATCTACACTATGTAAAGGATCAAGTCGATAGACATCTCTGCTTATGCACAATCTTATATTAAATTATACCGCTCGATGAAAATGGATTTTGTTTTAAAAAATTCAAGTGGGGGATTGTTGGAAATTTTTGAATTTTTCAGAAGGTTTTCAAAAGGGTGTGTGTGGACTCTCCTTTTTTGGGTTTCCCTCCATTTGGTTTAGTCCCACATTGCCTGGGAAAGTTGCCTTGGAGGAGTATGTAAGGTATTTGTTGAGCCTTGGGGATGTGCCTCAAGGGGTACCACTCTTTTGTGGAAGGAAGAGAACTTACATGAGTTTGAGTTCACCACGCGTGTGCGTCGTCGCTGGCCGGCCGAGTCGTGACATGACGTGTCGTGCCGTGCGTGCGCGCGACTATTATTTTTTGTAAAATAATTATTTTAAATTATAAACCTTTTTATTATTATTCAAAATTCAAATTTTGAACTGATATTCAAATTCAAGTTTTGAAACGTTCAAATAGTCGTTCCTGATTTTACTCCCTCACGTTTTCTACGTCATTAACGTTCATTACTCCCCCCACTAATCTCTCTTCGGTTACAGCCGAATCAACCTCTTCCCGATATTATTTCCAATATAAAAGAAGAGCGTGAGTTTCATTTTGGAAACACGAAAAACCAATTATCTCCTCTCTTATTCTCTGTTTTTCGAAAATTCTTTCATTGATTTCCGAGCAGTAGTTCTTTTGAGGTATTCGTTCTTTTGGGTCTTCTTCTAGTGCAGAGGAGACCAGGGCTGTTTTATCTTGGGGATGTCGAGGCTGTACGCTACTTGCACGATTTTGGGCAGAGCCGCGAAACGTCTTAAAGAGAGCGACCTAGTCCGCGACTCGACCCAAAGGCTTCGGTAACTTCGTTTTTGTCTTTACAGTTTCTGCATCAACAGACCCTCGATATGTTCCTTTGATTTCCTTCAGTTTAAGGCATGGAATAAAAGAAGCACATAAGCACTATGTTCTGGAGCTATACGTTTTAAATGCCGGGACTTTCTTTTGGCCCACATGGTAACTCGCTAGTCTTTTTTCCTTGTAAGCAATAAATGTGTATTCATTTATGCCAGAAGCTTCTAGTTATTATCTGGATAATGTTTCCAATGCTTACGTGCATATCGTTACTTCCCTGGACAGCCACTCTCATTCTTGAATTTGGCATTTTGGAATGTACTGTGCTGCAAGCAACATATGCGTATGTGTGTGCCAGAATCGTCTAATTATTAACTAGATCAATGAGTCTAATTATTAACTAGATTAATGAAATTTCCGTTGTGTCCTATTGCCTCTTTGGATGGGACAAACAATCTCTTTGCCAAAGCTGGCGTTTTGGAATATCATATGCACTTGTATGCCTGGCTTGATGCGATTCTCAAATTTTCCCACCTCACTACCACACGTGTAAAATGTTTCAAATGGAAAGAATAGCAAATAAGCAGCAGATACGTTGTCGGTGCATCAGCTTTATGCTGGAGTATTGTATCTTTTGTTATGTGGGAATGTGTTGGCGTTGTGTCACTTCAAGCAATTAGTTTATCAATTCCAGATGCCCGAAACATTTACTTATTTACTGGATAGTGAACTTTCTGATGTATTCATGTCTATCGTTGTGAAACTTTCCGATCTTAGCATTGGGTTTGGTAGGGTGATAACCATATCCGTGTTTCTGATTTTTAGAATTATTTGCACTACTAAGTTTTCCAGCTGCTTTTGTCAGAGGAACTGCCATATTATGCTACCAGAGAGGAAAGAGTCGTAGACATTTCAGGTGAATCTTCGAAGGTTCTCAAGGCAATTGAAGCTGTGGCTGGGCATCTCCGGAAATTTTTGGTTGACCATAGCATTGTGCCTTTATTTGAAAAGAATGTAAGTGGCCTTTTCTTCAATTTCAAATTCATGGGTTCAGTTAAGGACATTGATGATTATTGTGGTCTATTTCCATTAGTCCAATGCACCACCCGCTCAAGCTCAAGCTCAACCTCAACCTCAAGATCCTGCACCAGATGCTTGGAGTGATAAAGCCCCATCATTTATGCATACTGTGCAACAGCCTGGCATAGGCAATGATTATACGCTCCCACCGTTGAAGCGGGATTCTTACTTTCTGGAACATGATTCTCCTTTGGATTCACAAATCCAACGTCCACTGTCATCACTTTATCAACGGGAACCTCTCTCTGGCATGCGTTCCTCAGGACTAGGGCGTACTGCTGGCGCTTTAGTCACTCAGGTCTGTTTCTGTTTACATGTACTCCTTGATCAAATTTTAGGAGTTGGTTATATAATTGAATTTTTTTTATTCCATTCAAGTATGATAAATAACATCCAATCTAGTAATGCGCAACCTAATATGATCTTATAGCATTACAGTAGGCGGAGTACGTATCATCTTGTCTACTAGTTTGTTTTGGAAAGTAGATGGTCTGAAAGCATGTTGATTGCAATACATCCTCAAGTTGTCATACAAAAACTTGTACTTCAATGTTGCTTTAATTAACAATCTGTTTTGCCAACACACCTTGCTGGAACTAAGAACCCATTTCTTATATAAAATATGAGGAATATGTAGGTCAGCTAGCCAAATAGGAAATCCCCACTGGCTATCGTTAAAAAGTACAATCTCCGCTATTCTTTTGGAGGATCGGAACCATTCACTTTGAACCCCAAGGGTTTTGCACGTTCATCCACTCGTTGCAGTATTAAATAATAGAGCTATTTGCAACAGCTATACGAACAAGCAAAACCCTTAGGGATCATTAGACAATTGGTGTTTTGGGGTTCTATAATCTGGAAATAAAAAAGAATGGTTCCAATTGCCCCCCAAAAAAACAAATACTGGACTTTTTAACGATAGACAACAAGAGATTTCATCCTCTGCTAGATTTCAATCTTGTATCTTCCAAGTTGTTTCCTTGTTATCTAAAGGCTGCTGTGGGATCCAGGTGACACAGACAATGCAAATTCCACTGGCATACGCGGAGGATATAATTGGTATTGAGGGAGGAAACATTGGGTACATTCGTCGTGCTAGTGGGGCTCAGCTTACTGTTCAAGAGAGCGGAGGCTTGCGCGAGGAGATTATAGTTGAGATCAAAGGTACCACTAGTCAAGTTTCGACTGCACAGCAGCTTATCCAGGTATACCAAATTCTTTCTGTTCCTCCATTCCCGTATGTTTTGTAGTTGCATGGTTGCTTCTTGGTGATATAATCACTTCCAGGTTGGAAATAGATGGTGCATTGGTGTCTTTTTCTTGACTGAATGTAGCCTGACCAACTGTACCCCTTTCCATGTAAACAGGATTTTATGTCGGGGCATAAAGAGCGACCATTAAGCGGTTATGTAGGTCTTGATACAGGGATGAGGTCGTCCTATTCTCATCTGGGAAGTTCAGCGTATTCCTCCTCTTCTCTCGCGTCTCAGTATGGAGGATATGGCGGCGGCTCTGGATTGGGAGGATATGGCAGCTACAGGTTTTAAGCGGGAATGCTCGGTAGTTCGTCTTTGCAGCATATATAACCCCTTCTCCAGCAGCTGGGCGAAACTGACTGAATGAGCATACTTCTGCGTGTTTATGTAAAAATTTTAGTTACGGACGGGTATGATGATTTCGCTTATGGGTTGGATGTTTTTTATGTTGTTTTGTTTTTAGTAGAAGAGAGTGGCGAACGTTTGCCTTCCAACATTAGTTCTGGTTGTTTAAGTGTGGGCTGCTTATGACCACGGGTGATCGAATTATATGCATGATGCAACTAAACTCTGAAGGGTGGGGGGGGGGGGGGGGGGGGGGGGGGGGGGGGGGGGGGGGGGGGGGGGGGGGGGGGGGGGTGAGCTGTTTAAGGTGGATTCACGATGGATTTTTATGACTTGCATCTGTTTTAGGTTACATGCAGGAAGTTAATTTTTGCATGGTTACACCTCCTGGGGAGGATACAATTTTCATGCGAACAGGCTTTAATTACATGATTTGCTTGACCGCAAATGGTTATAATGTGTTCCTTTCATAGATATGGGAAAGATGGACATAATAATAATAATGTGTTCCTTTAATGAATCTCGATGTACGCAAGTAACCTAAAACATGACAACATGCAGTGGTTTCAAGTCACAGCTACATCGGTTTCACATGTGCACCGGCGTTGTAGTAGGTTTGTTCTGATGTTTATCCGCACCATTTTAACCACGTGGTTGCAATGCATTTTTTCTTGTCTACGCACTAGTTTTGTATGAGTCTACTTTGAGTTTTTTTTTGTGTGGATTCATATAAAACCATGGAGGTTGAGAGTGAGACCCACTTTGTTGTACCCATGACCTTGTTTGATGTGGGTGCTCTCAATCGAATGAGACTCCATGCGGACACCGCGAAGAATTTTGATGATATTGATGAAAAAGAAGAGGAAGCTCAAGTTGAAGATATGCCTCCTTACATGCTCTCATTCCAAAAAGCTGTAATTGCTAGGCTTGACAAGTTGGAGCTTCATGTAAACAGTGTTAGAGATGACTTGTTTCAAAGGATCGAGAGTTTGAGGCAATCAATGAAAGATAGGCATGACATCACTTATGTCTTAGTTGAAGGACGAGCTCGAGAAGATCAAAGAGGAGATCAAACGCGGATAGTCTCATATCGCGTTGTTGACTTATGTGTGTTATGCAATTTTGAACAACTTTATGGTTTGTAATATTATTTACTACAATCGTGTGATTCTCACAATTTTGTCTTGTGAAGTGAGAATGTGATGTAACATTTGACACTCAACTATGGTTTGTTTGTTATGCTAGTGCTGGACTTAAATTTGCTTAACATGCTTGTTAAAATTATACTCTTTTGCATATGTATGCAAAAATTGAAATATATTATGCAAAATGGTACTTACACTTCTTATGAGAAATTGTTGAGACATCTAGTAAAATTGCTCAATAATGTTGACTCATTTTTTGCTTACACTTGGAATTAAATGATGATATTATTTACGCTTGGTATTGAAAAGTTATATTTTTTATGTCACATTTTTTCTTAATATTAAATTAATTAATGATTTTTTTCATGCACTTGGTATTGAAAAATCATTTTTTATATTTCTCACATAGTGTTTATCAAACACATAGTTCCTTAATTTCATGTTCCTTATGCTACACACAGTTTTGTGCATGTACGCTTGGTACCATATGTAACGACCCGCTCTCGGGGGCCTGTTACTTATTTGATTTATTTGCAGGTTCCGTAGTTTACCAGTGAAATCAGCATAGTCACAACGCAGAGATGTAACAACAACACTCAAACCAGCTTACAGACATTATTACAGTCCAAATTAAAGTACAACAACCAGCACTCACACACACCAATACATGAAAGGAAAAGTACGGAAAGGAAATACAGAATGGAAATACATCTCACAACACACACCAACACAGATAACTAAAACTCCGCGGCTTCTGGGTCGTACGCAGGCTCCTCGTACTCTGGGGCGATCTCCTCGATCAGGTCGTCATCTGTCGGTGCCATAAGTGGAACCGAAGGTAAGTCACAAAGATTCTAAACAAAGAAAAGGAGTACTGTACAAGTATGACAAGCAGAAGTAAAGTACGGTGTAGTGTCTGTACAAGTGCAGAAAGTAAAGTGCTACAAGTGCAGAAAGTAAAGTGCATGACTGTAAAGAAGTAACTGTGCAAGCTCCACTAGAGCTACGTGACTCAAGTCGGAGAGTACAATATGTGACCGTTCAGTTCGTCTCTTGCCTGGGTGCTACCCGGACGATTGCCGGAACCCAGGCAGCAGGATGGTTTGTCGAAACGCAGGCAGCTAGACAGGAGGCCGAAACACAGGCAGCTTGACATGTAGATCGAACTCTAGTCACTCCCGTACTCTCGCAACTATGAGTTACCCCAAAACCCAGTGTTGTGTCAAGTACAAGTTCTTTACATGAATGTTCCACGGGATGTTCCAAGTCAAGTCCAACACAAGAAAGTGGCGTATGTTTCCGTACTTCGAGCACGTAGTAGTGCGGTGCTACAAGTTCGTACGAGCACAGTGGCTAGATTTCTAAGGTTAGAACCTATCGTGACTTACCAAAATTAATACCGTTGTAGTAAGCCGGAAAAGGATCTAGGGCTTCCTCAGAAGTTGGTACACCAGAGTCTGTACCTGCAACACAAAATACTTATTTTAGAAAAACACGACTTTTTCCTATTTAATAATTAGGTTAGTTTGATTTTCAAACTCGTTAAAACGGTGTCAGAAAATATTTAAAATTTTTATATAAACCTAAAATAATTATTTAGATTTTACTGCAAGAGGGGAGAATTTTCAGAAGCTTCTGTAATTTCTTATAATTTTTAGAAACTCAAAAATAGCTTAAAACCCCTAAAATACCTAAGTGACGTGTATTTTCCGTAAATTTTTCCGGGAGCAATCCTAGTCGGAATTGCTTGAATGAACAGTCAAAATGACCGTCTCGAAGTCTATTATCACATATAATTTTATCACATATTATTGTAAGTGAAAAACAGCGGCTACGAAATTAGAATGTTTTATACGTATTTAATTTTCAAGTTCAAAAATTTATTCTGAAAAAAGTAGGCATCTGCTCGCAGTGAGATTAGCGCCATTGGATCAGAAATATCATTTCTGATTTTCCAGAGTTGGTTTCGCATTTTTCTGATCCCTGTATAATTAGTTATGGGTTTAAAACAATAAAACTCAATTATTAATCATTTAAAATTACGAAAATTAAGAATTTCCTTGTATTTACAAGTTTGCCATCGACAAACTTACGCTGCTTCTTAATCAAACGTCGACAGGGGTCGTTTCTCCGGCGATCAGCGAGCGAGGGGGGCGGCGGCGTGCTCGGCGGGGGACGACGGCGGAGCGGCGAAGGCGGGGCGGCGGTCACGGCGGCGCAACACGGCGGCGGGGTGAGGAGCGGGGAGTGGCGAGCGGGGTTCGAGCTGGGGCGAGGGGCGGGGGCTCACCGACGGAAGGCGGGGCGTTCGGCGGAGCAGTGGCGCGTTCGGCGAGCGGCGGCGCGGTGTCGGGGCCGGCGGAGATGGCCGGGGGTGAGGGAGAGAGAGAGGGGGGGGGGGGGGGGGGGAGATGAGGGCCTGAGGATTGTTTTTTTAAAAATAATAACTTTGTGTTTAAACTGGGTTAGTGGGGGTATTTATAGGGTTAATATCTACTATTAGTATTTAATGGGGGGGTTAGGAGTTGTTGACTAAACCCAACATTTTTAATACGGTAGGTTGTGTAGTGCCCTAGGAAGCCACTGCACATGTACTAGAGGGGGGGTGAATAGTACTTTTAAATAATAAGGAGTGTTATTCCTAATTATCGTGCAATTAACAAACAACGATGCGGAATAACTACAATCAAGAAATAATGCAAACGCAAACACAATGGTTTAATGGGTTCGGATCCACCCAAGTCTCCCCGACTTGTTCCCGGTGATCCTACGTCCCAACCACCCGGATCCCTTCCGGATACTTGAGTTAGAAACCCTAACTAAAGATTTCCAATATGACCACTTGCGAAAACCTCACAAGTGCAAACGACCTACAATCGATGACCGTGAATCCCACAACCCGGGATCACGCAAAACCTCTCACAACCGAGAGTATACAATTCAAATATAACTGAAATGAAATGCTTACCAACAAAATACCTATGCCTTGAGATTTCTTACCAAATTAGGGCAAAGAGGATTTTGATGGAGGAAGAGTCACCAAACCCTAGCTTCAAGAAGATGACCAGCAATGGAAGCCTAGGGATGAGATGGATGACCTAGAATCAAGCCCTTGGCTTGGAAGGCACACAATCAATGAATCTCTCTTGAGGAATAAGAGTGAGGGAGAGATTCTTGAGAATGGGAGAGCTTGAAGATGAGAGTTGAAAGCTTCTCTTTGAATCAATAGAACTCTGAAATAGCAGCCTTAGATCCTATGAAATAACACCTCCAGGTATTTAAAGGATCAAGGGAAAAGAGAGAGAAACGTCGCTTTCAAAACTCCAACGGATCTAAATCTGAAGCAGACTAGTCGGTCTAAGAAGGATCCCTGACCGACTAGTTCATCAACTAGTCGGTCGGTGATTCAACATGGACCGACTAACAGCTCGACAGCCAAAAGAGTGATTTCCAGGCAACATGAACTAGTCGGTCTAAGAAGACTTGCCAACCGACTAGTTTGCCAACTAGTCGGTCGGTGAGTGTTCTTTGACCGACTAAGAGTGAAATGTACGAAGCTGAATACAAGTTACACTAGTCGGTCTAAGAACAAATGCTGACCGACTAGTTTCACAACTAGTCGGTCGATGAATGTTCTTGGACCGACTAACTGTAAACAGTAACTCAGGCTGTACAGAGGCAAGCTCAACTAGTCGGTCTGAGAAGAATTCCTAACCGACTAGATCGTCATCTAGTCGGTCGGTGAACCTTCTTTGACCGACTAATTGATCAACATGGCTGAGCTGAAATGAGTTAGGACAACTAATCGGTTCATGAAGAGTTGCCGACCGACTAGATCGTCATCTAGTCGGTTGGTGACTCTACTTGAACCAACTAAGATGCACTAGAAGCCGAGGGAAGAAGCGATAGACTTCGGGAAAGTTTCTAATGGCTTCTAAGATAATCCTAGCTCTAAGATATGAGCGATATGAAGATAGACAAGTAAGAATTTCTCAAGACTTAACATTCTATAAATCGAAGCTAAAAGACTATGAATAAAACCTTAAGGAACGGTCTTCGAAAGCTTCGATCAAATCTTCATGACTTCCAAAAAGGTCCAAAAGCTTCAACGAAGCTTTAAGCATTGAATACGAGCTTTGAGAAGTCTTAAGATGTCGTTTTGAGTGTTCTCGTGAATTTGGCGACGATCTCCATAACTGCGCTCACAAATTGTTAGTTCACGATTTATTTATGTTTTCTCATCATCCAAAACCAAATACGGGGAGTCCAATACTCAACATTCTCCCCCTTTTTGGTGATGACAAACCAACATAAATAATAATCAATAAAAATGTACTAAATGAAATTTACTTACTCCCCCTGCATTGATGACACATTAGTTCCATATGAAATAATAAACATATGCATCAATCAGGCGAGAAAATTAAAAATACATATCCAGTTATCAAATTTGAAATACATTTATATTTTCTTAACTCCCCCTGAATCTAACATATCAAATTAGATTCATGCTAAACTATCATTTAGCACATGCCATTATTATATCTCTCCCCCTTTGGCATAATCCAAAAAGTGCGGGAGGAAGGCAATGATAACAAATCATGGCCAAATAATTCATTAAGCATGGGAGTCTAAGAATACGACCACGTTTCATATGACACCAAAATAAAATTCGAATAAAATCAAAGCGTGTCAATGAGACCATAGTCGAAAATCGTAAACTTAAATCATTAAAATATCAAATGTAAATTCACTTATTGAAGAAATGAATTTACTTTCCAATATCAACATTTATAGCTATTTTAGTGCATGGAAAACAATTCTATGTTTTCATACAACTAAAGCTATTGAATCAAGATAAGTCATCGAGCGACGAAATCAATATCAGAGACATACATAAAATGTGCACAAAGGAATGATCCATCAGAAGAGTGGTGCACATCATAGAATATCAAATGATACAATATCGATCGAAAATGAACATAAAGTAAAAGCACATCAAAACTAAGTAAAGTGTGCGATGAGAAGTGACAATGTGATAAAGTAATACGAAAATCATCATCATAACTTTTAAAACATGTCATGCCAAAAATAGATAAGAATTTCAAAGCATTTATGGCATTCACAATTCTATCATGCTAGGAGAAACAAAATGATACCAATGTAAAGAAATAGATTTTAACCAAGCATGCATTCAACCCTCATGGATACCAAATGTAATATTATACTTACAACATTAAGCTCCCCCTACATTGGTGCATTACCTAAGCACCATCAACTCCGTTTGAATGAAAGTCTTCGCAAATCGAGGAGTTGGTAGGGTTGGTATCCCACGGTGGATTGAACCTAGAAAACTTCATTTTGGTATCCAAAAACCCTTTTGGATCCAATGGGTTAGACAACAAATTTGAAATACGAAATTAAAATAATTGTAACCCATGAGTTAATGTAATCAAAATCAATTTTATAATCAAATGCCTTGGTACCCATAACATGATCATAAACTAATGGTACCAAGCATTGAAGAGTTAAAGGAACTAACCCTTCGGAAACCAAGTCCAAGAGGAACTTGACTTCCCAACATAATCATCATTCAAAATAACACCATTAATATATGATTTCACATAAGCGTTCATAGCATCATCGCTAGTGTTCTTGGGACCCCAAATAGTGTACATTTTAGGAATCCTCTTCCTAGTGGTTGCATGCACAAAAGTTTGATTTCTATGTGGTGCATGTGGCCTAGGAGTATGAGATCTAGCAATAGCATTATGATGAGCATGAGATCCATGATGTGGTGTAGCATACATACGTGGATAAGCATGAGGTGTGTATGCATGAGGATGATTATGAGAGTAGGCATGCACATGTTGATGAGATGTTTGAACATAAGCATTAGGATGTGCATGAGCATGATTACGTGCACGTGGGTGTCTCATATGAGTGTTTGCACGTGCTCGTGGGTGCGGAGTATAAAAATCATCATTAATATTTGCATGCATCGGTGGAGTAGGATGTGTGTTCCTACGTGGCATAGCATGTGAGTACAAAAATGTATGACCCCTCTTTGGAGGTCTACCCAAAGTGGGTTTCTTTCCAATCGGGGGTGTGTACGAAGTGGAAGCACTATTGGTAGGAGAACTACCAATGTGGTGTTTGCTCCCACTCGTCGAGGCATCGGATGTCGGCCTAACAAAGGTGGTAGGCGATTTGGATGAGTCTCCCATCTTATACCCCAAGCCAATGTGGTGTTTGGCCGGAAGTAAGTCATTTAGGATATTATCCAAATGACCCTTACCTTTATTGAAATCATTGATACGGCCTAACGTGCACTCATACTTCTCTTTGAGAGAATGCAAAGAAGCATCCAAAGTGGATACTTGCGATGTGAGTGCATAAACACGTGATTTGAGATTCTTATTCTCAATACTCAAAGTTGAGTTTTGAGACGTCAAATCCGCTATCACATGTTCATCCGAATCCTCAACACGAACATGCTCAAGTTGAGATTTGAGGGACTTCACCTCATTTCTCAACAAGCCATTATGAGTAAGCAAACTTGCTTTCTCATTGGCGAGTGTCTCAACAATGGTGTCATTGTTGGTGATGGTAGACTTAGGAGAGGTTTGGAGGCTAACAAGTTCATCTTTGGTCTTATTATATCTATCTACTAACTTAGTAAATTTAGACCAAATTTCTTGGTTTGCTAACCTCATTTCATCAATAGTAGGTTCTCCGCTTTCATTCTCGCTACCATCCTCGCTTTCATCCTCGCTATCATCGAAGGAGGACTTTCGATCTTTTGCCTCATTAGCCATAAAGCAGAGTTTTGCTTTCTCCACTCTTCCATCATCCGACTCTCCACTTGAGGAATCCTCTTCGGAGTCGGTGAATGTGCCAACAAGTCCTTTCTTGTACTTTCTCGACTTGTCGTACTTTGATGCTTTCCACTTCTCCTTGTGTTTGTAGAGAGGACAATCCGGTTTGATGTGTCCTGGCTTGTTGCATTTATAACACACGGGAGTAGAAGTATTAGTCGAACTAACTTTAGATTTATTCAAAGATATACCTTCTCGGAGGAATCGATCGAACTTCCTTGCCATACGGGCAATGGATTCCATGTCCAATTCGTCTTCCGATTCTTCATCATCGGTAGATGGAGCGGCCTTGAAGGCAATCGCCTTTTTCTTTGGCTCATCTTGCTTCAAGTACGCTTTCATCTTTTCCTTCATTCGGATCTTACTATCCTTGCGTACCTCGTAACACAACAAGGTACCCATTAGTTGTACGACGGTATATTTATTCATGTCATTACCTTCCTCGATAGCGAAGGTACGCTTTTCCCAACATGATGGAAGACCGTCGATAATCTTCGCGACTTTCTCCTTTTAGGTATAGACCTTCCCAAGAGCTTCCAAGTCGTTTGATATATCCACGAAGCGAGCGTAATATTCCTTCATGGTTTCGCCCTGCTCCATATGAAACAACTCAAATTCTTTATTAGCAACGACGAGTTTAGAATCTTTTACCGTACTCGATCCTTCGTGCAATATGAGGAGTTGGTTCCATATTTGATATGCACTCTTACATGTGCATATCTTGTTGAAGTCCTCGGGCTCCAACGCACAATTCAAGGCATTCATTGCCTTGGCATTGGCTACTTCCGCGGCGACCTCCGCGGGAGTCCACTTCGCAAAATCTTCTTCGGAAGGCTCGACATACTCCGTCATGGTGGCTCTCCATAATGAAGTGCTCCGGAGGAAAATTTGCATCCGGCATTTCCAGTACCCGTAGTTGGTACCGTTGAAGTGTGGAGGCCTGACGGAGGATAGTCCTTCCATAACAGAAGAGGCTCCATCGCGGTTCTTGAAGACGTTGTAGTCGTTGTTCGTCATAGCTTTGAACTTTGGCTATGTGTAGCTTTGAACCTTGGCTCTGATACCAATTGTAGTGCCCTAGGAAGCCACTGCACATGTACTAGAGGGGGGGTGAATAGTACTTTTAAATAATAAGGAGTGTTATTCCTAATTATCGTGCAATTAACAAACAACGATGCGGAATAACTACAATCAAGAAATAATGCAAACGCAAACACAATGGTTTAATGGGTTCGGATCCACCCAAGTCCCCCGACTTGTTCCCGGTGATCCTACGTCCCAACCACCCGGATCCCTTCCGGATACTTGAGTTAGAAACCCTAACTCAAGATTTCCAATATGACCACTTGCGAAAACCTCACAAGTGCAAACGACCTACAATCGATGACCGTGAATCCCACAACCCGGGATCACGCAAAACCTCTCACAACCGAGAGTATACAATTCAAATATAACTGAAATGAAATGCTTACCAACAAAATACCTATGCCTTGAGATTTCTTACCAAATTAGGGCAAAGAGGATTTTGATGGAGGAAGAGTCACCAAACCCTAGCTTCAAGAAGATGACCAGCAATGGAAGCCTAGGGATGAGATGGATGACCTAGAATCAAGCCCTTGGCTTGGAAGGCACACAATCAATGAATCTCTCTTGAGGAATAAGAGTGAGGGAGAGATTCTTGAGAATGGGAGAGCTTGAAGATGAGAGTTGAAAGCTTCTCTTTGAATCAATAGAACTCTAAAATAGCAGCCTTAGATCCTATGAAATAACCCCTCCAGGTATTTAAAGGATCAAGGGAAAAGAGAGAGAGAAACGTCGCTTTCAAAACTCCAACGGATCTAAATCTGAAGCAGACTAGTCGGACTAAGAAGGATCCCTGACTGACTAGTTCATCAACTAGTCGGTCGGTGATTCAACATGGACCGACTAACAGCTCGACAGCCAAAAGAGTGATTTCCAGGCAACATGAACTAGTCGGTCTAAGAAGACTTGCCAACCGACTAGTTTGCCAACTAGTCGGTCGGTGAGTGTTCTTTGACCGACTAAGAGTGAAATGTACGAAGCTGAATACAAGTTACACTAGTCAGTCTAAGAACAAATGCTGACCGACTAGTTTCACAACTAGTCGGTCGATGAATGTTCTTGGACCGACTAACTGTAAACAGTAACTCAGACTGTACAGAGGCAAGCTCAACTAGTCGGTCTGAGAAGAATTCCTAACCGACTAGATCGTCATCTAGTCGGTCGGTGAACCTTCTTTGACCGACTAATTGATCGACATGGCTGAGCTGAAATGAGTTAGGACAACTAGTCGGTTCATGAAGAGTTGCCGACCGACTAGATCGTCATCTAGTCGGTTGGTGACTCTACTTGAACCAACTAAGATGCACTAGAAGCCGAGGGAAGAAGCGATAGACTTCGGGAAAGTTTCTAATGGCTTCTAAGATAATCCTAGCTCTAAGATATGAGCGATATGAAGATAGACAAGTAAGAATTTCTCAAGGCTTAACATTCTATAAATCGAAGCTAAAAGACTATGAATAAAACCTTAAGGAACGGTCTTCGAAAGCTTCGATCAAATCTTCATGACTTCCAAAAAGGTCCAAAAGCTTCAACGAAGCTTTAGGCATTGAATACGAGCTTTGAGAAGTCTTAAGATGTCGTTTTGAGTGTTCTCGTGAATTTGGCGACGATCTCCATAACTGCGCTCACAAATTGTTAGTTCACAATTTATTTATGTTTGCTCATCATCCAAAACCAAATACGAGGAGTCCAATACTCAACAGGTTAGGGCTTGACTAACTTAGGAAATTTTTGGAAAGTGTATAAACGTGTTTATCATGTGGGGTTAAAGTAAATGGTAATTAAGTTATAGTAATTAACTAGGGTAAATGGTGACGGTAAAACTGTAACGAAATTACGATTTTGCCCCTACTAGCAAATGTGTCCGAAAAATTACGAAAACATACCCACGGGATCGTATCGTCGCGAGGATGGCGAATACGAAGTCCGTTTCAGGGTTTGGGCTACGGGGATACTAGTTTTTGGTCAAAACGTTTAGAAAGCGGGTTTACGGGTTCTCTATTGAAATGATATCAGAAAATTACGAAATTAATGTGGAGAGCCCTAAATGATCATATGACGCTATTGCAGAAGTTTGAAAACATTTTGAAGACGTTTGAATAGAAAATAAATTCATCGAATCAAAACGGTAATTTTTGAAAAATGAATTTTAACAGGAATGTTTTGGGTATTTGAGGAAATCTGAAAATACTGAAATATAATATAATAAGTCTAGTATTTCAAAATATTTTTATAGAATTTTTTTTTGAAATCATTTAAAACTCTTGACAAACCATTACAAAATATATTAAATTTGTAATTAAATGTTTTGAAGAATTACGAGTCGTTACACCATAATCTTTACTCTTGTCACAACTCTTACTACAACTACTTGGGGAGAAAAGTTATTTTGTTCATATTAATTTTTTTTGATGTGACAAAGGGGGAGAAAAGCTCACAATGCATGCTATATAAAATGACAATTGAAATGGAAAATAATATGTAACTTGTGCATATAGTATTGCTTATTGCTAACTAGCTTTGATGAATCGGGAGTATTATCTTCATAGCAATCATGCATCTCTGCATGGGGATCGTAAGTAATTTTTACTTTCATATTTTATATCGTTTGTTATCATCATCAAAACGGGGGAGAGTGTTGGGAAATTAAGACCTACCTCTGTGGATTTTGATGATGTGCACAAGTGATATGCGGACTAACATATTTGTTTCAAGTGTGTATAGAATTATTTTTATAGCCATAAAGCTTTTGAGCGTAGTGGAAGTAAATCGAAGAACTTAGAGCCAAGATCAAAAGTATACTATGAGTCATGAATTGAAGAAGATGATGGCTCCGACTTATAAAGCTTATGAAGACTCAAGATCAAGTGGAAACGGCTCAAGACGAAGAATGAAGAACAAAGGCTAGTGAAGTGTGTTTGTGTAAGTTATAGTCTATAAATGTTAAAGCCAATATATATTCGTTACACGCACACACATTCTTGAAAAATGGGGTTTAAATATGTTAAGCCATATATCATTTAAAAATGTTTTTATAAAATATTTTCAAGTGTTTTGAGTATAAAACTCATGTGTCAAATAATAGTCGACTATCCTCATCAGATAGCCGACTACTGGCAGGAAGATTGTATTCAAAAAACTTAATGTCAAAATAATAGCCGCTTATTTTCAAAAATAAACGACTATCTGGGTCAACTTCAACAGATTTGTCAGTTTTTATTTGAATTTAACTAGCCGTTTACTAGCCGTTAGAGGAGACTTTTTGAGCAGATTTCTAGCTGATTTTATGCTAATAATTCTCTATAAATAGTTATGATTTTAGATTTTTATATACAGCAGTTCTTATTAAAAAGAAATCTCTCGTGCTAAAAAGTTATCAAAAATCTCTATTTGATGTTCTTCGCTTAAGGCTACTGATTTTATTTTCTTTTGTGCTAAAGTTTTAAAGATCATTTTCAGATTCATTTTTAGACTTTCAATAGTTCTTGTTTTTAATTTGATCTCCAAGCTTAAAGCTTTTTCTTTGAGATTCAAAGTGCAAGACTATTGCTTTTAATCTTTGTATTATAAATCCAAATCTTTTTTAAAGATTAAATTCTTGATTACTTGATCTCTAAATGCCTAAGACCTCAATTTTCGAAGATCAATTTTCAAGACAATTATTTGATCAAATTGTGCTTTACTTATATCATTTATTTGATCAAAAGTTTCAGATTTTCTTAATCCACGTCTAACACTTATCCATCATTGGGTTAGAGGAAATCGTGTACTAAATTTTCATGTCTTTTGTGAAGTCTTTGGAGAAGACTTGAGTTTGTAATTCCCGTGTTATAAGGAAAGTTTGTGTTGGAAATCGTAGTTGCTTGTAACTAGGCGTGTGCGTTGGAAATTCCTAGCGACGGACGCTATGTGCTTGTATTGCATGTAGCAATATAGTGGATTAAATCCCGAAGGGAGTCGTGGACTAGACGTAGGCCAAGGTTGGGCCGAACCAGGATAAATTCTCTGTGTCCGCGCTGTGATTGTAAGGACCGTCTTACCATTGCAATACTAACAACAAACTCTAGAGGGGGTGAATAGAGTAATAATAATAAATTGTGCAATTAAAATTTAACTTGCAAATACGGAATAATAAGTGCAAGAGGAATTAATCAACACAATCAATTCAAACGCAAACACAAGATTTTACACTAGTTCCACAAACTTGGGTACGTCCAGCCATACCATATCCACTATAATTCTCACACAAAGAAGTGAATACAATCTCACACAGAGATACCTCACATAGAGGATTTGGATTCTCATACAGAGAAATCCTTGCTCTCACACAGAGAGACTCAAACTCTCACACAGAGAGATCTCAGCCAACCCTCACACATAAGGCTATACTCTCACACAGAGAGTAAATAGCTCTCACACAGAAAGCTAGGGTTTCAATAAAAACACAAAGTAAAACAAATACTCTTACCTATGCCTTGATGATGACCTTACTCATTAATGAATGCAAGTTATATAAGGGGCAAGTGATGTGATTTGCTTGAAATCACTTGGATGATTTTCCTTGAGCTTGACTTCAATGCATGAAGGAGATTTAGAGCTCTAAGAGGAAAATGAGAGAGTTTGAGAGCGGCTTAATCAATCTCTAAAGATTTGGAATCGTTCCAAGAAGTTCTAATGAACTCAGCCCTATCATATATATATGAAGCCCAAATGAACCATCAAACCCAAAAAAAACCCCAAAATAATAAATCTGCAACGGCTAGATTTTGGCAGTTTACGGCACAAACAATCGACTGATGAACAATAGAAAGTCGACTGGTCCACGGCTATAAAATTCTCAATGGCTATAATCTGAGCCAAGACAGGCGACTGTAGAAGACTACACAGGTGCTTGTAAATGAGCATGCACATATATATCCTTCAGCAGGCGGCTGCCACTTGGGATGGAAAGGAGCTGAGAAAATGCAACATTCGCACTAGCGCCTTCAGTCGATAGATGACCATTTCACAGGCGCCTGTAATTAGACAGGAGACTGTAAATACTTCATCAGTCGACTGCCTTGCAAAGTGGGATGAAACCCAGAAAATGCAAGTTTTGCACTTTGGCACACAGACGACTAGAGAACAAATCCCAGACGACTGATGAAATACATGTGACTGTAAAATGAACGTCAGTCGTCTGTCTCCAATAGCTCAAGATAAAGTCAATAAAAGTTGACTTGAGCTAGCGCACAACATTCGACTGTAGAAGGCTGGCTAGGTGCCTGGAATAACCCAGTCGCATGTCCTTCCTTCATCAGTCACCTGTTGGAGAGCCAAAAAATCCAGTTTGAGTTTAAGGCATGGTGAATCTATTAGGAAGTTTTTATGATAATCCTAAGGCTCATTAATGATGGAAAATGCATGAGCATGTATGAGTTAGTCCATCTAACAATGCATTACAATAATCATAGACTCAAAAAGAGAAAAGCAATTAAATGAAATTACATGGATTACATTGCTTCCTTTAGAGTTTATGGCTTCAATCCTAGATGCCTTGATGCTTCCCATCATCTCCAAGCTTTGACCTCCTTGAGTCCAAGATTTGACATTACTCTTCTTGATGTCCATCCTTGCACCAAGCATTTAGTCTCCAAGAATGATATCCTCTAAATGATAACTATAAGACTGAAACATGAGAGGCATTATCAACAATATAATGTTGTGATCATCATCAAAATAACATTAGTATTAAACACCAATACTCAACAGTGATATCTCTCTCTATTTGACTTATTATTTATCACTTGAATCTTTTTATTTCCGTTGCATCTTATATTCAAGCATATTATATTGTTGATTAAGTACAAATTGAGGCAACTTGATTTGAGACTATGCAACAATTTTAAAGGGACTTTTATTAAGCGAAAAGTTTATATTATTTGACAAGTCTATTCAAACCCCTTGCTAGTGTTGTCTGCCATCCACAGGATCCTACGAATTGACCTTGCCATGTGAATGTAGGTGCATGTGAGTTTACAATCGCTGTAGGTGCACCACGAAGATGGCCCAGAATGCTTCTGGATCTGGTAACCTGGTGGTACATCATATCTCGGACTAGGCCCTACGAGAACTTGTTCAAGATTTACAAAATAAGCCCTAGTAGGATGGAGGAATACATCAGTTTTGGTCCCAGCGTCCGGTGACATTTAATGGATAAGAAGATCCTTTAAAGGCAGAAGAGTGGTTATGAAGTACTATAAACAACATGACAGCCGTAGGGATCCTTACAGACTCTTGGTTAAATATTGCCAAGTAGTAACTAGTGGAGGGAGCCCGGATCTGGTGGGATGCAGCAGATGATCGATTGGAGAAGCCTATCACATGGGAGACGATTAAGGGCAATTCAATGATCAATTCCTTTCACCTGAGGCTTAGATGGAATTGAAGACTCAGTTTACTAATCTGAAACATGGCACCATGATAGTAGATGAGTATGATGCTTAGTTCTCTATACTCAGCAGGTTCATAAAGAAGATGATGTCCACTCCCTTGGCTCGACCCGTCATTTCCAGCAGGGCTTGAACATCAAGCTTCGAGAGAAGATCTCTGGAGTAAACCTGAAGACTCATGTAGCAGTATTGGCGACCGCTCGCGATATGAGTACATTCAAAGGGAAGCTGAGTGCGAGCGTCACCTGCCTGTCCTTCAAAGGCGACCACCACCATCTCCAAATACTACCGAAGGAACAAGTGGAGGACCCCCACCCCAGTTTGGTAAGTGAAATGGCAAGTGCATCAGACCTAGTTAAGAGGCTGGCACAACAACATTAGTAGCATCGACATCAACTCCTGTCGGTATGCCACCATTGTGGCAAGCTTAGGCATATCAAGTCAGAGTGCCGACTACTCTTGGGCCATTGCCTGGTCTGCGGATTGAAGGAGCACAATGCGAAAGACTGTCCTCAGCGAGGACCATGACCAGCAGCAGCAACCACTTCTACTCCTGCTCCTGTCCCAGCAGGAACTGCACCGCGTAGACCACCACTTCCTCCTCAGTAAAAGGTCTTTCAGAGGGCAAGACCACAACCACCACCACCCCCGAAGCACTAGGCATTTACGATGAACGCACCATAGGCCGATGTTACTGGCCAAGTGATTACCGGTAAGATTTTATCGTTTTCAGTAATTACTTCTGCATGTCATTAACTGCTTGCTTAGACTTAATATCGTTGGCCTTAGGTGTTGTACTAGTTACTGGTAGATCTGCCCTTACATTATTAGACTCATGAGCCTTCCACTGCTTTTAAACCACTCGATTTGTTAATATACACACTATTCATGTTGGACCCTTGATGTCTTGTTGGAGTGTGAACACAGGCAGTGGTATGTTGAAGACCACCGGTGGGTATCCCAAATGTTTAGTAGTAATTTGTGTAAGGGAGTTGTTCGTAGATTTCATGGTGATTGAGATGTTTGATGCTGTGTTTGGGGCAGATTGGTTGGAGACTTTTCATGCCGCCATTGATTGTCGTCAAAGGAGGGTAGTATTTGAGATATCCAATCACCTAAGATTCGAGTTCATCGGTGGAAGTAGATCTGACAGACCGGTCCAATTCTGAGCCATGCCCACATAAGCGGTGGTGACCGCCATGGAAGTCGAACCACAGAGACCAAAGGTAGTGCGAGAGTTCCTTGATAGAGTACCTGATGATCTTACAGGTTTGCCTCGGAACACGCCATTGAATTTTCCATTAATTTGATTCTAGGTGCACAGCCCAGATCGAAGATACCATTTTAGTGTCCAGCCCTCTCCCCCTCCGCCGACCTCTCCCGTCCCATCGTCAATTCCAAACCCTAAAAACTCGTAGTGGGGGGAGGCCGCCGGGACGAGAGACGACGAGTGTAAAATATGTTTAAATTTTTAATGGTAAGCTTGTAAATAGTGATTGTGCGCGAGAGTAAAGCGGCCGGTGCGCGTATCCATTCTCTAACTAATATTCTTTAGCTCAAACCACCATTCGGCAACGTAAACGAGAAGTGAAAGGAGGCAGCAAATCGCATCGCATCACGTCTGAGGCGGTGATGGATGCTCTGATGGCAAGCTACGGTTCCGACTCGGACGATTCCGATGACTCGCCTCCACTCACCGCCGCCGCCGCCAAAAACAACGGCGGAATCAAGAAGCCTGAGCCTCTTCCGCCGCCGCCATTAGACCTCCTCAAACCCCCAAATTCTATAGGTAAATCATCTACCTTTCATTAGGAAATTGAAATCGTTATCCATTTCTAAATTTTATTTGATCGTTCTATCTTACCCTTGTGACTTAGATTTCACTGCTGGGAGCCAAGGAGTGCGCATTAGGAGCTTCCCACACGTCGAAGGGAACTA
Source organism: Scilla litardierei (assembly GCA_030789695.1). Classification (NCBI taxonomy): domain Eukaryota; kingdom Viridiplantae; phylum Streptophyta; class Magnoliopsida; order Asparagales; family Asparagaceae; genus Scilla; species Scilla litardierei. The sequence continues at coordinate 164,040,401 of CM061140.1, read as the reverse complement.
TGCTCTTCACGTGTTCATTCCAGGTGCTTCTTTCATTTAACCCAAATCCAATTTCTTCAACTCCATTTATTTGTTTTGTTTTGCATAGCTTTCAGGAACTAATAATATCAAGGTATTAATGCTGTTTGATGTCAAAAAGAAGGGATAGCTAGAGTGATTCTCGTTTTAACACGGTTTATATCTCAAATTTTATGTGGTGATTAACTAACTTTTCTACATAGGGATATATTCAACAACATGTTATCCAATATCAACAAATGCTGAACATTTTTCTTTCGATAGTTAGTTTCAACTCATTTTAGGTTGCTATGTGGATAAATTAGTTTACTAACAAATATTAAGAAGTGAATTAAAACTGAATTTAAAATAATTTAAAAAAATGTTAAAGAAGGTAATGTAACATTTATTTAAAATGGGATTGAACCTTTTTTTTCTTGTCAAACCCAAAACCAAAGGGCAAAAAAAAGTTAAAGATATGTTTAACACTTGATTTTTCTTCAATTTGGCCCCTTTTCTTTTTTAAAACGTAGTTTTAAACAGACCGGTTGATAGTTCAAGGGCATTTTGATTTACCCACCACAATTTTTATTGTTTGTTCTCTTTGTGATATTCTTATGCCATCAATTCCACTTCCTCCAACTATTGCCTTTGTATCTAACCGATAGGATTCATAATCCTATTTTTATATTTTATGTTTTAGTGCTATAAAGTAAATGGTTGTATATCTTGTGCAGTTCATATACCATCTACAACAAGAAAACGGCTTGCCAATTATGTGAAAAAGATTGCATCTGTTGTACCTGACCTATATTCTGTTGATGTTGACATTGCACTACATGAATTGTGCAAAGATGACCAAAAGCTTGAACAAATATTCTTAGGAAGAGAATTTCATATTAGCTTGGGGAGGACTGTTCCAATTCAGGTGCATCAGATAGACTCCATTGTGGCAATGCTCCGTCAAAAGCTGCAATCTCAAAGAGGGTCAGTTTGCATCAACTGTGAGATATTTTAGAAGAAATCTCTTAATTTTTATTACTTTATCGTCTTCATTTTGATGATGTCCATGTGTTGCAATGGTCCTCATGTAGTTAAATAATATTTTAACTGTGAACTTATCTCTTATGCGTGGATTAGATACTGGATAGAGTTTAACAAGTGGGATGTTTTTGTAAATGACGATTTAACACGTTCGTTCATTTCGCTGGAAGTTACAGGAGGAGGACTATCAGAGGTACTTTATGAACTTTTTTAATGTATGCTCTTCCAGTTCTCTATACCTCAGCCGAGGCATAAAATATCAATTTTCTTTATGTGTTAACATGTACACATAAATCCCATATGGGTGGGACCTATCGACAACATGTTCGTTAGAATTTCTTCTTGTATCAGTTGCTGAATTGTATTAGAACCCATTGTTCATACTTGCAAATTCAATATTATTAGCATGTGATATCCATATGTCTTCGGTGGACACACCTTATGGATTACATATAATAAATGCTAGAAACACATTCACTGAAACCAAGGTTCACACTCTGTATTTTGATCACATTATCTGGTGACAGTTTCTAATATCTTTATTGGTTATATCGGAAATATATGGTGATACATATGGAAAGTATCAAAATTTACGTATCGCTTGCCACAACATAGCTATTAGCTGCATATCGATATTTATCTTCAGTAAATAATGCATTTATCTATAGATTAACTCTATTATCTAGGATCCTTTCTTCTCTTTTTTAACCTGTCCAATCAATATGCCGCATTATGAACATTGAATTCAACAATTAAACGGGATTTTTTCTAAACATAATATGAAATAAAATAAAATTTCAAAGTTTGGTAGTTCAATCCTTGAAGATCTTCTTAAATTAGATGTTATGAATTAGGATTGATGGTATCTATATCATATCGTAATACTTGATTTGATACGTTACGAGCAATATATACTGGTTTCAGCTGAGATTTCAAATCATGATTGAAACATTGTTGTCTGAGAAAAAAATGTTGAATTTGTGGTGGACACCGTATTATTAAGCATCACATTTTCTTTTCTCCCCCCCCCCCCCCAATCCTACTAATATGGGTTTCAAGTTTTGCAGATATCTAGGCAGATTCATATTGTGGATGACATATACAGACTGCATGGTCTGCCAGAGTTCTACAAGGTCAGGGTTTTGTAATTCAGCCATGAATTTCACTATCAAATCACAAATGCACAAAACCAGACACAAGCTGTGATGTATATATCTTGTGGTTACTGAATCCATTACCCTACCAAAATCGGTATAAGGTTGCTTCTTATAAACGGATCGGCACTCACTATCCCATTTGTCAAATTGTTGCTACAAGCATCAACTTATGACTAACAGTTTACTATTATCAACCTGTCACCTTACACGTCTCTCTCTGTCAATGCCCTCGACACCCCTTGTTGTCGTAGGCCCATTTTTCATTTACAGTACTAGTTCATGGTGTTATGGGTTCTTGCTGAGTAGATATTTGGCTGTCTCTATATTCTTCTTAGAGTTGGAACACTTCCGTCATATTTCTGTTAATTTCATACGAGGTCTAAAACAAGAGTAAACAACTATGCAGAAAGACGGAACAAAAATATCGTGTGTGTTTTGTTTTCTCAAACCGTGTCAAGAAACTGATTTCGGCCTGTGAATGGTTGCAGGACCCGCGCCCCCACATATCGTTGTTTTGGGCGCACGGTGATATCAGTGGCATGCTCAAGCAAGAGGTTGGAAAGTTGGATAGATTTCCCAGCGGGGCAAGCGCCTCACAGAAACACATATTTATGGTCAAGTTCTGTGGCATTGAATGTAAAATCGGTAATAAGACTTACACCATCTGTAAAGTCCGTGATTAGTCCATGGCAACAGCTTGAATGCATTTGTCTTCTTTGCTGGGCTATTGTATATTTCGTATGTAAAAGCCAATTTGATGTTTTTTCAGGATTTAAGGGAGAAATCCAAGGGGAACATAATTACGATAAAAATCGTTAAGCCTCCTGCTAGCCAAGGATCTGTTGGAATTTTTCAAAAAACTCTCTTTTTTGTTTTTTTTAATTTCAAAAAGTTCATCTGTTGGAATTATGATCCAACACCATGCTTATTACAATTGTTATGCATATGCATGTATGTCCGTACAAGCTGAGAAGGGTAAAAACGAACACGTGAACACATCAAAATGGTAAAAACGAGCACGTGAACCACATGAACCGTCAAGAAAGCCGTCTCCTATGCATTAGGGCTTCGACCCACGGCGGGGTTGCGGGTGTAGGCCTACAAAAGATCAGCTTACGGGGCTGCGGCCCAAACAAGAAGTTTTCGGTATTTTTGGGCCATGCTGGAGTTTTGACTAAAACAAGAGTTCCACTGAGAAGGCGATAAGATGCCAACAAACTTGTTTTAATTGCGAAATCAACGGCATTTTCTATCAACACAGGTAAAACACAAACGCAAAGTCTGATGTACTCATTCTACATGAGTTCCTGCTGTATGTAGCTGTGACAGTTCAATCTACAACATAATAATTGCAGATAGCATGACAATGCTTTTGACATTTCAGTGAGGTTTTCAGCCAGCTCTTAAACATTGTTAACTTGGTGCCATATTAGGATTTCATAAATATTACAGAAACCCCCTTCCAGCTTATTACAGTATTCAAAAATGGAGCCCCGGCGCTCCCTCTAAATTGACTAAATGTGAACAGCAATCCAGAAGATAACAAATAAGAGTCTTATAATCCAGGGATCGACTCGAGGTTGTACTTGGCCGATGCTGTCGCTTCAGCCTGCTCACTCCTTTGCGAATTACGGGTCTCAATGGCACCCAGAGTGTGCAAATACGAGTAGGAAGCATTTCGATTGGAAGGGGGGCTTGGATTGCTTATTCTGCTGGCAAGGAACCTTCGGATGAGACTCCTAAGGAATGGAGCCATGGTGTCCGGTTCATGCTCCAAATAGTACATTATTCCTCCCATGCACAAACAGAACATAGCAACCTGCCACGAGTAGTCGACCAACATATCATCATAAGACATCTAGTGGTATTGACTATATTTAATCAGCAACAATAGAACTTAAAAAGATGCGATAATTTTCATTTGTTAAAGAAAGGTTTGGCTGGTTGACATCATGACAGCAAAGCCGTATCAACCTAGTATTGATTAATGAAGCACTGCCATTCACCAGACAACCAGCCAAACAATCTGTCGACAGGAAAATGCAGAGCACGTCGAGTTAAAAGGGAAGCTTCCAGGAAAGTAACATTGGAATACAAGATTACAGTGTGGTATGTTCGCACGCGCATTCCCAATACAAGCCCACATATGACATCTCTCGCCCCTATGCATCCACGGGATAAACCCATAAACTATGTCTACCTAGAGGACCCTCTGAGGACCTTATACAGCTCTGATACCTAATAAAAGTATCCTAATCGTCTACCACCTGCTTCACAATCATACGAGACTCACAATGTGCTCCTGATGTAAGATTGTGAACCCTCCTCCAAATCACCGCCTTTATTTGTACCTCAAGGTGGCATATTCCAATCCACTTCAGAACCAAACATTTATCACATCGACCTAGTACAGCATAATCCAGGCTACTGAGATGAAGGGAGAGAGTAATAAAGCCTCCGGAAGAGATCATTGAAAAATTTAAGTAGCACCCTTCCAATTATGGTACTGAAATTTATTTAGGAGAAGTTCAGATAAACCTGTTTAAATGCTTAGTCAGTTCACAGAATGACCACAAGTTTTTGACACGCCCAATCTTTCACAAGAAACTCAGACTAACGTGTACTTATGCATGTCTAGATGGGTTGAGGCATGGCTTCTTGACATTCTTCAACTTTGAAGAAACCTCAACAGTGCTACATGATCGTTCGCTCTTTTCGTTCTGAAAAAACAAGTAAACAAAATTTTGATTTTGGCTTCTTGTTCAACAAGTTTTTTGTTTACTTGTTTTTTCCTCTCTAAGGTAGCCCAATGTGGCATGACAGCTCAGATTGGTATTTTGCAACAAAACAGCAGCAAATCCGAACCCAACCCAAACTCAATCCGACCAACAAAACTGATCGAGTACGGTGACCTGAATTTTTCTTGGGCCGTGCACAAGTTGAGGGCACTTGATCAGAAACTAATTCAGGTTGGGTTCGGATATAACATTAACTTGGAAGGGTCAAACCCAAACCCAAACCCAACCCGATTGACACTATTAAGTGTAATAATAAGGAATGATAAGGAAAGAAGTAATAGATTGCAAGTCAAATGATGATCTATGAAGCATGAATAATTCAAAATGGGTATCATGTTCGCGTTAGACACATGTGAGCCTAATACTTACAAGACACTCGCCTGAAATGTATCCGACACCGTGTCTACTCTTATAAACCCATAACGTTGCATGATTGAGCCATGTCGCTTTTAAATAAAACTACATGTCTCCTAAAAATATATAAAAAGAATCCTTTTATGTCAACAAAGCTTAAATATCAATTGAACTTAGATTAAGTATCGATTAAATTTTCTTTTGAAGTCTTTTTATTTGAGTTTGTCATTTGATTAGAAACTATATATTTTTGTAATTCAAATTTTACATTATTCTTAATAAAACACACCCTAGTCACTATGGGTTTGGATGTGTATTATATATGGATACCGATGCATGTGTATGTGCATGCACATACACGGTTATATTGCCGGGTCCTCATTTCCTGCTTTTTTAAAGAATTTGTCATGTCCTTGTGTCCATGTTGTATCAGTGTCTAGTGTTCATGTATGTTCTTCATAGAATAGAATTAATGGCTGCTGCGTGAGAACATTTCAAATTCCGGTGCTGCTGAAGTGCTACCATGCAGAAATGCCAATTTTCTTTGCATGTTGTTTAACAATTGGGTACCGCAAGATGCTTGAATGGCTAATGGATATTATTAGTGTTAAATAAACACTTTGATGAAGATGGTGTATACATTTCTTGTACTTGGGCACTCCAATATTTATTTTAATAGATACAGTTTGGATGCTCCCTTTTCACTCATACCAAGTCTGCAATGTGTCCTAGACATATGTAAAATATTAGAGACACATTCAAAGCTAAGAAGCGAAGAGTTAAAACTAGAATGCAAGTGAGGCACAGCTTTATATTTGATTTGTCAGTGCATTGCATTTGTATAATCGTCCAGTTTCTCAATAAGACATGTGATTGGTCCGTGCAACTATTGATTTGCATAACTTGAAAATATTTGATAATATCCATAAAATCATGTTCTTTTGATCGTTTTGTACTAGCCTTAAAAATGCATGTTGCAATAATGAATATACGCACGCATGCTTAGTTTATTATTGTCTAACCCACAACATAACCCTCTCCCAAATTTTTATGATGGCATATCCACATTCAGTATAGCATCCTTTCCATAACCCATATAAACGTGTCATGGGATATTATTAGACACACGTGAGGATATCAGGTCAATGATCTGAAACGGAGTAGCACATGCAATGCCAATACTGAGGCGTGTTGTAGACAGTAATGATATGCCTGTAAATGGTATCCAATAACCCAATTCAATTGTTTTTTGTATTTATCCGGTTCGGATCCAAAAGTCAAAACGGGATCCTTATCGCGACTTCCAACCCCTTCAAACATGAAAACCCACTAATGAACATGAAAACAAAATGAAGCTTACATAATATTATGATAGTTACACCGTAACTAGATTTAAAAATTATAAAAAATCAAAGACAATGATATTTATGAAAGAAATAAAGTATGAAAGTTGATAAGCTTCATATAATACACGCTATATATCACTTGTAAAACCAAATTCAATTAATATTTTACATGTGTAGTTAATAACGAATCCGATCCAACTCCCAATAAGATAGCAAAGATTCCAATCTGAAGCCAAGTCCAAATCCGAGTTCCTTATCAGATATGTATTCGGATCTTACATGAATCCGATCCGAACCCATTTACACACCTACATGCTAGCAGAGATGGGAAGACGGCAGCTATTTTGAAATATAGTAAAACTAATTTCATGGCTTTGCATAGCTCTATATTTGACTAGAGATACCTACTCAACAACTAAGCACTGCTCTCAAGAATCAGTCAGGAATTGCAAGGGTTTGAGCTACTGAGGTATCAATTTAATTGTGTACATATCTTACCATTCTTAAAAAAAGCAGCACACATGAAGTGAACCATGAGGTTTTTATACTTTTCGTTGGGTTTCTTCCCCAATTGCCAGTGTGGTCAAGCGGGAACAGTTTGGAACATCACAATTTAGCACAGTTCACAAGAACCTGACCTAGAAATCATGACCTAAATCATGTCTGAGAAGAAATATGTTCCAACAAGAATTAATCCTAATAGAAGGACCGGGTTTTGATGAGTACATTAGAAACATGATTAATTCAGCATTTTTATCGTCCGGAGCAGACTACGACTAGCAGATTGCAATACATAGTTATTGAAGAAGAAACCTAGAAAAGAAAGGGAATGCACCTCTGCATTTTTAATCTTTGGGAGCAGGTGACGATTAGCTAAGATATACCACAAAGAATCTCCCGCTCGAGGAAGAACATAAAGTGCCAATTCAGATCTTCTTGATTTCTTTTCCAGAAGTACAGAGAGTGCCGATATCCCCCCAGCAACCCAATATAAAAACTTGTTATCTTTAGTTGCCACTTTCCGGTGCAAACAAATGACACCCTGGCATCACAGTGACTAAATTTAGATACAATAGGCATTATGTATAAAAGTAATCCAATTTTGAAAAATTATTACCTGGAAAACTCCAACAAAAGCAGACAAGAATGTTGTTGAGCGAACGGCACCCAGAACAGCACGCCAAGAAGTCAAGGTGGGAGATTCCAAGAACTGAAGATTCATTCAGTAGAATAAATTATATCAATTTTTCTGATACTTTAAGCACATCGAATAGCAAAATAGTTTGCCGCGTGTGTGTGTGTGTGTGTGTGTTCACTACCAAAATCACTACAGAAAAATGAAAATTGATTGGTGGAGCCAGGCAAAGAAAAATTATTACAATGTAAAGGTTACCATGGGCTAACAAAATCTTGAATCTAAGTATTTGAGAAGGAATTTAGATTCATGTCTAGTAGCCCCTCAGTACAAAAACTTGGTAATTTATTTCTTCTCTGTACTTTCATGTTTCCATTTATTGCTTGTTCAAATGAGAAGGGATGGCTCTGAACCTGGAGGAAATTTTGAGACCTCTGCATGTGTGCAGAAAAGGAAATTGATTCTTGACCAATCAGGTTGCACACAGATGACAAAGTGTCATCTATGGAGTAAAGTCCTCTAGAGTAACACTGGTTCCCTATCTAACCATGGAGCTATTTAGTGGTTGAGTAACATCCACGCAGCATGAAAATTTTACATGCACAAAATACAGTCAATCAAATGATAGTAGAAGGATAGTAAAAGGTATTAGATCTTTGCATCTTATCATTTATGCCGGCTGCAATAATTCGTTTCCAGAAATATTAAGAGTTGGCATCAATGAAGATTTGACAAGATAATTTAAAACAACAGGTCTAAAACATGCTTGAATGTTTTATAGTTATTAGAGCAATTGAAATGAAAGGGCATGACTCAAATCTGCCATGAAAAACAAGAAAAATTACAGCACAGACACTGGTGCTCCGTACATGATTCTGTTCGCCCACTGAGAATCTGAGACCTATTAAGCACAATATCTTTTTTTGACAGTAACCACTACCATATCCTGTTTTGGTTCCTGCATCTAGGTCTATTATGGTCTATACCAAGTACTAGCGGTACCATCACGAAAATCTCTATCTATCTTATAGCTGCCTTGAGCACTAATGTATCCCCTGTACATCTCGAAACTCTCTCAACCCTATCTTACCTCAGTTGAATGAAAATATAACTTTCTTAAAACTAAACTAAATCTGTATTGAATATTTCAACATAGTGCCACCCATCCATATCAACATTTTCATATCAGCCACACTAATTCAGTGGACATGAATTTCCAAATTCCATAGTTTGACCCATAGCATCACAATACTTATAACCATCTTATGAATATTCTTTAACTTAAGCGGATAACCTGTAGTAGCATAGCATCACAATTTTAGTTCTTCAATCATAGGAATTGCAACCCTCTTCATCATGCCATCATGAAAAATGGTAAATCCTAGGTGCTTCTTGGCTATCAATATGCAATATTCCCCTCGTTTTTTCATGATTTGGATATCTTACATTCAGATAGCCTGTTTCATTCAAATAATCCTAAATATCATATCTTTTGACCTAACGACAGACAAACCAGACAGAAATTTTCTTTATTATCTGAATTTGTTTTCCTGCAAATAATTGGGTTTTCGAAGAGTTTTTCGGAGCAAACTAGCTGCAATGGTTATTTGATGTGGTTTTTTTTTTTTTTTTTTTTTTTTTTGGGGGGGGGGGGGGGGGGGGGGGGTCATGGAATTGATTTTGAGCTTTTTTGGAAGAAATAATATCAAGTTGGTTGTTTAGGTTCAGATTCAGATCTGAATATAAATAATACAAGGAATTTAGGTTGTTATCAGCATGTCAATGAATCAAAGATTATGGGTTATGATTTGTTTGGGTTTCGCTATAAAACAACAAAAGAAGACTACAAGAAAATAAGAATATTAAGGCTTCACACCTTGCATTGAGGGGCCTCACATCCTAGATATGGCATCACACCAGAATTGCATTTCGCATCCAAAATCATAATCCAAATTGTATGCCGATCAATGGCAAAGTGGAAAAGGAACAAACTTCTCCACAATAGAAAAAAAATTCAATTCAATAATTCTGTTTCCTCCTAACTGGAAACTCCAGAGATATTTATATAGAACCTGATTTTTTTAAAATTTACAAAAAATTCCTTGGGTAAATCAAATAAAAATCAAATAAAATTCCTAGAAAAATCTAATGAAAATAACCAAACATATAATTGACAAATGAGTCAAAAACCAGCAATCTAAACACGAAAATCTGGAAATTCTCCCCATCACTACCTCAACTATATTTACCATATATCTGACCAAACATTGCTTCATAAAACAATACACCATGTGCATAGCACGTGCACTTTCCTATATGATAAAATGAGATAGTGAGCTAACAATTTTATGTAAGCTACCCCAATCAATTATCCAAATTCATAATCAACACCATGCATCTACACATATTCATCAAAAGATCTCTATGTACAAAACTTTGGGTTGTTTGGAGCCTTCTACCAGATGTATTAAGTATACTGGCTTTCAAGTTACCTGCAAATGTACCAACAACGGAACAAGATAATCCATACGTTTTAGAGCTCCTAAGAATCTAATTTTTTGAAGTTACATGTTTATTGATATGTCCAGCGAGATGAATTGTACAGATCATTGATTCATCTATAACCAATTGGGCCAACTCAAGATAAGAATCTCGCACACCATCTTATCATATCATTACGTTTTAATGTTACTTAGTGTGCGGGTATTTATACACCACCCTTAAAAAGCCCTTAAAAAGAAAATAGTTTAGACTTTAGAGTTTGTCCCCCTCTTTTCTTTCGATTGTTTATCGTTCTATTTTATGAATTAACATCTACTAAAATTTAAACAGTATGATTACAATTATATAATAAAATGCATTAATTTAGAATCTCTATTTATTTAGAATATTTGAAATTAATAGTTCCTTCTTTTAATCAAAATCATCCTTTAGAATCTTAAAACATAAATCAAAATTTAAACAAAATAACTAATAAAATATTAATTAAATTGATAAATTAATTTAAATAACTAAATGCAACAAAATAATTAAAATTAGAACTCCATTCTACCTAAAAAGAAAAAAATGTTGATAAAAATTTATACAAAACTGAAATGATAAATTTCACTAACACCCACAAAATATGAGGTGTGTGTCACTAAACATCCTTGAACTAGCAGAAACACCCCATGTGTCAGTGGAAACTGTTAAATCTTAATTTTTTTTTCCTTTTTCGACCCTCTATGTTCTTCCCCTTTTGTTGTTGACACACACACTCTTCCACTTCTCTCTCTTCATCCCATCTTTTGTTAAAGGAACGGTAATTTTGAGATGGGGCAGATGTGAAGAAGGGTGGAAAGAGAAAGAATGGGAGTGTGAGGGAAGAGAGGACAAGATGCAAAAGCGGGAAGAAGCAGATGGGCCAAAAAGGAAAAAATTAGGATTTAATAGTTCCTGCTAACCCAATGCGTGTTTCAACTAATTTCGAGATCAAGAATGGTTAATGACGCGTACCTCATAGTTCAAGTGGGGTTAGCTGAATTTAATTAAACTAAAATTCCACTCCACTTACAAATGATATATATTAGAAAAAAATATCAATTAATTAGTATTTTGAGGATGCAAACCAATTAATTTAGAACCATAAACTAATAAAAATTCTACATGATATAAACAAATGGTGCATATATATGTAAAATGAGTTTCTCTTTTTTAGTGTGCATGCCATTTGCTTGAAAGTAATGTGTGCATGTAGAGAGAAATAGCGAAAGAGTTAGACTAGTACACCTGATATGATCTAATTGCTGATCCTATCAACCAATTCAATCCAAAATTAAAAATTGGTAACCTAATAGAAAATTCATTCCATTGAATGTGATTTAACAATTTTTACATCTAACAAATTTAAGCTATCTATAAATAAAAATTCAAATGATTTTGATGTGTTTCACTCATGCAAAAAAAAGTACTGACAAAATAAGCATTTCTAAATTGTCATAAAATTGAAGATTAGTTGCCACTTGAAACATGGATCAAACAACTTGAAATCATTTGAATTTCATTCATAGGTAGTTTAGTCGCATCCAACCGAAATAATTTCCCATTTGCATTGTCTCTTTGTAAATTTGGGTTGATAGGATCTGCATATTAGGTTGATAGTTTAAATATGTGTATCTAGATCTATCCATCAAAACATCACTATGAACAAAAATTTAAGCTATTTGAAGCCGTCTACCAAATGTGTCATTATGTCCTCAACAAGGATGTTCATGTTGTTTGTAAATGAACCAATATTCAAACTATTTGATCCATATGTTTTAGGGTTTTGAATTATCTAATTCTTTATGGTAGATTTAATGATATGTCCATCAATCATTAATTCGTGAAAACGATTGGCCTAGCTTCTGATAAGAAACTCAACTCCGTGTCTCACCATATAACTGCCCTCTTTCAAATCCCTCGTATGATCTCCTTAAAACTTCACTCTTCATTATTTTTACGATAAACAACACCTTTCATTTTGATTTTTATATTCATAAATCAAAGATCTAGTAAATCCAAAGTGTTTTGCTCCTTGATCTAGCTATTGCAAAAACATTATTACTAAAAACACATTAAATTTGCAACGATTAAATCGACGAGTAATACACTTTGGGTTCGTTAGATCTTTTGGTGTATTAAGATTTTGGATGAAAATTAAAATAAAGGTGCAGATCATCTAGAAGAATGGAGTGTACTTGTTAACAAGAGCATTGAGAGAATTCTTCTATGGATAGCTAACACATATACTTCTTATATATATATACATATATAAAGGAACATGAGTTGCCAGCATATTTAGGTTTCCACGAGCTCTCTACGTGAATAATGAGCTCTCTACATGAATATTAATGGATGCCATCTACAATTCACTTTTCACCTTAAGAGTAGTAAACCCCTGTTACTATTCCTACTATTCATCTAGATAGCTCATTGAAGTCTAAAAAGATTGCCAACTCATACTTATTGCTGCTTATACGCGCACACACACACATACTAGTCATAATCTGTGCCCTCAGGCACGGTTCATTTAAGATATCCCCTCAAAATCTTGGTTCTTCCAAAAATTATTTCACCCTCCAAAATTTAAACGAACAAAAATTTAACTTCGGCGCTCTCGAGCACCGTTCATTTCAGATATCCTATCAAAATCTTTGTTCTCCCCAAGAATTATTTTCCCCTCCAAAATTTAAGCGAACAAAAATTTAGCTTCGACGCGGACACCTTGTATTTAGATATGAAGATTAGGTGACCCAGTGACATTTTGATTTGAAATTTGAATAATAGATCCAAAATTATCATCCAACGCTGCGCTCCATTGTGTTCGTTGACTTTAAATAAATTAATAATTATTTATCCGAAATATATTTACATATAAATCAGAAATAAATAGGGAGAAATAGAATGAAATTTAATCGGGATTACGCCTGAGTCCTGACTTGGTAGTGCCGCTAGTCACCGAAAACATTTTACTAACCAAAGTGCATTTAAATTTTGGGAAGAGAGAGCTGGTACTGTTTACAAAATTTTTGGTTTTCCCAACAAATACCACCAAAATGTTATGATTCCATCCCCTCAAAATCTTGACAATTATGTTTTTCCATACAAATTTCAAAATATTGAGTTTTCCAATCAAATGTATTCCCCCTCAAAACTTTTTCAAAACCCATCTCAACCTTCCATTTCCCAAGATCAAATCACAGCCACTCTTTATCTTGTCCTAGTCAGCCCTAGGATTCAAAAACAGTTGTGTTTTATTATATGTGTAGAAAACCCTAGGGGAGTCAATCAAAGATTACGCACATTCACAGGAGGACATCCAAACCAAACTCTGGGCCATGAGAAGGGAAGCCGCGCAGACGGGACGCGATCTCCAAGGATTGAAGGAGGCGACTTCAGATCTGAAATTTTTGAGAGAAGACATGTCATCGATTCTGGAGATAAGGGCGATGCTTCAAGCCCTAACGACGGAGAAAGGAGGAGATCGGGGCAAGAGGATCCAAAGAGAAGAAAATCAGGGCGAATCGACGCTTGAATCGGCAAATCAGGGGCAATCGAAGATGGCGACGGCTGTGGCAACTTCCCTAGGGCTGGCCGCAGCCAATACAGACCCAACCGGGTCTGTCCAGCAGAGAACAGAGGCCGGCGGCCCCAGAAACCTGACGGCAGGCCCAGCCGGGCCTGCAGAAGCCTCGGCAGGCCCATCTGGGCCTGCGCCAGGCTCTGCAGGCCATCTGAGGCCTGCAGGACCACCGGCAGGCCCAACTGGGCCTGCCGTAGCCGCTACAGGGCCCAGCAGGCCTGCCGCGACAACTGCAGGCCCAATCGGGCCTGCAGCAGCCCCTATAGGCCTCTAGGGGCCTGCCACAGTGCAGACAGCCCCCGGGGCCCGCGGCAGCGCAGACAGCCCCCTGGAGACCCGCAGCAGTTCAGGCAGCCTCCTGGGGGCACAACGGAGGAGGATAGGCCCGGGACACGACGATCGGGGCCCCTGTGGCCCAATTCTGGAGATCAGAGGCTTTTTCACAAGTACTGAGACCACAAGTTGATTCCAGACAGGCCTTTGAGGGCTTTCCAGGGCGTGGGCCAGGCCCGAGGGGCTATTTTGGAGGCCGGACGGCGCCTACACAGCAGCACAGAGGAGCAGGAGGACCAGTATTGGCACGACAGCTGGAGTTTCCAGGATACCACTACCAGCTTGAGGTGTGAGAGAGACCCGGTTGGCCTGAGGAGTTGTACGGAGTTGACGAGTGGACCAGTTGAGGCGTTCGGCTGAGGATTTAGCTGGAGAGGTGACCGCGGTAGAGATGGGGGACAACAGGGGGGACATCAATGCGGATCGTCGATTGATGAAGCAGAAGATGCCGATTTTTGACGGTACGGATTAAGACGGGTGGACCTATCAGGCGGAGCACTACTTCCAGGTGATGAGGTTGATGGAGGAGGAGATTCTGAGGGCCATCGGGATCTATTTCGAGGGCAAGGCGTTGGCATAGTACTGATGGAAGGTGGCGCGGACCCCTTTTCGCACTTGGGAGGAGCTGTCAGCACTAATCATTGATCGATTCCAGGAGACCCCAGGGGGAGATTTCTACGAGCAGTTGTCTGCTCTGAGGCAGGAAGGGACGGTGAGAGATTATGTAGAGAGGTTTGAGATGCTGAACAGTAGGGTGAAGGGGGTGACAGATGAGGTTATGATTGGGAACTTCATGAGGGGGTTGAAGCCCTCTATATGAGCGGAGTTGCAGATGAAGAGCCCGGGGACACTGGAGGATGTCCTTCCCCTGGTCCACAAGGCAGAGGAGAAGCATGCGGAGGAAAGGAGGATACGAGGAGCTTGGGGGACCCAGGGTTCCCGCCCCACTCCTGCGACAGCAGCACCGAGGGCACCCACAGCTGCACCTGAGACTAGAGGAGAAGGCCGCCCAGCTGCTCTTGGGCGACGGATGACGGAGGCAGAGGTGAGGGAGAAGCGTGCCAAGGAGTTGTGTTTCCGTTGCGACGAGAAGTTCACCCCTGGACACAGATGTGCGTACCAGACGAGGAGAGATACGTGGGTGATGAAGAGGAGCTCGGGAGGAGTCACCGGTGGATGAGGAGAAGTCTCATCTAGACTTCGCAGATGTCTCCTTAAACTCTGTGATGGGGTTCACTCCGAACCACACCATGAAGTTATCAGGACAGTTAGGAGACACGGCGGTGACAGTGCTGATCGACAGTGGGGCCACCCACAACTTCATCTCCAGCTGGGTAGTGGAGCGACATGTGCTGCAATTGAGCACGCTAGAGAAGTTTACTGTGTTACTGGGGACAAGAAAGATGGAGGAGAGCAAGGGGCTCTGCAAGGGCCTGTGTCTGACCTTGCAGGGAGTGCAGATCATGGAGGATTTCTTGCCCTTGGAGCTGGACAATGTTGACATCATTCTGGGCGTACAGTGGCTGAAAAAGTTGGGAGACATGCGGGTGAACTGGAAGCGTCTCAGGATGGAGTTCCAGGAGGGAGGCCGGACGGTGGTGCTCACGGGGGATCCGACCCTATGTTTGTCGCTGGTGGCATTTAAGGCCATTGCTCGGGCCTTACGGAGAGAGGGAGAGGGATACTTGGTGGAGTGCCGTGTAGCTGGAGTGGAGCAGGAGCCACAGGCAGGAGTTTCCGAGGAGGTCGAGCAGGTGTTGGGGCAGTTCTAGGAGGTCTTTCAGGACCTACAGGGGCTACCGCCGGTGAGGGGGCACGAGCATGCGATAGTTCTGCGGGATGGCGTAGCATCGGTGAGTGTGCAACCTTACCGTTATCCCCACGTGCAGAAGGATGAGATAGAGAGGATGGTCGGTGAGATGTTGCAGGTTGGGGTAATCCAGCACAGTATTAACCTGTTCTCTAGCCCGGTACTGTTGGTAAAGAAGGACGGGAGCTGGCGCTTCTGTGTAGACTACGAGCGCTGAATAAGGAGACGGTGGCTGACAAGTTTCCTATCCCCGTGATCGATGAGCTACTGGATGAGCTGCATGGTGCAGTTGTTTTCTCGAAGATTGACCTGAAGGCGGGGTATCACCAGATCCTGATGAGACCAGAGGGCGTGCCGAAGACAGCAGTTCGCACCCACGAGGGGCACTACGAGTTTCTCGTCATGCCTTTTGGCTTGACGAATGCTCCTTCCATGTTTCAGGCATTGATGAACAATGTCTTCCGACCGTTCCTGAGGAGGTTCATACTCGTCTTTTTTGACGACATTCTGGTCTACAGCAAGACCATGGAGGAGCATGTGGGCCATTTGGAGGTGGTGTTTCGGGAGTTATTGGTGCACCAGCTGTATGCAAACAGGAAGAAGTGCAGCTCTGGCCAGAGACAGAGTATCTGGGGCATGTGGTGTCGGCCGCAGGGGTAGCAGCAGACAGGGCGAAGATAAAGGCGATGTTGGACTGGCCGGTACCTACCTCTCTGAGGGCGTTGCGGGGATTTCTCGGACTGACATGCTACTACCGGAAATTCGTGAGGGGTACAGCACCATTGCACGACCACTGACTGATCAGCTGAAGAAGGATGGGTTCCAGTGGGGAGAAGAGGTGACCAGTGCATTTGAGACCTTGAAGGTGGCGATGACGACAGCCCCGGTGTTGGCGCTACCTGACTTCAGCATCGCATTTGTAGTGGAGACCGATGCATCAAGCGTTGATTTGGGGGCGATTTTGATGCAGTTGGGTCGACCGATAGCCTACTTCAGCCAGGTGCTTTCAGCTAGAGTACGGCTGAAGTCTGTATATGAGAGGGAGCTGATGGCTATCGTGTTAGCGGTACATAAGTGACGGCCATATCTGATGGGAAGGGAGTTCGTGGTCAGGACAGATCAGCGCAGCCTGAAGTATTTATTGAAGCAGAGGTTAGTGACTGAGGAGCATCAGCGTTGGCTATCCAAGCTAGTATGGTACCGGTTCGACATTGAGTACAGATCAGGGCTGGAGAATAAGGCGGCTGACGCCTTATCGCGCAAAGAGGAGGGGGTGCACTTGCGAGCACTTTCGTTACCGATGTGGTTAGATGGGGAGCACATGCTGCAGGAGGCAGAGGCCGATCCAGAGTTGAGGCAGATCAGGGAGCAGCTACAGGGAGGCGGGAATGAGCCGAAGGGGTACTCTCTAGAGGGGCAGAGGCTGATGTATCAAGGGCGGTTAGTATTACCACAGACGTCAACTTTCATACCAGTACTATTTCAGGAGTTCCACAGTTCGGTGATGGGGGACATTCCGAGGTACATCATACATATATGAGGATGTCCCGAGAGGTTTACTGGTCCGTTATGAGGAAGGCGATAGCCCACTTGGTTGCTGCTTGTGACGTCTACCAGCGTCACAAGTACATGGCCATGGCACCGACCGGGTTGTTGCAGCCTTTAGCGTTGCCTGAGCGAGTCTGGGAGAAGGTGACGATGGACATCATCTATGGGCTACCCAGATCGAAGGGATACACGGTGATCTTCGTGGTGGTGGATAGATTGAGTAAGTACGCTCACTTCATACCACTGAAACACCCGTACACGGCGGTTTCAGTGGCTACAGCTTTTACTCGAGAGGTGATACGACTGCATGAGATTCCAGCTTCCATAGTATCAGACAGGGACCAAGTGTTCCTGAGTGGGTTTTGACGGGAGATATTCCGTGTCCATGGAACGGTGTTAAAGAGGAGTACCGCCTATCACCCTCAGACCGACGGGCAGACGGAGGTAGTGAACCGCAGCATTGAGACGTATCTGCGGTGCTTTGCGTTAAAAACACCTCGGCAGTGGTATCGGTGGTTGGCATGGGCGGAGTATTGATACAATACTTCGTACCACTCAGCATCAGGGACAACATCCTTTCGGGTGTTGTATGGGAGGGACCCACCAAAGTTGCTACGACTTGGGGAGATGCAGACACCAGTATCACAGATGGAGGATTACATGGAGGAGAGGGAGAGTATGCTGGAGGAGCTGAAGAAGCACTTGTTACGGGCTCAGCAGGTGATGAAAGCTAGAGCAGATGGACATCGTCGTGATGTACACTTTCAGGAGAGCGATATGGTATATCTGACGCTGAGGCCCTATCGACAGAGATCACTGGGGAGGAGACGGAACGAGAAGCTGTCGGCTAGATTCTATGGACCATTTGAGATTTTGGCCAAGATTGGCCAGGTAGCTTACAGGTTGAGGCTGCCCCCGACGGCTACGATACATCCAGTCTTTCATGTGTCACGGCTTCGCCGAGTCATTGGAGAGCAGACGATGTCGTCTACGCTACCGCCCACCCTTACTGAGGATCTGGAGGTGCTGCTGGAGCCACTGGAAGTTCGGGCCGTTCGCCAGGGACCGAGCGGGCGCAGAGAGGTGCTGATACATTGGACGGGGTTGCCAGATTGCGATGCGACATAAGAGGCGTACAACGTGATCCAGGAGCAGTTCCCAGACTTCCACCTTAAGGACAAGGTGACTCTTTTAGGGGGGTATTGATGCGGACGCATCATCCGTCCATCATGAAGGGACGGGCCCACCCTTGGTGACGTACGTGTAGCGTAGGAGGTGTGAAACCACGTAGTGGGTTAGTCTAGGGGTATTCTAGTCTTTTCAGACTAGATTAGTAAATCCCCTCTTTTCTATTTATTAGGGCTAGCCGCCTTTCTTATTTTCTTATGCTTATTTTGTGAAGAATTGTAGGCATCTTTTGTGAGGGATTTTAGGCTTTTGTTCCGTGCATCAAAAATTAGGAGAGCGAGTTTCCTCTCGAAAGAGGCTCATTTATCAATCAATTCTTCGTTCTTCGCAATATAAGTTCCATAAAAATTTTACCTTTTTATATTTTTTCCACTTTAAATCTGAAATTAATTGATCGATTCTCTAGATCGTATCAGTATAGTACTTATCATTCACTCTGCAATGAGATGACACCACGTTAGCTAAACCCAAGAAAACTCATGTACCCTTTGTTTTCCATTTCTCTCTCTACACACCCCCTACCACGAGCTCAAATGACCTAAACTAACAAAAAAGGTTTCACACATGATACTTGGCTGTAATCATGCACAAAAAGCAGCTATATGATGGACTACCATCATCTCATATAGAAAGTTTTGGTGAATTGTGAAACCGTGAGCGCTCAATTATACATACAAAAGATGCATTTCATAAATGCTTGCAGATGCATTAAAAAAGGTTGGACTTTAGTTCCATGGTAGGTAATGCAACAGATTATGATTGCATGACTGGTATGGTGTGTGGGTAAATTTCATTAGTATGTAACTAACTCGGAAAATATCATGCATCCTTTATTTTTTACCAATAATCTTGAGTCACCCAATTTGAAAGAAAGAAATAATATAAAAACCATAGTGTCGCTTAAAGCAATATGCAGAATAAACAAAGTCCAATGTTAACCCACCAAAACCAAAACATTAGCAAAATTCCAATAGTTGTTTACAGATCAAAGTACTAAACTAACAAATTGCTCAGAGAATGATGCGGATGGGTTTACAAGAAGAGAAATGAATAAGTATCAATGGTTATTATTAAATATAAGTTGAACAAGCAGACATTCTTTAATCAAGAGATTAACAGAAGCAGATGATATTGCCGCACAAACATGTATCAAACTATAGGTTTTGATGAAGATGCAAAATTTATGATAAGGAATTAAATTAATCAAAAAATGTATCATTGATGTGAAATACCTTTTGCAGATGGAGAACGACAAATGGTACATATGTCAAAGAAAAATATAGGGGAAAGGTTTTCCTGAATGTTTCTGAAGCAGCAACCACGTTATGAGCTACACAAGAATTAGTATCAGGATGAATTACAGAACATGGAATGATGGATGGATGTTCAATCAACTTTATAGAGCTGGATCCCTTTTTGTTGGATAAGTAGGCCGATAGTGCAGCAATGTCAACAGGAGAGCCTCTACAAGAGTCCCTCACTGCCTTGTACACGGGCTCTGCAACTGGTCCAGTTTTTTGAATAAAATCTTGATATGCTTTAGGTAAGCTCTCAGGTCGCATTACAAAAGCATACATAACCTGAAAATGAGCATATTTATATCAAAATAGAAATAAGCACCCATAAAAGAATGTAATTTGATAGGTAATATTCAGTCCAAGAGATATAAACAAGGAAGTAGGTAAGAAAGACGTGTGTATTTAAGTGCATATAATAGATTTCATCATCCTAATTAGCTTTCTTTTTCTGCCCGAGCACTTTCAAAGACTCTAAATAAGTAACACATGGCTTCTATTGAAAGTATATTGAGCAGCCACCAGTTTTCCTTATTTCTTATCAGAGTTCCCTCCTCTCGAACTCTGACATGTGTCACCTGAGAAACACCCTACCGCATTCCCTATGATTCTGTTTAATTAGCATATCATACACAGCGCACTGATATTTTAAGAAGTTTTTAGTTTTACCCTAATTCAATTTCTAGTTGTTCCTTTAGTGACAAAAAAAACTTCTTTGCTTTCTTTTCATGTGGACAGAAGCATATCCCATAATTAATTAACCACCATACTGAAAGTAAAATCATAAAAGATGTACTGTGCATCAGTTGAAATATAACTGGGTCATGTAAATTTCAAGGAATCAAACTACCAAGTTCTTATATGAGCTTTTATAATAAATATACAGCATTGAAATGTATTATGAATGGAGCTCAAGGTGATAGCATATCACCTTAGAGTAATACGTTATAATTACTTAATTTCAAGATATACATCACAATGCTATTTTTTGCAAACGTGAAAACATTACTATATGGTCTTAATTTCAAGAGGTCTTAGTTTCAAATACAAGAAGGTTTTATATCCCTAAACTTCAACATACAAAAATACAGTTAGGATAGTTTAGATTATTCTCCAAATTGTGAGTGAATGCCGATGGCTCTTGGACCAGCACGATAATCCCCTGAACTTCCAATAAGGCAGATCACCTCATAAAAGCAACAATGGCAACATATGGGTTGTTCAGTTCTTGTTCGTAGCCATCTAGCCTTTTCCTTGAGCCTTTCTCAGGGCTCTTTTTATTTCAGAACTATTCGCATATTACAGTAAAATTGGCCAAACCCCGCCTCTCATAAATAGATGAAGAAGAAGAGAAAGCAGAAGATGAGGAAAATGAGGAGGAGATATAAAGAAATAAAGAAAGAGTATCACGTCTAAACATCAACCCATTAAAACAACAATAAAGGCTTTATAATCCTTTGGATGCGATTAATACAGTTCGTTCACACTTTCTTTCTTTCTTTTTTGTTTTTGGAACTCAAATTTCAATTGTTTGTACTCTTAATTAAGAAAATCAAGCGAATCCTACCTAAATGAGCTTGCAATATCTTTTTTGAATTCTATATTTTGAAATTCCTTGGGACTACCCCTTGTAAATGAATGTATTAATATGTATCACCAAAATAAGAACAGGTACTTCAACATGCTCATTTTATTATATATTATACATTTGATGACTTTTTAGAATCTTTGTCATACGCAGTGTTCTAAAACAAGTTATATGCGGCCGCATATGCGGCCGCATATAAGGAGGCGGCCTCTAACCGCATGAAAATCAGTTATGCGGTCAAATTATGCGGTTGGCAGCATAATCGGTCATATAACTGTTGTGCACTCGCATATGCGAATATACAAGCGCATAATCTGCAATTACAAAACCTCAAACCGTTAAGAAACCCGACCTGTTAAGCATAAAAATCAGTTTTTTTTATTTAAGAATTTTTCCAAAATAAAAAGTGGTGGCCACTCTCTCCATCATATCCAAGTCAAAGCAGCCGCAGATCAGGATGGAAGCAATGGAGCAAAGCGACATCGGGAAGCAGGTTTGCCCGCATGTTTTTTATTTATTTTTCTTTTTTCCCAGCAAGAAGCAGCGGCTTTTCTGCATGTTTTTTCCTTTCTTCTTCTTTTTCTTTTTTCTGATGGGCGGTTAGATGATGATATTCGTTATGAAGCTGACGAGTAAATATAGAATGTGCCTTTTGTTATTTAAAAATACTTATGGTTGACATGCTTTTGATTTGAATGCAAAACTAAATATTTATGTAGTGTGCAGATTGCTTTAGACTTTACTTCTTTTATGTATTGATCGCCTTGATGGTGCTGATATTGTAGTATGAATTAATTCATGTTTTAAAAGTTAATATGATTTTTTCTTGTTACCATCTTTGAGGACTTTTTAAATTTAATATACACAAACATATATATGTGTATATATACTTACTGTTTATTTATTTATTAAAATATTTATTTTCGCGTAAACCGTATAATCCGCATAATCGACCGCATAATCCGCATATGCGTTATGCGCTTCTGGACCGCACGCATAATGAAACCGCTTTTTAGAACATTGGTCCTACGTGGCACTCAAAGTTTGACTAAGACAAACATTAGTGACTAGTATGCTGACTATGACAATGATAATAGGAAAATTATTTAAATTTGAAATTTGGGGGAACATATTGGGTGGAAAATTAAAACATGGGAGGAAAATTTAAATGAGATTTTATTTTTGTGTTGGAAAAACAAGCTAATGGGGGATGTTTAACTTTGAATTCACTTTTTGGGGAGAAAAAATTAAATGAACTGTGCCCGTAGGGCACGGGTTATGACTAGTGTATTTATATGGTATGCTATGTGAACATATATGCTCACACAGAGTAAACAACTAATCTAATAAGAAAGGCACCCCAAAAAAAAAAACAAACCCCCCAAAACACCCAGTGTATACTTAACAAGTACATGTGGAAACCATGAGAGAGGAGAGCAGTTCCATTATATTCACCAACCTTTTCCCCAATACATTAATAATCATAAAGATATGATAATTTTTTAAAAAGTCAAATTCTTGAAATAAAATAATTTTGGCTAATTTTAAAAAAGATTTACAAATATTGACCAATTTCGGACCATATCAGCATTCCCACCCAGAGTTGCTCATCTTAATTTTTTTTAGGAACCAGGGTTTGCATAAATCTTTAATTCCATTGAAATTTAACTCAGATTGCACCCAAGAGCACATCAAATACACGAGGTTGGCAACCTTGAGTATTTGAGCGGCTTTCAGGCCCCCAGTCGAGAGGACACCAAATATCCAAGGTTGGCAACATTGGGTATTCTGTGTGCTCTTGGGTGGGCTAAATCCAAGAGCAAATCAAACTTGGCAACCCTGAGTATTTGTTCTGCACTTGGGTTCAACCCACCAAAGAGGAAAAGCATAGCCATTAATAGGCTAATACCATAATTAAGTTACACTTTTCAACATATTAATTTAACAAAATATCAATCTAACCTCTAGCTAAAATTTTCAACACATTAAAAAAAATCGGCCCCTAAGACCATACATCAATCTAGCATCTAACCCATAATACCATAATTTAACAAAGAGCAAAAGCACAGCCCCTATTAACATAATTTAATTACACTATTCAGCATATTAGTTTAACAAATCATCGATCTAACATCTAACTATAATTTTCAACACCGTAAACATAACTTGATTTAAATACTCAGAATTTCTACAGTTACATCAAACACACCACTTTACATCCATCGTTCCCTCCTGGTCGAAGCTCTGAATACATCCATCGCCCTCATAAGGCCACTTAATGTCTCCACCGTACTCCGCAAAGCCCAGATAGGTGCCATAGCGATTGCCAAGCTGCCAGAAGGTTCGTTGCACCTGAAGCCTAGTCTCCTACGCCTAGAAGGGCCACCGTCTGCAAACCAGGGCCCGCAAGCCCACGCAAGCCCATGTGGAATGATGTTCGGGGGTCGCCAAGCCTGGTCCGGCCTGCCCAGGGGTTGTGGGCCCCTAGACGGCCCACCCGCATGCAGCATCTCGACCCAAGGGGCATCCCGCCAGGAGGCTGGGGTCCTCCTTGAGATCTGCCTTGGCTTCTCCCCTTGTTCGTCTGCCTTAATCGCATTTCTCCTTGATTTTAGAAGAGGATTTGAGCCCCACACACACGATCTGTCGCTCATTTGCTGAAGATCCTCGTCTAAGATGCCATCTTTCTTTTTTCTGTGGCCAAATGCATCGCCATTAGTCCTAGATCTGCGTCGTTGGCTTCGTCTTTTCTCGGATCTAGTTTCAGGCGGGTTTGCCAAAACATCTCCGAAATTTCCTCCGCTGGTTGGCAACTTGTCTCCTCGAAACATTTGCCTTAACTCTATTTGAATGATGGAAAGCTTTCGTCGATGAGTTTCTCCAAATCCGTCCACATTGCCAAAATCGAACGCTTAGATACCAATTTATTAGGTTTTTAAGGGTTTTGGTGGTAAAATCTGATTTTAATGGATTTTGGAGAACGATGGGATTTTTAGGATGAAAAGTGGGATTTTAAGGCTAAAAGAGTGGGTTTGAGAAAGAAGATATTTTTATTGATAATAAAACTGAAATACAATGATATGTGACCTTTTTCAAGAGGAAGACCGCTCTCCCAAGCTTTGATTCTAGAGGAAGCCGCAGTCTCCCACATCTAAGGGATCAATCCATATTCTTAATCAATTCCTCATAAAACTCCACATCTTCTCTCTACCTAATCTACCCCTTATTTATAATAAAGCTCTTAATGAGCCATCGCCCCTAAATTACTAAAATACCACTGATCTAGGTTCTGTCACTGGACCCTCAAAATTACAGAAATACCATTATGCTCAGAATTAGAGATCTGCCCCCCCCCCCCCCCCCAAACAAACAAATCAATCACAATGTTTCCAAACATAACAAAAACATCAATCCAGCATACAAATAAGTAACCAAAATGGACACAACAAATATCCAAGTTGACAACATATAATATCAAACACAGCAACATACAAGAAACATTAGTACTCACCCTCTGTGAATACACACGATCTGGATGTAGTTGGATATGTGGTTGTGAATGTCTGGCCTCATCATCTATTTACGAAACATTAGCCCCAGAGAAAGACCTAAAGGAGGGCCAACAGGGGCCATGGCCCCCCTTAAATTAAAAACTTTTACAATATATCATTATTTAACATACCATTAATTTCTATATTTTCTTTTTAATTTAGCTCATTCTAAATGGAAAAACAACCATTAATTGCTATTATAGCTAATTGTTCATTATCTTTCCTTCCTAACACCGCCACAAAACAATCACATGTTTAATAAAATCTCCCTAAAATCACTCTATTAAACAAATTTGATTTTTTTAATTTGAAGCAATATCAAACATTCACAAAATAATAAAGAAAAAAAGCCAATACATGCAATAAGAAAATTATGGATATGGATCTATTCATGCTGACACACACAAAATTATTCTGGCTCCGCCATTGATTAGCCTAGTCCTTCTTGAATATAAACATAGCGGATCCGGTTGGGTATGCATTTGCGAATGTCCAACCTTGTCTTCTATTCTTTCGGCTTGTGTCCCTCCACATACACCACGTCAAACTCATAATGTGTCTTTGTCCACTTACCTCTTCTTCAGTTGGAATAAAACAATGATGACACAACACATCCTTTATGATTAGTGAAAAAATTGAGGCAAGGGGGCTGAAAATTAGTGTCAAAAATTTTGGGCAAAACAGGGTGTTAACTGGGGCTTAAAATTGAGGCAACCATGGGCAAAGATGGATGGTGAGCGGTTTTGACGGGCTGGTGGAGGGACATGGAACAAGAGAATAAAAAGCGACAAGGCTGATAGAGGGAGGACATAGACATAGAGTGAGAATACCTCAATCACATGGCCAAGGGCCTCAAAGCAGTAACAAGGTGAAATAGGGTTTCCCACCAAGGTGAGTTTAAAAATAGTAGAATAGGAATAAAAAAGATTGGTAATAGCTGAATTAGGCAGGGACCTATGTCAGCACTTAGAACGGTAACCAAGATTGCCAATCCAATTGATATGCTATCAGCTTGTGACAACCCGAGGGTTAGCAACCCCAGCTTTTTTGCTATGCAATCGGGTTGAAGCCACCAGAGAGCAATTCAATCCGTGAAGTTCCAATCCCGGCTATCTAATTTTAGTGTGATCAAAGGCCAGGGTTAGCAACCCTATGTTCCAAAAATAATAATAAAATAAAATGAACAATTTTGAGCGCAAAGGCTGACATGGCCTGAAGTTAGCCGATTTTTATAAATATATTTTTATGTTAGTTGAAAATTAAAATTATTTTCAAAAAATTAGACTCTTGAAAATTTGTCCTGAAAGAGAAGATATCGGAGATTATAATATGGAAGTTTGATGAAAATTTTGACATTATCAGTAAACACACACAGAGTCATCCATATCATATAAATAAGACATTTATAACTGCCAAGTTTTTCATCATAATAATATGACTATAGTCAATGTGTTAGAAAGTAAGCCACCTGAGCACATGCCAAAGAAAAGAGTAAAGAATCACCATGCCTCCAATGACTACCCCAAAGATGAAATTTATTCTTCGCCTTCGCCGAATTATATGCACACTGAAAAGAGATTAAATAAAAATAATTAAATTATAAAAACATCTGAAAGAGCAAGAGGAATCATATTATCATAGTCATGCTGTTGACTAGACAGAAATATGAAAATTTCCTGACCTGGCCAAGCCTAGCTAAAAGGTATAAAGCAAGAGTGCGCCTTCGACTTGAATCATCTAAGGCCAATATAGACAAGCCTGCAATCGAACCTGCTAAAATTCTGCTCCATCAAGGCCTTCAACTAAGTCACGGATATGGATGAGGAATCAACCAAATATTAATAATAACTCAAAGAACATGGTACATAAAAAAGTAAAGACGTGTTGCACATACGCACGAGCACGGTCGGAGGTAAAGAAAGGAAGGAAAGAAAGAAAAGGAGAAAGGAATAATAATGAAACAAAAAACAAAATAGCCAAGGTAATAGGACATGACAGATTGTTTGAAACTTACGCATTTAGCGGTGTTTCTTTCTTCCTTAACTTCCTTAGAAGACATCTCAATGCATGATAGGATCCCGTAAAGCCACCAAAGAGCAATCCAACACGGCACGCTTCTTCTCTTACTATCAAATCTTTCTCTGAAACTAGTTGCTGTACATTAAGGCAAAAGGTTACGATAAAGACATAGCAAAGAAGTATTACCATACTTGCATTTATTCATCATGCTGAGTGTTTTCCCAGTATTTTTAAATATAAATATCTATTAAGAAAAAAGACATGGTGTTTACAGATAAAACCAGCAGAAAGAACCATAGCAAATAGTATTCGAGAAGTTTTGTGACATAGGTTTGGCTTGCAACCTAATCAGACTGTACAAAATCCCAAAAGCTATTGCACATTTTTGTGCAGGCAAGAATATGAAACATCTAAAAGGATAGCTTTCAGGAAAGGGCAGGTTGCACAGGAATGCAAACTTTGATTGATTAACTTGACTGACGGAAAAAGAATCTCATAAAAAAGATGAGATTTTGACATCTTCCATTACAAGATCATTTGTCACTTCTGACATATATCGGTTGTCTGTTGTGTTTGAAACATAGATTCTAAGAAATAATCTTCATGATGATAAGCATCACACATTGAGAAGGACGCCAGTCATGGAGATGGCTCGTTTTTCAACATTTAGCTATAGAAACATGACAAAATGCATCAGTAAACACTAATGGAAATATCAAACTTCATTAAAATATTACTGCAAGCTCTTGATAAATTCTTTTCTACGAAAGTAGATGAGAGACGTCACCAGACTCACATGTTAATATTTGTGATGCAATTAGCTTGAAATGACTTAATTGTTCATAAAAGGTATCAAGTAAACCCTCTCTTCCAGCTAATGCTCATTTGCAATATTACCCCTCATATAAAATTTGTGCTTACACATGTACATGAAATTACCATCAAATAGAAAAGAGATATGGCGGTGAGAACAATGTGACCTTTTCTCGCTTCTTGACTGAACTACATCTTGCATGCCCAAATATTTTACAAGCACTTAACAATGAAACAAATGAGGATATTACGCAAGACAGGGAAAGAATCAACTACCATGTATCTGAAGAAAGCGATACAGTGAATTTTATTTTGAGGACAGTAAAATGGTATAGAATTGTTTAGGAATGCTCCATGGAAATTGCATTAGCATCTTAGTAAAAAATCATGGGATGATCACCTATCAACAGCGACACAAGTGGATTGTAGAGGCAAATTAGCTTCAAGGGCATTTTTGTAATTTTGGGGTCCAGGAAGCGTTTTTGGGAGAAATCTGATTGTTATATTAGTGGGGGCTTAGAGAGATGGGGACTATGCGGAATTTTGTGAGAGACTTCTAGGCGATTGAGTGAAACCCTAGATTGTGAAGAGTGTGGACATCCTCTCGAATTGGTAGCTTGGAAGAGCGGTCTCTTCTTGAACGTGGCCTATTATCCTTTTAACATTCTTTATTCCAATAAAAATCAGAACTTTATATCTCAAAATCCTATTTTTACTTCACAAACTCTAGAAAAACCTATTAAATTAATATCAGAGTAAGATCCTAATGGCGGCGACAAGAAAGGCGTAAGCTTTGGAAGAGAAACTTGATAGGAGAGTGGGAGAATTGAAGAAATCGATGGAGAAGATAAAAACGTTAATCGCGCATCCCTGGAATCCGGGATGAAAGAGACAATCGAAGACGTGATCGAATCCAGGACGAAGGAGTCAGAGACAGGGTTGCAGGCAACGATGGAAACTTTCATGCGAACCCTAACGTCGTACTTCTCTTAACGGTTCTCTAATTCCAAAGAGCAAAGAAGTTAAATTTGGGAAACACCAAAGGCAACAACTCAGCTTTAGAACGAAAGATGAAATTTTTTACGAATGGAAAGGGGAAGTTGAAGAATTTGAGAAAGTACTTCTCCGATACAAGTCTGGACTTTGAAGATGCGGCAGAAGAACCCACGAGGGCGGCGACCATCTGCACCCTCGCCAAGGGCACCACGACCCAGGGGCATGCCGCCCGGGAGGCCCGCATGGGCCCAGCCGAGCCATGGACGGGCCGCCTGGTGCCTCGCATCCTCCAGGCGGCTCGCCAAGGCTACATCAGAACCGTTAGAGGCCCCCTGACCCCCGGACAGCCGCCGGTGGCTGATGTGCACCATGCAGAATCTCGGGGTACCGGCGATGATCTGGAGGACCCCCGTGACCCCACAGCCCCCGAATTTTAGGAGAGAGACTTCGATGTCATGTTCCGGCCTATGAGGAGATTCGAGATGAATATGACGATGACCCGGACTATGACGAGGATGGTGGAGACTTGGTTTGGGGCGATGATGATTGGGAGAGCAATAGGAACTTAGGTGGAGCCCCATTGAGGGGATTTAGGTAATCCAGGGAGACACGACACGACAGAATGCATATCAGCCATACCACTATTGGTAGCCCAGAGGGATTGCCCGTCAAGAAAATCTTGGTGCTGATGGCAAGATTAGGAACCTGAAGATGCCGCTATCCGAGGAAGATAACACCTATAGATGGATTTACCATACTAAAAGATTTTTTGCAGTGACCCGACTGACAGAAGAGGCGAAATTGGAGGCAGCTGGCGTAATCAACTATTGCTTGATTTTTTTCCTCAAAATGTTGCTTTCCTTGAGAATTTTTCTGACACATAAATTGTTGGATATTTAGTCTTTTTATACTTATTCTTACTCTTTTTAATGTGACAAAGGGGGAGAAATTTGGTAATGCATATAAAATATCCATGATGTTATGTGTCATATATCTCATGCTTCATATATGTTTTATATATTGGACTTTTATGCACATATGTCTTGATGAGACAAATGAAATTTTATACTTGACATCGAAATGTGTTGAACTTTTTTTAGCTTAATGGCATTGGATTTGACTTTTATATATGTCTTGAGCTTTATATATCACACATTGGGATATAATATGAAATTGTGCTTTAAATAATTATTCTAACATGTAAGGATGCATGAGGGAGTCTACAAAAATTATGGTTAAACACCATGCATCATTGTAGGGGGCGTAAGTAATGTCTTTTGAACTTCATATTATTTGAATTTTATATCATTTGTTGTCATCATCAAAAAGGGGGTAGATTGTTGGATATTAAGTACCTCTAATGGTGTTTTGATATGATTAAACAAATGATTATTACTAATCTCATTTAGCAAGTGTGTAGGATTCATATAGCCAAGCATTTAAGCTTCAAAGCCAAAGAAAGTCTATAAAAGTCAACTTTCAATAGGAATGACTCAAATGAAGTCCAAAAGCTTTCTCAAAGGAAATTTCAAGTCAAAAGCATTCAAGGATGATCAAGAGATATGTGGGAGCTCCACCAAATGCCAAAGAATCAAAATGAAGCTAAGACGTGAAGATGAAGATATGAATTGCATCAAAGAAGCCAAAATAGGGTACACTTTGATGTAGATTATTTTCTTGTCCTTAGAATATTTGTATGACTTAGGATTGTGGCCACCACAAACACAAAAGTTTTAAATCGTATTTTAAACTTGTGAAATTATTTTGAAAAGGTTTTGAATAAATTTGAGATGTTTTGAAGGCTAAAAAATCATGTATTAGTTTTGTAGCCGACTACTTTCAATATACTAGCCGACCACTTTAATGGGAAAAAGGAGCTTGCTCAAAGTAGTCGACTACAGTTATGTTGGTAGTCGACTACAGTGTTGTGAGTAGCCGACTACCCAATATATTATAGTCGACTATTCTGGCTTGAAGACAAAATAAAACACTCGGGATTTTTCGCGATCTTGTTTTTGCTTTCTTTGTAAGGACAAAATGGAGAATGATTTTGAACGGTAGGATGGGTTATAAATAGCTGGAGATAGCTGGAGTTAATGCTAACATTAATGATCAAATTTTCTCAAGTTTTATAAGCATTCAAGTGATTTTTCTCCACCTCTCTTTGGCCAAAAACTGATTTTCTTCATTCAAGCTTTTAAGCAATTTTTACTTGGCCAATTCTTGAACAATCTCTCTCAAGATCTCAGCTGGAATATTTTCGAGATAGTTTCAAGGGGTTTTCTCTTCGAATCTTTGTGATTTTACTTTCGATCTTTCAAAGATCAAAGAAGAGGTCTTCTAGCCACACGGCACTATAAAAGCTCTAATACTTTTGGCTATAAGAGATTGTAAGTACCACCAACATCAGAAGAGGTTCGTAAACCCACTCAAGGACTCAAGGAGTGGTTGTAAGTGCTAAGTTGTTTGCATTTCAATTGAGTTGTAAAAAGACTCTTTGAGGTCCTCTTTGGAGAAGATGTATTATTGTTGTATTGGGAAAATTCCTAGCAAGAGAAGCTGAGAAATTGTAATTGGGAAGCACTCTAATTTGAGGCATTTGCTCTCTTTGGTGAGAGCTTGGATAGTGGGAAATCTCAACGAGGAGGCTGGGGACTGGAGTAGCCCAGTGTGTGTGAACCAGGATGAAATCCTCTTGTGTTTAAGTTTGTGATTTTTATCGCCATTGCATTACTTGCAAAGTTGTGTTTTTAATTTCCGCTGCATAATTCTTACACTCATTCTTGCAAGTATAATTTAATGTGTTGATTACGTGCTTAAGGAGTAACTTCCTTAAAAGACTTAGGCTAAATTTAAAAGTGTTTAATTCTATTTGTGCATTATTTTTTAGAAACACTAATTACCATTCTCTAGTGTTGCTTGCTATTTTTGAGACCCCCAACACATGGTATCGGAGCATAGGTTGGAAAGATGGTATCAACTTCACACCATGGAGAAAGATTCTTTACAATCCGACCACCTCTATTTGATGGCACAAACTACCACAATTGGAAGATTCGCATGATGTACCATCTTCAATCTCTTGGCATGGACATTTGTGTCATTACAAAGAATGAGTAAATGAGACTAACCCCAGTGGAGATGTGGGAGAGGGATGTCAAAAAGAATGGTGATCTTAACGCTAAAATAATGAATGCTTTATTTTGTGCACATGAAGGCAATGAATTCACAAAAGTATCACAATGCGAGACAGTACATCAAATTTGGCAGACGTTAAAGATAACTCATAGGTAAAAGAGTCACAAATTAACATGCTCAATTCTAAATTTGAGTATTTTAAGATGCTTGAAAATGAAACTATTGCTCAAATGAATACTAGGTTTTCGGAGATTATTAACAATATTGCAGGATTAGGCAAGAAAATCTCAATGTATGACCAAGTGATGAAGATCAGTATATCTTTGAGGTCGGAATGGAAACCCAAGACAATAGACATACATGCCAATGACATGAACAAAGTCACTTTGGAGGAGCTTATGTGCAATCTTATGGCGTATGAGATAGAGCTCAATAAAGAAAAGGAGGATACCCAACCAAAAAAGAGCGTAGCATTTAAGGTCAAAGCTAATGAATCAGAGTCCGAATTCTCGGAGCGTGCGGAGAAAGAAATAGCACTTCTTTCAAAGAGCTTCAAGAAATTACTAAGAGAAAAATGTTCTAAACGAAGGTCATGTTTAGCTAGTGAAATTATATGTTTTGGTTGCAATAAGTCAGGACATGGTAGAAGAGATTGTCTTTTGGAGAAGAACAAGGACAATGTGAGAATTGAGAGCAAGGATAGGATAAGAAGAATCAAGGACAATGATAAGGACAAGAACAAAGCCAATGAGAGAAGAAAGAGAAGAAGCTACAAAGAGGAGAAGCTAAAAAGCCAAAAAGAGTGCTTTTGCGGCTTGAGACCAGAGTGATGGAGGTGAAAGCTCGGAAGAATAGTCATCCTCATCATCATCATCCTTGGAAGAAGCGGAGGAGAGAGCACTAATGTGCTTCATGGCATCCACCACAAAGGTAAGTGCATCTACCCATATTAGTGATGTAGGTAGTTGCAATAATGATAGTGACATCAATAATGATGATGATGAGTATGATAGTGATAGTTTTGAATTTGATATGAATATTGCATATGATGAATTGATAGTTTTGAATTTGATATTAATATTGCATATGTGAGAATTGAGAGCAAGGATAGGATAAGAAGAATCAAGGACAATGATAAGGACAAGAACAAAGCTAATGAGAGAAGAAAGAGAAGAAGCTACAAAGAGGAGAAGCTAAAAAGCCAAAAAGAGTGCTTTCGGCTTGAGACCAGAGTGATGGAGGTGAAAGCTCGGAAGAATAGTCATCATCATCCTCATCATCCTTGGAAGAAGAAGCGGAGGAGAGAGCACTAATGTGCTTCATGACATCCACCACAAAGGTAAGTGCATCAACCCATGTTAGTGATGTAGATAGTTGCAATAATGATAGTGACAACAATAATGATGATGATGATGATGAGTATGATAGTGTTAGTTTTGAATTTGATATTAATATTGCATATGATGAATTGTGTGGTGCTTATAGGAAACTAATTAGGAAGTACTGAGAACTAGAAAAGATTCATAAGAATGTGATAATTTAAGAGAGAAATAGAAAAATCATAGGTTAAAATTGGAATTAAGCAAATTGAAGGAGACAACCGAAGAACTAACTTTACTTAATCAAGATTTAGATAATGAAAACAAAATGCTTAGGTTGGAAAACCAACAATTAAAACATGACAATAAAAATCTTCTTAACGACTCTAAAATATTGAATAATAGGATAGAAAAGTTCGGTAATGAGATAGAATTTTCATTAAATAAGGGTAATGAGATAGAATTTTCATTAAATAAGAATAATGAATTAAACCTTAATGTGTAAAAACTTATATAAGTGAACAGAGACACAATAATTTAATAGGTTCTCAACTAGTTAAAAACAATAAAATAGGACTAGGATACATCCCTAATGCTAACACTAGTAACACTAAGACCGCTAAAAGACAATATAATCAAAACTTTGTTAGAAAGTCTCCAACAAATTCTAACACTAATAAAGAATGGATTAAAATATGGGTTCCTAAAATGCTAAATAAAAAATCACTAAATGACTATGTAATTAAATTTATGAAATATGTTCATCATTCACCTAACTATAAATACATAAAAGATGGGAAATCCAAACCCAAATGGATTTGGTTTCCAAGGTAAATAGATTAGGTTTAAAATAAGTGAGATACTCCAATGAAATCATTGGTATCTCACATAATTAGGGAACATTAATTGCATGTGTATGCTTGTTTTGAATGTGAGCATGTAGGTTTAGAAACCCCAAGAGATTAGTTGAGAGATGAGAGAATTGCTTAAGCTTAAGCTGCAAATTCTTAATACGGTAGCCGATTACAATTTTGTTCAGCTCTCTATTAAAAAAGTAGCCGACTGCAGTATTAAAAATAGTCGACTACAATATAGAAAATAACCGACTATTCTGCCTATTTTGACTTCGACTATTTCAATTCTTTTGCAGGTTAGCAGGTTTCGTTTAAGCCAAATGGACTTAGATCCGACTCTAATTGGTTTCCATTGACTCAAACATATTTGATTGGTTTAATCTTAGCCCTCAATTCATATATCTATGGGTAAGATTAGATCTCTTCCACTTGAAACCCCAAATCCCCCCAAAATCACTTCATCTTGATCTCAAACCCTAGAACTTGAAATTTTCTCGATTTTCAGAGATTTCCCACCTCTTGAGTTGCAGAATTCAGGGATATAGAATGATCTTGGTGCTGATTTCAATCTCTATTTGGTATTGCACTTGATCTCATACATTTTTGCATTTCATTTGCATCATTTTGTAGTTGCATTTACACTCACACGTGCATCATGAGTAGAATACTTATTCCTAATAAGAAGAGATCCGGACCCTCTACTTCTCAATCCACACAACCTCTGCCTCCACAATCCACTTCAAATCAGAACCTCATTGTTCCTTACTTAAATGGACCACACTTACTTTCTCACTTTCAACGCATCTCTAGTAAGACAATCCGAGGGGAGAGATTTGTTAAAGTTACCAATATCGGAGGATATGGGATTAGGGAGATCTTAGCGTATCAGGAGCTTGAGGAGTTATTCTCCACTGCTAGTTCTTGTAAATGTTACCCCCAACTTGTAAGTTTATTTTATATAAATTTGGAAGTCAATCCCAACATGCCTAGGATCACTACTAATGTTTTGCACAAACCTATTAGGCTAGATGTACCCACAATAGGCGTCATTTTAGGCATCCCTGGCGAGGGGACCACGCTTAGAGAAATATTCATGAATGAAACTTCAATTCTTGATAAAATGTTCTCTAAGGGAAATAGATTTACTTTTTGCATAGCAACTAGTGCATTACAACCATAGGCAATGATTATAGCTTTAATCTTGTCCTACAACATTTGTCAAAAATCAGGTAGTTATTTCATGCTTTTCGAGAGCCAAGCAAAATATATTTATGCTCTAGCGACTAGAATTAAATTAAATTGGGCAGAATTGATTTATGACGATCTGACTAACATGTCTGCACATTTACTTCATCATGGTCATTACCTCACTATCATATTCAAACATTTTTGTATCAATGTAGCAGTGAGATCTTACCATTCTACCTATCACTCCTTTTGATAAGCATGCATTTAAGAGGATGAAACTTCACCGAGACCCATCCCATAATCTTGAGGAGGAGGAAGAGGAAGATGATGATGATGACGAAGAAACCCCCTCTACTCAACCTACTCCACCTGCTCCTCATCCACCTACTTTTGACCAATCCATCTTGCTTGTCAAGCTTGAAGAGTTGAAACAAGAGCTCAAGTAAGAGATGCAACAAGCTTTTTCTAGATTAGATAAGAAGGTAGATGGAATTTATGCGATGGTAGATGTCTCGGATTATAGGATTGATGAGCTACAAGAGGAGATTGCCGAGTTGATGAACATGATTAGAGGAGGAGCCCCACCAAGTTTGATTTTGCTTATTCTTGTGAGTTTGAGTGGTTGCTTTGTTAGTTTGATGTTTTGATATGTATGATGTTTTTATCTCAAAACAATGTTGATTGCAACATTGTTTTTATCTCAAAACAATGTTGATTTTATTGCTACAATGTGTCCCTTGATACACAATTTTGTTATGTAATGGTTGGTGTATCAAGAATGTTATGTTCTATGTCTTATGTTATGAAATATCTCTACTTTGGCATGTACTGAGAATATTGTGTTCAATGTTGAAAATTTTCATTATTTGATTCTTTTTGCCAATGTTAGTTAAAATATTTATCTTTTGATCATTGCTATGAGATTGGATATGAGATTTTGATTACATAGATTATTGGATATAGTTTGAGCATGAAAGCTCATTTGTGATCAATGTTGAAATTATGCCATGATTGGACTTATATGCATAATGCATATGTTTGGAGAATTCAATTGTGACTTTGAAATGTTTATGGATTTGTAAAATATTTTGAAAGTTGTCATATGTTGGATTTTATGAGTTTGAGCTTATTTCCCATTTTAAGAAATATATCATGCTTATAATCTTAGCGATTATCCTATTGATATCCTCTTTATGCTCACAACTTATATTTATGACACTTTCATATTGTCACAAATTTTTGGAAGAATTAATTACTTTGTCGATAACAAAGAATAAAATAGAAGATTATAACTTTTTATAATTTTATAGTCTTTGATAATAATAAAATGAATATATTTCACGATTTGTTGATGAAAGCCGACTACCATAGTCAGGATAATTGACTATTGCTTGATTTTTTTCTCAAAATATTGTTTTCCTTAGAATTTTTCTATGAAACATGGATTGTTGGATATGTAGTCTCTTTATACTTTATTTCTACTCTTTTTGATGTAACAAAGGGGTGAAATTTGGTCATACGTATAAAATATCTATGATGGTATATGTCATATATCGCATGCTTCATATATGTTTAATACATTGGACTTTTATGCACATGTCTTGATGAGACAAAGGAAATTTTATGCTTGACATTGGAATATGTTGAACCTTTTGATCTTAATGACATTGGATTTGACTTTTATGTATGTCTTGAGCTTTGTATATTACACATAGTGATATAATATGAAATTGTGATTTAAATACTTATCCTAACATGCAATGATGCAGGAGGAGTCTACAAAAACTATGGTTAAACATCATACATCATTGCAGGGGGAGTAAGTAATCTCTTTTGAATTTCATATTATTTTAATTTTATATCATTTGTTGTTATCATCAAAAGGGGGAAAGATTCTTGGATATTGAATAACTCTAATGGTGTTTTGATGATGATTAAACAAATGATTATTACTAAATCTCATTTACCAAGTGTGTAAGATTCATAAAGCCAAGCAATTAAGCTTCAACGCCAAAGAAGTCAACAAAAGTCAAAGAAAGTCTACAAAAGTCAACTTTCAAAAGGAATGACTCAAATGAAGTCCAAAAGCTTGATCAAAGGAAATTTCAAGTCAAAAGCATTCAAGAAAGATCAAGAGATATATGGGAGCTCAACCAAATGCCAAAGAATCAAACTAAAGCTAAGTCATGAAGATGGAGACATGGATTGCATCAAAGAAGCCAAATAGGGTATACTTTGATCTAGATTATTTTCTTATCCTTAGAATATTTGTAGGACTTAGGATTGGAGCCACACACACAAAAGTTTTAAATCATATTTTAAACTTACAAAATTATTTTGAACAAGTTTTGAATGAACTTGAAATGTTTTTAAAGCTAAAATCTCATGTATCGGTTTTGTAACCGACTACTTTCACTATACTAGCCGACTACTTTAATGGGAAAGCTTGCTCAAAGTAGCCGACTACAGTTATGTTGGTAGTCGACTACAGTGTTGTGAGTAGCCGACTACCCAGTATACTGAGGTCGACTATTTTGGCTTGAAGACAAAATAAAGTACAGCTCCGGATTTTTCACGATCTTGTTTTTCCTCTCGTTGTAAGGGTAAAATGGAGAACGATTTTGAACGATAGGATGCGTTATAAATAGCTGGAGATGGCTGGAGTTAATGCTAACATTAATGATCAAATTTTCTCAAGTTTTATAACCATTCAAGTGATTTTCTCCACCTCTCTTTGGCCAAAAACTGATTTCTTCATTTAAGCTTTTAAGCAATTTTTACTTGGCCAATTCTTGAACAATCTTTCTCAAGATCTCAGCTTGAATATTTCAGAGATTGTTTCCAGGGTTTTTCTCTTTGAATCTTTGTGATTTTACTTTTGTTCTTTCAAAGATCTAAGAATAAATCTTCTCCTAGCCACACACCACTCTAAAAGCTCCAATACTTTTGGCTGATTGTAAGTACGACCAACATTAGAAGAAGTTTGTAAACCCACTCAAGGAGTGTGATAAGTGCTAAGTTGTTTGCATTTCATTTAAGTTGTAAAAAGCCTATTTGATGTCCTTTTTGGAGAAAATGTATTATTGTTGTATTGTGAAAATTCTTAGCAAGAGAACCTAAGTGATTGTAGTTGGAAGCACTCTAATTTGAGGCTTTTGCTCTCTTTGGTGAGAGCTTGGATAGTGGAAAATCCCAACAAGTAAGTTGGGGACTGGAGTACCCAGGGTGGGTGAACTAGGATAAAATCCTTTAGTGTTTGAGTTTGTGATTTTTGTCTCCATTTCATTACTTGCAAAATTATGTTTTTAATTTCTGCTGCATAATTCTTACTCTCATTCTTCCAGGTATAATTTAGTGTGTTGATTAAGTATTTAAGGAGTAACTTCCTTAAGAGATTTAGGCTACATTTAGAGGGTTTAATTCTATTTGTGCATTGTTTTTTAGAAACACTAATCACCCTCCTCTAGTGTTTAGCTTGCTATCTTCAGTATCCACAACAAGCACATGAATAGCCCACAAGATCTAAACAAGAAGATGGCAAATATACATGCTTGTAAAGGAGCATCCTTGAGGTATCTCAAGATGTGGCCATCAAAATGCCAAATTTAACTCGCATGAGCAACCCCACAGAAAAGTAACTCATGGACAAGTCTGCGTTAAATAAATCAATTTACCCACAACTCTCTTATACTGATCAATCAGAGAGAGGAAGCCCCGTATTTTTGGGGAAAAAATTATTAAGATGTGTGGACGTTCTTGATAGTTTTAGCACTTAATAACCCTAATATCTATCTCAAGGAAATTAAAAGCATATGCTTCTTAAGATAGAGAAAGATCTTTATTTGACCTTGCTACCTTGGTTGCAAAAAAACCTCAATAAGCCAAGATCCATCCTACGAAATTGAAAACTATAATAAG
The DNA here is from genome assembly GCA_030789695.1 of Scilla litardierei. NCBI lineage: Eukaryota > Viridiplantae > Streptophyta > Magnoliopsida > Asparagales > Asparagaceae > Scilla > Scilla litardierei. The sequence continues at coordinate 164,000,909 of CM061140.1, read as the reverse complement.
CATTTAGACTTAAAATATATTCATGTTGTCTCTGGTGACAACAATGTTATCAACTCATGTGCAAGAAAAATGATGCTAGTGTGAGTGAGTCACTCAAAAAATGATGGAAGATGCTTTGTTTAGGTCCATATTGCAGAGCAACAGCACTAATGTTATCAAGCGAAGCACTTGAAAATTATTTCAAGCCATAAATGCCATGCTTGATTTAGCAGAATTTATGAGACTCCCGTTTAATCTCATAACCGGGAAGCTTCAATACCATTATGATGGGAAGAGAGGAAAAGAGGCATCAACCTTGATATGTTTCTTTCTCAATTTAACAAATGAGAAATAAGACAAAATTACAAAAATATGCTTACCATTAACAGTCATAAAGCTTTACATAGTTCCAAATTCAGCAAATGATGAATCCATGATAGAGATCAATCTCTAATAAATAGTGAGAGCCGACATCGATTGATACGCATTGTAAGTTTGTAATGTTAGAGTGTTATCAAATGTCATCAAGGAGGAGGGATTCATTACAAACCATCTGGTTGGTGGTAGTTGGTTTCAACATGATGACACTATACTGCCTTCCATGGGTACCAATGTGCAGATAAAATGGGGATAAATTGTTGTCATCATTCAACTTTTTGAAGCATTGAGGGCAAAGAATACATCTTGTATGAGTCATAGCCTGTTCCCTTTATTTGGTGAGTGGTCTCCTTACATTATGCAATGTTGTCATGGGCGACCTAAGCAGTAAGGGGCTCTGGTGCATTAGCCCTTCATCCCACACCTCTATTTAGTGTTATCAAGATGCGGACCTTCAAAGGCTATGCACTAGGATTGCAATGGATGTCATGACCAGAATTTCACTCAAATCCACCCGATGCCCGATGTTTGGATCCAATCAAGATTAGATCCATCCCATTTAGTATGATCCAATAACTAAACGAGTTAGGTAGGGATATATGGGTCATCTAACATGATTAACATTTGATGCGATAAGTAATGTAGATAAGCATCCAGTATAGAAAATTTCCTACAAGCTCCACTTCATATTCCTTTCTTCAATGATCGGTAACATGTCGATATTCATATACTACAACCTAAATATAACATAAATAGAGTGAACTTCTTGTTCTTTTCTTACAGACCTATAAGTGAGACGAAGTTATATTATAATAAAAGTGTGAAATTTATAAATATTCGATGTATATGCAAAGATTATAAAAATCAAAAGTTTATTATTTACATATAGTTTATGATATGTAGATTAACATGAACGGTATCGAACATCAAAGGAAGAAGTAAAAATTGAGTATTTTAATATCAGTGAATGAAATTTTATACACACACACATATACATGCATGTGCGCAATGTCTCTCCGTATGTAACCCAATCTTTGAGATATTAATTGCTAATCTTAATTATTTCTACATAATAAAGATTCTAGAACTAAAAACAATTTTGAATTATGGTCAATAGCTTATTAAAACCGATGCATTTATTCTTAGCCAATGGGAAGTGCCTCGTAATTCTTACTTCAGAAGTAGATCCAACAAGCATGCAAAGATAACTAAATTATTGCTTAAGAAAATTTAAGATAATATTCATCGAATATAAAATGAGTTCTGATCTGGCCCGATTACACTGCATATAAATGGATTTAGGGATGGATCCTAAATTTTTGAAATTTTTGGATCTTAATTGGTTCCGAAACAGCAATTAACGAAGCAGATTCATGTACAGATACAGGGGGAAACAAACCATTCTAAATAATGGCCCTACCTCGCACAATTCACCTAAGTCACAAGACATAAGTAAGGTGCCGCCTTGGTTAGGCTTGTTGGTTATATAGGTTGACTGCAGCCCAAAGCCCCCACCTTTTAAGTTTTAATCAAAATCCCCCAACCCTATCTGACCTAGGGTCATCTGCATTCCTACTTTTATCTACTCGTATGCGAGACTGAAGATGAAGTTCCAGGCATTCCTAGCAAGTCTCGAGCCCTTTGCAAGTAAGCAAGAAGCTAATAGAAAATAAGAAGCATGCTTATTCACGGTGTGTCATGCCAAGTCAAAGGCACTATAAAAACCTGAACAGCTAGCCATCATAAACCCATTCATCAAACTAAATCCATCCAACATTCGTTTTCCATTTCAAATTTACAAAAAGGAAGTGAGATATATCAAAAGCACCATGGACTTGATTCTCATCAGAATACACCATTACCAGCTCAGGCGAGATAAAGACACTGTAGGCAAACATGCTACGAATTCTCAAATAATATAATACGATAATATAATCAACCAAATGATATAATATAAAAATGAAAAGAATAATAGCAATAACGAAATCTACTCAACAACCAATTCTATCAATTTTGAGCCTTTGAACCGTGAACTGAATACGTCCAATTTCGCATAAAATCAATTGTGGGAAAGAACGCATGGACCTTGAGATCGATGATGGACGAATATGACTTGCGCTTGGCGAGCTTGAAAGCGCGGAGGAGGATCCCGATCCCAACCCTAACCCCGTAGGACAGGAGGAAGCTCTGGCATAGGTTTCCGATGGCGTGTGCGACGCAGGACTCGTCGGCGTGGTCGCACGCCGGGTGCTCACCGGCGCCTCCGCCCCCTCGCCACGCGTATTGGCGCTGGAGCTCCTCGATCGCCTCGCGGAGCCTCTCCTCCGCATCTCGGAGGCGGCCCTCCGCGGCCGCTCCGCCGTCGGAAGAGGAGGCGGTGGCGTTATTGGGAGGAGGAGAAGGAAAGGGTTGGCGATCGGAGGCGCCAGATGAGGCGGATGGAACGGGCATTGCCGGGAACGTGTAGGGGGCTCATCCGCTGAGGAACCGAACCGAATATCTCTCCTTTCACGTGTTTTGTTTTATTAAAATGAGAGAGAGAGAGAGAGAGAGAGAGAGGGAGAGACGTTATTCAACCGGGCATTTTTCTTGCTTTTGACAGTTTGAGGCCTTTTTTTTTAAAATTTCATGTACCATTATTGACATCATTTTGTAACAGACGATTATGTGCATAATTTGGATTTTAGGATCTACATATTGTTATAATTTGGAACAATTTTAGTGGCTCAAAATTTTTGTAGAAGACACGTACTGATAACGTGTTATAAACTCCAAGATGGAAACCAATTTAAGATTAGGAGTAGCCATGACATAAGCCATGGCTCTCTATATATTCATTCTCATATTGGGTGTTTAGGAGTTCAATGGACTCCCCACTACAATTAGTGGGGAGCAATGGTGAGCTGATGAGAGGAGAGATGCCAAAGACCTCCCTCAACTCACAACACATATTTCATATTTAAAAATAAAAGAAACATTGTTTTTTTAGAATGACTCAAAACATCTCCACAGTTCTTTAAAAATATTGGGAATTACAGTGTAAAGTTATCTGTATGAGATATCAATGCTTATTAAAGCTAGTTTTCTGCACGTCCAGTAAGGTCACGTCTCTTTCGTTTACTTTGAGTTGGTATATGCTGTTGTGAATAGTAAATCTTGATAAGTGAGAAATAGAGTTTCGTGTTTCTTTTGGAGGAAAAGGTGTTGGAAAGTGGGTTTGGGATTTGTTTGTGGGTCCCACACTAAAGTAGTGTGTTTCTTTGGGTTACAGTTGGATTCGAATTGTTGGATGAGGAAAGTTGGAAGTGTGGGATATATTAATAAACTAATATATCTAAATATAAAACTTAAATTAAAAAACACAAACAAACAAAAAAATTTGTGTGAATAGCACAAAAGTGCACCCGCTCGCGATTTCAATTGAAAAAAATGAAATGGCGCTGCTCATTGGGCGGGTGAGGAGCGGGACCCACCAAAGCACAGGAAATTCTTTGTAATCCCCGCGAATTGCGGGGATTGTGCGCAGCGCGTTTGCTCTGCTCCACGTAGGCATTTGCCCAAAATTTTGCTTTACTTTTTTTTGCGATTGGAACAGAAAGTTGGAAAGTTTGCTGATTTGACAGTGAATAATGAGCAACTTTCACTTTCTACGCTCAAAGCACACGAAAGAAACATGCCCTGAAGGTCTGAAGAAGATTTGTGATTTCATGCTCTAGTTTTAATTCCTTTTCTCTATGATTCGTATACGATGACCCGAAGACATTGGTATCTTTGTTTTTTTCATGTGTTGGCAGATATTTAACTGATACAAGGTTTGTGGACCGTAGTTGGTTGTTATTCACACCAAAAAGAGCTAAACTAGTAAATTGATCAATGAATCAATAGTTTTTGTCAAAAAGAGGGCAAAAAACCATGTTACTGTTGTGAAGGGATAATACCGAGTTGGTTAATTGGTTGGGATCACGGCTTATCTTATAGATAAGATCGTATCTATTGTATCTTATCTGTATACACTCCTCCTATATGCTATAAATAAAGAGCTGGGGGTTCCTCCCTAGATGATGATTCATAACACGTTATCAGCACAAGACTCTAAACAAATATTCCACACAAAATCGATCGTTGCGAAAGCGAAGAAAGGCGGGAGATCCACCGCATTGTGTCAAGCTTCATCAAACGAGCGTCGTCATCCGCGTAGGCTTCGTTCAACGGTCGCTATATCCGGAGGACGGATATAGAGGTAAATCTCGCTAAAAATATTGTTTTTATCATACGTATGATAGTTTTTTCCAAAGATCTCACAAGATCGGTGGAATCTGGCCTAATCGCCCAAAAATCATGTTTTTAACATGTTTTAAATTGTATAAATAAAAGAAAAATAGAGTTTTTACTCTATTCAAGCCTCGCCGGCGCCCCCCCCCCCAACCCGATGTCCCCGCGGGTCTTCCCCCCATAGCGGGGGGGGCTGCCGTAAGTCCCCTTCGAAGGGGGGCCACTGCACATCCCCCCGAAGGGGGCCCGCCGCCGTAAGTCCCCCCCGAATGGGGGTCCGCCGCACCTCCCCACCCGCCGAAGAGGGGTGCCGCCGTAAGTCCCCCCTCCCCCCGAAGGGGTGGCGCAGTCGCTTAAACCCCTTGTAGGGCCCCCCCTCGACGAGGGGGGGCGCCTGCCCCTTGCCGTCGCACGGCAGCAGCACACTGAGAGGCAGCGGCGGCTAACCCTAGCCGTCATCCCTCAACCCTATTTCTTTTCGGCCCGAAGCCTAGACAAAAATGAATTAGAGCCTTGCGGGCCTGAAGCCCGCAGGCAAACTGCGGGCCTCAGGCTCGCAGAACTAATATTCAAAAAAAGTTAATGACTGCGGGCCTGAAGCTCGCAGCCACACTGCAGGCTTCAGGCCTGCATGCCATTTTTTTTCAAAAAAACAGGGGGGTGCTAAGATATAAGCTTTAAAAGGCTTTTTGGGGCTAAAAATTAATTAAAAATGGCGTTTGGGGATTCATGAAAAATCATGATAAAATAGGGGGACATTATGGGACTTTTGGGAGCATTTGTGGATAAATTGGGGATAATTTAAAAAGAAAAATTTCTTCCTTTTATGAAGAACATTTCAAATATTGGGCTCTTTTCGATCTTTTTTAATAAACCCAACTAGCACAACCTTTGCATTATATAATACCCTTTGTAGGATCATTAATATATGCTTCGCATCATTTTGGCTTATTCTGTGGATAAACTATGTTTGGTTGTGCAAATATTAAAACTTAATAATTAAGAAGATCTTGTGACCGTTCTGACATTAGTCAGCTAACCTAACGGTGTATGACGTTGCCAGTGGTCCAATAATTATTAAGTAATTAAATTGTTTATCCCTTTCTGTGAATATTAATGCATGTGATGCCTGTGATGAAAATGTCTGTTGAAAATGTTTGATGAGCACAAATTTTTGCATGGATGACTAATTGCGATTTTGGATCGCTGTTTAAGTCCCACATTTTATTTTCTTGCACTTTTCTTTTACTTTTGGGAGAAATTGTAGTGATAAATTTATGTAAATATCCAAGACTGAAGACCACTTTCCATGGAGACGGAGGCCACAATCGAAGCTGAAGATCTTATATGGGACCCACGGGGTTTCCAAAGTTGTAATTTCTTTTTAAAAGCTCTCATTTGTGTAATATAGACTGTATGGACTTTGGACTTTTTATTTATTTGGGACTGGCCGATCCACGCAATTAGCTCTTCATATTAAAATTGCATCCGCATGAAAATGTTTATGTTTTAATTATTAATTCATGCAAATTTGTGCTCTGCTAGATAAAATGGCTAAAATCGCAAGTGTCGATTTCGAAGTGTTGGATGCATCATGGAGAAACTATCTGAGCTGGCAGCTCGATGTGAAGTTTCATCTGCGGGCTAAGTCCCTCATTTCTGCTGTAACCAAGAATGAAAATGTAAGCGATATAGAAAAGGCGCAAGCCATTATCTGTATTCGCCACCATGTGGACAAGACCCTAAAGGCTGAATACCATACGGGCGAAGATAGATTTGAGCTGTGGACTGCCCTTGAAGACATGTATAAACATAAGAAAGATGTTATACTACCAAGGGCACGATACGAGTGGGAGAACCTGAGACTGCAAGACTTTAAGTCCATAGCTGAGTACAACTCAGCTCTTTTTAGCATCACTCATGCTTGAAGTTGTGTGGTGAAAAAGTCTCAGAAGATCGCATGCTGGAAAAGACGTACACGTCTTTCCATGAGAAAGATATGATACTTATGCAGCAATACCATGAACGAAAATTCACCAAGTATTCTGAGTTGCTGCCATGTTTACCCATGGCTGAACAAACAGAGAGCTTCTCCTCGCCACTCATAACATGCGCCCCCTGGCACTGCCCCCTACCAGAAGCTCACAATGCATCTTCTTTTTTCAAAAAGAAGAGAGACAATAAACGAACAGAAAGACCACGGAAAGGGGGACAGAACAAACGGGTCAGTCCAGCAACAAAGAAATGAAGAGAGGCGGAAGTTCACTTGGCGCAAAAATGACAAAAATAGAAATGATGCACCCCCACCCAAGAGGCATTGGGAAGACCAATGCCATAGTTGTGGCATGAAAGACCACTAGTCCAGAGTGTGTTAAACTCTGCAGCATCTCCAGGATTTGTATAAAGAAAACAAGAAAAATAAAACTGAAACAAACCTGGTGACCTCTCTGCTCCAGTCAAGTTTACAACTGACGACTTCGAAAATGAAGACCTGCTTATTAGCCTTCTATTTTTATCTTAGCTACTTGTTTTAAGAACATTTCATGTTACGAGAGATTTTTGAATTATGTAATTTGATTTTGAATGAAAATGTTTCTCTGAATATGTGCCTATATGATTCATCTTTCAATAGATGAACTGCTCTCATAACTGATTAGTAGACAATAAATAAACACATACTGTTGGATCCTATGGATGACAAACAACACTAGAAGGGGGGTTGAATAGTGTTGTGCAAATATTAAACTTTTTCTTTCGTTGATTAGCACAATTAAAAACATTCTAATGTTGCCTAAGAAACCAAGTAGAATGATCTTAATCAACAAAGTAATCTTATAAAGAATGTTAAGAGAGTGATCTCACAGCAAGTAGTCGACTCCCTCAAGTGGTAGTCGACTCCTATAGAGTTTGAGTGCAAAGCTCTGCTGAACGATAAGATAATATAAAGATAAGATTACAAGCAATATATCTCTACATAGCGGAAATAAATAAATGAACTTTGTAATTGTATAAAAGAATGAATTACAAAGATACAAAGTATCAATAAGTGAAGTAAAATACTGTTGCAGGGAATATAAACAAACTCAGAAAATGCAAATCCAAAGACAATGATTTTTATCCTGGTTCCCCACAACTTAGGTACGTCCAGTCTCCGACCAATCCGGTACGAGAGTTTCCACTATTGCCTTAGCAATACAAGTACCTAACTTCATTCGTTATGATTTTCCAAATACATAGCCTTGACCAGGATTTTCCGACCACCTAGACTTGTCTAGGATTTTCTCATCCTGTACAACCAAGGGAATCCACAAATAAAAACAAGTTTCCAACTCACCACAAAAATTAGTGGAGTTTGGATTACACCCAGAATTTTATAGCCAAAGTAAATAAATGTGTTGCATGGCCAAAAAGAATTCAAATCAATATTAAGATCACAGAAAAATATAAGATGATTCTTTGTGATCTTCGATTGTTTGTTTTTCAAAAATCCTTTAAGAATAGAAATTTAAGAACAATGATTTTACAAACAACTTTAAAAAAATAGCCAAACAAAAAATCAGATATTAGAAAATAATAACTTTAGAATGAGATTGGAGATCAGAGATTAAAACAGAGTTGGCTATGACGATGAGAGCAAATAGAACGAGAGATCTTTAAAATTTCAGTACAATCAAAAATAGAGAATTTGATAGTTTTGATATTGATATTAGAAATGATCTCAAGTGGTCTATTTATAGGTTTCAAGAGAAGAATTTGAATTTCAAAAACATTTGACTTTCAGCTCAAGCAAATACGGAAATTGAGCAAAATCAGGAAGCAGAATCGTTGGAAAACGACAGCTGGTAGTCTACTCCCTCAAGGTGGTAGTCGACTCCCAGAGAATTTCAGTAGAAATTCTGCTTCTGACTGGTAGTCGACTCACTCCTCTGGTAGTCGACTCTCAGAGCAATTTTCTCTGAAACTCAGCTAGTTGAAAGACGTAATTAACTCCTGGGTGTATTGGAGGTTGACTAATAATAATGGATCGACTAGCTTATTGCTCTCAAGAGTTAAAAAGATATTTAAAACATTTTAAAACATTGCTTTCGAAATCATTTGTGTGTGTGTGATATCTACTTTGGCTTTAACATAATCATAAGAGCTCACACACTACACTAAGATAAGACCTTCGGGAAGCTGATCCGGTAGATGTTTGATTCTCCTGAATTTGAGTTCCTTCTTCATTTAAGCTTGAGCACAAGCTTCATCTTGTGCTTGATGTAGAACTAGCAAATTCATCTTCGTCTCATGTGTGGTTGAGCTTCTTCGGAGTATGCGTAAAGTCACTGTTCGTCGCATAACCTACACATTTGAGTTGTAGTGTAGTTAGTACACTAACATCATTTGGTGTGTTCATCATCAAAACCATTTAGTGGTTGGATTCAATTTCCCATCACATACGACCGTTCAAATCAAAGCCCAATATCAGGACCAGATTGAAGGTTCTGGAAACGCAACACTGTTGCTCCCAAATGACACAAAAATAAAGGATGCACTAATCTCTCCGAATTCCAACCGAAACTTACTAAGTTTCAAGGACATCCGTTTCAACGGATTCCATTTGGAAACATCAAATGTAAATGATAAATTATTACTATATGTAACATCTCAAGAAGAAATGAATAAAATCCATACTTGAACGTTTTGAGAGCTTTTTAGGCCTCTACCATACAAAGATTCAGAGAGAGGATGCGAATTTAATGGAGCACCTGAAATGCCCGACATCAACCAAGTTTTTAATTTGGCATGATAGACTTGGCCACCCTGGATCAGTGATGATGCACCACATCTTATCCTATGGATATGATTTGAAGAACCAGAAGATTCTTCAGAAGGGAGAATTCCCTCGCATCCCTTGCAATAAGGGAAAACAAATTACAAGGCCATTTCTACTAAAAGTTGACAAAGAATCTTCACGCTTCCTCAAAAAGAATATAAGGAGATAGATGTGGACAAATCCCCCCTAGTGGGCTATTTCGGTACTTTATTATACTGATAATTGCATCCTCAAAATATTCGTATGCGTGTCTACTATCGACCCGCAACCTAGCTTTTCCAAAGCTATTGGCACAAATAATAATGTTGCTGGCACATTTTCCAGACAATCAAATAAAGAAAATAAGTCTGATTAATGTTGGGGTATTTACCTACTGTTCATTTCAATAGAACTACCAAGCAGTGGGAATAGAAAATGAACATACAGTGCCGCATGTTCATACCCAAAATGGGTCGGCAGAGTCACTGATAAATAGACTCCAACAGATTGCCCGTCCATCGTTAATGAAATCTCGATTGCCGGTGGATGCATAGGGACATGCAAACTCTGCATGATGCATCGTAAATGAAAATAAGACACTCTGGATGTCAGAGTCTCCAATGCAACTTGTATATAGAATGCTACCGAACATTTATCACTTGAGAATCTTTGATCGTGCAGTTTAAATCCACATCGCACCACCACAGAGGACAAAAATAGGTCCTCAACGTCACTTAGATATCTATGTAGGGTTTGACTCACCCTCAATTATAAGATACCTAGAACCCCAAATGGGGATGCATTTAAGGCACATCTTGAAGACTGTGATTTTGATGAGACGAGTTTCCCCGAAATGGACCCAGATACTGGAAATCTGGCGCAAAGCAAATTATAACGTGGGATACAAAAAGCTTGACCCACTATTATCCGTTAACAATACAATGTGAAGATGTGATCCTGAAGATACTCCACACACAGAACACTGTTCATCAATTACTGGAATCATTTACTGACAACCAGAAGATTGTCAGATCACACATCCCTGCTGCAAATACTCCAGCTAGGATTGACATCCCTAAGAATGGATGCAATCCACCAGCAGCAGAAGTGGCTGATCTTCAACAGAAAAGAGGCAGACCACTAGGCTCCAAGTACAGAAATCTAAGAAAAAGAATAATACCTGGAGACCTTGAAACAATACTTCCACATGACAATGAGCTCATGTCCACACCATCACCCTTTCCGGAATCCACTACAGAGGAACTGCCGGGAAAAACTGAAATGAAAGTAAATGTTGTACGTACTGGGGAGGTGTTGGGCAGAAAGAACATAATTCCGGACAATGTATTCACGTATCTTATTACCATATGCATCGCAAAAGTGATTATATATAATATCTTTCCGTACTCCGTTGCTAAAATGCAAACGTATAGATTGGTCAAATGTGGAACGATGCAATAACAGATGAGGTGGACGCACTTATGAAACGTGAAATGTTCGGACCTGAAGTCCAGCCACCAAAAGGTGTCAAACCTGTGGGTAAAATAAGTATTGCATACATAAGAAAAAAAATAAATACAAAATCGTATGCTATAAGGTAAAACCTATAGCCTAAGGAAAATTTCGCTGAAACTAGGGATCGAACAAATTAAAATGAGCATGACTCATAAATGATGCATCAGTTTCCCTAAGTTATCAGATGCGAATATCTTACGATTTGGCAAAGGAAATTTTGGATATGTAGTTATTTGATGTTGTGACGGCATACCTTTGTGGATATCTTGGTAAAGATAAATTCCACATTTCCTTAAATACCTGAATAGACATCGGGACGTCTATTTTATTGAAAAAAACAATAAGAATAACAAATAATGTACAACCAAGAGAATCACTTCACAAAGCAATGATTCCTATTGAGGGTTGTCTTTGCATCTAAGCAAAGAACATGATTTGAGATCATAGTTGTAAACAACTTAAATCTCATCGGATCTCCTGAAGAGAAAACCGAAATATATGTTCAAGCGTGACTATTAAACATGAAATGAAAGACCTAGGCAAAAATAAATTAAGTCATGGCTCACAGATTTATTATCTTAATAGAATCCTGTTACATACGCCCAGAAGTGCGTTGAAGAAATTAAAAGGACCATTGTCATCTAAAGTACACCTATGGTAGTACACTCTATGGATGTACAAAAAGACCCCTTTCGATCGCTGGAAGAGTGGGAGGATATAATTGGTCATAAAGTCCCTTATCTAAGTGCAATCAAGCACTCCTGACTAACTGCATACGTCCAGATATAGCAGTTGCAGTAAACTCATTAGCCAGAGATAATTAGGCCCCTTAAAGGGGCCATTAGACCGGAGTTAAGCCTTCTGCGCTTCCTCCAAGGGTCGAAAGATTTGGGCTTACATTATAAAGTATCATCCTCCATGTTTATGCAAATGCAAGTTACAGGTCCGATCCATATACTGATAAATCACAAACTGGGTACGCATAGTGGGATGGCCATCTACTACAGATCTGCAAAGTAAATTATGAAGGCAATATCATCCTATCATTACAAGATCCTCACCATTCCAGAAACACACCAATGGTGTATTTGAGGGCGCCTGGTGGTACATTACATCCCAGTGACGACTGTGATAGAGGCTGGTATAGTGGAGCTGACCACATAGTCTGAAGACCATATCAGAGGCAACAAAACTTATCACACCTCTCCAGAGTTTCTGGATTCAGCAGCTGCTTAATAGTGATAATATTTATAATCTGTGTATATCTTCGGAATGTTGTAAACAGGAGTGATGAGATAAGCCTAAGAGATCTGAAAGCCTAATGGCTTTTATAGATCAGTGGGAGTTGAGAGAATTTGTACTCTTTTCCCTTAGTTATGGTTTTTCCCACGGGGTTTTCCATAGCCAAAGGTTTTAACGAGACAAATCACATAAACTCTGGATCCTGAAGTATCTACCCCTTTGTGACGCTCAGAATCCTGAAGTGTTCATGAGCAGAGTCGCTTGTACAAATCAGGGGGAGTTAGAGAGCGGTTGTACTCCTTTTTCTTAACTATGGTTTCTACCACAGGGTTTTTCCATAGCTAAAGGTTTTAACGAGGCAAACCTCACCAACTCAGGATCCCGAAGTATCCACCCCATGTGAGACTCCTACTACACTCAGAATCCTGAAGTATTCATGAGCAGAGTCCACACATATGGCTGGATAAGGGGGAGTGTTGTGAAGGGATAATATTGAGTTGGTTAGTCAGTTGGGATCACGGCTTATCTTATAGATAAGACCGTATCTATTGTATCTTATCTATATACGCTCCTCCTATATGCTATATATAAAGAGTTGGGGGGTTCCTCCCCAGATGATGATTCATAACAGTTACCCATTGACGCACCCAGAACTTACACCTAAAATCCACCTGGCGGTGTCACAGTCGCCAGGTGCGGTATGCTTCATAGGTATCGACTCCGGGTTCTCTTCGCAAGCGGACGGTGTCAAATTATAGTATAAAAGGTTGTCGAATTCCACAGGGACAGTGACGATGTATTGGAGTCTCAGGTTATTACTAGATCTCAGAATGAGATAGCAGTCGATTGTGGGATTGTTTGTTTGATGATGTTGTTGGTCCAATAAAGAGAAACTATGGCCTTAGGGATCACCGCTAGGACCGTCGGAGGTCGATGTTAAAATAAGATTCTTACGTTGCATTGGATTTATGGGATTGATCTCTCAGCTCATACCACTCTCGTGGGTTAGAGCTTCGAGGTACTTCGGTAACTCTTATTGACACAATGGCGGTAACCGTTAAAATAGCGATATAGTTCTCGGTGGATTCCCTCAAGGTACGAGCCGGGCATGGTCACGCGCCTTGATTGGATCCACTAACTCCCTAATTAAATCTCAGGGATACTCCTTAAGCTAATCAATTCCACCGACAGTGGGTATGATCTCAGTACGAGTTCTCCTATAGATTTCGTGGATCGACCAAAATACTCCCCCTTTGCTCCCAACACAACCTAGAAATCCAGATCTACATCTCTTTCCTAAAGTCTTAGAGCTAACCCATCAGCCTAGAGAAGATTACTCACACATAGCAATTATAACAAATAAAAATGCACTTTTTGCCATAGAAAACATCATAGTAATTAAATCAAGCAAGAAATGAGGATCTTACGTACCGAAAACCGAGAAAGAACGATACCCAATAGAGAATAAAAGAACTCCCACAAATACCAAGGTGCAAGAGACAAGAAAGATTCGATCTTTTTCAATGACGGCTCAATCCAAAACCCTAGATCTAAAAACAACTAATTAAATCTCTCTTTTCTAAAATTAATCAAAAAGCTCTCTAAAATGTCAGGAAAAATGTCTTAAATACACAGAGGGTGGACCCCACGAAAAATCTGAAAATCTGGAAGTTTGGGGCCCACATGTCGCCGACCTAGTCGGCTGCTCGGTCGAGTAGGCGCCTGCTCGATTGAGTAGGTACCTTAGCTACTCCTTGCTTAAAAGAAGGGATCCGAGCTACTCGGTCGAGTAGCTCGCCTACTCGCTCGAGTTGTTAGTAGGTCAGAACTCCACTTACAAATTGTCGCTCTACCTACTCAGGTCGAGTAGGCTCTGCTCGATCGAGTAGATCCTGCTCGGTCGAGTAGGATGCTAATGGGAGTGGGCTCAAAGATTGGATCGACTCGGGCTAGGTCGTCACTCTGCTCGGTCGAGTAAGATGCGCATATTCTTCCTACTGGACTCGTGTGTCAGCTCGACCGAGTGGCTGGTGCTACTCGGGTCGAGTCGCCTGGGAAAGTTGCATATGCTTGGGCTTTGACTCCTTTCCCCCGCTCACTTCTCTTCTTCTCCTCTCATATGCTTCTAAACCTCGGCGAACTCTTGTAGAGCCTCGCCAACGGCATCACGGACGTGCTGGATGTGTCCATGCCCCCAAAATGGCTCCGAGTCGCTCCAAAATCCCTGAAAATCCACAACGCTCTACGAAACTCGAATATAGCGTTAGAAGCGCAGTAACGTATGAAAATGCGGGATTTGGATGCGAATATGACATGAAATGCAATGAAACGATGCTATGAAAAGATAGAAAATATGGACACCACCCATTTTTTTTGAGTGACTATGAGTTACACATTTCAAAATATTCAACCGGATACCATTACGATTACTCGTCACATGCCATTTTATGGTTAGATAAAGTGTCCTAAATGTGATAGCTTTTTCTCGCGTGTAGGTCACGTTACTGTTTATGTTTATTACGTGTATATAATTAATTATTAATATGTGACTTGAAGATATCTGTCCAAATCACTGGTACTTAGATTTGATCGCTTGTTTTCGAGGTCAAGTTATGGGATAGTGTTGATTCTAATGTTTGTGCTATTAACTGAACTTAGGTAACTAGACGAGTTTATCTTGATTTTATAACTTAGTGTTTTGGCCCCTCAGGAGACATCTATCACCCTAACAAATGGTATGAAAATATCGCTTCCAGTATCAGATAGGCTGAGCAAATTTTGGAGCCAGTGCAAATTTTGTTGACTACCACAAAGGGCTCTATAAGCACATGTAACCTGTTAAACCTATTAGCAATGGTTGTGTTTTGTAAGAAATTGTTGGTTTACCATACTCATCTTAAACCTATTACTTTGAACAATTATCTGTGCAGTTTTGAACATAGGTTATGACCTATACTTCAACTTGGTGACTGTTAACACTGAGCTAGTGGCTTGATAATGATAACTGTGTGTATGTGTGTTATTAGCACATTGTCCTGCTTCTTAATACCTAATCTTACTTTGTTTGTTTCACATGAAACTAGGGATCAAATGTTGGACTCAGTTGTTTGAAACATGTCTTGTTTTTGTGCTATTGAGTACCTGATGCCCATCAGTATTTTTTATATAAGCCTATAGTAGGGCCATTGTAACATGCATGATCTTCCGAACACTAGCAATGAATACAAATCTGAGGATATAATCAATAAATTTTGTGATCTGCAAAGCAAAGATCTTTGTTCAGCTAAACACATGCACGGCCAAATAAAACCAAGCGAATGACTATTCAGTAGATGCCATACACATCGTTTCTCATCCTAGCACAAAACCAAGTTCAATGTGGACCAAGAACCGAATTTTCAACACTCCGGCAAGTAATTTTTCCACCCACTAATTTGCAAATGAGTTTACAGATAAGAGAAAAAGAATAGAAACAAGATATTGCAAATATCTGTTTTCTGGCTATAATTTATGACAAAAAGACTTCAATTTTTTTTTTCCTGCCATACTGTTTTAAGGAACTTGTAACCCTGGAGAGGGGTAGAAGGCCGGCATTGCTTATCCTTCCCAACCCCTCAGGGTAGTGGCTCTCGCAACTCGATTAACCCCCAAGGTGAATGCCCCCATCCGGAGGCTGCAGTCATGAGTTTTGCACATCTCCTTAATATTCTTGAAAGCGCTCCTCATGTACTTCTGAAGCTCCGTGTTAACCTTCTCTTCATCCCACATGAATCCTTGGATGTTCTATCAAACCCAACAGAACAAGAATTTTGATGTTAAAGATAATCATGGCATTTCCATGCATAAACATCGAAAGCGCCAAGAGTATCAATTTCGTTTCTCGTACCTGAACCCACTCGAAATAACTAACAATCACGCCTCCCGCATTGGCATATATGTCAGGTAGTATAACAACTCCCTTTTTAGATAGTAACTGCACCGGCAAGATTGAATAGCTAAGAAGCCTGTGATTAGTTTAAAATAAAACTATTAACTTCCAGTGATGATGATGTTGTTGTTGTGAATACCTCGTCTGCTTCGGGATCAGTTGGATGGTTAGCTGCTTCTATTATATATTTGGCCTTCACATTAGCAGCATTTTCCCTTCAAGAAAAGAAAAAAAAAACATCTCATCATGTTTCTACCATAACAAACATAGTTACCGTCTGAAGAAATACATGATCGAAAACCTACAAACGGATCAAATCTGGCAATGTTTTAGCCAAGCAAAGTCAAGTGAAATTCATAGAGTAATTTAAGCCAGAGAAACAGAGTCAGATTCCTGGGTAAGCAATGATGATATGAAAATAATCATGCAATGCCAAGGACTAGATACCGATGAAATTTGATAGCATGAACTATATGAATGGAGCTGTATGAGGCTCTTCGATAAGAGCGGTGAAATGTCAAACGGAAACAGTAGCAGATAAGCTAACAACAGATTATAAGCACAGATAATATGGTTCGGACCTGTGGAGAACTCCCCCCAGGGCACAAGGCAGGAGAACATCACATTCATGCACAAGCAATTCGTTTGGGTCCAAGGCATCTGCACCTTGGAAATCCTTCAGGAGGCCACCCTCTGCTTTATGCTTGATCGCTGCAGGAATATCAATGCCATCTGAATTTTTTATTGCACCTGACACATCTCCGATTGCAATGACTTTCCCTCCTCTCTCGTGAATGAGTTGCGCAGCCCATGAACCCACGTTCCCAAAGCCCTGAAACATATAAAAGATCGCACTTTTCAGTGAGCTTACCATGGGTTCGGAACCTCCGATGGTCCCAAAAGGCATACAACACAAGGTTTTTGCGACTATGATGAATTAAATCAAAGATACATAAATTATGAGTAGGAACCCTACTCAGATAGCAAATATGCAACTATCATAGTCCACTGCTCATAATGAAGCAGGCTATGCATGCAAAAAGAAAAGAAAAAGGAAAAAAAAAAGAGAGAGATGACTAACATAAGGTTCACCTGAATAACAAAGGTCAATCCTGAAATAGACTTCCCGTACTCAGCCAATAGAGCCTCAGTTGCAAATACAACACCTCGCCCAGTAGCAGCGTCTCTACCTAATGAACCACCAAGATCCTAGAGATAACAAATGAAATGAAACATAAATTAGCAACAATTGGCCTTCTATATTGTTCAGAGCTCAGACACTTACAATTGGCTTTCCTGTAACAATAGCCGGTGAGTAGCCATGAAACTTGGAGTATTCGTCTAAAATCCATGCCATAGTCTGTCAAAAACAATTTGGATGTATGAGAACAAGGCAAATGAAACTTAAGCAAATATCAGTTAATGCATTAATGGATGAAAGAATGCACCTGAGCATTAGTTCCCATATCAGGAGCGGGAACATCTGTATGGATACCAATGAGGTCATGGATCTTCTGAGTAAAAATACGAGTCAGGCGTTCCAACTCGCTGCTACTTAATTGGCCAGGAATACACCCAATGCCTCCTTTCGCTCCACCATAAGGTATGTCTGCTACTGCTGTTTTCCAGGTCATCAATTGAGCGAGAGCATTCACCTCGTCAGGATCAACCTTTTAAGAGCAATTTACATTAATGCTTCAGAACTCAGCAGATGCAGTCTAGGCGATAAATATAAAATATCATCAAATGCATGTTAAACGGGAGCATGCACTAAAGAGGAAGAATTAGACATATGGTTTAATATTGATCTACGGCGGACTTAGCACACCATATTACATCAAGAGAAGCCTAAAACATGCTTCAAATGCAAGGTCTCACTCCAATATAAGTTAATGCCTTTGCGGCAACAATGTCAACAATTAATTTCATATATAAAGACAGAACATAGACAATACTTTTGCAGACCAAAAGTATAGATGGATTAAGGTATCCCAGTGGATTATCAAGCTCAAGAATTTGGATATTGGAGTTCCTAAGAGATATGTGATCAAATCAAGACTTAGGGTAAATGTCAAATTTTCCCGCCATGATAGTGAACAAACAAAGAGGAAAGCTCGCTTATGACTATAACAGACTGCGCAGCCTTCCTTCCCTTATGCCAACTATACCCCAAATGATACTAAATTTGCATCTCTCTATACTTACCAAGTCGTAAATCTGAATAAAAGGAAGGAGACACGATTTAAACCATGGAAAGTAATACCTAATGGGACCTAATACAAAAGCATGCATTGGCACTAGGGAGAACACATTCATATGTCCTATCAATGACAACATTGCGATTGAATCATTTACATGTTTGATATCCACCTTTAGGTGGAAAGCAAATTGAAAATCACCTTGGCGGAGGGCCAATACTATACAATTTGAAATAATTATATCGATTGCTTGAATTTATTTGAAATATTATCACATATAATATCAACAGAAATTATAAAATATAAATTAGGAGGAATAGAATAAATTTAGACGGGCCCTACAGGCAAAGATGCTGACACCTGACAGACATGACATAAATGCATGGAGTTCACCATCGAAGGCTAAGTCACCTCTCTACGAGTACCAATAGCGATTTTAATAGTCCTGAAACGATAAGATCTGTTTTGTGGAAATTAAAAATAAATAAATAAAAAGATTCACGTAATTTCATCTGTAATGAAATCATTGGATGTCATAGATGATATGCATAACTCATACTAGGGAAATTAATTGGCCTCTGATGTAACATATCTTGAAACCAGCAAGAAGAAGAACTTCCCACTTTTTTCATGTAATGACCATATATGTATTGTATCAAAATACTCTGTTTTCAAAGAGTTAATGTTCTATTCAAAACCAAATACATCACCTAAGAAAACACATTGACCCCTGACAGACTGGAAATGAAAGGAAGCAGGTCACATTGGATTTATGATGTACCTTGTATGATCTTGCGAACGAAACCCATAACGTTTTCTATAAAGATATAGATTCCCTATCAGTACTATCAGTAATATAATGGCACCCCAAAACAATAAGGGCAAGCACATGGAAAATCAACAAAGAACCATAACCTTTGTAAGACAAAGTCCTGCATATCCATCAAATCTAGAAGAATTTCAAATCAGCTGAAGATAACATATCTTAAAATAGCAAGAATAATAATAACATGTTCACTTTTAGTTCAATTGCACATCGAGATATTAAGTCAAACTATCAAATTTGATGTATAGTTTTCCATTCAAATCTAATGTACGTTATATAAGAGAATATTTCTAAAAATTATCCCATACAATAAGCAAACAGTTTAGATAAAAAATGAAGCACAAATTTAATGCAAAAATATCAAATAATGGAAAAGAATGAAAATCAGAGCATCTGACATAGAGAAGATTTGTTTTAATAGAACAAAGTCATTTAAACAAGTAACTTGCATAAATACTAGGAACTAAAGAGACAGGTGCCAACCCACAAATGCCATTAGTAGGTAATCTTGCCTGACCGCAACATTTTCCTTCTCGAATCCATTATTTAATTGACATACTAGTCATAACCCGTGCCCGCGGGCACGGTTCATTTAAGATTTTCCCCCGCGAAATCTTTGTTTCCAAAAAAATTATTTCCACTGTCAAAATTGTGCGGAACAACAAATTAGTGTAAAAATATTTAACAGCACAGATTCGGCGCGAAACAACAAATTCGGTGCGGGCACCTTCGACACTGAACAACAAATTCGACGCGGGCCCCTTCGGCGCGGAACAACAAATTCGGCGTTGGCCCCTTCAGTGCGGAACAACAAATTAGCGTAAAAACTTTAGTGGGCGTCAAGGGCACGAAACAACAAATTCAGCGTAGAACAACAAATTTGACGCGGGCGCCTTCGGCGCGGAACAACAAATTAGCCTAAAAAATTTAGCGGGTGCCTTGGGCGTGGAATAACAAATTTGACGCGGGCGCCTTGGACGCGGAACAACAAATTAGCGTAAAAAATTTAGCGGGCGCCTTCGGCTCGGGAAATTATTCCCATCGTGTTGCCCCATGGGTCGAACATACAGTGGACCCCGCATTGAGAGAGTGATCAGTCAATCTGTAGCAACATTCGATCTGCATCATTACGTGCAAGTTAAATTTTATTTTCCCAAATGCATTAATTATGTGCACTATGTTATTACCCAGAAACTTTCATTCCCCGAAAATTTTCATTTCCCAAGAAACATTCATTTTCCAAGAAATGTTTTTCCCTCCAAAACTTTCCATTAAGTGCAAATTAAAGTTTTTTTCCCCAAATGCATTAATTACAATCTGCTATTTCCCAAAACCTTTCATTCCCCAAAAACTTTCATTCCCTAGAAACTTTCTTTCCCTAGAAACTTTCTTTTCCCTAAAAATGTTTTCCCTCCAAAATTTTTCACAAACTCTCATCTCAACCGTTGATTTCTCAAATGTAAATCTCAACCATCTTTCTATCAATCCCTTTGTCCTAGTCAGCTTGTCCTAGTCAGCCCTAGGATTCAAAAATCACTGTCAAATGTATAATAGATTTTTATACAACAAAAAGCACAACAAGCAAATGATGATAGCATAGACAATGAACGAATTCGAACGAAATGTTCAACCGAGGAATAACGTAATGTTGAACGGATAAAGAACTGATCTTTTTACTTACCGACTTAGGTAAAGCAACCAAAATTGCTATTCAATATGATCTTCAATCTCCATTAAGCGAAGATAAACATAAATGCATTAAATTTTTTTCAAAGAGTCAACCAAATTCCAGCAACCATAAGGTCCATAACTAAAAAAAGGATAATTTATATATTTGCATCGTCAAGCATGCCGTAATAAACAGTAAAAAAACTGGACTATACGCAAGATTGATCGACAAAATTTTACGCCATAGAAAATCCCCAAAAACTTCCACTGATTAGCCAACAATACCAAAAGTTAACTTATATAAAAACTTTTGTTTGGGTCAAATATACAAGTTATTGTTGTAATTACGAACCCAAAATATCAAGTGAAATCATACATTAAATCTAACTAATAATCGTTGGGAGAAGGATAACCTCGGGGTGATATCGGATCCCTCCCTTCATGGGTCCGCGGGCATTATCATGCTGAACCCGAAACCCGACAAAGGAAGCCAAAGTCCCATCGTCTTTAGGGATTGTACACTCCACCTGCAACAGGGAGGGAGGAAAAGTCACAAACAAATAAATCCCCTGTTAAAAAAAAATCCCTTTTTAAGGGGGAGAAACGAAAACAAGAAAGAACCCACAAAAGATTTCCACCTTAATCTCCCTAAAAGGGATCAAAAGGCTCTTCTCGAGCTTCGCATCGAGCCCGAGGATTCTTGCGGCCTGTCGAAAGTTTCTACTCGTAGCAACCAAAGAATTCATGGCTGTTTCTTCAAAGGGCAGAAATAATAAACAGAAGAAAAGGCAAAAAACCCCAGTGAAGGATTTGAGATAAAATTAGATGGTTATTTATAGCAAATTAGAGTGTGCTAAACCTTTTAATTTATTCTATCGTATGATATTTTATTCCATAGAATAGGAAATAAGAAGGGGGATGGATTCGTAAGCAAAATTGAAGAGAAATCGAATCAATGTGGTTAATATGGATAGAAACAAAAAAAATTAAGAAGGAAAAAAAAAGAGGGACTCGGTAGAGAAAAGAGCCGTTTTTGAGGAGAGGACTCTGTTGCTTCCAAGACCCGTGGACTTACCATTCAAAGCAACCATTATAAGACCATTATACCCCCCCGGGCCCTTATGAATAACAAACAATATAATAATTATTTATTTTCAAGGAAAGTGCATGTGCAAATTTATATTTGTGCCCTCAATAAAAAGTTATTTTTTATGGAAACGTCAACGGAGGGCGTCTGGGACTCCGGCGGAACAACTTAACGCTACCCTGCTCCTCCAATTTTCGTGGGTAATTTTCGTGCGCGCCCGCGTTGACCAGCCGCTTCTTTGCGGTACGCGGAGCGGATAAGCGCTGCCGATCCGCCGCGTCTCTGCTGACTCGGATTTTGATAATTAAAAAAGTGAAAATTAATCCACGTGTTTTTAGCTGGCGCTAGTTGGCAGTCAGTTTGCAATTTTATTATGAAAAGAAAGAGCAAGCAATGGAATTAAAATATTTTATCCGTCTTATCTTTATATTCCAATAAAACGTGACGGAGAGTTTTTTTATTTTCTTAAATGAAAATACATTTTAAGCAATTATAAAAAAAAGAACACCTTTATACTTTATGAATAAAGTAAATGAGCAAAATTGGTGTATGAAATATTCCACACAGGTACTAAAAACTTTCACTTTTCATTTTTTGTTCGATGATCAAGATCGCCCATTTTAATCTACACATAATTGATGATTATCATATCAAAAATCACGTAAATCCAACGCTATTTGACCGACAATCCAATTGATACAAATTCAACAATTTCATAACAATAGAGATTTTTTGTAACGGTTCGATTGAGGGCCAAATCCTTGTAGGTTTCGCCCATATTTAAGGTTTTGTGGTTATAGTATACATCAACTTTGAACCAAAAAAATGAGAAAACAAAAATGGAAATCGACATTTTATGGACTGTTGCAGGAAATTTCCTTCACCGACTGTTCATCTACCTTAGTCTCTTTTACTTTTTTTGGTTTTATATTTCTGTTTTCAACTTTCATTCAGTAGAGACAACCTTTCAATTTTCAACTTCTGAAATAGCATTATGTTCTTCTAATTTTATATAAATGAAATTTTCTTTTGAGGCATGAATTGCAATCCACAAGAAATATTAACTAATTTAGCCTAAATAAATATGATAGTGTTGAGAAATGGCAGATAATCTCTAATAATGAGTAGCCATGGCACAAACAATGGCTCTCTATATATTCATTTCATAATGGGGATTAGGAGTCCAAGGGACTCCCCACTAACTTAGTGGGGAGTAATGGTGAGATGATGAGGGGAGGGAGGCCAAAGGCCTCCCTCAACTCACAACACTCCCCCTCATCTCTCCATTACCTTGGGTTAAGCATATGAATACTTTAGGATTCATTATGCTAATGGGGTGGATACTTTAGGATCCAAATTCACTGTGGTTGCCTCGTTAAAACCTTAGCTGTGAAAAACCCGGTGGGAAAAACCAGCAGCTTAAGGGAAAAGAGTACAACTATCGAGTGACTCCTCCTGATCTGTACAAGCTTCAGGCTTGCAGATATCCTATGTATCTATACAATCATCTCCTATTTGTCTATACATCCATCATGTTCCGAAAGCAAATACAATTATCACTCATTTATACAAGTTTCACTCATCTAGCGGCTATTGGGAAGCAGTGGCGCTCTAGAGTGGAATGCTCTTCGAAGTTGGTAGATGACTCCACTAATGTATTCTTTGAATCGGTCTTCACTGTGTCTGCAAGGTACTGCTGGACCTGGCTGAGCGTTTTCAAGACTTGCTTCTTGGATGATGAGCTTCTTAGAAGATGTAGACTTTGGAGGATGATGTGTATATCTTTAGGAGGTAGCCGGCCTTTTGTGTTTTAGTCATCGCGATGATCTTCAAACCTGCATATGCGATATATATTCCTTGACCCTTGGAAGTTGCGCAGAAGCAGCTTATCCTTGGTCTAGTGGTGCTCTCCAGGCCAACACTGTATCTGGCTAACAGCTTTACTGCAGACGTTCTATCAAAGACAAGTGCAGTTGGCCAGATAAAGAAGTGTAACAAGTACACTAGAGCTAGGCTCTTCGGGACCTAGGATGTCCTCCCACTCTTCCAGCGACTGGAAGGTGTCATAAATATGCATCCATTTTTAATAGATTGCAAATGGACATTATTCTTCATAAACTCCAGGTGTATGAAGAATATTAAAGGGTTCTACCACGAAGGTGTTTAATATGTAAGCCGAGACAATACCTTGTTATACCTAGGTTTTGCATTTTCAAGGTATGCTTAAAGCTATCTGATATCTCAATGGTCTCTGCAGGAGATCATATTAGCTTTAAGTCGACCACATGTACGTCGAATATCACAAATCCTGTCAACGATATTTCGAAAAAGATACACGGGCAAAATATTGCTTAAGATCAACTAATGATCTTTGTAGCCTTTATGGAGAAGACGTTTCTACGTCTCTCTTTCATCTCTGGGGGTAGAGTATACCCTTCTGGAAGTTTTATATAGATCTCTATATCTTTATTGCCGTATATATATGCAGTCACAACGTCCATGAGCTGCATTTATTGGCTTTTTAAGAGAAGTTTAGGCTTAGTAGGAAAATGATCACATTTCCTTCATTTCAATTTCTTATGAAATCCAACTAATATTCCACAGGTTTTACACGTTCAGATGTATGGACTACTGGTCCAAAGACTTTGCTTTTCAAGAGTGAGTCCAGATCTACTCTTATTGCCTCGTCCCACTTTGGCCAATATATGCGTTTATGCTATATAAAAGTGGGTTGACGTCATCGTCGTATTCAGCGACGTGAACGGCAAAAGTGAAAGCAAAACCATCGTCGATGTAACGACCCGCTCCCGGGGGCCCGTTACTTATTTGATATTTGCGCAGGTCCTGCAGGTTACCAGTGAAAACAAAATAACCACGATGCAGAGATGTACAAAAATACCCAAACAGTGTCCAATTATTACAATCCATAATGTACAAGATGTCCCAACAAATATACATGAAAGAAGAAAAGTACATAAGTAAAAATATCTCTGAAGGCTGCGGTCGACTTTTGGCGCTATTAGCTCAAGAGCATCTATCTCCATCTGTACGTCGTCTGCGGTGCCACGGAGATGGAACCGTAGGTAAGTCACAATAATTCTAAATATAGAAAAGAAGCAGTGCACAAGTATGACAAAAGTAACTACGTACAAGCAGACCAGGGTGAAAAGTAAAGTACTGAGCATCAACTATACACAACTGGGTAGTAAAAGTAAACAGAACTGAAAGGAGAGAACAACTGTGCTGTGGTAATGCAAGTGTAAAGCAGGCTAGGCAAGTGAAACATACCACTGCTGTAGCTAATAGTACGACAAGTAAAGTACTGGTGACTATACAAGTGTAATAGGTGAAGTGCATGCAATGCGTAAAGTAAAGGTGACTGTAGTGCGTATAGTAAACGTGACTGTGCAAAAGTAACTACACTACGTGACTCAAGTCAGAGAGTACAATATGTGACCATCAAGTTCATCTCTTGCCTGGGCGCGACCCAGACGAATGCCGAAACACAGGCACGGTACATGTATTTTGTCGAAACTCAGGCAGCGGGACGGTATGCCGAAACACAGGCACGGGACGGGAAGATTGAACTCCAGTCACTCACATACTCTCTCAAACTATGAGTTACCCCAAAACCCCAGTGAAGTGTTAAGTGTTCTGTGTACATGTCTTATACGGGATGTTCCACAAGATGTTCCATGCGATGTTCCACCAGATATTCCACAACATGTTCCACAACATGTTTCTCAAGATGTTATCAATTCCTTGTTCACGATGATAATTAACCAGGACCACTGGTTTTAAAACCAGAAATCAAAGCAAAGTGGATGCTAAGAAATTTGAGGATAAAGACAAGTTCAACAAACATGGAATACAAAACTGTTGGTTTAAGGGTGGTAGTTTCGGTAGTACACAATTTACCCAAGTTGATGTTTGTGTTTAACAACCACCAAAGTTGAAAGTTGGCAAAGTAATCTATAGTTGATTACTTTCATATTAGATTATGTTTCTAGTTCGGTTCAAGTCAAATAGCCGTTCGGAGGCTATAGTGGTGTCCTAAGTTCATACGGGTACACTTATCTAATTTTCTAACATTAGAATTAGTCGTGACTTACTGATTTCGAGCTCGTCGTGGCAAGAAGAGTTTGGAGCTAGGGGAGCTGGTGCACGAGGATTTGTACCTGCAATCACAAAAATACTCCGTTATTGAATATACTCATTTTCCATCTAATAACTTAGCAGTTTCGATTTTTTAAAATGGTTGAAACGTTGTCGAAAACTGTTCTAAATTTTTCTATAGGCTAGATATGATGAAAATAATTTTATCGTAGAAGGAAATAATTTTCTGAAGCTTACATTATTTTTTATAATTTTTAAGAGCTCAAAAATAATTTAAAAACTATTTTTCAATTAGTAACGTATTTCTTCAATAATTTCTTCTGGGTGCAATCGGTATCGGAAAGTTGCAAATGAGGCGTCAAAATGGCCGTCTCGGAGAGTACTTTAACATATATGTTTATCACTTAGTAGTGTACGTAAAAATATCAAGATACGGATTTTTAAAAGAAAGTAACGTATTTAAAATTTAGGCTTAAAAATTAATTCTGGAAAAATTAGGCGTCTGATCGAGGTGAGACTAGCGCCATTGGGTCCGGAATGATGTTTCTGATTTTCTGGAGCTATCCGTACATTTTTCTGGGTCATGTATTTCAAATTATGGATTTAATACCATAAACCCCTATTTATTAATTATTTAAAATACGAAAATACGAAAAATTACTTCGTATTTACGATCGTGCCATCGAAGCTTACTCACGCAGCCACCGTTGTTTCACGATCGCCGGGGGGTTGGCAGTGCGGCGAAGCGGCGGTGACGTCGTGGAGTGGCGAAGGCGGAGGAGGGATGGCAGGGCGGCGTTGAGAGCGGCGGTCGACGGCGGGTCTCGGCGGGTGTGTTGGACGCAACGATCTAGGATCTCTTTGTTTGATGATGACAAACGTATCGTGATATCTAATGTGTGTGCTAGTGTGTTTCAGGATCACTTTTTGGCGGAACTGCTATTCGTATAGCATATTGGGAGAGAGGGAGTGTGTGTGCACAAAGAAGTTTTGACTTGGTCAATGTGCAAAGGAGAAAGGGGGAGAACTTAACTTGAGGTGACTCGTATCTATCGGAGCCAAACCCTAATTATATTCCTTTTTGATCATCCCAAAATGCAAACACCAAAAGATTAAAAGAAATGGGCATACACCAAAATGCAAGCATGAAAGCATACATGTGCTGGTTCATTAGCCTTTAAGGTTCGGCACAAATGTAATTTGTTAATGGGGTCTTCATTTATTTTTTTTGGCACTCACGTGAAGGCCCATGTGATTTATGTGAGTTATTTCAAATGAATGGCATTTCCGTAAATAAATCATTCCAATGACTAGGTCATCCATCCTATATTAATGTCATGCGGTAGAGGCTTAAAAAAAAACCACCACCCAGTACCAAATATTTAATACGGCCGTCTCTTGGGTGTTAGGCAGAGAGAGAAGAGGATTAGCAGCATTGTTCCGAGAGCCGTCATTTTTATTAAAAGGAGAAGTGCAATAAATCAAAGCAGAGGCGGCATTAAAAAAAACTCTCCTTCAATTCTCGAGCAGCCGAGTTCTAACGCCATTGGTTAATGCTGATCAATTTTACTTCATCATCTTTTTTATAAATTACTTATGTGATATGCAGAATTCCTTGTAGATATTTTTTGATGTATGTTACAAAAGGAATACTCTGGAGTCGATGTTGATGTTTGATTTTTGAAGGGCCAGCATCAAAATCTCCTGTGCACACAGGAATTGAGGTTTGGGTTTGTTTTACATTCATTATTCAAGTGTTATCCCAACATCTGTATTTGTTTTTGTTAAAGCCAATAAAAAAGAGGAGACCACTTTTGAAATGGAAGAGCAGCACTTCGCCAATCATCAAAGGGACGCACGCATCAAGAGCCGAAAATTTTCGTGTGGGGCAGTTGACAGCCGCACCTAAGAGCCGCACGAATTTCTGAGAGGGGACAGCCGAAATTTTTGAATGAGCACATCCATTTTATTATTTGATTCCCATTGCAAATTTCCCTTCTATTTAAATACCAAAGCTGTTAATCATTTTTGGGTGTGTTGTTTGTTCAATCAATTACAGGGCAACCTGCAGAATTTTTCTCTCTCTTGAAGATCCTTTCCAAAAATTCCAAGCAGCAGCCGTAATACTGAAGAGATTGCAAAGCGCCTCACCATTTAGAATTATCAAGTTAGAGGGCTGAGATCAAGGGGAGAGAACAAGCAAACAGAGAGTCCTATAGCTGCAAGCAAATTCAAAGGGAAGTCCAGAGCCACAACTTGAGTTGTCGACGACGAGACGACTACATCACGTCAGATTCAGATCTGACCCGCGCTTATTGACAGAGACTACTACGCCTACACAAACTGAGCTTTTCTGAACTTTTTCTTATATTTTGTGTAGTAGTATAGATCTCTGTAGTGGAAACTTAACCTATATCTTTGGGGACTATTTTGGGGACTTGTCTAGTTGGGACTAGACAAGTGGGACCCAGCTAGTTTGGGACTAGTTGGTAGAAAGCGTTACTAGGATTGATAGTGAGAGAAAACACAGTGTGTGGGGTACTGAGTGCCTGGCGAGTGTAGAGACGTAGAGGGTGCTCTGAGCGTGCTCTAACTTGTGGTTTTGTACCTATTGCGCTATTCAATACTAGTTCTGCTTTGGGGGCTGGAGTAGGTCGTTGGGACGACCGAACCAGGGTAAATCTGCTGTGTGCTCTGTGTCTGCTTTTTATTTACCATGTTACTGCTATAACTGCGTGTGCTTATTCGTGGGTTGCACGAATTATTTTTAAAAGCCTATTCACCCCCCCTCTAGGCTAGGATCCAGATCCAACAAGTGGTATCAAAGCAGGTTTTGGGATCTAGCCTAGGATTGACCATGAATAACCATATGGATAGTGCTTTTGCTGAGGGTCAGTCTGTTTCCCGTCCCCCTAGGTTTAACGGAGGTGATTATGCTTATTGGAAAAATCGTATGAAAATCTACCTTATTTCTGTTGATTACAAGTCTTGGCAAATAATTGAAAAAGGATATAAACTGCCTGTAATTAAAGTAGAAAATGCTGAGATTGAAAAACCAAATGACAAATGGGATGATAATGATTGGAAATCTTATTCTTTAAATGCTAAAGCTATGAATGCTCTCATTTGTGCACTTGATAAATCTGAATATAATAGAATCTCACATTGTCTAACTGCGCAGGAAATATGGCATACTTTGGAGGTGACGCACGAGGGAACGTCACAGGTGAAGGAGTCTAGACTTGCACTTCTGAGCACAGAGTACGAGGGATTTCGCATGCTACCATCAGAGACCATATCAGAAATGTTTGCGAGATTCACCAACATCGTCTACAAGTCTAGCTCGCTCGGTAAGCCATATTCTAGCCTTGAACAGGTGAGAAAGATATTAAGAGCACTGCCAAGCTCTTTCAGACCAAAGGTCACCGCCATCCAGGAAGCAAAGGTATTGTCTCAATTGAAGGTGGAGGACCTTATTGGTAATTTGATGTCGCATGAGTTGGAATTACAAAATGTTGAAGCAAGAGAGAAACCTGAGGAGAAAGAGAAAGCCATAAAGCCCCTTGCTTTGCAAGCTAGCGAAGAAGAGGATGATGATGAAGAAATAGCGCTAATGGTGAGAAACTTCAGAAAGTTCATCAAGACCAAGCATGGGAGAAACGAAATGGCACCCAGGTTTAATCGTTCTAACTTTAATAATTCTTCCAAGCAATTTAATGATCAGAAATCTACTGATAGAATGCAATGTTTTAAATGCAAGGGAAGAGGACATCTGATGAAGGATTGCCCAAATGAAACTGCTCAGCTCGCTAAAGGAAAAGGAAAAGCGAAGGTATTAACATGGGATATGGATAGCGAAGCTGAAAGCGAGGAGGAACATGAAGCCCATTCTTGCATGGCTTTGATGGGCATCCAAGATGAGACACCGTCAGGTAGCAAAGCTGAACTTCTTAAAATTTGTGAAGAAATGCAAAATCAAATAGTAGATCATGAGTTCACTATTGAATGTCTCCAAAATCAAAACTATGACATGCAAGTTAGAGATGATAAGGTGTTTAAAGAGAATGAAAAACTTAAAATTGAACTTAATGCATGTAAGTCTACTATTGAAATCATGAAGAAGGAAAAAGAAAGCTTTGATGAAAATGCTCCTTGTATTTCGTGTTCCTCTTTATTAAATCAAAATAGCATGCTTAAACAAGATTTAATGAAGCTCGAAGCTGAAAAAGAATATGAAATAAGAGAGCTTAAGGATAAATTTTGCATGCTAGATAATGACTTTAAAAGAAAAATGATTGAATTCGAGAAGAAGGAAGAGGAAAACAAGAGGGTTTTTATAAGTAAATGCACGATGCTTGTGGAAGAGAATAAACAATTAAAAATCAAAGTTTCTCATCTTGAATTGGCCATTAAGAAATTCTCTATAGGAAAACAATCGTTGGACACTATTTTAGAGAATCAATTATATGGCAATAATAGAAGAGGACTTGGTTTTGGTCTGAAAAACGTTGAAAAGAAAAAATTCAAGAAATTCCACAATGTACCCTCTATTGCAAAGAACAAATATGCAAAGTGCTTTACTTGTGATAGTGTAGGCCACACTTCATATTATTGCAAATTTAGGAACACTAATATCAAGTTTAAACAAGTGTGGGTTCCTAAAACAATATTGGCTAACACTAGTGGACCTTGTTGGATTCCAAGGTCACACTTAACACCTTTCATGTAGGTGTGATGGAGTTTTGGCGAGGAGCGTTAAATTTAATGTCTCATTCTTTTAGCTCCTTCGTCAAAAAGCGACGAGAAGGTATAATTTTTACCCCTCTTTGCATTTCATTGGATACCTTCATAGATTTGTTTGTGTGCTTGATTTATTTTGCTTTGTGTGCTTGCATGGATGATTTTTAATGTTTTTATTTCTGAAAAAAAAAACAAAAAAAATTGAAAAAATCAAAAATAAAAAAAAATTGCGCTTATTGAATCCTCTTATGAATCTCTTGAGTGATATTGTATGAATGATCAATTGTATCCCTTGTAGAAGTCAACTCATTATTGTTGTAGCTACATGAACATGTTGTTATCTTTTTAGTAGCCATGACATGTCTCTAAAATTTCAAACTTGACTTCCACACCTACATTTGCACTTTCACGATATTTGACTTTTTAGTACTTTTGGAGATTCTTTTGAAGAATAATGGAAAGTGAATGTAGGAATGTTTAATTCTGAATTTTCTAAGGGATATGTAGTGTTTAGCCATGAATAAAAATTGAGCACAAAAGAATTGCAAATGAAAAAAAAATATGAAAATTGCTCCGTATGAAAAATGGATACACTTCATGACTAAAACACAACCCACGAGTATCCAACTTGTGCTAAATGGGTAATCATTAGCGTTGGTGTATATAACTCGTCAAGCAATGCCACCCCGTATTTAAAAGTCCTTTTAGGCCATGTTTCGGGGTTTGATAACTTGAACTCATCTTTGATGAGGTGGAAAAAATCAATCCTAGTGATATTCATGAAAATTGGAAAATGTGGATTGATTTGGTTGATTTTCTGAAATTAAATCTCCTCTTGTACTCTATCGTCTATATCACTACACTTACACAAAGGTGGAGAAGTCTTGTTATGAAATTCTATGAGCTTGAATGGCCTATTCTTTGGAAAACTCATGCAAATTGCACGCTACATTTAATAATGGTTTATTTTTGCATGGAATATTATTGTGACTTCATTAATCCACTTTTGGTGATTACAAAGGGGGAGAAAGAGAATGAAAGATTTGTTTGTGTTGTCGGTATTATTTGTTGAAGTGTGTTGTCGGTATTATTTGTTGAAGGGGGAGCTTGAGAAAAATACTTGAAAATATTGAAGGGGGAGCTTGAGAGAAGGGGGAGCATGCTTTTATATTTATTATTTGTTGTGCATGCTATGTAATGCTTGAATGGCTCATCCATACATCATATTCCATTACACCCTTCAACACACTTCACACACCCATCTATTGCTCAAATCTTTTATGGGTTTGTCATCACCAAAAGGGGGAGATTGTTGGACGCAACGATCTAGGATCTCTTTGTTTGATGATGACAAACGTATCGTGATATCTAATGTGTGTGCTAGTGTGTTTCAGGATCACTTTTTGGCGGAACTGCTATTCGTATAGCATATTGGGAGAGAGGGAGTGTGTGTGCACAAAGAAGTTTTGACTTGGTCAATGTGCAAAGGAGAAAGGGGGAGAACTTAACTTGAGGTGACTCGTATCTATCGGAGCCAAACCCTAATTATATTCCTTTTTGATCATCCCAAAATGCAAACACCAAAAGATTAAAAGAAATGGGCATACACCAAAATGCAAGCATGAAAGCATACATGTGCTGGTTCATTAGCCTTTAAGGTTCGGCACAAATGTAATTTGTTAATGGGGTCTTCATTTATTTTTTTTGGCACTCACGTGAAGGCCCATGTGATTTATGTGAGTTATTTCAAATGAATGGCATTTCCGTAAATAAATCATTCCAATGACTAGGTCATCCATCCTATATTAATGTCATGCGGTAGAGGCTTAAAAAAAAACCACCACCCAGTACCAAATATTTAATACGGCCGTCTCTTGGGTGTTAGGCAGAGAGAGAAGAGGATTAGCAGCATTGTTCCGAGAGCCGTCATTTTTATTAAAAGGAGAAGTGCAATAAATCAAAGCAGAGGCGGCATTAAAAAAAACTCTCCTTCAATTCTCGAGCAGCCGAGTTCTAACGCCATTGGTTAATGCTGATCAATTTTACTTCATCATCTTTTTTATAAATTACTTATGTGATATGCAGAATTCCTTGTAGATATTTTTTGATGTATGTTACAAAAGGAATACTCTGGAGTCGATGTTGATGTTTGATTTTTGAAGGGCCAGCATCAAAATCTCCTGTGCACACAGGAATTGAGGTTTGGGTTTGTTTTACATTCATTATTCAAGTGTTATCCCAACATCTGTATTTGTTTTTGTTAAAGCCAATAAAAAAGAGGAGACCACTTTTGAAATGGAAGAGCAGCACTTCGCCAATCATCAAAGGGACGCACGCATCAAGAGCCGAAAATTTTCGTGTGGGGCAGTTGACAGCCGCACCTAAGAGCCGCACGAATTTCTGAGAGGGGACAGCCGAAATTTTTGAATGAGCACATCCATTTTATTATTTGATTCCCATTGCAAATTTCCCTTCTATTTAAATACCAAAGCTGTTAATCATTTTTGGGTGTGTTGTTTGTTCAATCAATTACAGGGCAACCTGCAGAATTTTTCTCTCTCTTGAAGATCCTTTCCAAAAATTCCAAGCAGCAGCCGTAATACTGAAGAGATTGCAAAGCGCCTCACCATTTAGAATTATCAAGTTAGAGGGCTGAGATCAAGGGGAGAGAACAAGCAAACAGAGAGTCCTATAGCTGCAAGCAAATTCAAAGGGAAGTCCAGAGCCACAACTTGAGTTGTCGACGACGAGACGACTACATCACGTCAGATTCAGATCTGACCCGCGCTTATTGACAGAGACTACTACGCCTACACAAACTGAGCTTTTCTGAACTTTTTCTTATATTTTGTGTAGTAGTATAGATCTCTGTAGTGGAAACTTAACCTATATCTTTGGGGACTATTTTGGGGACTTGTCTAGTTGGGACTAGACAAGTGGGACCCAGCTAGTTTGGGACTAGTTGGTAGAAAGCGTTACTAGGATTGATAGTGAGAGAAAACACAGTGTGTGGGGTACTGAGTGCCTGGCGAGTGTAGAGACGTAGAGGGTGCTCTGAGCGTGCTCTAACTTGTGGTTTTGTACCTATTGCGCTATTCAATACTAGTTCTGCTTTGGGGGCTGGAGTAGGTCGTTGGGACGACCGAACCAGGGTAAATCTGCTGTGTGCTCTGTGTCTGCTTTTTATTTACCATGTTACTGCTATAACTGCGTGTGCTTATTCGTGGGTTGCACGAATTATTTTTAAAAGCCTATTCACCCCCCCTCTAGGCTAGGATCCAGATCCAACAGGGTGGTGTGGCTTCGAAGCGATTGAAGGGCGCTCGGGGGTCGTGTGCTTAGTCGAGAGCGGTGGGGGTGACGGCGGAGGAGGGGTGCCGTGTTCGGAGCTCTTGTACGGCGGCGACGTCGTCGTTGCTCCGTGGACAGGCAGAGAAGCAGGCGGGCGCTGCTGCTTCACTGTGAGCGGCTTCCACTGACGGCGACGAGTGGAGGATGCGGAGACGGGCGGTGCTGTGGCGTTGTGCTCATCGGAGGCATGGGCTGGGCGGAGGCGAAGCTGCTGCTTGCGATGGCGATGGTCGGAGAGGCGACCTCTTCTGAAGTGACGAAGTGGCGGGGCTTCGAGCTTGGGTCGTCGGAGCTCGGTGGCGTGCACGGGGAAGCTGATCGCGGTGTGGGTGTCTTCGACGACGAGGCGGGGGACGTCGCTGCACGAAGCTTCGGGCTTGCGGCGTCGGAGACGTGGGCGAAGGCCGCACAACGTCGGACGGGGGTCGGGGAGGCTTCGACGAACGGTGTCGGGCTCGGTTGCTCGTGGGGCAGTTGTCGGAGCTATGAGCGTACGTCGGGGAGCGGGCTGTTGTGCAGCGGGCTGAGGGCATCGTGGGGGCTCACGACGGTGTCGTTGGGCGCAGTCGGAGGGGTCTCCGGGCTTCGTCGCGAGGAGGAGGAGGGAGCGGGGATGAGAGTGAGAAAGAGAGAGTTGCCTGTGTGTGTGTTGTGAGCTTGAGGTTACGGGCTTGGGTGAAGTGGAGAAGGGTTAGGGGAGGGATTATATAGATAATTATATAATTAAAAATTAGTCTAACATCATTAATACTTGGTCTAAGTGCAATAAATTAGGGGGTTGGGAAAACTTGACTTAAGTGTTGATTTTTAAGTAACCCATGAAACACATGGGCTACTTACGTGATGAGTTAGGTAGGGATAAGATTAGATAATTGATTAAGTTAGGTTAATTTAAATGGTAATTAGTAATAAGTAAAAAGGTTAAAACGTAATTAGTAGATAATGACAAAAATACAAAATTACAATTTTGCCCCTACTAGTAAACGTGTCCGAAAAATTACGAAAACATACTCACGAGATCGTATCGTCGCGAGGATGGCGAATACGAAGTCCGTTTCAGGGTTTGGGCTACGGGGATACTAGTTTTTGGCCAAAATGTTTAGAAAGCGGGTATGCGGGTTCTCTATTGAAATGATATCAGAAAATTACGAAATTAATGTGGGGAGCCCTAAATGATCATATGATGCTACTACAGAAGTTTGAAAATGTTTTGAAGACGTTTGTATAGAAAATAAATTCGTCGAATCAAAACGGTAATTTTGGGAGATGAATTTTAACAGAAATGTTTTGGGTATTTGAGGAAATCTGAAATTGTTGAAATACTTTATAATAAGTCTAGTGTTTCAAAATATTTTTATAAGAATTTTTTTTTGAAATCATTTAAACCATTACAAAATGTCTTTTAAAATGAAATTACTTTAAATATTTGGTTTATATGTTTTGGAAAAAATACAGGTCGTTACAGTCGACGACTGTGCTATTTCTGTCCAGTACCTCTCCAGTACGTACGTAATATAATGATTTTTCTCCTTTTGTTTCCTCTGCAGGGGAAATTAGGAGGGAGAGGTTGCTGGTCTGAGCTCAGCATCCTGTGGATGGATCATTTTAATATATCCAAGAATCTTCCTCTTTCGAGGAACTTTATATTTTGAACCTGGCAGACATCCTCTTTTCAAATGAGGTACATCCAATTCTGCTGCCGGTGGATTGCATCCATCTTTGGGAATGTCAATCCTAGCTGTTGTGTTGGCAGCAGGGACGTGTGAATGAACAATCTTCTAGTTGTCCGTAAGTTTATCCGGCAATTGATGTACTTTAGTCTGAATGTGAAGGATCTTCTGGATCTCATCTTCACACAGAAAAAGTATGCGGATCATAACGAGATTAGGACTTTTGTGTCCCATGATATGGTCTCAAAAGCTTCAGGATTCTTTAGACTGCGTGCCTATTTTAATGAGACTTTGATCATCAAATTCACAGTTATCAAGACTTGGTGGTAAACCATAAGCAAGCGACATCAACAATAAGATATGGCCACAAGAGGGCCGTATCGTGATAAGCGATGCAGAATGCAGTGTGTTGGTCCCTAAACATCAACATGCAACTGGGATTTAACAATGGACGTGAAATCCATTGGAGTCTCTTTACCAGAGACTCTGATAACCTATTCTGAGTATGAACATGCTACATGATGTTCAATTTCAAATCCAATTGCTTGGCAGAAGTCTTGAAAAATATGTGCAGTGAATTCACCCACATTATAAGCTTTGAGAAAGCTATGTTGTGAGTGAATATAAATGCACACATAAGCCCATCTAGTAGATGCATCTATCAGTACAATGAAGTACCGAAAATGGGCCACTTGCGGGGTGAATAGGCCCGCAAAGGTCACCATGTATTTTCTCAATGAAGCCAGGAGACTCACATCCCACTTTCAGGAGGGAAGGTCTCTCTATAAGTTTGTCCTTACGACAAAGGGGGACAAGGAAACTCAATTTTTTTGAAGAATCTTCAGGTTCTCCAATGGATTCATTTGATGATGTGTCCATCATCGCTGATCCAGGATGACCAAGTCCATTTTACCAAAGTTAAAAACTACGGCAATGAAAGGCACTTCTGGTGCTCAGTCAAGTTGGCTTTCTATAGGACGAATATCTGTAATTATAGGGGCCCGACGGGGGTCCAATGAAATCGTAAGTAGATGGTCTTCTGGCCATCCTTTTGACGAGGTACATATTGATATTCAATATTTATTATCCACAGTTTCAAGTTATGTTCGTTTAAACGAAATATCCTTGAAAATTGGAAAATTCCTATATGTTTAAGGGGAGAAGTTTGCATCTTATAGTCTCGTTGTATGTGGGGGCAATATTAATGCTACACCAGTGCAACGAGGCACTGTTCACACTATTACATGCTTCATCTATAAGCAAAACGAAATTTTATTTAAGTAAATGTAAAATGACATTCAAATAAAAGTTCGTACGAAAGCAAACTAAAGATGAAGCTACATGTAATTTTAAATGCATAGATATAAAGATAGGGCTCAATCGAGCAGGTCTTCATTCTCGAAGTCTTTTGCAGTGAAATTCATTGGCGGCTCAACAGCTGCCAAGTATGTTTCAGGCAGAGACTTCTGGCTCGCCTGATACAGTTCCTGGAGGTGGCGAGGAGTGCGGCAGTTTCTAGACCAATGTCCAGTCATGCCACATCCATGGCATTTATCCTCCCAGTTCTTCTTAGGAATTGACACTTAGTCAGTGTTCTTACGCTTCCATGTGAAGTTTCTCATTCCTTTGTTGTTGTTGTTGGTCTGGGGTGCTTCTCCTCGTGCTGGCTTCATTACAGCCTTCCCTTTGTTATTTCTAGCATTCTTCTTGTTTTTCCACTTCTGGGGAGAAACATGGTGGGCTTCAGGGATAGGGGCAGTACTAGCCGGTCGCAAATTATGAGTGGCAAGCAGTAAATCTCTATTCTGCTCTGTCCTAAGGAGGCAAGAAATCAAATCAGAGAACTTCGTGAAGTTGCGTTCACGATACTGCTGCATGAGGATTGCATCTTTCTCGTGAAACGAGGTAAATGTCTTTTCCAACATGCGTTACTCAGTCAATTCTTCACCGCACAACTTTAGGCGTGAGGTGATATTATGAAGTGCTGAGTTATACTCAGCAACAGACTTATAGTCCTGAAGTCTGAGGTTTTCCCACTCATAACTGGCACGTGGTAATATTACATCAATTTGATGTTTATATCGTGCCTCCAGCGACGTCCACAACTCAATTGGGTCCTCTACCGTTAGGTATTCGGCCTTTAAGGTCCGATCTATATGTCTCCTAATATAGATAATGGCTTTCGCCTTATCCACATCAGAGACAGTGGTAGGAGTGCTGCTAGATGATTGGGCCGCTTCTGGGGCCTTACTAGCAGAAGCATCGGCCGCTGCTGGGGCCGATGAAGGAACCAAAATTGAGCCAAGGAGGGCCATCGAACGCAAGTGGAACTTCAGGTCCACTCGCCAACTCAGGTAATTTTTTCCTGCAGCGTCAAGAACTTCGAAATCGACGCTTGCCAATTTTGCCATTTATCCATGCAATTTAAAATAAGCATGAATTAATTAAAATTTAAATTCATGCATAAAGAATAAAATAAGTAAAATGTGGGATCGGCCAGATACCCAAACAAGTACAAAGTCCAAAGTTCGATATACAGTTCATAAAGAAAAAAAAAATACAAGTTGGAAACCCAGAATGGGTCCCTATATTTTGCAAATTTCACCTCCGTCTTCATATGTTGGTACACCTGTCTTTGGCATTAATACATTTAATCCTCACTTTCAAATTCTCTCAAAAGAAAATAAAAGTGCAAGGAATATTAAAGGTATCAAACTGACCGATCCAAAAAACACATTTTAACTTATATAAACATCCACGCAGTTTTAAATATGCTACAGGCTCAAACAACCACACATATAACTCAGGCATATATGATATGGAAAAAGAAACTATAAAATATAATAATCTCTCGGACCACGGGGTGATGTCATACACCGTTAGGTTAGATGACTAACGGCAGAGCGGTCGCATGATCCTTAAGATAAATATATTTTGAAAAATTCTAATAATCCATAAATAATAATGCAAGAGTGATATTTAACATAATACTAGAAAATTGACTAACTAGGCTACATGCCCAAACAATAATTTAAAATGAATTATTATTATGATTGGGGCTGCAGGCCCATAAGTAAAATAATAATCATTTTAATAATTAATTTAATATTTGGGCTGCAGGCCCATTTGCAAAAAATTAACATATTCATTTTGCAATTGGATTAACTGGGCTGCTGGCCCAATTTAAAAGATAAAATTAATTATTGATCTGATTGGGGCTTCGGGCCCATAAGAAAACTAATTTTCATTGTTATAAACTGGGCTTCAGGCCCAAATTAGAACACAAAATTAATTATTATTCTAATATGGGATGTAGGCCCATAAGCGAAATGAAAATCATGTTAATTAGCAATTTAAATTATCTGGGCTTCTGGCCCAAATAACCAGACAAAATGAGTTTAATTTTTTGTAGTAGGCTTCAGGCCTAATAATCAGCCATCTAATTTATTAAATATAATTGGACATAAGCCCTTAAACAAATTTTTGAATACCCCTCTTTTCCCCTTCTTCTTCGAGAGAAATGCTCTCTCGGTGTTCTGTTGGGGAGGGGGCGGTGGGTGGGTGTATAGATTTTTGATTTTTCTCTGTGGTTGTAGTTAAACAGTTGAAATTTCATTTGGGTGAAAATCAAGTGAATTTCGCCCACATTCCTAAGTTCAGAGGTACTGTAGAATACAATTTAACCAAGTTATCTGGTGCCACATTAACTCCACTACAGGTCATTAAGTTTTAGCCAACAATAGCATTGTCTCCAATAGACTAAGAGAGGCACCTTGGATTAGAAAATGATTGTCCTCGATTCGAACGAAGCCGCCCCCCTTGCCGGCGACCCGAGGCTGCATAAGCCCCCGCCTACGATCCGAGGCTGCAAAAGCCCCCGCCGGCGATTCGACGCGAATGGCGGTGATCTGACGCGATCCCACGCGATCCGATGTGAAGGGTGGCCCGGGGGTGTCGCGCCGGTAGACCCCCGACAGGGGGGGTGGCGGATCGGGGGCCCCCATGTCAGGTGGGGGGGTTGCCGGTAGACCCCCCACGTCAGGTGGCGGGGTGGCGGATCATAGTAAAACATTAAGGTAAGAAAGCACAGAAACGAGGCAAATGGCAAATAAATTATTATGGCATAAATTAGTCATTTTCCAAATTGATAACCCTTTTTATCAAAGTGAGGAACTCTAATGGGCATATCAAAATAAGTAATAGGACATGACTAACTTACAATTAACAAAATCATTCGCAAGCTACTCGTTTGTCTGAAACAAAGAAGAGAATGTTATCAATAGCAAACAGATTAGATAACCCACGTCGAGGGGGGGGGGGGGGGGGGGTGCAGGTGGTCTAATTTTTTGGTTGTGGTGGTGGTTGTTGTTGTTATTCTAGTTTTTGATATATAATCAAATAGAATATGGACCAATCTATATCTACTGGATAAGAAATTTTACCTCTAGATCGATGATCTAGGGAAGAACAAATTTAACCCGTAGATAGGAAAATATAATCCCGCTCCCGCAAATTGACGTCGCAAGAGCTTTGCCGCAACTCAAAGATTCCTTCGCAATATGGAAAATGTTGGGCTGAAATTTTGTGGGGATGAAAAATTATGGCTCAAATTTTTTTTTCTAGAGCTTGAGTCGTGCTGATAACGTGTTGAGAAATGGCAGATAATCTCTAATAATGAGTAGCCATGGCACAAGCCATGGCTCTCTATATATTCATTTCATAATGGGGATTAGGAGTCCAAGGTACTCCCCACTAACTTAGTGGGGAGTAATGGTGAGATGATGAGGGGAGGAAGGCCAAAGGCCTCCCTTTGGCCTCCCTCAACTCACAACAGATAGGTAAATAACGAATTTTGGATATTTTATAGAGGTACTCACAAAAAATACCCTAATGTTTGGGCTATCTTTCAAGTTAATACCCTGAACGTTTTATGTCGGGTTTAACTTGATATCTTTTTTCTATTTTCTGTCAAAAAGACTGAAATCTGGACGATTTTACCCCTCCCCTCGTT
Organism: Scilla litardierei; assembly: GCA_030789695.1. Taxonomy (NCBI): domain Eukaryota; kingdom Viridiplantae; phylum Streptophyta; class Magnoliopsida; order Asparagales; family Asparagaceae; genus Scilla; species Scilla litardierei. The sequence continues at coordinate 163,960,133 of CM061140.1, read as the reverse complement.
CCTCATAGGGGAAATTACAAAAAAATACACCAACGTTTACGTTATATTTCAATTTAATACACAAAACGGTAGAAAATTGACTCTTATGACCATCAACATAGTGATTAATTCTACTCTCCTTTGCTTTATGGAAAAGAATTTCAATGAATCCTGTAGAAAACAAGAGGATCTGTATGCCAATGGAACAAAGTTAATATACCGACATCCACATATCCATCGGAGAAAGGCTACTCAAAATCGATAGCACCCACCAGATGGCACCATGGCGTGAACATCTTACTGGAGGAGGTCCTTGAGCGAAAGGCTGTCTAATTCTATCTCCAGGATCGGGTCAAATGACCAATCTTGATCAAAATTGGGCCAGTGTTGGACATGATCAGCTTCAGTCATCAAAGAAACCGAAGAAGATGGCCACGCCGACATCTGATGGTGGTGGTAGTACTAGCGACAACAAGCTAGGCAATGCATCAATGCCGGGTAGTAGTTCTTTGAGAGCAAATACATGGACAAGAAAGACATGGACAAACAGAAGAACAAGAAAAGCCACCTCCCCTGAATTGGTCTGCTCCTGCTTCGGCTGCTACAAGAGCTTCTGGGCTTACTGAGATTCTTCCCCTAATCGACATGTCATTCACGCCATCATAGATGCATTTAAGGAGACCTCGGCAGTGCCTGTCGAGATGACGAAGACCAAGAACATTAGCCTGTTCACGTGCAATTGCCACTCTTTTGTAGCAAACAACATAAACAGAATGTGATATGGTGGGCATGCCAGATGGAATGTGGTGAATTTAACAGTCTTCATGTTCTTCAAAGGTACTTGGGTGAGTAATACTGCAACGGCAAGGTCTTTGTTGCCTTTTGGGGTCGTCTGCTCCATAGGGCTTCTTTTTGGCGGTTCATTCTTCTTGATCTTCATGGTTGCCTTCGTGTCCATTCTCGTTGGTTGGTTTATCATGGTTACTTACTGCCTCAAGAATCTCATCCAGTTGTAGTGTTTATGTTTTGACATGTATTTTACCCTTGTAATGTAATGCATGATATCTCTGATTCTTAAATTGAAATAGCTTAGTGGTTTTCTAGATTGTGTGGACTGTGATGCTACTCGGCATCTGATGCTAATGAAACATTCATGTAGTTGATATATGCAATAAGTTGTTATTTGTTTTCCATTTCAATGTTCATTTCTGCTTGCTTTCATTCTCTTGTTGGCTTAATTTTGTATGTTCCTTTATTGTTTCTTGTATGCAGCGAAACTATTTTGCTTGCTATCATTCGTCTTTGTTTTCTGTGTGAGAGTAGAAATGAATATTGAACTAGTTACACAAGCCAAAGCCAACCCTAATGGATCATCATGGCAAACAAACTGTAGTGCAGAAGAAGCCCATTTGATGCACAAATGTTTGATGTAGAACAGAATGGTCGATGGTGGTGGTGTTGGAGGAAGAGGATGAAACGGCGGAAGAGAAGAAGGCACGAAATAGCCATCGCTAGGGTCACACACGAGTTGGTTGTGTGATTGAAATTGAGGGGAAAGAATTGTCCATGATAGAATTGGTGATACTTGGGATGATCTTCTATTTCTTGGTGGAAGCCTTGGAACGAGAAGCTGAAGCCAGTAAACAAGCTTAAGAAGGCAGCAGTGCAGCATCGGCGACGTGAGTAGACGGCGCACTGCTTGCCGGCTGAGGTCATAATCTATAGCATCCTCCCTCGGATTTCTTTCAAATCATTGTGCCGTCTCAAGTCTGTGAGCAAGAATTGGAGTCGACCAACCTCCGATGATCATCTGTTCAAGATGCTGCAACATGGGCTCGTAGCTAAACATGGGCCCGAGCGGGTATTAACTTGAAAGATACCCCAAACGTTAGGGTATTGATTTGAAAGATACTCCAAACGTTAGGGTTTTTTTTGTGAGCTTCGATCAAGGGCAAAACGGGTATAATTTAACGATGTTGTCGTCCGTTAGCCAAAACACGCAAAAATGTATTGTTGTGTACGACTTAAACGTTCATGGTATTAATTTGAAAGATACACCAAACGTTAGGGTACTTTTTTGTGAATACCACATATAAATAAAACCTTTTAGATTGCATTAAAATAGATTTTTAGAATTATTGTAGCAAAATTACATAAATGTCTCTAGAATAATTTTAATTTAAGCATTTGTTTTCATCTTAACATAAAATAAATATAAAATTGTAGTTGTATGAAAGTATTGTATTGTTAATAGATAATCTGAAAGAGATAAAATTTTATTTAGTTTTAGCCATGTCACCAACTAAAATCATTTATCATTGGAAAAGGATTTAGAAAATTAAATAAAAGATGCAGAAATAAATATCTATGAAATCAATTCTTACATTCTACCACATCAATTTATGTCTCTATTCGTAACATCCCTTCCTGGCTAAACTCAAGTTTGTATCTTAATCGTGTTGGATCATTAATTCAACGTTGGACTTATATGTAAATAATTAAGTATTTTCAGGTTGTCAAATAAAGCTAAGCCTAATTAAAAGTGCTCTGTTAAGTTTTCGGTAATTAGGGTTTAACATATCTAATATGGTGTGTGCGTTTAATGTGTAGAGACTTAAATGTTAATTTTTATTTTTATGATAGTCTACAATGGGAATACCAAAAAATAACATGGTTATTGTCTATATATGATGGTTATGGTCCTCAGATCAAACGAACGAATGTTTTCTATTCTCACATCACATCATCAGATAAATAGCATATAGAAAACTAAATAAATTCTCTTGGAAATTCGCGTTGTATAAAAGGCCAAACTAATGGATTAAAGTAATTAATCACAATAGATTTAGGTACGCGTCCACATAATTTTTTAGTATATTCTAAATAGATTTAATTAAAAAAATATTCTTGTTAGTTTCGATGATGGTTTTCACTATAGATTTTCTCCTAACAATTGGTATCAGAGCCTTTCATGTTCAATCAGTGAGATCAATATTTCAGAATAATATTTGGAAATTATACATACACACATATATATCATCAATATGTACATGTGGACATGCACATGTATGTTATCGGTCTACGCCCACAAAAAACTCATTTTCCTTAATTTTTTTTGAATTTTTGTGAGGTTTAGCGTACACATTCTAAAATCCCAAAACCTCAAATACGTGTGAACCCTAGGGGTATTTGACCATCGATCCCATCGCATCAAAAAAAAAATATTGTTCAAAAACCATTAAATTTAAAACGGTTAGATTGAGGGCCAAATAACATTGGATTCGCTTGATTTTTGGTGTGCTGATCATCCATGAGGTGTACAACAATCCTATCAAAAAATTCAAAAAACAATAAGAAAAAAATGGAGTTTTGTGGGCATGCATTGGTAACTTAACTGTGCATGTTCACACGTCAATTTTGCCATATACATACATACACACATGCGCGTGCGCGTGCGCGTGCGCACACACACATGAATTCATGATTTCTGACTATGGTGCCAAAAGGGGCCGTGGCCATAGCTGCCACGGATATAGAGAATCAAAAAAATTAAAGAGGGCAGCTGTTGGCCGCCTGCCCTAGATCAGGGTTGCCTCCTTCGACCCACAACAAAGGTAAACTGAAACGCCGCAGGCTTCGGCCCCATTAAAGGATAAACCAGGAGGGGGGGTGGGTCGTCCGCCCTTGGGCTTTTCACGGGCCTAATCCACGACGCCATCTAGTAATTCAGATGTAGCACACATAAAAACAAGGAATTTTTCCTTTTTAAGGATAAATTTTGTGCAATTTAAATTCAAATATTTGCATGTTTGAATATATATTTTGAGATGAATTAAGTAAAACATGTCACCAAAGTGACATCTCTTATGGAAATTAATTTTGTTTTAAAATATAAAATGTTGTGTGCATGTACCTCATATGAATATTCATAGGAAGATCACTATTTAATATAATTACGTGTGCGCCTGTGTAATACACACATAATGATTCTTTGATTTTACATGTAAATAATAAATCAACTTAAAGGAACGTTTATTGTTCAACATGTTATTATTATCTGTTTGATTACTATACCAAGATATCATTTACAAGTTAATATTTTGTCCAAAGATAAAATATTAATGGAGTGCCTGGTATCTTGGGGTGAGGGTTGCATTTATTTGACTTTATTTTTTTCCGACTTATATGAGCTTGCTTTATTTGTTGTTGCTCTCTGTTTCAGATATTACTCGTGTTCTTTTCAACTGTGACTCCTGTTAATATTATTGCCACACAAATTCAATTCCTATGCTAAATGGCTCTAACTTCAAATCATGTAAGGATAACCTCTTGATAGTTCTCAGAGTTATGGAACTTGATCTTGCGTTAAGGACCGATTCTCCAACACCTCTTACAAATAAGAGTATATCTGCCAATAAGAGGGAGATGGAAAGGTGAAGAAATATAATCACATGTGCAAGATGATCATGAAGAAGGCCATTCCAGAAACATTCAGAGGCACAGTATCTAAAAAGATCACGATGGCTACGGAGTTCCTTAAGGATATTGGAAAAAAGGTTTGTCAAGAATGAAAAGACTGAAATTGGTACACTCTTGACAAGCCTAATTTCAATGATGTATAAGGGCAAATGTATTATCAGGGAGTATATACTGGAGATGTCTTATTTTGCTTCCAGATTAAAAGCACTTCAGCTCATACTCTCGGAGGACTTGCTGATGCATTTGGTTTTGATATTTTTCGGCACAGTTTAGTCAGTTTAAGGTTACTACACTTGTCAAAAAGAAACATGGTCTTTGACTGAGCTCATCTCACATTATGTTTAATAAAAGAAAAGACTTAAGCAAGATAAGACAGAAAGTGCTCACCTAGCCTCATCCTCAAGGACAAGATATAGAAGAAGGCTAAGGAAGTGCAAATATGGCACCTCAACAGAAAGAAGAAAAGAAACTGAATAATTCGGAAGACAATAGTTGTTTCTTCTATATATGGAGCCGAAGGACATAAAAAGAAGCATGCACCAATTATTATGCATATGCTAGATTCTAGTATAACCACTCACACCAGTGTGTCTGTGCAAGGTTTACTGAGTTGCTAAAAGCCAAATGATGCTCTAAGATACATTTATGTAGGTGATGTCAAGACTATTCAAGTTGAGTCAATAATGGAATTTAGATTATTGTTAAAGAGTGTAATTTATTTGGATCTTGATGAGACATTCATTGTACACATAATTTGATTTCTATTTCTGCTTTGGGCAAATCTGGTTATTCTTATTTATTTGGAAATGAAAATTTTAGTTTGTCTCGTGATTTAAAATTGGTTGGTTTCGATTCTTTGTCAGGTTATGATAACCTTTATTTAATTGATATAATTGCTTCATTTAATGAATACACGATTTCTAGTACACAAAGGTACAAGAAGAAAGTTAACTAGTGAGAATTCAACTGCGGTATGACACAAGAGATTAGGTCATATCTCCAGACAGATAATCGAGAAACTTGTGTCAGACAAAATGTTTGATCCACTAGATTTCACAAACATTGATGCTTGTGTTAATTGCATAAATGGAAAACAAGGCTTCAAAAGCAGATTTGAAGCCAACATGATTTTAGACGTCTTAGAACTTGTACATATAGATGTTTGTGGGCTATTCCCTACGATTGTTTGGAATGTTCAACTATACTTTATAACATTCGTAGACGGGTTTTCCAGATATGGAAATGGATATGTCATTCATGAAAAGTCACAGTCACTAAACGTGTTCAAAAACTACAAGGTCGGAGTCAAAAATCAACTCAGTAAAAGGATCATAAGCATCCGATCTAACCGTGACGGTAAGTACTATGATAGATATGATGGTTCAAGTGAACAAGGTATTGGACCAATTGGTAAGTTCCTAGAGGAATGAAATATCGTCCCACAGTCCACCATGCATGGTTCGCCCACTACGAATGGTGTTACTGAAAAATGAAACATGACGCTTAAGGACACGATGATGAGTATGACTATTTAGTCTATAGTACCAAAATCACTCTGGGAAGAAGCACTTAAAACTGCAGTTTATAACCTTAACAGAATTTCAACTAGGGAACTACCAAAACTTCATATGAACTTTAGACGGGCAAGAAGCCTAGTCTAAAGCACTTGCAAATTTAAGGATGTCCATCTAAGGCATGGCCTTAATTATATGCCTAATGAAAAGAAGCTGGACTCAAGGACGGTGAGTTGCTATTTCATTAGATACACGGGAAGTCCAGAAGGTACAAGTTTTACGATCCCATAACTAAGTCAATTTTCGAGTCGAGAAATGCCCGGTTCTTTGAGGATGTCGAGTTTGTGAGGGGAGATATAGTTAAGGACTGTATTCGAAGAGGAATATATTGATATTCCCACAGGTATTATTGGCATTGATCATGATCTCATTCCTGACCTTGTTCAAGGCATAACAAATCAAGACAATGTTGGAGATCCACATATTTAAGAGATTGTTCAATGAGAACAAACTCTAGTACCTCGAGAACATATGTCATTAAGGAGATCCATTAGATAAAGGAGAAGTACCGTGTCGGATGACTACATTGTATTTCTCTAAGAAAATGAGGTAGACTTGGAGTGATGGAAGATGATAAGATCAATTTTCGTGCCATGAAAAGTTCTAACTCTCTAAAATAGATTGATGCCATGAATGCAGAAATTAAGGCCAAGAAGGACAATGACGTAAGTGATCATGTCTCAATGCCAGAAGGTGTGAAACACATTGGTTGCAAATGGATATTTATGACCAAAAGAGATTCAAAAGGTAATGTGGAGAGATATAAGGCTCGTCTTGTCACAAAGGTATGTGCACAGAAAAAGGTATCGACTATAAAGAGACTTTCTCTCCATGTTCTTTGAAAGGTTCTTTGAGGATTATAATGACATTGGTGGCACATTTCAATCTTGGGATACATCAGATGGATGCGAAAATAGTGTTTCTCAATGGAAATATAAATCAGACGACCTATATGGTGTAGCCAGAAAATTGTGTCAGGAGACCCAAAGAATATAGTTTGCAAACTTAAGAAATCCATCCATGTACTCAAGCAAGAATCTCGACAATGGTATTTCAAGTTTGTCAAGTGATGTCTCGTTCGGTTTTGAGATCAATTTGGTCAATGATTGTATATACCATGAATTCTGTGGGATCTGGTTTTATATGTCGATAACGTCTTGCTTGCCAACAATGCTATAGGCTTATTACATGAAACCAAGAGATTTGTAGCTAAGAATTTTGCGATGAAAGATCTTGATGATGCATCTTTTATGTTAGGGATACAAATACATTATGATTGTTCTCAGGGTATTCTTGGATTATCACAAAAGGCATACATTGAAAAGTTTCTCAAAAGGTATGTCATGCAAAATCGCAAACCAGGTGATATCCCTATGGCTAAGGGAGAAAGTTTAATCTTAATCAATGTCCATGATAAACATGAAATGCAGAAGATTACCTATGCCTCAGCAGTAGGTAGTCTAATGTATGCTCAGGTTTCTACAAATTTGGATATTGAGTGTATGCTCAGGGTTCTCAAATTTGGATATTGCGCACGTTACTAGGATGCTGGTAGACATTTATGCAATGTAAGAGTAGACCATTGGAAAATAACCAAATGGGTCTTGCTGTACTTACAAAGAACAAAAAAAAAATATGTTCATGTATCAAATGTATCAAAGGTCAAAAAAGCTTGAGATCATTGGTATATTAAGTCTGATTTTGCTAGATCTACATTGAGCTATATTTACATAGATGGTGTCATCTCGCCTGAAACAGTGCTAAACAGTCTATTATAACCTCTTCTATCATGGCTTCTATCATGGCTGTAGAGTTAATGTTATGAGGCGTTCAATCATGAAGTATGTCTGCTTGTCACGATCTTGTCATGGGGCTGCAAATAATGAATGGTGTTGCCATACCACTCAAGTTATTTTGTGACAATATGTTAGCAGTTTTATATTCTAACAACAACTGGAGCTTGACGAAGCCGAGGCATATAGACATAACATTTCTAGTTGTTAAAGAAAAAGTTCAGAGTGGATAGTTGTCTTTAGAGCACATCAGAATGGAGCAAAGAAAACAGAGGATACATCAGCCATGTTGCGGTCCATGAGGAAGGGCCGGGGATGCATACAGCTAAAGATGATACCCCCAGCGTCATATAAAGAATGGACAACATCAATAAGACAGTTTCCTACTTAAGTTCAATCACACAGCTTGTAGCTTACTATGAAAGCTTGCACATGTAGAAGGAATGGAGCCGAACAACTTCTAACTTTCTTTCGCCATAATCAAACATTGATTCGTGCCAGAAGCACTACACTTCGCTTCAGACATTCATCAGCAAAAGTTCACCCAAAGTCGGCGTAGGTGATTTCTGGGACCAGTATTTGGTAAAGTTCAACGGAAGGGTTTGCACAAAGCTGCTTTCAACACCACACAAGGTTGAGGGCGAGGATACCTTATCCGATAGAGGTCAGCCGCATCATGTCGCAGCAGAATGATGAGTTCCCAGCCATCCATGCACGTCAGCTCCCAGCATCTGGTACAACCAAACAAACAAACGAATAAAAACTTGGCCAAGCATGAGTAGATCGTGCTAGACACATTTTTTGTGGAGGTACAGAAATATTTTAAAAAAGAAAGTTAAGACATTGAAATTATCATTAGACATATGAAGTCAAAAATGAGATCACAGTGATTTGACAATGAGCCAAACAGGGAAGTATCATCTGTTTTTTTGTGTCCATCCAACGGCCACGTGGATTCCCTTGCATTTCATAACTTAGCTTCCAATAGTTCATGGAACTGTCATTCATTTGTGCTACACTGGTATAAGAGGTGATATGACACATACAATGGCTTGAGTTATAAAATTTGGGATAGAGTAGAGGGCCATTCAACAAATCATGGAAATTCCATAATCCTCTCTCTGAAATGAAGACACCAGGATACTGGGAGTAGGCCAAAGAGTACAACAAAGTAGCTACCCAAATCTTAGTTCAGGCGAACTGGGATTTCGCCACCATCACCTTGCGCTAAATGACGGATACAGGATACATCTATCATATTCGATCCTAATGTTACTAAACAAAATCAGGAACACTGTGAACTTCAATAAATATGCCTCCCAATCAAACTACATAAATATGTTTGAGCCATGCAATTCTAGAGAGTATACATTAAAGTAAATCTGATAGCTCCTATTCTTCCAACAATTTTTAGAACAAACACTAGACATCATCTTGTTGAAATGCATCAAGTCCTTGAACTCTGAGACATCATTAATCGTGTCAGATGTAATTTCTGATCCATCATCTCTGCAAATAGTAGAAGCTGCTGCCTTACCTGTCATGTCCAATACAAACCAAGGAGCTTTTGATTTGTCTCAAGTTTTCGAAGGCAGTACTACCTGCCGATGCACAATGTTGAAATTTTGATAGAATATTTAAGTATTATTGAGTAAGAGTCCTATTTCACAGTTTTGCTAATTCAATGACCACCCCTTGGAGTTCTTGATGCAAGCGAAGTGTGTGCACATGTGCGTGTACTGTGTGTGTTAATGAGACTTCTCAGTCATTCTGTACTGATTCCATTTTGTGGCTCAACAAATATGATAATGTTAACAATCATTCGGCTTCTACCTAATGACACGCCCAGGATCAAACACAAGAAGGGGCAACATCAAATCCAATATTTACATATAACTCTCGCTAGCAAGGCCTCATGGTGGCCATCGGGCCGGCCCTGCCCGGCCCGGGCCCGGAGACCAGGCCGCGGTGCGTTTGACCGGATGACCAGGCCCGGCCAGGCCCGGTGACCGGCCAAGAGCCGAACGCCCGGCCCACGGCCCGGACCAGGCCGGGCTTAATATTTTTTAAAAAAGAGTTAAATAAACATTCCAAAAAATTCCAAAAAATTCTTAAAAATTCTTTTAAAATGTAAAAAAATTCACATAATATATAATATTTATACATAGTATTAAATTTTTTAAGATAGATAGTTTTATAAAAACATAGTATTTTACAAAAAATTACAAATAGATAGTTTTCTGTAAATTGTAAGTAGATGGAAATTTTATAAACGAGAAATAAATTAACTTTTATTATTGCTAAATAGATACAGAAACATAATTAACCCCGAAATTCTCGAAGGTCCAGTGTTTGAACCTTTAAAATTATTTCTTAAATTTTTTTGGGGGGCCTTAAGTCAGCCAGCATTACCCCTCATACAATGGCAAAAAAAGAACTCTAATACAAATAAGAAAATGATAATTAATAAAAATAAGAAAATGATAATTAATACAAATAAGAAAATGATAATACACTGAAGAACTGAAAATCACTCATTTTGTGTCTCTTCATCGCCGGAATCTTAGGAAAGGTCCTTTTTATCCTGCGGGCGGTTTTCAGCAAGGAACCAATCTTTCGCACAAATCACAACTTCAACTATGTCTTTCTTCAGCCTTGACCTCTTGTTGCTCAAAATGCGACCACATGCACTAAAAGCAGACTCCGAATCAACGATAGATATATGAACATCTAACAAAACACGAGTCATGATGGAAAAAATTGGACAAACTGATTCATAGGCTTTCCACCAGGCAACTCAGCATCCATTTCTGCCTCGGTAAAAGAAAACAGATTTGCTAAATACTTAGACAGTTCACTAGAAGAACTATTTGACTCTACTGTTTTTTGTTTCTTCCCTAAAATCTGTCGGATCCTACTTGAAGAAGAAGCCGGCATTTGCGAGATATTTTTGAATTTTACTAGAAGAACTATTTCTAGTCTATTATACATTTAAGAGATATTTTTGAATTTTTGTCACATGTGGCACTTTTGTCACATGTGTCAATGTCACATCGCCACATGGAACAAGGCCACATCACCCCACCCAAAAAGCATCCAAAAACCAAAAAACCTACCAACCCATCTCCAATCAATAAACCCCCAAAACGCACCAAAACCAAAACACCCAAAAACACATCCCCCAATAAAAAGACCCCAACCCCAAGACAATACACACTTTCTCTTCCTATTTGAACCAGGTTTTGCACCCATCGAAATATCCGTTTGGGTCCCGCATCCTGATTGGATGGGTTATTTTTTGGGTGCATGTGCACTACGTGCACGTGTTATTTTTATAGTGTGTGTGCAATGCCCTAAATGAACCACTGATTATATATATATATATAATGATAACTAAAGGATAGTTATAACATCCTAGATCATATATGTAATAAAGATACCATGAATATGGAAAAAAACAACGAAGGTTAACATATTTCTATAAAATGATAAAATAAATTATAAATATGGAAAAAAACTATGAACAATAACATATATCCTACAAAGCGATAAAATAGATCATGAATCATAAAAAATATATCAACAAGAATTTCAATTAACCCAATATTTAAATAACATAAATTATTGAATTTACTACTTGACACGTATGAATGAAATAAACAGTAAACCACGGAAATAGGAGAAGAAATGAGAGAGAGAAAAGAAGGATAAAGAAAAGAAAGAGGAAGAAGGATGAAAAATTGAGATTTATACGTTGTAATATTTTAAAAAAATGTACATTGTGTTAAAAGTTACCCCACATCGATAGCTTTAGATGCTGCGCTCACACTCTCTTTGTTTGCTTTCTTATTCTTTTTCTTATTTTTGATCTATTGACATAAGGTAAGAGAGATTAGTAAAAGAGGGTTTAGGTCCAAATTTTGGACCCAAACTAACTTTATATATTTTTTTAAATAAGAGGCCATAACAATCGATATATCGGATGATACATTTTAGATAATACGTATCAGATGATATGCCAAATATATCAAATGATACAGATGATTTAATCGTATCGTAAGGAGCATATTGGCCTATACATAAGCTGATATTGAAAATATTGTTTCTAGTTAAAAAAAAGTCTTCGGCAGGGGGTCTATGCAGGAGCTTATGTGTCCCAGCCTTCTAGGCACTTCACTTAAAATGTTGTCCACGTGCTAGAGTTCCACAGGTGCATAGACCTGCTCAATGGCTTTTTTCACATTGATATTGGATCAGACTTCGGTCCCATGTAAACATTATCAAAGGATAACATCAAGTTTGAAGACTTCGATACAACCACCCACATGTGTGATATAATAATACAAAAAACATAAACGCTCCCAGCTACAAATTCCAACCCATCTCTTTCAAATAAGAATTTTAAATAAAATGTGGCATCATTTTCTGATGCAATGTACATAGAAATTTCTTTCTGTTCCGCTACAAAAAAGAATCCAGCTTTCATATATCAGCATACTCTCAAAGAAGCCAACAGTTATCATAAAAAAGATAGTTTTGAACTTCTCATAGCACCTAAAAATGGTGCCTTTGTTCCAGACCCCTATAAAAACCAAACAAACCCTGATCAATAATGTATCAACTTCAAGCTAACATAAATTGCATCTTTTTAGTGAATAGTATCTAAATGGTTCCACCAATCATTCTCCAAGGAATGAAATGCCAAACGACAACCTAAGTTGCATTTGGTATGTGGAATACACTAATTTATCTATTAAGAACCTCATTCCCATGTATCAAACTTCTAAGAATGTTATAATACATTGATTGCTATAATCTAAACTTTCTAACTAATATGATATTATAATGTTTGTATATTAAATGGATTATCATCAACGTGATATTTCTAAGCATATTTTTCCCAAACTAAGCCTATGACAAACGATGGTGTGTATAACAGCAACGACGATAATGGGTGGTAATGAGTCCCAAGGTTTTAGGTATCGGTTTCGGAGAGGGTATCGCTCCGCTCAAAATTTAGGTTTCGGTATCGGTATCGCCCGTTTCGGCGGTTTCGGAAGCAAGTTTCGGTCTCGTCCGTATCGTCCGTTTCGTTTCGGTATCAGTATCGGTATCGGAGATATTTTTCTGTATTTTCCTGTATTTTCCTGTATATTTGTATTTTCTTGTATTTTATACTTTGCTGTATTTTACTGTATTTTCTTGTATTTAACAGTATTTTCCTGTATTTTATAATTTGTTGTATTTTCCTGTATTTCGATATCGGAGATACTTTGCTGTATTTTTCTATATTTTATGCACTTTCTTTATTTTTCATGTATTTTCATGTATTTTTCTGTTCACATTACTCATTTGTAACAACAATTAACTAATTAATAGATATAAAAGAACAATAAATATTGATGAACCATAAATCTGTCTTCATAATACAAAAGCTGAATAAAATACATCAAAAGATACAAAAATGAAGAAAATAAATAAAAAGATTCAAAAATTTCATTCGTAGTTCTCATCATCCGGCTGCGGTGCATGGTAGTATGGAGGATATGAATACTGCATCTGTTCTGGGCTTAAAAAGATATCATCATGTTATCATATGCTGAGGGCCGGCTCTGCTCGATGAAAGGCGTGTCATGATTGCCTTGACTACTGGACTGCTCAGTCGCGTTCGGACCGTACCTGTATTGACTATCATAATCAGCATAGACATCAGAGTGTCTGTACGGTGCGCAATAACCGCCTTGGCTTCCTGAGTATCCACCGGAATAAGTATTCATAAGCTCCATAATAATCAGAAGCACGTTAATACCCTTGATATTTAGAGTGTCTACATAGGCATCGTCCCCCCGTTCTTCACTGTGCTGCCTATCATGCTCTCTATACCCATGCGAATGTTGTGTATCATAAGTATGGTCTCCACGTCTCTCAGCAGGGTGAACGGATGCCGACGCACCACAACCTCCGTCTGTAGGACTTTGGTCATCGGGAGACGAACCATCATCGCTATCGTGCCGAGCCCGAGTGGTTGCCTTCTTTTGCTTGTACGTGATATTCGCAGGGGCGTGACTTGGCCGCGGCTAGTTGCTTCATGTACGTTCTGCTTCCACAAGCGCCTCGTCCAACCAAGGATTGTCTCTGTCATCGAGCACACTGTCTTCTGTCTCCCTGGTCCATTCCTCCAATGGATCATACTCGTGAAAAATCTGATCCAAATCGATCAGCTGGTGATAGGCCTTCTCGCTCCTTCTCGCATGTCTATGTCGCAGTCTCATATTATAATGCACATAAACCAGCTTTTTAAGGTGTTCCATTGTTAGCCTGTTCCTGGTCTTTGTGTGAATGAGGGAGAAGGTGGTCCAGTTTCGTTCACAGTTGGACGAAGAGACAGTTTGGCTCAACACACGCACAGCTAATCGTGTAAGCATTGGAGCTTGCTCTAACCCAACGCTTATCCACCATTGAGCTGCAACAAGTTCCAGTGGTCAGAAAAGATGGACCATTTTATGGGGAACATATAGAAATCTAAGATCCATATAGATACCTGAGTGACCCTTGTTATCGTCATTTTCGCCTTAGCGGAGCCGAAATAACCAACTCTCATCTTATAGGCATCCAGCTACAATTATCAATCATAAATTTAGAATGTGAACTGCTACATCAAATCATATATCAAAATAAAAATATCTGAATTTCATTTACCTCTCTGTCAATGTCAATTTGCTTCGAGATGTCTGGTTCAAATCTCTCGATCACGCGTCTGAGTCCAACCAGCACCTCGTTGTCGTTTGTTGCATTGGAGGAGTATTGAAAGCGAGGATTCAGAAAATAGCCTGCAGCATGAATATCTTGATGTAGCTGCTTATCACATCTCTTGTCTATCATGTCCCACTATTTTCTGTATCCCCTATCAACATTCTTCCGAATTTCCTCTTTTACACGGTCCATGGCCTCGTAAAGATACCCCATCTCGGCCTTATCATCGCTGTCGACCATTCGAAGAACCTTCACCAGGGGCTCAAATACGGCGATGACATTAGAGATAATCTGCCAGAATTCATCGCCGTGAATCAGATCGTACACGTTTCCAACCTCCATATCTTTTGGTTTAAGCCTTGGAAAGTTATCGGACCAGTCCCTGGATGTGATTATTCTCCGCAGGTCATCTCGGTGCGCGTACAGAGGGTCCAAAGCAATAAAGTGGGTCGCAAATCTTGTTTTCGCGGGCCGGATCAACTCTTTTCTACCCGTCTCTCTTCTCATCAAGCTGAGCACCCATCCTTTGTTGTATATGAATCCTGTTACCATCTGACTTTGTGCGACGATATTTTTGACTACTTCTTTTGCCATGTCAGAAAATATCAAGTCGATACAATGCGCCGCACACGGGGTCCAATACAGATGCTGTCTCTTTCGCATCAGCAGCTGCCCAGCTGACTTGTAGTTTGTACCATTGTCGGTAACTACCTGGACTACTCTATGCTTTCCAATTAGTTCTACATATTTGTCCATAAGATCAAATATGTAAGGACCGTTCTGGAATTGGTCGGTTGCATCCACAGAGTCCAGGAACACCGTCCAATGGGTCGAATACACAAGAAAGTTAATTATATTCCTTCTGTTTTGTGTTGTCTATCCATCGCACATCAGTGTGCAACCGTACTCATCCCAATGAACACGAAAAGTTTCTACATAATTTTTGATCTCTTCATACTCCATGTCCAAGTATGTGTGTGCCAGCTCTCAAGCAGTGGGTGGAGCAACGCCACGTCCCAATTCCGCAATAGCATCCACCATGTGCCTGTAATTTGGGCTATTGGTCACATTGTATGGGATGTGATTGAAGTAGAAAAATTTGGCCATAGCTCGGCTGTCATAGGCCTCGGCATTCTTCATGAAGGTATTCTTTATGGTTGATTGGGATTTATCCTTCTTCGTCTGAGAAAAAGGGTCGGCACCGGGTCTGAGAGCGCCGACTGGTCTACCGGTTGGCTGAACATCACGAGCAGAACCGCACGCAAATATACCGGCCATTCGACTGGCACGACTACCCGATCTGGCTAGCCCAGGGGCTCCAGACCCAGACGATCCTGCTCACATCCTTCCGCCCTCACGTCTAATCTCTTCTTCGACAAGTTCTTGCCTACTTCTTCTAAGAGCTCTTCTAAGGTCCCTCGCCTCCTCGGTGTCATCCTCATCCTCATCTGAGTCATCTGATATTGCCTCTGTCTGCTTTGCCCTTATCTCCTCCTCTATCCTCTTCTTCTCAAATCAGACCTGTACCTTTTCAGCCTTCTTCTGAAATACGTGCGCTCTCATCTCTTCACGCACTTCTTTATGTGCCTCGGGGCATGTCAGCACATCCTTGGTAATTCCTGCCAAGTGTTCCTTAAGGCGAGACATGCCTCCATGTATTTCTTTTCGGCAATAGTTACACCTTACTTGTCTATGATTTTCTGCGATCATTTTACAGTGAGCCCACCCAATATCCACCGTCTTCTCCTTTGGAGTTCTTCAAGACATGTTAATTACTGCACCATAAACCAAGGGTTACGATTAATCGTGAAAAGATTATTAACGTATTAGACTTAGATATAGTCGACGGTGTCACATAATCATGATTTGCGTCCTTGCGGTCCAGCGAAACACGGTCAGTGAATTGACTAAGCCAGGATCACTTATACCCAGTCTAGCTAGGTTGATCCAACAAACTTAGCCAAGCACATTGAGCCGGATCATGGTCTATTGAAAGAAACTTATCATTCATATGTTTGCCATCAACTAAAAGGCTTTTATTAAAACTAGTTAATCCTATCAACTAGTTGAATCCTAAAATTCGAATTTATTATGATTCGTAAATAACTTTTATTAGAGTCCTTAATCAATTATAAGGTTTTATTTGTTTCAACGTGCTATCCTAATCATGTATTTGGATTTTAATTGATTCACATTACAACAATTTAAAGTGTACACTTTTATCAAAATTATTATTAGAACGTTTAAAATAATAATCGTTGGAAAGGACAACCCTAATCATGAATTAGGTATTTAATAGTTGTAACAATTTACTAAACATAACATGTCAATCTAAAATTCATCTCATAAGTTTTAGAAGAATTTTAATGGCTAACCTAAGAGGCTTTCTTGAATTATCATATAATATGCAAGAAAATAGAATTACCATTAAAACATGTTAACTAAATTTTATCTCATAAAATTTAGCATGCAGATAAGCAACTTAATATCACATAAATTTAAGTTTCTACCCTTTTAATAATTATCGCATAATTATTTACATGAACAACAGTTTAACAAATTATCCCTTAAATAATAACATGCAACTTAAAAATTTATCCCATAAATAATAACATGCAATTTGTAGTATATCTATTGTATTTTTATAACCAATCTGTTATAAGTTCTAACATATTTTTATTAGAAAATTTTAGTATTTTAAGTATTTCGTATTTACTATTATTTTTATAACCAATCCCTTAAGTACAATTATTAGAAAATTTTAATGTTTTAAGATCTAACATATTTTAAGTATTTTAAGTAGTTAATTGAACATTAATTAATGTAGCTTCTCTTTTATTTTTAGTATTTTTTCCTCTAACCACGTATTATATGGTAATTAAATTGATGGTAGACAAATAGTATTTTTAGGAGTCCATATAGTATTTTAGGATTTTTTATGTATTTTAAGTATTTTTTTCTACATTTATTATGTGATTTTCGTATTTTTGTATTTATTTTGTATTTTAAATAATTTTTCCGTATTTATTTTGTATTTTAAATACTTTCTCTGTATTTATTTTGTATATTAAATAATTTTTCCGTATTTATTTTGTATTTTAAATAATTTTTCCCTATTTATTTTGTATTTTAAATAATTTTTCCCTATTTATTATGTATTTTGAATAATTTTTCCGTATTTATTATGTATTTTAAACAAATTTTCTGTATTTTTTACGTATTTTCCGTATTTTTTGCGTATTTTTGCGTATTTCTTACGTATTTTAGATTATTTTACCGTATATATATTTATTTGTATTTTACAATATCAAAACACGCATTGTCTAATAAGTCTGGTATTTCTATTTATTTACAAGTATGCCATTCTATCTGTTACGTGTTTTCTCTATTAATGGTAAACTTGTAATTATAATGAAAATTAAGGGTAGTTTGGTAATTGACCCGAACCGCACTAGAACTGGGGTTTCATCCTTTTCCCAGAGTTCACAATATTTACAAGTTAGCCATTACTTACAGTTTATTAAGTTTTGTCAAACAATGTCATACTTGTAAATACGCGAAAACCCTAAGGCAATTTAGTCATTTGCCTATTAACTAACTAATTTAATACGAAACTTACCTCTCTCGAAGTCTCGTGTGTCTCGACGCAACAAAAGAAAATTAAGAGCCCTAGTTCCCCCGCGGCGTCTTCTTCCAGCGGCGACTCTCCTCGAGGCGGCGTCTTCTTCCAGCGGCGAGCTCTCCTCGAGGCAGTGTCTTCTTCCAGTAGCTATATCTCCTCGAGGCGGCGTCTTCTCCTCGCGGCGAGATCTCCTCGAGAATCAGTGACACTCTCCAGCGGCGTCTTCTTCCAGTCGACACTCGCGTCCTCTCCCAGTGTCGTGAATCAACGACTTTGACTTCTTCGCTGCATCGTCGATGGCTTCGACTCGGCACAGCGGCACAGCTCCAAAGGCAACGAGGCAAATGGGCTACGAAATTAGGGCTTCTGCTCGATGAGGTAAGCATCTGTATCTCCCCTCCCCTCCTTCCTTTTATAATGGAATGAACCCCACTGATTGAACAATAACCCACCCCGTTAATGAACAGACAATGTGTGTTGTTCATTCACGGGGATGTCCTCTGTAGGGAGATTCGCTAGGTTTTAGAATTTAGTGTTAGGGGGTACTGTTAATTAACAGGATGTATTCTGTCACTAGGGTTTAGTGTTAGGGTTTATGGTTTGTCTTCTTCCCCTTGTTTCGTTCTTCCTGTTCTTCTTTTTTTAACATTTTCTGACCGAAACCCAAGGGTTTTGGCCAGTTTCACCCGAAACTGGCCGAAACCCTTGGGCAAGGGTTTCGGCCGATACCGAGTTGGATGATGCGGTTTCGGACCGGTATGGGGCGGTACCGGTCCGAAACGCCCGAAACCCCTAGGTATCGGACGATACCTCATACCTAATGCCTAAAGGTAGCAGTTTATCAGGTAAGATAGCAACAACCATGATGGGAGGTTATCACTGGTAGCAATGGTATTAGCAGCAGTGGTCAAAAGCCAATAGCAGTGCATGCAATGACAGTACCAACATGATGACAATGTTGGCATCGGTAAAGCCAGTGGGACCAACAATAATAGCAGTGTTGGTAGTGGCAACAATGGGGGAGCTAGCAGCAGCGTCGGCGGCGGCTGACCAATGATGCTCGTATGACGGTAGTGGTGGTGGTTACATTGGTGGCAATAGGTGGTCCTAGGGTGGTGACAATGGTGGCCATGACAAAGAAGCAAATATGAGAGAAGATGAGAGAGAAGAGAAATAAAAAATAAGAATATTCTGGGCAATATAGTTTTTCTACAAATTCCCACAAGGGATGAATGTAGCACTCTGATCTCTCAAGAAGGGAACCACCATCCCAGAAAACAAGGAAATACGATGCCAATAATAATAAAATATCCACAGAATATTGAATTTAGCTTATGCTAAAGACAACAATCCACATGGTAATCTTGGATTCAAAAGTGAATTCCTGCCTACCAAAGCTTAAAAGTTTGCAAATTTGTTTTTTAACAACTCCTTCAAAAGCTCTAACAAACAATAATATTATGGAATCTATTTTCCAATAGGAAAAAAAAATTGATATCTAATTCTAGCTACAGTTAGAATTGTTTAGTGAAAGCAGTCTCATCTAGGTAAGCACAGACACTTATGTCAGGATTCAGGAGTTGTGTCCCATACGTGTCTTGAACACACATATATAACAATACTTCTGCTTTGAGTATACAGTATACTTTCAGAAGTGCCAGTGCGTCATGCCATTCATGCTCGTGTCAACGAGTTTGTTTACTTGCAAAATAGATTCTCATGGTTTGAAGTTTTCAAGCGTATGACAGAGCATGCCATACCACATTTCAACCAATCTTATTTACCACAAGGATTTGATTCCAAAAAGAGTAATCATGAATGCAGAAAGGGGTCTCCAAAGAGACTACCTGCAAGCAAGCAACACAGAGAGCCTTTTCTGGTATGGTGCTTGTCCGGTCAAGGTTCTTTCCTGCAATATGAAAAGATCCACATTTTCAGTAATGCATCATATGCTATAATTCAAAAAGAATATTTCTTTTCAGTACTTTCTCATAAACCAAAACCTTCTACGTAAATATTAACATTGAAACAAAACTGGAGATAACTGAGACGAACCACAAACAAAAGCAAGTTCAATAGAACCAGCAAGAAACTCAAAGCATCAATAATAATATTTCTATTTGAGGTGAAATCTTGCAACAACAACAAGATATAAAATTTCTCTAACTCTTCCATGAAAAAAAATCGGCTTAATTTTGCAAAACTACATCGTCCTTTCGCTGAATTCCAAAAAACTACCTCACTATGATATAATCGCAAAACTATCTCAAACTTTCATTTTAGGTTTCTGAAAAGTCTCCAACGTGACGGCCGCTTGTTTGACGTGAGCACACGATGGTCAGGTGTTAAGTAATGCCGAAAATGCCCTTTGACTTACTATGATAATGTTTTTAGGTGTTACTATTTCAAGAGGAAAAGTAACAGTGCCAATGAAAAGAATTGTGTGGCCCTTCACTATTCCAAACGCAGATCTGTGCGGGAGTTCGGTAGAGATGTCTTCGTGTTCATATTGTTCGTATTATTCGTATTGAAATACACTTTTATAATGTTTTTGGGCAATTGAAATGGGGAATGGCAGCACAATTCTTCTCCTTGACCTGTTATTTTTTTCTCTTGAAATAATAACGCCAAAAAAAATTATAAAGTAAGTCAACGTGCATTTTAGGCATTATTTGACACCTGACCATCACGTGCTCATGTCAAACAAGAGACCGTCACGTTGGAGACTTTTCTGCAACCTAACATGAAAGTGTGAGATAGTTTTGCAATTATATCATAGTGACGTAGTTTTTTAGAATTCAGCAAACGTATTGAGATAGTTTTGCGAAACTAAGACTAAATCGATTCGCTGAAATGAGACGGATCACATGATATTATTAAAGTGAGTAATTTCGTCAATTCAATTTTTCATTAACCGACCTTAAGGGGTTTATAAAAACATGATAAGTTCAAGCTAGTTTTGCGGTTATATCATAGTAATAGGTATTTTTTTTTGAAATTCAGAGAAAGTATGATGTAGTTTTGCGAAATTAGGCTAAAAAATCACATTATTACAATTATCTTTGAACTACTTTATGACACTTTCATTTAGGGTTTTCTATAAAACCAAAGTTTCCCTACATTACACAACCACAAAATTTGATCTGACTTGAAGCATATTTGGATTCCCTTTTCAGTGATTGCACGAACGTAACTACAGCACGAAAGGAACTACCAATGTAACCAACCTAAAGTTTACTACTGCAAAGTTTTAGGGCTTTTCGATTTCTCAGGAATTCAGTGTCAAACGTTTTTACCATTTATTTCTTTTAATGATTTTCATAAAATAGTAAGGAGCAATTCATTTAATGAGACTTCAATAACTAAAAATGATCAAAAGTCCAAACATTAATGAAAAGGATGTACTGTGAGTACAACATTAAAATCCAAATGCCTAAACATTCACTTGATAGGGTACTGTTGAATGTAGGAGGGTGTTGTGTAAAACTCGTACATATAATAAACACGAGATGTAGAATGTGACTTCTCTAATCCCACTTTCTCCAAAATCTATTGTGGTATCAGAGCCTATTCTGGCACTAATCCTAATCCTAATCATGCCCTAATCCCTCTTGCTCACCTACTTCATTCAAACCCAACTCAGTCACCTCAGCCTCAGCCTCAGCCTCAAGACTTAGTCAATGATAGCAACAATAGAAGATTTCATCTGTGTTCTCTTCTTCCACTTCGTCCTCGTCTACAGATCTGCCGTTTGTTAGCCTCATCTATCTGGTTTTCGCCCACCTCATCTTTGTCGCCATGACCTAATCTTTACCTTTGTGACATCATCTTCACCGTTACGATCGTATCCCTGATTACGATCGTATCCCTGATTCCCTATAGCGATTTTTCCACTAATAATGCCAATCATGGCTTGTCTCCAACTCCATCATTTCTGTCATAGTCCGATGGCTCAGATCTGACTTAGATCTAATCAACCTTGATGAAATCTGATCACATAAGCTTAGTTGTAAAAACTATACCATAATACAGTGTAGTAAAAATACGAAAAAATTTAAAAATTCTAAGGGTTTGGATTATAAATGAGTGTGTTTTGTTTGGTCATTTGACTTGGGTTGTTAGAAATAGGGGTCGGCATTGGGTAAATCCAATTTTTTAACCAAATCCGCTTCCGATTCCGTTTTAATCGGGTCAGGAAAAAACATCTAAAAAACGAATCCGATTTATCGGATCGGTTCCGAATGGATCCGAATCCATAATCGGACCAGAACACTCACTCCAAAGTCCGATTCCGATTCAGCCCAAGACCACAAGCGCCACTTACTCACCCCAGGCCCAAGCCTAATTGCGTTGAACGCTGACCCACCCTCTATCTTATAGAACTCTTGGCTCCCTTTCTGCCCGATGTGGGACTAAATAGTCCACTCCTATGAAGGCTAAAGCATTCGCGCTCTCATGTGAGAGACTGGTCTCCACTGTTAGTCCCACATCGGTGGTAGTAACGTAAATCATAATGTTTAAATAAGTCATTTGGGCACGACAGCAGGAAATCGACATAAAACATAGCCCAAGCTGCTCTTAATTAGGAAATAACTTTGCACCGAATCCCAATTGCAATGGATTAGCGCCTTGCCAAGCTTTTATTGTAAACCATGCTCACTCATTTGCCCAATGTGGGATTATCTGTCGCACTAAATTGCGCTCTCATCAGTCTCACTAATTTGCCCTCTCTTCTTAGCCGCTAGTCCATGTACATTTAGTCCCACATCGGTGGGTGTAAAGTGCCACACAATGTTTAAATATGATATTTGGTCTACAAAGTGTAAGCAATTTATCGGAATCGGATCAGATTGGTAATTTGAGGGTGAGATCCGATTTCCGATTCCGAATTAAACCGGTTGGGTAATTTTTTATCCGATTCCGAATCCGAATTCGAAATGACCGAATATTCGAAATCGGATTCGGTTACGGAACCGGTTTCGGAATTGGAAACGGGTTTTTTTGCACACCCCTAGTTAGAAACTTGTGTATGTTTGTTTGGTCTTTGACTTAAGGAGATGAAAGTTTCCTTTTGACTGGGGCGGTTGAAAACTTTGTTTGGACTTAGTAGTGTTGCGAATTTGGTGGGCTCTATTTGGGGGATGATTGTTTGATTGATTGTGATTATGGCTGAGGTATCTAGAGTTGATGTGAACCTAGATGTATAGAAGATCGTCTGAGAAATTTACTAATCGAAAAACTTGTTAATGGTTTTAACTTCCTACAATGAAGGAAGATTGCCGAAACACGTGAGTAGGGAAAAGAAGAAACATCATACCAACAATTCTTCCAAGCTGATATCAAGCTGATATCACATGAATGGGATTCAGATGATGCTGTTCCATATAATCAGATGTTGAATAGCATGGAATTTAAAATATCTTAAACTCCAAGATATTGTACGACACACAACTATGAAGGAGATGTGGGGGTGTATGATTAAGCTTTATTCGGATCTAACAATCTTAACAAAGATTACGATGTTATTTGGAATTTATTCACAAGCAAGAAATGAGGATGGTGCTTTCATAATTTTTATAGTGATTTCCAAACACTAAACATGAGGAGTTAAAGACATTGTTCCTAGTCAAGGGAGATGTGCAGAAGATGAACAAGTTGTGGAAACAGTTGTATCTTAGACTTCCTTAAAACGTTACCTTCTGAATACACTTCAACATGACCATAAGTGATATGAAGCTTAGCAGTTAACTCGCTCACTAGGTAATTTTGCGTAATTTTGCCGTCTCAACGAGATATTTTCATAGTATTCTTTAGCTACAAAAAATAGAGGTGCAAATTCAGGCTGCACTAACTTTTAGCAGAGACGTTATATGGGTCCAGGAGGAGAGTATGGAGATGGATCCTTTGGATGCCATGATAGCGATCAACCTAGAGGATATGTGGGTTCCACAGAAAGAGGACATGGGAGTGTTATTGATGCTTGTAGGGAGAATTTTGATACAATGGGCAAGATGCAGGTCACTTGTTAATCCTATAAGACAATAAAAAGCCAGAACATATGAAGCATTCATACTTGGAACTACATAGCAAGACTTCATCTTTCAGGATATTTCCGGCCATCATGTCTACCCATTTTGCATCAGTTCAAGCGTCATTAGAAATATCCCAAGTTCCTAAAAATATAATAGGTATATGATGTATTAGTAGTCTCGAACTTCAAAGATACCATCTTTAGCTCATACCGCTACTATTACAAAAACAGATAATTCTACTACATGATTCTCTTCTTTAAAGACTAAAGCACGAGTATTTATATAAGAGCTTCTGATCATAGAACTGAAAACTTAGGTATTCTCTCTAGTTTAAAATATTCATCGCACATATTTGCCATTTAACTGATGGACCTGTTAGTGGAATATGCATGGCATAGATAAAACCAATTTATCATTACCGTCTGTTCTTTATCTGCACACAGTTCTATTTAATTTATTATCCGTGAGTAAACTTACCAAAGCCCTGAACCAAGCCCTGAACCGTTCACAAACATTTGTCCCACCCATTGTGTTTTTCAAGAGATTAGGACAGTGAACACGATCAACATCAGGCAGCGACCTATTCTATTTGGATGAGATTTCAGATCTGGATATTTCATCTAGTATAGTCTCCGTTGATATTTATAGTTGATTGAGGCACCCTTTACTACAGAATTTGAAGTAGTTAGTTCATCGGTTGAGTTATTTTTCCAGGCTCAAGTGTGAGTCCTATGAGCGTGGCAAACAGCATCATGCGTCTATCTCACTTCAAGTCAATAAGAGAGTCAGTAGTTCGTTTGCCCTTATTCACTCCAACATGTGATCCATGTCATGAATAAACAAAGCTTGGGTTTAGATATTCACATTTGATGATGATTTTTCCGGTATAACCAACTTTATTTATTAGAAGACGGATTTGAAGTGTTCTCGATCTTTAAGAAATTTTGTGATGAACTTAAGACACAATTTGTAGTCCATGTTTGTGTGTAGAGTAGTGATAATCTGAAGGAATATATTGGTAAATAATTCAATGGGTATATAACACATGTAGGTATACTGTAGTTCACCAAACTTCTTGTGTATTCATGTCTCCATAGACTGTGATGGCAGAACACATGAATATGAATTTGCTAGAGGTTGCACAAACAGTATTGCTACATAGGAATGTTCCTAAAGTTTTTAGTATGGCTCTGTTCTTACTACTTGTTATCTTATAAATTGGATGCCATCTGCAGTTCTTGAATATAACTTCCATACTCCATGTTATTTTTGAGTGTATCATTATTCTTCCTTGCTCCATGTATTTTTAGATGTGCATACTTTGTTCATGAATCTCATCCCCACTATATCTATACTTGATACGAATCTCATCCCCACTTTATCTAAACTTGGTACTATGTCATTAAAATGTATGGTTTTAGGTTATTCTCATATGAAAAAAGGCTACAGGTGCTACTGTCATCAGAGTAATCGATTTCTTATGTCTGTTGATAATACACACTTTGAGGAAAGCTCAAAAAATATATGGCGTGGATTCCCTTGCCTCATTTTATTATAGTTCTTTATATCAAATTCAAAATCCATTGATTCAATTATAGTCATGAAATTTCACGATATACTCAGATAATTGTTTGTACACATATTTTATAATGGTTAAGAGAATGAGGATGTTACAAACCTTTAAAAATCTTGCAGTTTAGTTGCCTTTTTTGTTGATAACATGGGTATCTTTTAATTCATACATCCAGATTTTGTTCTGTTAAAAACTGATGCTTCCTAACTATGGAAATAGTATTAGACTAGTTACCCATCCCAAGGGTACAAATTACAATATACAACAGTCCAACACCTCTAGCTGCAATCATACTACTTTCAGTTTAGTCTGACTATTATTGCCTCATTTTAATGCCATATTTCTCATCCATATAGGGTATAACTCCTCATTTGAGACCTTCTAATTTGGGGTATTTTTTTTGAAGGATTGCCTATAGGGTTACTTTTCTTTTTTTTTCTTTTTGCACATGTGGTTTTTGCTTACAGGTAAGACTTTTATATCTTTCATCTCCTATTGTAGTGCTCATTCAATGTCCACTTGAATAATTATTTGACAACCAGAGCATCTCTTCTTCTAGGTGGAATACAAGATTGTCACCCTTACGACACAGAGACATAAGAAAATTGCATGACTTGGCTTTCATCAAACATGCATCATTCTAATCCATGAACAATATTTACCAACTGTATGTTTGCTTGAAGAACTTATTGGATGCCTAAATTTCCATAGGTTTTTAGCACCAAGATAATATCAAACCGCACAATCTATTTTCCATGGTACCAATTAGGATGCTGACGATTATATATCAGAAACAAGGAAAAGAATAGATGAAACAAGATTCAACAAATAAATTAGCCAAAGAATAAATAAAAAACACCTGCTAGGGAATTTGTAGAAACAGACACTTACTTTCTCTTTCTCCGATCAGCCATATTGTTTCTCATGTCAGACTTCGGGAAGGAAGATCCAGGCTGTCCAGCAAACTGGATGGGAGAAGGTGCTGGTGCAGACAGAGCAGGTATAGGTGGCAAAGCTGCAGGTGCAGGTGCAGGTGCAGGTGCAGGTGCAGGTGTAGGTGCAGGTTCAGGAAGAGTGCGTGGCAGAATATGCTTTAGTCTGTTGTTCCTATAGTTTTTCCAAAAGAAATACTGTTGTCGATGAGCCAACTCCTACACCCATTAGACAAAACATTAAGGAATAAGGATGGATAATAATAAATGAAAACATAAGAAGAATGAGGGGTAATGTTCAAAGATGTACTCATGATAATTATAATTAACAAGTTGTAGACTTGAAAATCGATGTGGTAATTCAAGGAAAAAAAGTGGCCACGTGAATGGTTTGTCGTCATCATCGAACCCATTTACTATTGAACAGAGTTGGAGAAAGATCCAGCCTCCAAGAAAAAAGATCCAAGTTTAACTTGGTGCTAAATTTGTTGCAAAGAAACCATGACCAATCAAGAACCATAAAGCCATGGAACCTGCTTTGCTACCAACATTCAGATCATCCAGTTTAAGTTCATGCAACCAATAAGTGGACCTCTAAATTCCTTTAGACAATTATAAGTCTATAAAATGCGCCCAGATGAAGGTATATATATGACTTGATGTTGGGAATCACATCCATTTCGAATGCACATAGGATGCCAAATGGGTGATCACATCCCAAAATTTGTGATTCAATATATAATTTCCAACAAAATTAAGGAATGAACAGATCACTAGAAATAATTACAATTAATAAATAGAAAACTATATATGCTAGACTTCAAAATAAATTTTTAGTGCAAAAATGGCAGCAAAAGTTGCAGAATAAGTGCACTACATTTAGGAAAATAGACGATGGGAATATGGAACATTAAAAAGAGAGAAGAAAAGAAATTGATAGTAACTATTTCCAGAACACCTTATCCCAAATATTTGCACAACTTTATCCCAAATATTTGCACCAGAATATTGAATCATTCTTCATCATACATATGCTATGGTCCCCAAGACTACTAACATTCGAGTCTTTCCTGCAATTTCCTTTGTAGTATCTTTGATGTTCATTTTGCTTACAAAACATTAGATATTCTTCTTAATTCAGCCTCCAAGATCCTTAGTCTGCGCTTCCCTGTCATCTCACATAATGTGAAATCCTCGGCAGTCGGCACAGATTTAAATCCTCAATGATCCAGACTTCCAATCTACGAATATTGGGAGCACTGTTTAAGTGATAAACAATATCCACCAGGATAGCCAATCTTTCTTCAGTATGTACTAGGAGTCAATGATATAATGATATAGTAACTACCACTTTCCATAGTCCTTCCAACAACTTCCATTCTCGGTGACTCAATTTTGCCCGCATCCAACATAATATAAGGTATCCTTCCGAATTCAACCAGCTAAGATGTGTAATCTACATGCTCTTATCCCCTCAATTATTTATAGTTCTCTATAAACAAGCTAAACCTGCAAGCTGCAACCACTAAGATACTTAAACTAATGGTCTTACAATATACATATAATATGTGGTTCTCATTCTGTCACACAAGGACACCTACATAGCACAAATCAAATTTTCAATATTCCAATCTTCCATTCAAAAGGATATTCATTGTGAAATTTTCCTAAAAGTGTTCAATGGGGCATGCAGATCTCGCACCAAAATGTATTTTCAACCCCATTCTCCTAGCCATATCTCTGTTTGGTATACTTCCAGTTATCCAAAAATTTGTTGTCATACACAGTTATTAAGGAAAATAATACTTAGCTAGGGGTATGTTTAATGCAGTATCCTTTCACTGCCCGCCCCAGACATGGATGAAAGAAGATCTCTATAAGATTTGAAAGGAAAAATAATTGTAGAATAACCAAGTCACCGGCAGTTTAAGAAAATATAATGTCTAGACAATGAGTGTAGCTCAAATTAAAATGTTTAGATGGGTGATGAGTGGAAATATATACTGATATACATATAGATACGAATCATGTGATAAGAAAAAAAGCTAATAGCTTCAATTGATAAAAAATGAATGTGAGTTGTTTTTGGATGGTTTGGAAAAGTACTGAAGACATACATGTACTAACTTCAAAGTTGAGTATGGGTAAAAAAGACAATAGCTCAAGGACCTTGAAAAATATGGATCGAGGCACAGAGGGGCAGCAAAAAAGGATATACGATTCCCTAATTCAGAATAAAGTTGACGCTTAACTGGCATGAACGGAAAAGAATCATGTTGCAACTCAAATGTTTAGGGATTGTTGAAGGGGAAGTGATTTGTGGGTTTAAGACGGGTCCGAAAAGGAGGCCATTGAGAAAGATGTCTGCGTTATGCCTACGAAACGTGTCTTCAATTGAGTGCACAAATATGACAGCTTCTATGACTTCATTCGACTGCAATATTAATTGATGCATGCCACATTTCCAATATCAAAATCTGCTGATATCTCACGGAGGATATCATGATATATGTCACTAGGAAGTAATTCTATCTCATTGTTACTCATATACTCTAGTAGAATACTCCCCAATTTGCTAACCACACGGGAGCATATAGTCCGCTCCTTGATTATTTCATAAACTAAGAGACTTCCCAATCTTGAGAAATTGTGCAACAGCATACATACAGAATTACACATGCTTGACAACATGACATGGTCGCATATAAGCTGACGGATTTGGATTAGAACCCTAGAATGCTATATAAAACCCTGGATTAAGTCATACAGAAAGGATAACAAGATATGTATTGGGTCCTTAAGCTTTGAAGCATTTAGCGCTTAGCTTGTCAAAGGATATTAGAGTTTTTCTACTGTGCTTTTTTTACTTTGATCAAAAATGTAGAAATATCTATTATACAATTGATGGATATTTTTAAATAGAGTTGCTGACTAGGACAAAAGGATGGATAGAAAGACGGTTGTGATTGAATCTTGAGGAATCAATCGGTACGATGAGAGTTTGAAAAAACCTTAAACTTTTGGGGAAAAAATTCCGGGGGGACCTTCAAATTTTAGGGAATTTAAATCGGAGGGAACTACATTTTGGGGAACTAAAAATTTTAAATTTTAAGGGAACTAAATCTGGAGTAAACTAAATTTTGGAGAATTAAAATTTTAAATTTTAAGGGAACTAAATCTGGAGTAAACTAAAATTTGAGGAGAAACTAAAATTTTTGAGGAGAACTAAACTTTAATTAAAATTTTGGGGGAAATTAAATCTGCATGAAACTTTAATTTTAAATTTTAGATGGAACTAAATCTGGAGGGAACTAAAC
The DNA here is from genome assembly GCA_030789695.1 of Scilla litardierei. NCBI lineage: Eukaryota > Viridiplantae > Streptophyta > Magnoliopsida > Asparagales > Asparagaceae > Scilla > Scilla litardierei. The sequence goes on along the minus strand of CM061140.1, from coordinate 163,930,079 downwards.
TTTGGGTGAACTAAAATATTTAGGAAGAGTTAAATTCTCTAGAGGGAACTAAATTTTAATTTAAATGTGGTTAAAATTTTTTGTTCGGTGGAATATTTTGAAGTTGTCTGTAAATTTTTTTGAATGGATTTTGAAGAGGCTGTAAATTTTTGGAAGGGTGATTTTCAATTGGTTGACATTTTCTCGAGGAAATATTTTGAATGCACCGTAACCTAGTCACAGGTTATGACTAGTTAGAAGACATACTAGAGGGGAAATTATAGTAATAGTCTATGCAAAGAGATGTTACTGGATCTGTAGGTTTGTCGTCCTTTATGCATCACCATATCTTATCATGTGGTCCCTCCCAATCATGTAATCATGAATTACTTCTAGCAACTATATAGCACAATCATGAATATGATTTATGTGCTTCTTTTTGAGTGGGCTGAGATATCCTCAAGAATCCAAGCAATGAGGTGGCAATACATATCAGATTAAGTGCGGCTCTAAACACACGTGTACATAATGTAGACGCCTTTAGAGTTAAATGGAGGTGTTATGTGCAACAAGAGACTTAATCTCCTTTAAAAATGGACTGCCTTATACTGTTGGTGCAAGGACGGAAAATGACAGCCCTCAAACTATGATATGGGTGCCAACGGGCACCCGTGTCCTCAGGTTGAAAAATGGATGATATATACAACAAGGATCCTAAGGTGGTCAGGACATGCATGTGCCACGAAGGGAGTAATTGACACCTTTTACACATTGTAGTGCAACATCGTTTAAACTTTCAACGTCTACCCCTTAGGCCTACAAATTATGAGTCTTCCTCCTTTAAATCCACCAGCTGAAACAGTCATAACAACATGATTGAAGAAAATGATAGATAAATATTCTTTCAATTACATGCAGGATTATTTAATTTGTGGACAAGCCAACGACTAGCACCACATAGTATTTCCAATGCAGCTTGGATCCTCATAGGTGAGATTTCGTGCTGGAAACTATCAACTGGCCTCCACCGAACATAATGTATTACTACTAGAATTAAATTGTCATGCTGACCAAGGACAACTAGGTTCATATAATTGCCAAATAATAGATCCAATAAACTATCAAGAAAGAATCATTTATAGGTGAAAATTTCACACTGACCAATGAACAGGTTCTGGAATGGAACCACATAATTTTATCATCCGCTAAATTATAATATGCAAAGAAAGTCAAACCTTGTTCCCAGGATGTGCCATTGCATTGCGGAAGTTTGCATTCTGAAGAAGTTCAAGGAAGAAAAGGCAATGTGGATACCTGAAAGAATAAAGATACAAAAGAAATACATAAGTTCAGTTAATTATAACCAGATAATCGATGAAAAAGGCATTTGAATGACTGTTATTTTTTCCATGAGTATGTCCTTGCAATTAATAAAACATGTTATTTAGACATTACCCACATTATAAACTTAATATATTCAGGCCGTTGCCAGTACTGAAGGTATTTCAAGTATCCAATAAAAGCGTCATCTTCAAAATATCTGTTTTGTGCCAAATCTGCTCAACCAAAAGAACGAATAGATAAATGTGAGTTCTACGCACACCGTAGTGAGAAATGAACACAAGCAAAAATTGCATTCACAGGACGGCTTTAAGTTCTCAGATATACAATAAAGGCAATCAATTACACTTAGAAATTTATCAAATCGACGAAATTTGCCTTCCGACATAACAACAGAACGATGGAATCACGGTTCAAAGTAAAGAACGTAGCTTTCCGCAAATCAATCGCGGTTCCAACAGAACTCACAGTGAATATAGGTCGGATTAGCCAAGCACTGGACGAATTCCAACTCGAGCAGGAAGCGTTGGCGGCCGTCGTCGGGATCCTTGTACGGGTTCTTCGATCTGTACTAGGATTTACTCGTTAGAGACGAATTCAAACCATATTTAAAAACGAAATATAATTTACGGAATGACTTAGAATGTCAGGGCATGGATACTTGCCCTGATGGGGATTCAGTCGTTGGATCTGTAGCGTCTTTCGTAGAGGAAGCCATGAAGAAATGTGAACCCTAACAGCCAAAAATTCGAGCTTTTGTAGAGGCGATAAGAAATTTCACGGCGGTCCGGCGGTGGCCGCTGACAACCAAGTTCTGGAATTATGGGTGTCAAATCGGCAGGTTGGTTCTAAAATCGGGTCGATCCTACCCGAAAACTTTCAAAACCCGCACCCAATTACGGCTTCCGAAACCTGTTGGAAATTTGGAATGGTACGGACCAAACCCGGGCTCCTACCCGCATACTAACCCGCCCAAAACTTGCTTGTGTGACGGCCGAAAATTGTACTCCGTAAACGTCTGTTTGGGAGATTCGGCTCCATTCATCTTGATTGATATTCATCTCTTAAAAGATGGAAATTGCTAAATGCATCTTAAAAAAAAAAGAGGTGCATTTAAAAATCAGTGTAAAATATTGCTATCTTTGGAAGATAGAAGACTGATTAAACCTCATGAAGTGACAAAATGTTGCTATTTTGGGGAAAAAAGGTCAATGCACCCCATGAATACACATATAATATAAATACATATCTATATATTAAAACACAACTGTTTTTGAATTCTAGGGCTGACTAGGACAAGCTGACTAGGACAAACAAGTTGATAGAAGGACGGCTTGGATTTAAACTTGAGGATTGAATGGTTGAGATGAGATTTTGTGGAAAATTTTGGCAGGAAAAACATTTATTGGGAAAATAAAGTTTCTGGGGAAATGAAACTTTATGGAGAATAAAAGTTTCTGGGGAATAGGAGAGTGCATGCAAGTAATGCATTTGGGAAAAAAAACTTTAACTTGCACTTATTGCTGCAGATCGAATGATCTCTCCCTCAATGCGAGGCCCACCGTCTTTTCGACGCATGTGACAACAAGATGAGAATAATTTCCCGCGCCAAAGGCACCAGCTAAATTTTTTTACGCGAATTTGTTGTTCCGCTCCGAAGGCGCCCTCGCCGAATTTGTTGTTCTGTGACGAAGGTGTCCGTGCCGCTAAATATTTTTACGCTAATTTGTTGTTCCACTCCGAAGGCGCCATCACCAAATTTGTTGTTCTACGCCGAATTTGTTTTTCAGCGCCAAAGGTGCCTGGGCTGAATTTGTTGTTCCGTGCCGAAGGCGCCCGTACCGCTAAATATTGGGCTAATTTGTTGTTCCACGCAATTTCAGCTGTAAAAATAATTTATTGGGGAACGAAGATTTTGCGAGAGAAAATCTTAAATGAACCGTGCCCGCGGGCAAAAATAATTTATTGGGAAACAAAGATTTTGCGGGGGAAAATCATAAATGAACCGTGCCCGCGGGCACGAGTAATGACTAGTATAAATACATATGAGACGTGCCAAGTACACCCATTTCATACGGTATGTTTGATGTTCATTTCCCAAAAATTTCAAAATATAAAAGGATCGAAAATATCCCAAAAATTTGGAGTAAGCTTTAGACATACTTCATGGAAATATTTGGGATAAAGTTGTGCAATATAGCATAGTTAAATATTTTGGGAACAACAAAATAGCATAGTGCTAAATTATGGGATACAACAATACTATGGAAAATATCCCAAAAATATCCCAAAAAATATCCCAAAAATTTCCCAAAAGCAGGCACGGATATTTTATATTTTGGGAACTTATGGGATACAACCTGGAACAAGGATATTTTCCAACTAAAAGAAGTATTCAGACTTCATGGAAAACAACATAGTATCATGATATACATTCAACTTGATAATTTATACAAACTCGTATTGTTGAATATAACATAATTTGCAACACGGGGAAACCAAAATACTTCTTTTGAAAAGACAATTAAGTGGATCCTTTTGTCAAACATCCTGCTTCTTCCCACTAGTAACATGGCTGTGAGGCATTTCGTTCCAAATCCATCGAACACCACTTTTGATTATGCAGCAACACTTGAAGAGTAGAGGTTCGATTCTCATTTTCCTACAAGATCTAAACCTCCTGCTCAGTCCTTGTTATATGTTACAGCAGTTTCCTGTGAATAATAGCACCACCATTTATTATTAAAACCCCACAAACAAATAATATGGGACATACATGCGATAAATTGTCTTGATTTAAAGAAAAAAAATGGATAATGACCATACAAAGTGAAATGAAGTTACACTATAAGTCATGGCCGTAACAATCTTTGTTGCCGAGTATATTCCCACAAAGCAATGGCGCCGCTGACATGAACATTTAGCGATCTGATAATCCCTAGCTGAGGAATCTCTATACAAGCATCTAGAATGTGGATGATGTCTACAGGAATTCCCTCCTTTTCTCGTCCAAGAACCAAAACCTGAATATATGTAATGTGAGGCATAAGGATCGTACAAGTCGTACTTGTACAAACAAATACGTACTAGATCAGAATGGTACTAGATCAGAATGGACAAACCGTTTTTTTCGGGAAGGAATACTTGTCCAGAGGGGTGCTATTTGCTGTCTGCTCCAAACCCAAGATTGAGAAACCCTCTTGCCTTTTCTTCTCTAAGAAAATTTTCATGCTGCTCACTGGAACCTCTATAATAGGTACCCACTTCGCAGCTGTGACACTGAAGAGCAGAATAACAGATCAATCGTGGTGTATTTATTTGCATAATACTACTAAGAGCTTGAAAACTAAAATGTTGACTATTCAAATGGATTGAGAAGACTCGAATACCAAATCAGACAGGAACCTATACCATATTATGCTCAGTGTTGTTAATTGAACAATGAATTTGGACATGGATAGAATTTTACCAAGGAAATTAAATATCCACATTGTGTATAATATAAATACATATATAGATTAGACACAAACAATGGTCATATCTGACAAAAATGGATTCAGAAAACAAACTAAATATTCCCAGCAATCATATCCATTAAAGACTGATGCAGGCAACAATAATAAAGCCAACTGAAAACTGATGTGTTAACTGTTAAGTTTGCTTGATATAAATTGTTAAGTTTGCAGTGGATGTGAAAACTAAATATTCCCATCAATCATATCCATTAAGTTTGCAGTGGATGTTGTACGGACTATCAGAGAGAGTCTACAGGAAGCACATGACCGTTATAAGCACTGGGCAGATGCAAATAGGCGACATTTGGAATTTCAGCCAGGAGATCATGTCTTTCTAAAGATTTCACCTAATTGAGGCATGATCCGTTTTGGTCGTAGAGGAAAACTTAGCCCACGGTATATTGGGCCTTTCAACATACTCGAGCGTGTGGGCGAGGTGGCTACAAACTTGCACTGCCTCCATCTCTAGAGAGTGCGCATAATGTGTTCCATATATCTCAGCTGCGAAAGTATGTGGGAGACCCAACCCATGTGTTTGATCATTCAGAGATCATAGTGAGGCCAGACTTGAGTTATGAATAGTAGCCAGTGGAGATAATTGATCGTCGACACGGGGCTCTCAGGAACAAGCCTGTGAATTTGGTCAAAATGATGTGGCATCGTGACTCGCCAGGAGAGGCTACCTGGGAGCGAGAAGAAGAGATGAAAGAGCGATATCCGTACCTTTTCACCGTTTAGTGTTTTTCTTTGAATTCCGAGGAAGGAATTTCTTTGAAGGTGTATAAGGTGTAAATGCCCGGCTCTTTTTTAAGGCCCAAGCCCAAAACCCTTTTTAATAAACCCCACACTCTCATTTCTCTCCCCCCCACTCTCATTTTCTCTGGCGCCCGAGCCCAGCAAAAGAAAAACCCCGATGCTTTTCTTCTCTCTCTCTCGGCGAATCCAAACCACAACGTCCCCTTTCGCTCTTTTCACCCGCTCAAGCCCAGCGGACGAGCCCTCCCTCTCAACGCGTTCGATTTGACGAGCCCAAAACCCCGATGCTTCTTCAACGAGCGACGTCGGAGATACTTAGGGTTTTCGAAACCCAAACACTATCCGAAGGCGCCGATCTTCTCGTGAGGGTATCCTGCTGATTTGGGATCCACGATTCACGCGCGATAAGATTTCTTTTCTCTACCCTTTTTCTATCTATTTATGCGAAGAGATCTCAATGGTTCCTTTACGCGAAAAATTGTTTCTCTCTCCTCAAAATTTTCGATTTCTGTTCTGGAATCTTTGGCTTTGATCCTAGACTTTTCGGTTTACTTTGGGGGCTTCAGATTTTGCTTCTATGGCTTCGATATTAATCTGAGTTTTTCGGATTTGTTTTTTTGGCTTCGGATCTCTTATTTTCCTTCGGAAACTCCGGTAAAGGTAGATTCGAACCCTATTTAAACTTCTTATTATTTATTTTCTGGACGAAAATGATGATTCATGGATTTTTCTTGAGGAGACTACTCCCCAATGAAAACTTTTTGGCACAAATCCCAGTTCGCACGACACCTTAGCCGTTGCTCGTTTTAGTCCCTTGTGTTGTTAATTAATTGTGGACGGCCGCCGAGGTGGAAGGCTTGGCCCTAGGTTGCTACTATGCCTGCTTGTTGTTTTCGTTTCATTTTCCTTTGTTGTCATACTCCCAATTGCCTGCTTGGGTTTTGGATAATGTGGGTTCTGTTTACATCTGTTAGGTCTCTTTACATCAGGTGGGTTCTATTGGCATGGTATTGTTTGGGTCTGTTTACATCACTTGGGCCCTTGTTCGCATGTAGTTATAAATTAATGTTTGTAAATTGGTTGCGGCCCTGTTTGCATACTGATGGTTTCTTTATACACGCAGTCCCAGTTTCAGTTCGTGTGCCGTTTGGGTCCATGTTTGCATTGCTAAAAATCTGCATTCCTACTACCATAAAGTCAACATAATCCAATATTTTTCCCTTTTATGCAATCAACCATCCGAGCAACCCCTATAGGCATGTAGACTACAACTTAGAAAGGTGTCAACATGAATCTGATTCATCCTTATGTTTTTATTTAATTTTTCTTTTACTCTTTGTAGATTCTTATCACCTTTCATTTTGCCATTTTGCCATTTGTTATAAATGTTCTATTTATCCTATGTCTTAAAAGTGCTCCTGGTAATTGTTGGACTGATTTGATAAATAAATAACTATTCATGGATAGGACATGCGTTTCTAATTGTCAATTCCACTAAATTATATGTTTAGGAGTTATGTAATGAGATTACACGATAATATTGGTACGCCTGATTTTCTTGCACCGAACATGACAATCTAAACATAGTTTTTGCATAACCCTCTAAATATATAATTTAGAGAACAACTACATGAACAAGATACTTGACACCCTAGAATTAGAACAACTACATATGACATCACGGGTATGGGGTAACTTATAATTGAGAGTGTGCGGGAGCGATTGAAGTCATGCTTATAGCCACTGTCTGGGAGGATTTCCTTTATATGGATCCTGAGTTCTCGGTACAATTTGTCCTTATACTCAGCCCACAGTAGCATCCCGTGGTCCAAGGTGGACTTCACGTTGCACATCGTGCCTTCCTCTTATAAGTCACAACACAAAAACAATTCTTTTGGTTAATTTCTCATTTCTTATTTGCCACTTAAATCATGCCAGGTCAGTAACTTTTTCTTTACAGTTCTTTTGATGTCTTTTAACTTCCTGCAAAATAAATCAATTAAATGTTTAATATGGTTTGCAATCTACTTTATTAATAGTGGTTCAAATCCATCAGGTAATACTCAGCTTGAAGATGAGGCTCCGTAGTACGAAGAGTCCGATTTTTCCTGTTGAGGACGCGGACTTTTGATCTTCTGTATTATCAGGAGAGTGTTTACTTCTCTTAGTCGTTTTCCTTTCAGCATTATTTTATTTGAGCTTTAGATTCTCTTTTGCCTAAACAATGCAATTCCTTTCAAGGTTTAATAAAATGAGTATTTCCTTTATCTTCGTCTTCAATATTTCCTGTTTAAAACTATATTGACTTCACTGGATGCAAGACCTGCAAAACTATTAAGAGTGTAACGGCACCCGTTCCTGGGGCGTTACACAACATGTTGTGGTTTCCTTTGGAATCAAAGAAATGATATGCGTTGGAAATCTCCAAAATGGGATGTAAAAATCATTTAAAAAGTAATGCGGAGAAACAAGGGGAGTTGGGCTGTTTTTGGGTTTGTTTTTACATGATAATGGATAAGAAAGAGGAGATTTGGAGACGAAGGTGAAAAGGATATAGAAGAGAGGTAAAGGGCGTAACTGCACCCTCCCCCAGCTATTGAATGCATGCAAATATACATTTATGGGTTGCATGAAATACACGAGCATAGTGGGGCGTGGAATCGCGTGAAAAAGTACAATGTGGTTATTGAAATTTCAAATAAAACCTATGGGTGGAAGCATACTTGCAAGTATACAGTTATGTTCGAAGAGAACTACTAATGCCATAATGGAAGAAAGAGGACTAGATTGTGTCTTATTTTAAACCATAAATATGTAAAAATATTAAAGGAAAAGAGAAGAAAAGGAGGGTATATTAAGAAATAACCGAACGTGAGATTAAAGGACATTGATAATGGAGATAGATGGGAAGGGATTAATGGGTTTAAGGAATATAGCTAGATGTTTAATGTCAAATTTGCAAGACGGAAAGAATTGGAATTTTAAAAGTATAACTAGAAAGTTAATAGAAAAAATTAAATACACTTTAAAATTAACATTTAACTTTAAGGTGGAGGTTTTCAAAACAGCTTAAACAATTTGAGCAGGTTATACTAAATTATGAAGATTTGGAGAGGGTGCACAAAAATAATATTTTAGTAGGTATGGCAAGCAAAACCGAAACTATATGATTAGCATATGTTTTAACTTTTAAGGATCATGTTTAATTTAAAAATATGTTTATGTTAGAGTTGAAAAAAGTGATAGCTAATGGTATCCACCATAGCTATATATATTATTCATATATGTGTTACAAATTAATAGAACCCAAGGGACACCCACTAATTGTGGGTGTAATGGTGGATGAAAGTGGTTGGAGACCAAAGGTCTCTCCCATTTATAACGCTCCCCCATCCGTCCATTCTTAACATATGAATTCTTATGATCCAAAACGCTAATGTCGGGTGGATACTGCTGGTTCCAGAGTTACCGTGTTTTGCCACGTTAAAACCTTAGCTGTGGAAAACTGATAAGGTTTGGGTCTATGCTCGCAGGCATGCCCGAACCCGCAACCCAGCCGCATAGCCGTGCGCATGCCCCCTCCCACTTTGGTCCGGTTTGGAATTGGAGAAGGTATTTTGGGTAATTGGTTATGAGGCGTTTATTGTTAAGCCCTTATAAAAGTTCTGGGCAAAGTAGTTTCTTAACACAAATATTTCAATCTCAATCCGACTATCTTATTTCAATACCAACTTCAAATTCGGAACAAGACCTATCACAATATCCAAAATTGTAGCCGCAAAATTGGATGAAATGTTATGGGTTGTCTCAGAATCTGTCAATCCGATTGAAGTCCTAATTAAGTTGAGTCTTCTTTTTCTATATTTGTACTTTTGACTGAGTTCATGTTATTTACCATTGGGATACAATTATGAGTAATAGTTTGATTTGGTTCAAGCGTTGGGTTTTATGCACACATGCACATAGGGATTTTGGATCCAATTGTATCAATGAATTTTTACGAGAATTTGTAAGTATTTTTGGGGTACGTTTGAGAGGTTTTTGAGCGTATGAGTATTTTCGTTTGATAGGTGATATATAAAATCATTTAAATTCATCCCCCAAATCTTTTGTTTCGTTTCCTAATATAAAACTTTCTTTTAGACCAAGATTAGGGGTGGCAAAGGGGTCGGGGTCGGGTCGGGTCAGATTTGACCCGACGAGAATATGGGTAAACCTGAACCCGACATGGATTAAATCCGGGTCCAGGTTCGGGAACCCGTACCCGACCCGGGTGCAAACCGGGTCACTCGTACCCGATCCAGGTTCTCTTGCGGGTCGGGTATGGGTCGGGTTGAAGATATCAATCAAAATTTTAATTTTTTAATGAACAAATCACCGAGAGCAAGCCTCGAGCCCAGGACGCTTACTTGCGTGTGTTAAGATACAACACCAAGCTAACATGGAATGTGTTCCATCTCTCATCTTTAATTTATTTACACTTTCATTCAACCCTCTTATTTAAAATTTGAAAAATATATATTAAACAGTCACATTCAACAGGAATCGAACGGGGGACTGAATGAACCAACAAACAACGAACAACCCAGCAAACTGCGCAAACCAACATTCCATTTGGTGCTGCCGAAATAATTTTGTATCATATTTATATTTATAGTCATAATATGTAAACGGGTGGAATTCGGATCAACCGGGTTGACAGGTCAAACCCGTACCTGACCCGGATTTTATCCGGGTCGTCAGGTCGATCCGAATCCGACCCGATCCGGATTGACACCTACCCATACCCAGCCCAAGAGGCCGGGTTCGGGTCGGGTCCATTTAGCCACCCCTAACCAAGATGATGTTGAGTTAACGATTGGAAAAGACACCAAGTAGAAAAATAATAAAAGAAGATGCCGAGAAATTAGAGCTTATATGGGTTGCTGGTGATTTGATGAGATTCTTTAATTTTCCTAACTAATGCTAAATTACTATATATGTATGCGGTGGTTTTGATTGAGAAGGAAGTTATCTTCCAAGTTGATGATTAAACACAAATTAAGGAAGATGGTGATACTTTTCGCGATGCTAGCAACCACAAAGGAATGTGGGTATGATGGCGTCCAAAGTGATAGGGAAGACTCGAGTCAAGTTAAATTATATTAAAATTTTGGTCTGATGTAAAGCAGATATTTGTTTAAGGTGGAGTTACTTAAGGGGTTTAAAGGTATTGACATAGGTAATCAAGTTAAAGACATTGGTAATGGATGGATATGATTAATTTCGAGTCAAGGTGAAGATTGTTAGGATTTGTCTAACAATCTAATTTGAATCATAATTGAGATGGGTTTTAGGTTTCCTTTTTTATATTTTTGTCTGAGTTCTATGTTATTTAGGAGTCTAATCCAAACTACAACTAAGACTAATAATTTGATTTGCTTTGAGAGTTTGGTTTAATTAGTAGAAATGAAGGGTCTTTGATACGATCCGGTAGATCGTATAAGCAAATCAATAAATTTAAAAGTGGAAAATGGAAAAGGTGGACTTTTTATAGAATAGAAATGCGAAGAACTACAAATAAAGTGGGTTTCTTTCGAGACGAAACCCTATCTCCTAGCTTTGAATGTCAGATCAAAGCCTAAAAACATTCTCTACGATGCCTAACAAGTTTCTTCACAAATCAAGCATATCCTAACCCTAGCACATGCCCTCACTTATATAATGTTTAGGCGTGATGCGTACAGCAAAACTAGCAAAACTTATTGTGCATAAAGAAATTTTCGTCCAAACAGTCGGTGCGCATAGCAATTACTCTTTCGGCCTCCTCTAGTACGTAATGATCGCATCATTACTCCGCCCCTAAAAGAGCCACCTTGTCCTCAAGGTGGTGTATGAAGTCCGCGGAGGCCCTACTCCAAGTGCGCACAAGCTTCCTCCTGGATCAAAAGGATGAAAATGATCTCCACCGCTTTCACTGCCGTTCTGAAGAAATCCAGATCTGAAAGATTCAGATCTGAAAACTTGAAGATCTGAATCTGAAAATTTCAGATCTGGATCTGAAACTTGAAGATATTGATCTGAAAATTTCAGATCTGAGACTTTCAGATCTGGATCTGAAAATTTCAGATCTGGATCGAGATCTGGATCTGAAAGATTTGGATCTGAGAATTTCAGAGCTGGATCTGAGAATTTCGGATCTGGATCTGAAAGATCTGGATCTGAGAATTTCGGATTTGGATCTGAGACCTTCGGATCTGGATCTGAGACCTTCGGATCTGGATCTGAGAATTTCGGATCTGGATCTGAGACTTTCGGATCTGGATCTGAAAGATCTGGATCTGAAAAATCTGGATCTGAGACCTTCAGATCTGGATCTGAGACCTTCAGATCTAGATCTGAGAATTTCAGATCTGGATCTGAAACTTCCAGATCTGGATCTGAATCAAGCGTGGAATCGCCCTGATTCTCTTCTCCTTGAATCCTCTGGCCTCGATCTCCTCCCTTCTCACCCGTTAGGGTTTGTAACATCTCCATTATCGCCGGAATTGACGTCATGGCATCCCTCACAAACTTCAGATTTGAAGTAGCCTCCTTCAATCCTTGGAGATCGCGTCCCGTCTGCGCGGCTTCCCTCCTCATGGCCCGAAGTAGTTGTAGCAAATCACCCATGGATCGTAGCTGCTTTGATACCAATTTGATACAATCCGTAGATCGTATAAGCAAATCAATAAATTTAAAAGTGGAAAATGGAAAAGGTGGACTTTTTATAGAATAGAAATGCGAAGAACTACAAATAAAGTGGGTTTCTTTCGAGACAAAACCCTATCTCCTAGCTTTGAATGTCGGATCAAAGCCTAAGAACCTTCTCTACAATGCCTAACAAGTTTCTTCACAAATCAAGCATATCCTAACCCTAGCACATGCCCTCACTTATATAATGTTTAGGCGTGGTGCATACAGCAAAACTAGCAAAACTTATTGTGCATAAAGAAATTTTCGCCCAAACAGTCTGTGCGCATAGCAATTACTCTTTCGGCCTCCTCTAGTACGTAATGATCGCATCAGTCTTGAATCTATATATATAATAATGATTTTTGTGAGAATTTGTAATGGTTTATTGGGGTATTTTCGACTTTTGAGACTTTTGTGTATTTTAGTTTGATGCATGATGAATAAAATTGAGAAATTCATCTTTCAAATTTTTTGTTTTATTTTGTTATTTGAATTTATCTAGTAGGTAAGAAGAACAAATATCCCCATTCACTTTTAAAGAGATGTTTAAAAACCAAGACTTGATAATTAATTGTGACAATAATCATTTATGTAATTATGTGTAAGTGTTGGCTGTAAGGTGGAATGATGAGGGAAGCCGGACAATGATCGCTTGAACAAAAAGAAAAAACAGCTTTTGTTCTTGTGAGGAAGGTGACAACATAGAAATTCTATGCTAAGACACTCGCAAGCAAGCACATGCACACAACACACTCGCATGCACGCACCTATGCATGTATGCACGCATATGTGAACATGCACACACATATATGAAGAGTTATTTTTTGCAGAAACATGCTATATTGCCATATTACATACATAATAATCCTATTTTTGAATTAAACAATGCATTTAATCAAACCATTTTGTAGTTAATTCCAGAACTTTATATTTTTATAGTCTTAATTTAAATTGCCGTGGCCAACAAAAAATAGATGAAAAAGATTAATCCTTAGATTTCCCCAATTTGCAATAAACTTTTGAAATTGAAATCAACCCAAAAATTATTAAAAATTTAAAGGGCATACAAATCACTAAAAGTAGTAGAATAATGTTGCATTTATTTTGAAATTTTTTTACGTTATCAACAACAAATTATAAAGGTAATAATAGAGATGTAACTTGTCATTTTAGCTTGTCACATGTTAATGTAAATTTCATATTATTATAGGTTTATAGCCCATTCTAAAGTTTAGGTGGATTAGACATATAGCTTATCTAGTGGGAATTCAGATCATGAAAAGCAAGTAGACTTCTATGTCTCTATATATTTAAAAACATTTGCGCATATTTTGCAAAATTATATATTGTACTTTTGCATGTGCTAGTTAATTTAATTATGCGAATGTTTTCTAAAAAAATTCACGTTTTATTGTATAAAATTGGATCAGACATGAGTTTGAAATATTAACTATACCTTATATTGCATAAAAATTTGTGTATATTTTGCAAAATTATATATATTATACTTTTAAACCTGCAAGCTATATAATTATGCGAATGTTTTCCAAAAAAAATTCATCTTTTATGGCATAAAATTGGATCATACATGAGTTTGAAATATTAACTATACCTTATATTGCAATATTGCTAAAATAAAAGTTTATGGATTATTTTTCCTAAGCTAAGATTTGCTTTATTGATATTTGTCACAAGTCTGACCATGATATATTATTGTTAATGTTATTTGGCATAGATATTAGGTCAATACTTATTAGCCTTCGAGTAACATGTTGCCCTTTGGCAACTTATTGTCTTCGGTCACACCTGCGACATGATTAAGACTCGGTCCACATAAGGCTTTATTGTAGTTATATGCATTCCCACACTACTAGATCATAATTTGTAGCTATAAGAAGACTGAATAGAAGTAAATAATGGCATGAAGATATACATTTGATGACTATCGTTCAATAAATTTTAAGGTACATTGTCTTTAGAATTTCCTTTTTTTGATATTGCCATTTTATGCGTATCAGAAAACCTTTCATATTAGACTACTATATGAATAATATGTTGAAATCGCTACTGTACGATTATTAGTTACTGTTAACTACTTGTATCTAAACGTGTCTGGTCCGCTAGAGAGAACAATATCTACTTATAGGATTGTAGTTCATTTCACAGTTGACAATGTCTTTTCATATTTGGAGTAAGCTTTAGACATTAGTTTAGGGAGTCTAGCAACGGGAGATCGTTAGAACTAGTTATCTCATGTAGAATCTTTTGTTTTCTTTTCTTTGATAGTAAGCGTGAAGTGAAGAATTTTGTAATTTAGATCTATTAATTCTATTTAAGTCAGAGATCTAGCTCAAATTGGACGTTTGTTTTTTTGGATTTGGAGAGTACTTGTGTGTATTGAAAAACTTGTAAAATCTCGTGCTCTTATTGCTATTTATATAATTTGTACAGCTTAGCATGCAACTTAATTAATCCCATATTTCATGTTTATGATGTTATTTCTTCATCCTTACGTATGAGGTTCGGGGAGTAACAAATGGAGAAACAAATCTCATTTGGAAGATCTACCTCTCCTTACATCTCTCAATGTAATTTTCCAAGCCTATATTCAACTGTTAGTCGGCAGCAACTAGATATTCTGAAAAGAAATGTCTGACATAGTTCACAAGTTACATGAAGGAAATATGCTAGCAAATTTGTGAATCTTCACGGTCATGGAAAGGTTGATGTACTTGATTCTTGATCAAACTGTAGACCATTCAATATTCACTTCTACGAAAATATGTCACCTTGACAGAACAGTGTCTCTTGATGGGACATGTTACATCCAAGGCCGAGAAAGACAATTGAGGGAACTTCACTTCCTGCAGCTGGATAACATCTATTGCTGCGAATTTCCCACTGTTTCAGGTTCACCCGAGAAGTCAAGCCGGCCAAGACAAATTGTTCTATTACTAATTTGAAGAAATTGATTATTAATTTATTTAGCATCATTTTAGTCTATTTCAAAGGATTTAGAGTGCTTTAACTAAAAATGACAAGGAATTAACCTGACGACATCATAAGGTCAGATGACTAAATCAAACATGTTGACACCACAAATGTACAGAAATATGGAAGAAATAACATGGTAAGTGGCAAAATGTGCATAATAAAGCTAGCAGAGCCTACCTAATGAGTTGAAACTGTTTGTCCTGTACAATACTTGCATTAGGGATCGCAAGCCCTGCTGCTTTAAATACCTGCAGATAAATTACTGTCACGAATACGGTCTGGAGGGCGTGTCAAACTTAATCAAGTACTCCACAAACAATGTAAAAATGTTTACAATGAACCTCACAAGTCCTAGCTAAACCAGCTAAATTAGGTATTCGATCAACCAATGATGCTACAAGGACAAATTGTTGTTGACTTTCTCTTATCTTTGCCATGGCTTGATTTCTTGAATGTATCACTGGGTTCATAAGCTGATCTTCATTCTCCATTTCTGAAAAGAGGAAAAAAAAATGGAAATTTACATTTTGAAAAGGAAAATAAATGCTACAGTTAGACATGAATTGCAAATCAAGTCTTCTCGTAATTTTTTCAATTAATGCATTGGATGATTGCTAGCAGCCAAAGGTTAATGCCTGACTTACTCTCATGTAGTGATCTCATTACCACATCTCCAGAATCCCTCTTTCATGGAACAAGTTTATTTTTAAGAATATGCAGCCCATTGCGTATTAAGTATTAACTCATCAAGACCAGGCACTTACGGACAAACCCATCATATCTTCCATACCAAAGTTTTGACTTTTGAAGGTTGCATTAAAAGGGTGATGTGACAAGCAATCATCCAAATGTTATATGAAGAGTCTAACCTATAGGTACTGTGCAGTCCAAGTTATGTTGTATGATGTACACACAAAACAATAGCCGATAGGGACCAGGCAAATCCGAATGAACTAGGAACAAAAACTACACCTCAAAAATGATGCATGCAAACAAGAATAAACAATAGAGACCAGGCAAATCCGAAGGAACTAAGAACGAAACAGGTACAACTCAATAAAAAACAAACAAGTCCATCATGAAACACAACACCTCAATACAAAAATACAAGTCCACCACTTTATTTCTGCATTATTAATAACAAAATGCTGGATTTTAACTAAATATATGACAAAGCAAGTGTATGACTTTATAGATGTAATAGGCTTCTGCTGCTCGTCTTCTTTGCCAGGCCATAGACTAGCTTAAAGAACTTGGAACATTAAAACATATCTTAAGCTTGTTATATACTTGTAAAATAATTTCTCTCAAGAAATTTTCCATTGATGTTAGTCTTTAAGTATAAATAAATAAATTAAAGTGACTGCCCATGTAACCTTGTTGCTGCTATCCAACATGCCAACATAGTAACTTATCATGGAACACCCAACATTACAATGATGTATGATTGTGTCATGCCCCGCTTCCCAAGGGGACGTGGCTATTTTCAAGCAAAGCAAGTCATGCGGATACCAGTGAAAGCAATATAGAGCAGAACATGAAATAACTAAAATAAAGATACTCATTTTATTCAATTTTTCCTTCAAGTCGAGAATACAATACTGAAAAGAAAAGTACAATCTCTCAAACTGAAACGAAATACAGGAAAAAGAAACTACAAGTGACACTCAACACTCGACCTCGACCTGATCTCACAACATGAATTGTACCACTATGTATAAACCAAGGTTTTAGGTCTCGGTTTCGGTCTCGGTTCTTTCAAAAATTTGGGTTTCAGTATCGGTATCGCCCGTTTCGGCGGTTTTGGAATTAAGTTTCGGTTTGTCCGTATCGACAGTTTTAAATACATAAATACCTATCAAATACTATCTCCTACTAAAATATCGAATACTATTAAAAGGTTTCAAAAATCATTTTGCTAAACATAATGCATTTATTTACAAGTTTGCCAATTAATGGTTCATCGCTGCTAGTCACATACACTTTTTGCTAAACCCATTACATTTATTTACAAGTTGGCTTAGTGCTGCTAGTCACATATACATTTTGCTAAACATATTGTCTTTATTTACAAGTTTACCAATTAGTGGATTGTGCTGCTAGTCACTGTCACATACACATTTTGCTTAATATATTGCCTTTATTTACAAGTTTACCAATTATTGGGTGCTACTAGTACATACACATTTTGCTAAACATATTACCCCTATTAACAAGTTTGCCAGGGTGCTAGTAGTCACATACACATTTTGCCTTAGGGCTTTCTCTCGTCCCAGTTTGCGAAAATGCCTTATAGCTATCTCTCGCTCCTGCTATCTTACCTCCTCGACTCGACGGAAAGTATAAGGAACGCGACGACTGGTTGGAAGGTTGAGGCGTTGGATGGTTTGGGACGGCGGGAGGCGGCACCCAGGTCAGATAAGTCTTCCTCTTCCTCTTCTTTTTCAGACCTTTTAAGATTTTGACATCCTTCTCTTTCTTTTCTCGCTCTTCATCTTCTCTATCTTTCTTCTTTTTTTCCTTCTTGGGTTTCGGCCGGAACGGCAACGTTCCGGACGAAACCGAATTTTTCGGTCAGTTTTGTCTCGGCTAGAACCGAGACCGGGACGAAACGCCCGATACCTACCTGTATCGGGCGAAACCTTATACCATGATAAAAACCGGATGTAGATAGGTACAAAAATAGAACTGACATGCAACAACATACTACTAACAGAAAAGCAACACGATATGGTCGGTTTTAAACAGAAGCATGTAAAGTAATCTACTAAACTTAATGTAACATGTTTTGAATTTCTAGAGTGTCACTAAAAGTTTAGTTAATCTCTTTAAGCTGTGACTCATATTGGAGAGCACAATGTGCAACCCGGAGACCACGTTGTACCACGGAAAGCTACCCGGGTCGAGTCGCTCCCGCACTCTCTCTCGAATATGAGTTTCCCAATATGTTCAGTGTGTGGGTGTCAAGTGTGATGTCCATGTAACATACTACTAACAGAAAAGCAACACGATATGGTCGGTTTTAAACAAAAGCATGTAAAGTAATCTACTAAACTTAATGTAACATGTTTTGAATTTCTAGAGTGTCACTAAAAGTTTAGTTAATCTCTTTAAGCTGTGACTCATATTGGAGAGCACAATGTGCAACCCGGAGACCACGTTGTACCACGGAAAGCTACCCGGGTCGAGTCGCTCCCGCACTCTCTCTCGAATATGAGTTTCCCAATATGTTCAGTGTGTGGGTGTCAAGTGTGATGTCCATGTAATATACTATCTTCTAGTTGTCTAGATGTTTTCTAGGTTGCACGTCAATAGTGTCGATGTCAAGTAATAACATGATTATCGAAAATGTCTACGTTACATATTATCTTAAATTACACAGTTTAGGAGTTATGATAATATGTCAAGTTTCAGTTCATGTTTTCAACAGAGATATATATATGTCAGGTGTCAACTCTAGTATCAAGTAACAAGTCATTTTATTTCATGCATAACCCATAAAGTATGCAATTTAAGGATGTAATACCAATTCTAATTCATTACTAGCATGTTAAATAACTCCAGGGTTTCATTGAGAACGATGACATCACATGTTACTTCCTAAAGTTTTTGACAACAAAAAGAAACTAACCAAAGTAATTTCCTATGCAAGAACTTATCACTTAAAAACCGGAAATTATTTAAAACTGATTTCGACAATAATTTAAAAAGAAAAAGAAGAGGACGTGAGAAGACCGGGGATCAGATTCACTTCATCGGCCCCCAAAAGATTCTATAGTCTACCTGCCAATGGGTATTGACTCATGTCTAACATATCATTGGGCCAGGAAGCTAAGAAGACCCACAGTTCATTAACAAGCTAAGAAGAGTCAGATTGACCCACGACTCAACCAACAAGAAAAACAACCCATAGCAAGGTAAGGACCTGACGCCAACATAAGTTGCCTCAGGGGTTGCAGGTCAAATTCTGAAGCACACCATAAGACTGAGCTCGTCGTATGTGACAACAGAGAATTATGGAGCCCAAGAACAACCCATAGCAAACATTCATAGGAAAACATCCGTAGGGCAAGATGCCTGGAAACAAACACAACCAGCTGCCCAGAAAACCCCCATGGTTATGACAACGTCAATACCCAGGTTGAAAAGAAACCCCAACCAAAATAAGGAAAAGCAGAGGAAACAACGGCAAGTGTCGCCGTACGACACCAAGGATGTCGATAAAATGATCTCATCGGAAAAATCCATAGATAAATCAGTGAATCATCATCTCCATCATTATAACCCGAAAATCCCAAATAATCACAAACCAACAATCCACACAATCAAACCCTAATTAATCTCAGAAAGAAATTAAACCAAAAAACATTAAAGAAGATAGAATCTACCGTTCATCGTAGATGGCCAAATACATATATCTCCTAACATTGGAGAGATTAGAAGCTTGCCAACAAATTACACTTCAAAGAATATGCATAATTTGATAAAAAAAATGATGAGCAACTTTGTAGGGAAAGCCCAATAACTTTTGGTAATATGTTTGTAAGCATATTTTATTTTTCAACACATGATATTTTTCAAAAAACATGGTATTCTTTCATTTGTTGATTAAGCATTTGGTATCATCTATTCCCCATTGTTAAAACATTTGGTATCTCTTATAACACTTGATCTGATATTGAATCACAAACACTTTCTTTAGAGTCATATTGCATATATTGAGAAGAGAACGTTTTGCATATAGACGAGAAATATTATTTGATTAACAAAAGGAGAAGAGCATTTATAGTTCAGATCCTTTTTAATGACGACAAAAGGGGGCAAAAATTAGATAACATGCATAATAATATGACACCATTGTTATATATTGCTAACTACTTAATAGGAAGAGTAAGTAATTATTCATATTATTTTGCATATATTTTCATCATTAAAGGAAGAGAATGTTAGAATATTGAGTCACCACGTATAGTTTTGAAGATGAGCAAATATGTCATCTTATTCATGAGAACATGTATATGAAGCAAATCAAGTAAGCACTCAAAGATAAAAAGAGTTCAATAAGGCCAAGAGTCAAATGAAACAAGACAAGGAGCTTGAAGTATCAGATTTCATTGTAAAGTTTATTTTTGATGTAATTTTTTATTCCTTATCTTAGCATGTTAAAGACTTGGTTGAAGCTCACACACATTTAGGAACTCACACAGAATAATTTAAAATATTTTTACTAGTCATTTCCTAAGTTTTTAGAGCCATCAATGTATCAGTAAACTAGTTGATCGATACTAGTACTTAAGTCAACTGGTGAACTTGCTGGCTCTCGTAATTTCCTGAATCTTATGGGGAGTCGAGTCCTGTTGTCCCATAAGTCGACCAGTGAACCACTAGTAGACTAGTGAGATAACATGAGTCGACTAGTGATGTGTTGGCATCCTATAACGGTAAAATTTATAGCCGTTTTTCTGTCTATTGGATGAGTGTTTGTCAATCCTTGGGACAAATTTGAGAGGTATATATAGGGGGTTTTTCATGAATTTAACATGAACTTGAATGATCATTTACTTGAGAAAATAAGGAGTTTTTAAGTGAAGCTTTTAAGCAAAATACTCTCTTTTGGTCTGTTTTAAAGTTCTTCAATTCTTTCTTAGCCAAGTTTTCTTGATACCAAAGTTTTTATTTTCAACATCATTTGGAGATCAACCACTATAGCCACAAAATATCTTCAAGCAAGGGATATATATGTAATTGTATCAACTTTCATTGTAAGTGAACAATCCTAAAGTTGAGGTGGTGATTTGTAAATCCTATTGGAACGAGGTGTTATACTATTTGTTGAAACAATGGAACTAACCAATTGGGACTTGGGTGCTGGATTAGGGTATGTGGTACATAAACCAGGGTATATCTTTATATCTATGATTGTTCTACTTTTCTGTGTTGTGAATTATCTTTTGCTTGTGTTATTTTTGCTGCATTCTCTTTAGCAGATTTAATTACTGTTGATTAAGATTAAATTAGGTAACACTAATTGTAATCTTAGGTTAAATTTTCTAGAGGTCCTTGAATATTTCATATACACTATTTATCTCACTCTAGTGTCTACTTGCCATCTACATAGATCCCAACAATTTGTACCCTCGATCACTTATAGACGTTCCGAAGTAAACTCGGTGGTAGTGCTCTAAGAAACATTAAAATGAATATCTGCTTAACTATTTGGTCAATTATGCGCATCTTAGCTAATTTAGAATAAGGTCATCAACTCCTCAAATTGCCTATAGAAATCTTCATGGAACTATGGTACCGACTTCTTCTGCAACTAAGACACTAAGACAGCTTCTGAATCATATCATATGCTCTATTGAGATTGTTGGATCCTGAATATAGCTCGATTCAGCACTTATACATATCATTACTGAGTTAAAATGCAACATCATATCTTACACATCAAATCCATGCTATTTACCATATTTTTAAAATGCACACATAATATGTTTCAACTCATCAGTGAGGATATCAAGTCAAGTGCTTCTTTCCTCTACATAAAATGCTAGCTTCCGATCAATGATCTTCCAGGACACAAACTCCTAAACTACCGGTTTCATGGCTGACTTGGATTCCTTGTCCATAACTTGGTATCCCCTTGAACTTAGCAACTTTGATCTTCCCTTAAGATCAACTGTAACAATCCCAACCCATGATCCTCCCTTGAGATCCTGATCTCACATCAATACTACTATGATCCTTCCTTGGAATTCAACGTATGATCCTCTCTTAGAATCCTCAAAGTTCGTTTAACTGCCTCAAACTGTCTTGCTGATCCTCCTTTATGACCAATCCCAAAGGACAACACTCACTCTGGGTCGTGGTATAATAAAGCGCAATTGCAATGAAATAAAGTGTAAGTACTCGTTATAATATAGAGTGTAAATGCTCTGAAAATCCATGAACTATTTAAAAAAGGGAACTAACTGTTTCAGACTGAAATAACGGATGAAGAATAATAAGATGTTTAGGCAGTCAGGGACAGTCGGTTGATGTCAGTAATGGTTGGAGATTGGAGAGTGAACAGAGAAGCTGGAGGGTTAATGGAGCTACTTGGAGATGGTCAGATCTAAACGGATTTACTTGGCGATGGCCGAAGATGCTATGGGATGGTCGGATGGATGTCAAGTGGTTAAGATCTACACATATGGATGTCGAATCAAGGCTGATTGGTACGCAACAGGTTGAGTGGTCGAGATCTGAACAAGGCAAGCTGGGATCACTTGATCAGCGGTAAAACCGTTTGGTTAAGATCGGCTCATAATTTGGTTGAGATTGGCTGGTCCATAGCGAGGGCTTAAAGCCAACGGCGTAGTTAGATCTTCACAAATATGAAGCGGACATAATCGGCTAAGGATGGTGGTGAGGTCAGGTGATTAGGGTTAGGGTTAGGGTAATGTAAAAAATTAAATAAGATTAAGGTGATAAGGGGTATAGTTTAGAAAGAGGGAGTGCGAAGATGGATAATTGTTAAAGGAATATGGCTCCGATAGCATGTAATTAAAGAAAAAGGGAAGATTATGAAAGGGGTTAAAGGAGTTGGTTATCTCTCTCAGTTCCTACTCTTTATTATATACAGATAAGTCACTTTACACAAGACCATGTACTCTTTTCAATATTACACTCCAACACAAAAATTTCCCATATTTGTTAGAATGGAGATAGGGAATCAGACCTGGGCAAGACGTTTTTAACTATAGTTAAAAACATAGCCACCATAATTATTTCCATTTTGTGCTTTCTTTGTCAGCTTAGCGTTACATGGAAAGGAAACTAGTTCGTCATTATTTGATTTGATTGTCTAGTAGCTCCATTATTTCAATTATCTTTCTCTTGTAACGCTTAGTCCCCACATGCCATTCAATGACTCTTCTACCAGTATGATACTTTTCAAATTTGCATCCGCACACATAAAAGGGCTGCTGTGCTTGTCCATCCTGCTCCATTTCACGTCAATGCCAATACCTAGGAGAAAAGCCTCAATGCCGCAACAATAGCGGATGAAGCCAAACATACTATTTGAGCTACTTCAAAAGCGAAATACCATTTATAGATATCCAAATTCTCAGGATATGTCAATGTCTGTAAGGACCCTGTCTATGAGGAAAACACTAGGGTGGTTGAATATTATTTATAATTTAACTAAAAAATTACGCCTAATTAAAATCATAATCCGACAAAGATGCGGAAATAAGAATTAACAACAATGAACAATGCAAACAATAAGATGTTTCAAGAGCTCGGATTACCCAAGTCAAACCTGACTTGTTCCCGATAATCCTACGTCCCTTCCATCCGGATACCTCCGGATACTCAAGTTAGAACCCTAACTTGAGATTTCATTTAAACCCACTTGTAGCAACCCTACACGTGTAATCGAACAACAATCGATGTCCTTGAATCCCACAACTTGGGATCAAGCAAACCACTCACAAATCGACAGTGAATTCAAATAACGAAAGTTATGAAATTATGAAATACACTTACAATTCACCTATTCCTTGAAGTAGAACTTGAAGGAGCAAAGTGAAGTGAGTGTTGATCTTTTCAAGAAGTGAGTTAAGTCATTTCTCGTGTCACCAGCAAATATCTAGAGGATATAAACTTTGATTCTAGGTTGGAGAGTAAGAGAGAATGAGATTTTAGGGCTTAGAGAGAAAAAGAGCTTGAGAGCTTGAAGATGAATTTTTGAGTTGCTAAGAGAATGACTAAGAGGCTCCAATGGAACAGTAGAAGCCCACTTATTGGTTCTCCAAAACCCTCAAACAGAATACCAAAAACCCCTTTGAAATCCGTGTGGATCAGCTAACAGATAGAATTTACAGTACAGACAGTTGACTGTGAGGAAACCACAGTCGACTGCTGCACTGTGTCGAAGGGTAAGTGAGAATTCAAACAGAAACTTACCACATAGGACAGTCGACTGATGAAGGTTGGACAGGCGCCTAAAAACCATCAGGCGATTGAGAAACCTTCTGTAGGAGACTGATGCGTAAGTTGTGAAAACAAGAATTCTGGGTATACCAGGACAGACGACTGATGTAAAATCCACAGACGCTTGTGCCATGGGTATGCGACTGGGAAACCAACATCAGTCGTTTGTTGCATAAATTCGCAACTTGCCAAAATCAAAGTTCTGGGCAAGTGTTGGACATGCAACTGTAGAAGCACATACATGCGCCTGTGCCATGTGAAGGCGCCTGTAATTCTTCTAACATTACCCGCAGGAGCTAGTGCGAAAGTTAACAAAACTTAAGAAGTTGGGGCAAGATGAGACATGCGACTGACTAACAAGTTACATGCGCCTGACACTAGGCATGCGACTGTATTTAGTACAGCAGTCGCCTGATGAAAGTTAAGAACTGAAAGCCCAAAAATCAAGTCAAACAGTGTGCATAACAGGCGACAGTTGAACAATTCACAGTCGACTGTTTGGAGACATGCGCATGTAAATTGAACTGCAGTCGCATGTTAGAAGTCTAAATTGCACAACTTAGAATAAAAGAAGTTGGAAACCTAGGAATTGATTTCTAATGACTTCCTAGGCTAGAATGAGTGAAGTGTGTGAGCTCCAACAATAATCTACTTCAAAACTACATTCTAATGAGAAAAAAAGAGAAAAAAAAAGATTATATTTGATGTAGCTTCTCTTCTTTCTCCTGAATGATCTAGAAGTCTTCTTGAAGTCTTTGAACCTCCATTCTTTAATATTGATCACATAATCTTCAACTTTGAGCTTTGATTGACTGCATTGAGGAGATTAGTCAATGGATTAACTGCATTGAGGAGATTAGTCATAAGTATTTATGTTTTGCTTATCATCAAAACCAAGTAAGACGAAGTCCAATACTCAACATTCTCCCCCTTTTGGTGATGACAAACAAATAAAAACAAAAGGATAAATAATTGTGCTTAAGAATACTTATTCCCCTACATATATGTCAATCAAGTTAGACAATTAATATATGTGCATCTAATGATCAAATTAAAGCAATAGTATGATATACATGAATGAAATGAATTCAAGTATTGGAATTTAGGATTGTTGAATTCAAATTCATTATATCCTACCCCCTGAATCTAAGTCAACTTCAACCTTAGATTCACGTTTAGCATCTACTTAGCACAAAATTATGGTTTGTTTATTTCTCTTTCCCTATGGCATTATACAAAAAGGTGGGTGTTAAAAAACAACAATAGTGCTAACTAAACTAAAGAACAATCACGAGAGATTACAGAATGAGATATGTATTTAATGTGATACCAAATGAAAATCGAGAAAGCACGAAGATGTATCACACAAATACGTATCAAAACTCATCAAAAATAAGTTGACTAGAGGAATAAAGGTCCAATATCAACATGTATTATGCAATTTATCTCAACATTCAATTATAATAATTAATAGCACAAGAAGAGACAAAATTGCATGACATTCACATGAGAGAGTAATAGAGTCAAATTGATCATATATATATATATATATATATATATATATATATGCAAAAAATGTACCTAAGAATGACCTCGGGTAGAGATACCTGAGCACACCCCCGCTGTTCGGGGTTTGTGAGTATTTTTTTTTGAAAATTTTTTTTGCAGTAGGTAGATATACTTGTTATGTAGCTCCCCGCAAAATTTCAGGTCAATCCGACACCGTTTGAGCCTCCGTTCATCGATTTCAAAAACATTGCGCAAAACTGTCCAGAATTTGGACAGTTTTGCGCAACGTTTTTGAAATCGATGAACGGAGGCTCAAACGGTGTCGGATTGACCTGAAATTTTGTGGGGAGATACATAACAATTATATCTACCTACTGCAAAAAAAATTTTCAAAAAAAAATACTCACAAACCCCGAACAGCGGGGGGTGTGCTCAGGTATCTCTACCCGAGGTCATTCTTAGGCACATTTCCCTCTATATATATATATATATATATATGAAAGATGATAATATGAGATGGTGAGATGGTGAGATGAGATATTCATATCTCGAACTAGCCAAAACTATTTGCCAAATTATCAATCGGAACCGTCCATCTTCTTCTATCTATCAAATGATCTTTATGTATAATTTTTTGTGTTATTTGGACATTTCTATCAGATCCATCAAGTGTTTGCAAGATGACCGGTTTACAAGCTGCCTGTAAATGTAACAAAATTGGAACGGGTTGATCCATAGGATTTTGGGTAATATAATCTCTAATTTTTTAGGGTATAGATCTATCGACATGCTCTTGAAGATGAACGGTGCCGATCATTAATTGGTGTTGCCGATTGTGCTAGCTCACGATAAGGATTTGAGCTCACCATCTCATAATAGCATTACTCATATATATATATATATATATATATATATATATATATATATATATATATATATAGTAGCAAATAACCCGTGCACACGTGCATGCAGACTAGAAAAAATGGTCGAGAATGGGGAAGAATAAAAAGTGTGGGTGTGTGTATGGGGAGGGTCCAGAGGCAAAAATGTAAAACCCAGGGTTGTATGTGCAAAATTCCTCACCTCTTCTCTTATCTCTCAAAATCTCATCACTTATCCAATTTCTCTTGTCCAAATTCTCTTATCTAATTTCTCTTGTCCAATTTCTCTTATCCAATTTCTCTTGATAACATCCCTATTTATAGAATAGATATGTATGTATGTATGTATATGTATGTATATGTATACTCTTGTCCAATTTCTCTTGTCCAATTTCTCTTATCCAATTTCTTTTGATACCATCCCTATTTTATAGAATAGATGTATGTATAAATATGTATATACATACTCTTGTCCAAATTCTCTTATACAAAAACTCTTATCCAATAACACATGATAAGATCCATGTTTTATAATATATATATATATATATATATATATATAGAGGTGGGATCTTCTAACCCCCTAAAATAACCCCCCTTTTGACCCCCCATCTCAGCCCTCCATCCTATTAAATCCCATGGCTCAGATTTCCCCTCCCCCCATGTGATCTCTTGTGAGTTTTTGGGGAGAATTTCAATTTCTCCTCAATTTCTCCCCCAAAAAGTGGCCTCCCTTTTGCTGCAAAAAAAATACAAACCCCCTTTAATCCAATGTGTCAAGTGATGGGCTCTTGGGAATACACAAAAAGTACTCTCTCTCTCTCTCTCTCTCTCTCTCTCTCTCTCAGCACGCAACCCCACCCAAGGCCCCCAAGCCGTCACAGCACCCCCCCCCTCTCTCTCTCAGCATGCAACACCCATCACCCTTGGCCGTCATTCACTCTCACAGCAGAAATTTTTTTTCCCGCTCACTCTTCTTCCTCTCTTTATTTCTTTTTGATCAGCTTCTTCATCTCGTTCTTCTTCCTTTGATTCTTCATCTTGTAAGCATAGGTGGACGCAAAGAAGAGGAAAAGAGGAAGGATCTTCAACTTGTTGAAAGGTATGCAGCTGTTTTTTTTCTTCATCAGGGTGTTCTCCTTCCTACTTTTCCTTTCATTTTCTTTTTTTCCTGTTTTTTTCTCAACATATGATCATCTCATACTGTCAAAATGAGAAAATCAACTGAGAAAATAAAATAAACTGACAATTCTGAGTGGTTTCAGACCACAAATTGACAGTTGAGTGGACTGAAACCATTGGTTTCAGTCCACTCAACGTTCTTCTGTGGACTGAAACCAATGGTTTCAGTCCACTCAGAACTGTCAATATGAGGACTGAAACCATTGGTTTCAGTCCACATATTGACATCTGAGTGGACTGAAACCATTGGTTTCAGTCCACAGAAGAACGTTGAGTGGACTGAAACCAATGGTTTCAGTCCCCATTCAGTCCCCATATTGACATGAGTGGACTGAAACCAATGGTTTCAGTCCACTCAAATGTCAATATGGGGACTGAAACCATTGGTTTCAGCCCACTCAGAACTCTGTGGACTGAAACCAATGGTTTCAGCCCACTGAAATGTCAATTTGGGGACTGAAACCAATGGTTTCAGTCCCCAAATTGACATTTCAGTGGGCTGAAACCATTGGTTTCAGCCCACTCAGAACTCTGTGGACTGAAACCAATGGTTTCAGTCCACTGAAATGTCAATATGGGGGCTGAAACCATTGGTTTCAGCCCCCATATTGACATTTGAGTGGGCTGAAACCATTGGTTTCAGTCCCAATATTGACATTTGAGTGGGCTGAAACCATTGGTTTCAGCCCACTCAAATGTCAATATTGGGACTGAAACCAATGGTTTCAGTCAACAGAAGAAAGTTCTGAGGGGACTGAAACCATTGGTTTCAGTCCACATATTGACAGTACTGAGGGGACTGAAACCAATGGTTTCAGTCCACAAATTGACAGTTCTGAGTGGACTGAAACCATTGGTTTCAGTCCCCTCAGTACTGTCAATTTGTGGACTGAAACCAATGGTTTCAGTCCCCTCAGAACTTTCTTCTGTGGACTGAAACCATTGGTTTCAGTCCATCTTAGTACACTAATTATCTTAATACAATACTACGGTGTTAATACTAATGATGTTTTTATATAATTGGTTTTAATGGACAGATAGATATATGCTAAGATGAATAATGTGGATGATTTTGGATCAACTATTATTGAGCATTCATTAGAAGAAGAAAGTTCAGATTTTCAGCATGTGGGTTGTGCAGAGAAGGAAGTTGATGTTGAACAAACACAAGCAGCAGAATTAAATTTCAATAGTGTTGGTAGTGCATTGGATGAAACTGTTGAAGAACCCACACAAGCAGATAATGTGTTGTATGTTGGAAAGAAGTTTCAATCTATAGAAGAGGCAGAAGAATGCTATACAAAATATGCTGGTAGCAAAGGGTATAGCATTAAGAAAAGAGGAAGTGAGCGAAAGGGTACTAGAGTTATGGAAGTTGATAATGTCAGATTTGCATGCACTTGCGAAGGAGCTCCAAGTAAAAAGAAGGTAGAAGATAAAGACATAAGTTCAATGAGAACAGATTGTAAGGCGAGGATGCGGGTGAAAAGAATGAGGTTTGATAAAGGGTGGGTGGTTACTGTTTTCGATGATTCACACAATCATCCTATGATCAGCCCTAGTAAAATGAGTCTAATGAAGTCAAGAACTAGTTTTTCAAGTGCTGCAAAAGCGTTGACTGAAGTTTTTGCTAAAGAACAACTGCAAATTAACAAAATCCCTCAGTTATTTGGTGGGGCTGCCAACTGTCCGTTTAATAGTAGAAAGTGTTACAATCATTTGAGAAATTTAAGAGCTGAATATAATGATTGTGGAGATGCTCAAGCTGTGAGGGTGTATTTTGAACAGGTGCGGTTGAAGGATAGTAATTTTTACTATGCAATTGATGTTGATGATGTTGGGAAAGCAGTTAACTTTTTCTGGATTGATGGAAAATCACGGTTAGCTTACAAACAATTCGGAGATGTTATCACATTTGATACAACATACAACACAAATAGGTATAAGATGCCATTTGGCCCTTTCACGGGTGTCAATCATCATGGTCAATCAATTCTTTTTGGTTGTTGTTTGATAGAAAATGAGACCGAGGAGACTTTTGTATGGGTATTTAAGCACTGGCTGTTGGCCATGGAGGATAGCCACCCAGTGTCCATCATAACAGATCAAGATCCAGCTATGACTAAAGCAATTGCAGAGGTATTTCCTAATACAAGACACCGGTTTTGTCTTTGGCATATTAAAAAGAAATTTCCGAGCCACTTGAGCCACTTATATTTCAAGAAATCGGAGTTCAAGAAAGAGATGAAGCAGTGTATGCATCAAACCTACACAATTGAAGAATTCGAAACCAAGTGGGCAGCATTCATAATTAAGTATGACTTGCAGGAGCACAAATGGCTCAATGATATGTATGAGATTCGGCATAAGTGGATGCCGATTTATTGTATGAGCACCTTTTTTGCTGGAATGAATACCACACAAAGGTCTGAAAGTATGAACTCCTTCTTCGATATTTTTGTTACAAGGAAGACAAATTTGAGAGAGTTTGTGGAACAATATCACAAGGCGTTGGAGACTATATTTGTGAGGGAGCGGAAGGAGGACTTTGATTCAATTCATAAGCACATAATACCTGAATGTGAGGTTGGGTTGTTGATCCATGCTGCAGATATATACACTCGAACCATGTATAAAAAGTTCAATCATGAGTTCAAGGAAGGGTACAAGCATAGAGCTATTGAGCAAGAAACCGAAGGTGATGGTCGAACATATGGTGTTAGTTATAATGGGAATGAGAGCGCTTATGTGTTTTTAGTGAAGATGAATTTGACAACAAATGAGGGGTCATGTAGCTGCAAATACTTTGAATTCCAAGGTATCCCTTGCAGACACCTTTGCCATATTTTCCATCGGTTATACCTAACGGAGATCCCTCCATATTTCGTGTTGGCAAGGTGGGGGAAGTATGCAAACAGGGTTAAGGTGGGCGATGAAACCCAACGTTTCAGTGACCAAACTTCCAGTGGAGGACAGGAAGCAATCCGGGTTTGTCACATGTTCAAAGATATATCACAGTCTGTTTACTTGGCTGGATCATCACAACATTTGTGCGACATATTTTTGAAACGTAGCAGAGAATTGTTTGAGGAGTTAATTGGAGAAGATAAGAAGTTACTTGTCGTAGAGAATGGGGAGACATCCATAGCTCATGAAGCGGGTTGTTCTAGAGTAGAAGTAGATGGGTTACTCTTAGACCCACACATTTCACAAACAAAAGGGAGGAAAAGAACAATCCCAACGCCAACTCAAGACGGTCGAGGTGACACTGAGAAAGAAACAGAGGTTGCACATGGAAACAGTAGTGGTAGAATTAAAAGTTCACTTGAGAAAGCAACTAGCCGGAAAAAAGCAAGAGTGTGTAAGACATGCCTTGGGGTTGATGTTGGACATGATTCTCGCAATTGCCCTAAAAATCCTAAAGTGCTATCGAAGGCAAATGTTGGGCTGATGGAATGAAGTGATTCCGGATAATGTTTGCGGGTAAAAATTTGAATCCACTTAGTACCCAGGGTTTCAGCCCCTGTATGTTCAGTAATAAGGGGACTGAAACCCCGGGTTTCAGTCCCCCCTAGTACTGAACATACAGGGGCTGAAACCCTGGGTTTCAGTCCCCCTAGTACTGAACATACAGGGACTGAAACCCTGGGTTTCAGCCCATGTATGTTCAGCAATAAGGGGACTGAAACCCTGGGTTTCAGTCCCCCTAGTACTGAACATACAGGGACTGAAACCCTGGGTTTCAGTCCCCCTAGTAATGAACATACAGGGGCTGAAACCCAGGGTTTCAGCCCCTGTATGTTCAGCAATAAGGGGACTGAAACCCTGGGTTTCAGTCCCTCTATGTTCAGCAATAAGTGGACTGAAACCCAGTTTTTAATATTATTCTCTCCATTGCAATGCTCATTCCATATTAGTCATTTTATCAATTTTCTTCAGGATTTATAATTCAATTAATATTTTTAAAACTCCTCGTATCTTGTATGATGAAGCTTGAGAAAAAAATGTCTAACTGGAATGGATCTATTTGTGTTTATAGGAGTGACTGCTGCATCAGATCAGATTGGATCAATTTAGCTCATTTCAGCATCAGCATCAAATTGGATCAGATCAGAGGCTTTAATACTTGCTGCTATGTATTAAATTGAATTTTGTATTAAATTGGAGCAGACTTGCTGATATGTATTACATTGGATCAGATCAGCTCATTTCAGCATCAGGAGCAGATCAAATTGAATTTTGTACCAGAGGCTTTAATACTTGCTGATAACCCAAGCATCAAACATGTATGTAACACTTGCAGATCAAATTGATATGTATTGGATATGCAAGTTGATATGTAACACTTGCTGATAACCCAAGCATCAAACATGTATGTAACACTTGCAGATAATGGTGTTTATGATATTGGTTTTGCTAATATTGGTTTTGCCATTAAATTTGCTTGCATTGCTATCCAACTCTAAGAAGTATATGTTCCAACATACCCATGGTTTCAGCAAAACAATGTTCCAACACAACAATTCTCGTGCATATTTGTACAGTTTTCAGTGGTTTCATCCCCTGTATTTGTACAACTGAAATATGGACTGAAACACATGGTTTCAGTCCAAATTTGTACAGCTTACAAAAATATACAAGCATGTGGGAGTCACAAATACAAGCATGTCTGAATTTCAAAAATATACAAGCATGTCTGAATTAAAAAAATATACAACAGTTATTCCAAAAAAATATACAAGCATGTCCAAATTGTTATTCCACCATACAACTGTCTCCAGCCTTCAGCTTACTTCTCCGGACTCCAAATATACAAAATCGTACATATTTAGGTTTCAGGTTTCAAATTCAGTCCAAATATACAAAATCAGTCCAAATATACAAATTCTGTTTCAGTCCAGATTTCAGGTTTCTTCATATGCTCCATATTTCCAGATTCCAGCCTACCCACACTCCAAATTCTCCAGCCTGTCTGTGGCATCTTATCTGCAGTCAAGAACATAAAGCAAGAAAGGTGGTTATGAACTGATAATGTCCTATATAGAAAAGTAATAAACATATAAAAAGTTCATCCAAACATATACTTAGCCATATTTATGAGCAGAATCATCTCTAAGCCAACGTTTCCTTTGTTTGGCTTTGACTGCTCTTGCAATAGACCCTTGTGTCCCCGCCTCCGGTCCCTTCTTTTTCTTCCCCTTTTCCTTCTCCTTTTCCTTCTCCTTTCCCTTCTCCTTTCCCTTTGAACTTCCCTCACCCGTTTCAGGAACGGCTTCATTTTCTTCATCATCCAACACTTGCTTTTCTGCATTGGACATGAGAAACAAACAACGTTTCCACAATTGTTTATATTTGTTGCCCCTCTTCCTTTCTTTCTTAACTTTTCTCTCTAGTTCTCGGATTCTTTGCGTAGAACTCCCCTCTCCCAAATCATGGATTCTTTCGTTATTCGGTTGCAAAAAATTCTCCTCTCTCCGTGTTACATTCAACTCAATATATACCTGTAATTAAGACAAAAGCAGATGATTAAACACTACAAAACAGAGTTTGGCACTGAAACAGTTTTTGGCACTGAAACTCCACAGTTTAGGGCATTGAAACACAAGGTTTCAGTGCCAAAACAGTACAGTATTTTGCACTGAAACCCAGGGTTTCAGTGCACAAAACTGTACTGTTTTGGCAATGAAACCCAGGGTTTCAGTGCCCTAAACTGTGGAGTTTAGGGCACTGAAACCCAGGGTTTCAGTGCCAAAACAGGACAGTTTTGTGCACTGAAACCCAGGGTTTCAGTGCCAAAACATTACTGAACTGTTTTGGCACTGAAACCTTGTGTTTCAGTGCCCTAAACTCCAGTTTTGGCACTGAAACACAGGGTTTCAGTGCCAAAACAGTACAGTTTTTTGGCACTGAAACCCAGGGTTTCAGTGCACAAAAACTACTGTTTTGCCACTGAAACCAGGGTTTCAGTGCCCTACAATCCAGTTTTTCGGCTGAAGATCGCTCAGATTAAAATAATTCTTACCAGTCTAGCATCAAGATCGCTCAGATTGTTTACAACAATTGTTTTTCGGATTCCCATCAAGTTCCATTTAAGGAATCTTGGTTCCTTTTCCTCATTCCCAGGGATCTCCTCAAATATGTTCACATGCTCGCACAACCAATACTAGAATACATGAAAAATATGTTAGTTTCGACGTTGCAAAAATGTATATGCAAAATTATACTATAACAATCAAACTAACTTACAAGCAATCCGATAGTGCATCCACCTATTGCTCCTTTTGAGGTGGCATATTTCTCTACATTCTCCATGAGGAAGTCACGTATCGCGGTTGCCCAAGCAATCTCAGAACATTTCTCGACCACTTGCAACACTATTGAAGTAGTCATGGTCCCCGCGGCGTTGGGAAAGAATGTGCTTGAACAAAAAAGGAGAATTACCAAGGATCTTATTTCCTCTGGATCTCTAATCTCCTTTCCAAGGCACCTTTCAATTGCCACTGATACCATCGCTGGCCTTATCTTCCTGGCTCCAGGGAAGTATTCGTTCATGAAGGTATCTCCTTTCTCCCCTCCTCTATACCCCTTTTCCAGAGGATGCCCTACTGTTGGTAGTCCAAATATAACTCCAATATCATTCGGCGTGACATTCAAATTCCTACTTCCAATAGTGAATGCCCTGTTTTCGTGGTCATATGTGTCTAATACTGTCATTATATCACTGTTATTCTTTTCCATTCGACCTAGTTGTTCATCCACTACAATCCCTTCTATCATCCAACGGAAGGGAGTTCTCCTTATTTCATCGTGCTCCGCAGCGCTAAGATGTTTCCATAACTCTCTTATCTTAATCGCCACAGTATGTAGAGTAGATCTAAAATGCAGCACAGTGTCTCCCATCCTACAAGACAATTAGCATACACATAATATTATAGCAAAACTGATTAAAATTAATCCCTGAAACACTTGGTTTCAGTACTAACAACTTGACAGTTTTGGGACTGAAACCCAGGGTTTCAGCCCCTGTAGGGGGGTATATAGGGGGACTGAAACCCAGGGTTTCATCCCCTGTAGGGGGGTATATAGGGGGACTGAAACCCTGGGTTTCAGCCCCTGTAGGGGGGTTATTATAGGGGACTGAAACCCAGGGTTTCAGTCCCCCTAATTACTTCCCCTACAGGGGCTGAAAGCTGGGTTTCAGTCCCCCTATATACCCCCCTACAGGGGCTGAAACCCTGGGTTTCAGTCCCCCTATATACCCCCCTACAGGGGCTGAAACCCTGGGTTTCAGTCCCCTAATTCTATGGCTGAAACCCTGGGTTTCAGTCCCCAAAAAAGTGAAGTCAAACTCTTGGTTTCAGCCCCTCTAGGGGGGTAATTAGGGGACTGAAACCCAGGGTTTCAGACACTGTAGGGGAAGTAATTAGGGGGACTGAAACCCAGGGTTTCAGCCCCTGTAGGGGACGTAATTGGGGGGACTGAAACCCTGGGTTTCAGCCCCTTTAGGGGAGGTAATTAGGGGGTTTCAGACACTGTAGGGGAGGTAATTAGGGGGACTGAAACCCAGGGTTTCAGTCCGCCTAATTACCTCCCCTACAGTGTCTGAAACCCCCTAATTACCTCCCCTAAAGGGGCTGAAACCCAGGGTTTCAGTCCCCCCCAATTACGTCCCCTACAGGGGCTGAAACCCTGGGTTTCAGCCACCTAATTACTTCCACTACAGGGGCTGAAACCCAGGGTTTCAGTCCCCCCAATTATGTCCCTTACAGGGGCTGAAACCCTGGGTTTCAGCCACCTAATTACTTCCACTACAGGGGCTGAAACCCGAGGTTTCAGTCCCCCTAATTACTTCCCCTACAGTGTCTGAAACCCTGGGGTTTCAGCCCCTGTTTGGTCAGTACTTAGGGGACTGAAACCAAGGGTTTCAGCCCCTGTAGTGGAAGTAATTAGGTGGCTGAAACCCAGGGTTTCAGTCCCTGCAGGGGACGTAATTGGGGGGACTGAAACCCTGGGTTTCAGCCCCTGTAGGGGAGGTAATTAGGCGGTTTCATACATAATTGGGGGGACTGAAACCCTGGGTTTCAGCCCCTAAATGCTCCCCCTACATGGGCTGAAACCCAGGGTTTCAGTCCCCTAAATGCTCCCCCTACAGGGGCTGAAACCCTGGGTTTCAGTGCCCTAACTACTGGCCAAACAGGGGCTGAAACCCTGGGTTTCAGTCCCCCAAACACTAGTTTTCAGTCTCCAAAAAATGACGTCATACACTTCGTTTTAGTCCACTCAGAAGCATAGAAATTCATGCTGTCAAACTGAGACAATTCTCCGAAACAGGTAAAAATTTTTGATAAATATTTCAAAAAAAATTTCATAAAAATCAGGTAAAAAATTTCAAACATCAGGTAAACAGGTAAAAAATTCAAAAAAAAATCAAACGCATCACAACAAAATGTAGATAAATATGAAATATACATTCTTACCCTCGAATCAACTTCCTCCTTCTACGCAAGGCCTCCTACGCGAGATCAAAGTCCTCCTCCTTTGCGAAGCCCCTCAGATCAGTCCTCCTTCTTTGCGAAAATCCCAATAGCCCTAATTTCCCAAAACGTTGTCGATGGCGATTTTGAGGCCGAATCGAGGCGCAATAGCTTGCTGGAGGTCAGGGGATTTCTAGGTGGGGCACGAGATGGAAGGGGGAGGCGAGATCCTCTCCGATCACAGCCGTTTTAGAGAGAGAGAGAGAGATAGAGGCGGCGATGGAGTTTTTTCGTGCTTGAGATGGCGTTTCAGAGAGAGAGAGAGGTAGACCCGATGCTTGCTGGAGGTCAGTTGAGATCTTGGTGGGGCAAGAGATGAAAGGGGGAGGCGAGATCCTATCCGATCACAGGCATTTCAGCAAGAGAGAGATAGAGTCGCCGGAGTATTTTTTGCTGCTCTATGGAGTTTCGTGCTTGCTATGGAGTTCCAGCTCACTTTTAGGGGAGAGATTCAGCTCACTTTTCGAGTTGCGTGCAAGGAGACAGAGATTCAGCTCACTTTTTGGGGGAGAAATTGAGGAGAAATTGAAATTCTCCCCAAAAACTCACAAGAGATCACATGGGGGAGGGGAAATCTGAGCCATGGGATTTAATAGGATGGAGGGCTGAGATGGGGGGTCAAAAGGGGGGTTATTTTAGGGGGTTAGAAGATCCCACCTCATATATATATATATATATATATATATATATATATATATATATATATATACATATATATGGAAAAGATACATGGAGTATACAAAAAGATATTCAACTCCACATACTAAAGTGTACGCAAAATACATAACCATCCAATGTGCTACAAGCACCATCACTAACAGACAAACATCTAAACAAACTAAGACTCTCAAACCCTAGCAAAAAATACTAGGTCCTAGGGTGAGATGTCTCGGAGCAACATTAGCCAATCTCGATTATGGTGGAATCCTGAGGAGAAGGTCGAGCT
Organism: Scilla litardierei; assembly: GCA_030789695.1. NCBI lineage: Eukaryota > Viridiplantae > Streptophyta > Magnoliopsida > Asparagales > Asparagaceae > Scilla > Scilla litardierei. Next base: position 163,892,749 of record CM061140.1, on the reverse strand, counting down.
GAACGCCATGAGAACATCAAACGAGCAGAACGACGACGGTAGAACATAGGCGCTCTCTGCACTACACGAGGGATCTAGATCACCGACTCTGTAGAAGATGCAACAACAGCAACATGGATGTCCACAAGAGCATCCTCAGCAGCAACATGCTCTGAAGGCTGAACGGCATCAACATCAGACTCTAGAGAGACATGAGCTGAAGGAGGCTGTGTGACGTCAGCTGGAGCAGCCTGAGCGTCACCAGAAACAGTAGTACGAGGGATATCCTGAGTAGGTTGAAACAAAGACTGGAGAGATGCTGGAATGGGAATGCCATGATGAACAAATGGTTGTGTGGAATAGCTCAAGTAACACGGAGACCTTCTGATCCAAGCCAGAGACCTTCTGATCTAGAAGGGTCACCTTCTTATCCAACTGGATAAGGAGGGAATCAGGAGGAGCTGAAAATGATGGGGTCGATGAGTCAGTAGGAGCTGACGGAGGGTCAGACTCAGGCCATGATACCCAAAAACTCAGAGGGAGGAGTCTGAGACCTGGATAGTCCTAAAGACTCAGATGGAGAAGTCTAAGCTCTTTTGGAGTGGAGCTTGAAAGAAGTAGCTTTAGGTTTTGGCTCACAAGGCTTCTTAAGGGATTTCCCCTTAGAAGATGATTCAATTTTGGGTGCCATGAATGAAATCGACAGAAGTTCGAAAAAGCCAGGGCAAGCTGTGGCACAAAATGAAAGAGAGATGAGGCCAAAACTTAAACCTAGATGGCGTCGGAGGAAGGAGGACACGACGTGAGGGGCTGGAGAGAGACTCGACGGCGGGAGGGAGGCTGAACGACGGAGAGAAGGAATGGAGCTCTCGTTTTCGAAAGGAGGAAGACGAGGGAATTTCAATCGGATGAGAGAGAAAGAGAGGGTGCCACGATCTATAAGTGAAGGTTCGGGAGAGATCTGGGCCGTTGGATAAAAAATAATGACTCAGATCGTGGGCGACGAAACGCCAAACTCAGCGGTTAGACGACTGATGCACATCGTGCAGTCGACTGTCAAGCCCTAATAAAAAATGACTCAGAAAGCAGACATGCGCCTGTAAAAGAAAATACAGTCGCCTGGATTAGGACATACGCCTGTGAAATAACTTACAGGTGCCTGCTGCACAGTAAAATTTTGAAGAAATTTTAAGCCATCTCTCGGGAAAATTGGTGGCAATTGGTAGTCGCCTGATGACCAAAATACAGTCGTCTGGCGGATGACCAGTTGCATCTAAAATGACCATCAGTCGCCTGTCATGAATAAGAGTTATGAAGGCTAAAAACGGGAGATTGGGCAGTCGACTGTAGAAGAAATGGCAGTCGACTGTCCTGGTTCTGAAATCCAGAATTGAGTTAGAATCAAGGATATGAGACTTCTCACCCTTAGACATACACTCTAATCACTCTAATAACATAAAATAACCATCATAAGCATATAAACTAATACACATATCAAGCCTATTAATCTAATCATCAAAAAATCTCCAATAAATCTCATTGAAAACAAATGTGAAAATATGCCATATTCAACATATCCACAATCCGATATTAAATTTCTTAGGCCGATACGCGACCGATATCCGATATTTAGAACACTGATTCAACATGAGATATGGAAATGATCATATGAATTCAAAACATGATATGATATATAAAAATGAACTCCTATATCTCAGATTCACCCAGAATCCCTACCTCTCCACGCAACCTCACAAATGAGTCTTCTTTTATAGGTTTAGTGAAGATGCCGACAATATGTTTTTGGGTTTCAATGTACTCTAAGATGATGTCTTTCTTAGCTACACGATCATTAATGAAATGGTGTTTCACATCTATGTATTTGGTACACGAATAGTGTACCGAATTTTTGTAAAGACATTGCACTTTGGTTATCAACCATGATGGGTCAAGTATCACAATTGACACTATATTCTTTGAGAGAGTGTCTCATCCAAAGAACTTGTGCACATGCAAGACCCGCGGCAATATATTCCACTTCGGTCGTGGACAATGATACATAGTTTTGCTTCTTGGAGACACGGAAATTTCTTAGAAAATGGCAACGGCCACTAGTATTTTTCCTGTCGGATTTGCATCCAGCAAAATCAGCATCACTATATGAGACTAGCTCATATGTGCTAGATTTAGGGTAAACTAACCCATAATCTAGTGTTTGATTGAGGTAACAAAATATTCGTTTAACCGCAATCAAGTGTGATTCCTTAGGTCTAGCTTGATATCTAGCACAAAAACATACTGAAAACATAATACCTTAAATAAAGTAAGCGATATAGACGAATGTCTACATCTTTCACGTTTTCATCCTTGTGTAGACGTGTGGTCGTACTCATGGGAGTCCTTTTGCTTGAAGATGATTCCATCCTGAATCGCTTGATAAGCTCCCCGGTGTACTTGGTTTGGTGTATGAAAATCTCATCCTTCATTTGCCGAATTTGAAGATGTAGAAAGTAGTTGAGCTCACCCATGCGGCTCATCTCAAATTCTTCCTTCATAGATTTAGAAAATTCTTGGCAAAGGTCAAAGTTAGTAGAACAAAGATAATACCATCTACATAAACTTATATAAGTAGGATACCATTTTCATAATCTTTAATGAAAAGAGTTGAATCAACTTCACCCATTTTAAAACCTAAATCCAAAAGAAGGGTTTTGTGTCGATTATACCAAGCTCTAGGAGCTTGTCTCAACCCATATAACGCTTTCTTAAATTTGAAAACATAATTAGGAAGTTTTTCATGTATAAAACCGGGTGGTTGAGAAACATAAACTTCTTCATTAACTATGCCATTTAAAAATGCACTTTTAACATCCATTTGAAATAATTTAAAATTCTTATGAGATGCAAAAGATAAAAGCAACCTAATAGCTTCTAATCTAGCTACGGGGGCAAAGGATTCTTCGAATCCAATACCTTTCTCTTGCCGGTAGCCTTGAGCTACTAACCTTACTTTATTCCTTGTGATGACGTCGTTTTCATCCGTCTTGTTCTTGAATATCCATTTGGTCCCAATGACTTGGTGACCATTTGGAAGAGGGACGAGCTCCCAAAATTCATTTCTGTCAAATTGCATGAGCTTCTCTTTCATTGCAACGATCCATGAGCTATCTTCACACGCTTCTTGGATGTTCTTTGGCTTAATGGTAGAGATAAAGGCGCAATGAGAGAACTCATCAATACTTGACCTTCTTCGGACACCCACACCAATATCTCCAATTATTTGGTCATGGGGGGTGGTCACGAACGGTCGGATAAGCTTTTGGGAATACCTGGATCACTTGGAACATTCTCAACATTTTCATTAGTAATGTTAGTCTCAATAACATCATTAATTTTAACATTACTAATTGAATCACATAAAACATCTACACTATCATCAACATGAGGAACATCAAAATCTTCATGAAATGAAACGTGTAGTGATTACTCGATCGTTGAAGAGATTTTGTTGTATATCCGGCAGGCTTTGCTATGTGTGGAATATCCAACAAAAATTCCTTCATCGGATTTTGGCTCAAATTTGTCTAAATTACCAAATATGTTCTTTATAAAAGATTTTGAACCAAAAACTAGAAAATACTTAACTTGAGGCTTTTTATCGTAAAATAGTTTAAAACAAGTTTTGTTCGTTCGGGGCTTCACTAAGATTCTATTAAGCACATAACATGTCGTGTGCACCGCCTCTGCCCAAAATTGAAGTCCAAGATGACTATCATGGATCATGATGCGTGCACACTCAATAAGAGTCATATTCTTTCTCTCAACAACACCATTTTGTGGTGGTGCGCGAGGAAAAGAAAAGTTGTACGTAATCCCGTTATCATCACAAAACTCAGAGAAAAGTTCATTCTCAAATTTCCCTCCATGATCACTACGAATAGTGCTAATGGTGGTTCCTAAGAGAAATTGAATTTTCTTTGTAAATTTGGTAAACTCATCAAAGGCTTCATTTTTATTAGTAAAAAATGATGCCCACCTAAATCTAGAAAAGTCATCTACAATGACTAATCCATAATGAGCATTTTCTAAAGATGCTACTCTAGTAGGCCCAAAATGGATCTAAATGAAGTAATTCTAGGAGCCTCTTAGAAGTTATGTCATCTTTAAGTTCAAATGAAGATTTACGAAGTTTACCTCGTTGACATAAATCATAAAAGCTTTTCTTATTAAAAGATATTTTTGGAAAACCTTTGACTAAATCATGCTTAGCTAATTTATATAAATGCTTAAAGTGAACATGCCCAAAACGGCGATGCCATAATAATTGTTCATTAGAATGAACAACTAGGTAATGTTCAAATGATTTAGGCATACTTAAAATATAAATTTTTTTATGTCTAATGCCGAAAAATAAAACTTGTGAATCATTATCAATAATACTACACGAACCATCTCCAAAATTAACCTTGTAACCTTTGTCACAAAGTTGACTTATAGAGACGAAGTTATTAAATAACCATTCTACTAAATAGACATTATTAATTAAAAGTTTGGAGGGGTTACCGACTTTGCCTACTCCGATAATGGTTTCCTTTGATAGCCTCCAAAGGTAACCGTTGCACCGTTCTTGATGCGGATCACGTTGGAGAGCAAGGACGGATCTCCCGTCATGTATTTGGAGCAAACGCTATTGAGTATCCATCCTTTTCTTTTAAAGCTAATATCTCTTTTATTGCTATCTTTCTTGTTCTTGGGTACCTACATAATATATCATAAGCTCACGGTACCCAAGCTTGTTGGGTTCAAGGGGATTAGCCCTTTAGAAACAAAGTCCAAGTGGACTTTGGCTCCCCAAAATAGTTACCACTATTTATCATATCACTAAAATACGAACTTACACATGCATTCCTATCATTTGTACTGGTGTTCTTGGGACTCCAAATAGTGTATGATTTGGTAGTCATCTTCCTAGTTGCGTGCACATTAGGTTGAGGTCTACGTGGTGCATGATGCTTAGGAATATGAGGTCTAGCATATAAAGGTGGAGGAGGATATGCATGCGTCATATGAGGATCATATGCATAAAATGGAGCATGCATATTATATGGTGCATATAGAGCATACATATGATGTGATGGATACACATGATGTGTATGAGCATATGAGTGTAGGACCACGTGCATGTGTATTTCTCAAGTGTGGGTTTGCACGTGCCCGTGGGTGTGGAGCATAAAACTCATCATGCATGTTCACATGAGAAGTAGGAGTGTTCCTACGTGTGAGTGTTAGTGTACATAAAGGCATGTCCTTTCTTTTGATTTTCACCTTTAATGAGTTTCTTGTCAAAAGAAGGAAGGTGTGTAGTGGTGACTTTCCTGGTAGGTTTGCTACCAATAGTGTTGTCACTACTAGTGGATACACCGGAGGATGGTCTCACAAAATCTATAGTTACACCACTATAGGAGGCACGAGATTTGGATGCATTTGCTTCCACATAACCAAATCCAACACGATGTGGGGCCGGAAATTGGTTTGAAAGCAATTCATCCAATTGCACTTTCCTTTTATTAAATCTCTTAACTTGGGAGGACATGAGCTCATATTTCTCCCTAAGGGAAGAATTATTAGTGTCCAAAGTGGACACACGTGTGGTGAGCTCGTGCACTTGGGTTTTGAGAGAATCATTCTCAATACCCAATTGTGTGTTTTGTAAAGCTAGATTAACACTATCTTTAGAAGAAATGTGATCTAATTAAGATGTGATGGAATTCGTCTCATTTCTCAAAGTGTCATTTTGAGAAACCAAATTGGCTTTCTCAAGAGTAAGAGTGTCAACAAAGGTGTCATTGTTGGTGATGTGCATGGTATGGATGGGTTCATCGTTCTCATTATCGCTTCCATCGGAGAATGTATCTTCTCGGACCATGAAGCACATATGTGCACTCTCACCCTTCTCATCCTCGGATTCGCTTGAGGAATCTCCACTTGAGTCATCGAAAGTCCCAACGAGTTTTTTCTTCTTGTCCTTGAATTTGTCGGACTTGTGGTAGTTCGGTGCTTTCCACTTTTCTTTGTTCCTTAGAATTGGACAATCCTTCTTGATGTGGTTTGGCTTGTTACACTTAAAATAAAGAGAAGAGGAGTTATAAGTGAATCAAATTTAGATTTGGAAGGGAATTACCTTTGCGAAAGAAGCGTTGGAACTTCATCGCCATTAGCAACATTTCTTCCAAATCCATTTCGTTCTCGGACTCATCACTATAGTAGGATTAAGAGGTATGCCATCTTATTTGCCTCCGTTGGCCTCATCATGCATCTAATCTTCAATCGGTTCTCCTTTTTTACTTCGTAAGACATGAGAGTACCGATGAGATTCACCACGGTATAGTTCATGTCATTGACATCCTCAATGGAAATATCCCTTCTTTCCCACTTTGAGGTCATTGACATGATTATCTTTCTTACATTCTTTTGTTGTGTGTATTTTTGTTCGAGAGCTTCAAGCTCATTGGTGATGTCGTTGAAACGTCCGTACATCGTTGCAACGTTCTCACCTTCTTGCATTTGAAACATGTCGAAGTTTTGTATATCAACATATAACTTTGACAATTTTACCTTGTTCGTCCCCTCGTGTGTGACGACGAGATGGTTCCATATTTTATATGCACTCTTACATGTGCATATCTTTTTGAACTCATCCGGATCCAATGCGCAATAAAGAGCATTCATTGCTTTGGCATTGTTCACCTCGGCAGACTTCTCGGGAGGAGTCCATTTGTCAAAATCTTCTTCGGTGGGTTCTATGTAATCCTTATGGAGGGTTCTCCAAAGAGACACTCCTTAGGAACGTCTCCATCCAGCACTTCCAATAGCCGAAATTCGTCTTGAAACACGGAGGACGAACCGTTGATTATCCTTCGAATACGATAGAAGCACAATCACGATCGTGATTGTTGTATTAAGTAAGAGACTAACATTTTTGTTGGATGCCATAGCTATAGTCTAGCTCTGATACCAATTGTAAGGACCCCAGACTATGATGAAAACACTAGAAGAGGGTTGAATAGTGTTTATAAGATTTAATTAAAGAAATTACGCCTAATTAAAATCCTAAACCAACACAGATACAGAAATAAGAATTAACAACAATGAACAATGTAAACAATAAGATGTTTCAAGGGTTCAGATTAGTCAAACCCGACTTGTTCCCGGTAATCCTATGTCCCTTCGCCCGGATACCTCCGGATACTCAAATTAGAACTCTAACTTTAGGTTTCCTTTAAACTCACTTGTAGCAACCCTACACGTGTAATCGAACAACAATCGATGTCCTTGAATCCCACAACTTGGGATCAATCAAACCACACTCACAAACCGAGAGTGAATTCAAATAACGAAAGTTATGAAATTATGAAATACACTTACAATTCACATATTCCTTGAAGTAGAATTTGAAGAAGCGAAGTGAAGTGAGTGTTGATCTCTTCCAAGAAAAGAGTGAAGCCTTTTCTCTTGTCACCACCAAATGCTTAAAGGATATCAACTTTGATTCTAGGTTGGAGAGCAATAGAATGAAATTCTTGGGCTTAGAGAGAATGAGAGCTTGAGAGCTTGAAGATTGAATTCTTGAGTTGCTAAGAGAATGACTAAAAGGCTCCAATGGAACAGTAGAAGCCCCTCTTATAGGTTCTCCAAAACCCTCAAACAGAATACCCAAAACCCCCTTTGAAATCAGTGTGGAAACCGGCAACGGATAGAATTTACAGTACAAACTCGACTGATGAGGAAACCACAGTCGACTGTTGCACTGTGTCAGAGTATATGAGAATTCAAACGGCAACTTACCACGTATGATAGTCGACTGTTAAAGATTGGACATGCGCCTGAAAATCATTAGGCGACTAAAACTTTCTGCAGGCGACTGCTGCGTAAGTTGTGAAAACAAAGAATTCTGTGTATACAAGGACATATGACTGCTGTGGAATCCATAGTCGCATGTGCCATGGATAGGCGACTGGGAAACCAACATCAGTCGTCTGATGCACAAATGTGCAACTTCCCAAAATCAAAGTTCTGGGCAAGTGTTGGACATGCGACTGTAGAAGCATATATAGACGCCTGTGCCATGAGCAGGCACCTGTAAATTCTTCTTACATCGTCTAAAGGAGCTAGTGTGAAAGTTTACAAAACTTAAGAAGTTTGGGCTAGAAGAGACATGTGACTGACTAACAAGTCACAGGCGCCTGCCACTAGACATGCGCATGTATTTAGTACATCAGTCGCTTGATGAAAGTTAAGAACCGAAAGCCCAAAAATCAAGTCAAACAGAGTGTGCATAAAAGACGACTGTTAAACAATTCACAGTCGACTGTTTGGAGACATGTGCCTGTAAATTGAAATGCGGTCGCCTATTAGAAATCTAAATTGAACAATGTAGAATAAAAAAAGTTGGAAACCTAGGAATTGATTTCGAATGACTTCCCAGGCTAGAATGAGTGAAGTGTGTGAGCTCCAACAATAATCTACTTCAAAACTACATTCTAAGGAGAAAGAAAAGAGAATAAAAAGTTTACATTTGATTTAGCTTCTCTTCTTTCTCTTGAATGATCTTGAAGTCTTCTTGAAGTCTTTGAAGCTTCATTCTTTAATATCGATCACCTAATCTTCAACTTTGAGCTTTGATTGATCTTCATGGTCATCCATTGCTATTTGATCGTCATGATAAGCTTAGGCAATGGATGAACTGCATGGAGGAGATTAGTCACAAGTATTTATGTTTGCTCATCATCAAAACCAAGTAGTAAGAAGTCCAATACTCAACAATGCCGAACACTAACAAACTACGCGCCTTTGCTGTTTCCTTCTATGCTACTGCCAATTGCTAACAATGTCCGCATCCTATGCTAACAAAATTAGCATATATCAGTTTACGATTTGCACAAATAACTAAAGAAAGCAATCATATGCAAAAAGCTTGTAAATTATGCAACGAGATACTTCTTTCTCTATAGGATATTTAATCTAACAGCCTGGAAAAATAATATTGTGATTGATTAATTTCAGAAAATAAAGGATAAGTCAGTCGGTAGTTGGAAATATCTAATGGAAACAAAATGCACTACTTTCCGTACACTTCACAAAAGCAATAACACCATAGAAGGTACAATTCAATTAAATTCAGTTGGTACTTCATGGGTATACTTTAATTAAACTTTTTCCTAGATTTTTTATGCGGCATTCTGCAGTACAAGTCAGCCATATAGATTTTCCACCAAGTCCTACCGAACTAAGAACACTACTGCATGAATATAAATAAAAGAAGAAGAAGAAGAAGAAACACAAGTTGTAGTTATAGTCCATAGATAATTGGCTACTTCATCTTGTGCTAGGAAAGCAGCCTAACAAAGCCTAATATTGAAACATGTAGTGGAGATAGCTCAAGGATAGGAAGTTACTTCATGAATGATAATAATTTTTGAGGAATTAATGGCCTATTGGCAAAAATACCTGATAGAAAGCTATGGAACCTAGAGTTCACATTTGGCCGTGCATTTTCATACAGGGTGATTTTCTTTTGAAAATCTAAACAAGCATCATTTGGAGTTTGGCGAGATCCTTTCCCTGTATTGACACCCCGTACTTCAACCATGTACTTATTGGCATCTGGAACTATCAGACTCTCATTTTCAATGGTTACAGCATCATTCGCAATGGAATTTCTTAGATCGTCCCGTACATCCTGCATTTTTCTAACAGTTATCAACCATAGCAGAAAAAGATAGAGAAGCAGGCAGTTCTTACGTTTAAAAACGTGATCACGTGCTCCATCAGGGAAATTGGAGCGCATTCAAATTCCGATCCCTACATGAGTTAAAATGTAGTTTGAACTCCTTTCAAGTCTATGATTAGCTCCAAAAATAACTGACAGCATATATACTAATACTCAGCACATGAATCAAAACTCTGTTATCATAATAAAAGAAATTATGGCGAAATAACCAGAACCAAGAAGATTTATATTTTCAACCTCATTGCGAGCACTGAATACCCCAGCAGGGGTTACAGACGTATTGGGATCAAAAGCATCAAGAAATCCTTCCATTGAAGTCCTTAGCCTGAAGAAACAAACAATGGAATAATCAAGAAAGATGAAACTAATACATGACTGTAGGACCGGACAGAACTTTCATTCAGAGCTCTTTTGTTGCATTTTACCCTGGACAACATATAGATCATTTAGGTGGGGAGAATGACAAGTAGAGAATCTAATATGTGGGGTGAAATTGAATGATATCCTTGACTCTCACAAAATTACCGATGACTACAAAAGGACATAGTAAATTTCTAATTTCTAATGAGATACTTTTTATTACCGTGACTACAAAAGGACATGTAAATTTCTAATTTCTAATGAGATACTTTTTATATTACAATCGTAGTATTCCTACGAAGCTGTGATATGTATTAGGGATGCAAAACATTTTACAAGGTTTTATCAAATTTTAGATTTCGACCGAAAAAAATTAATTACAGAAATCGACCAAGTGTGGCCACGTCAGCACTCTGGCACCAGTGACGGATTTATGTGGGGGCAGGGGGGCACGTGCCCCCCCTGGAAATTGAGGAGAAAATTACCTTTATACCCATTGTTGACAAAATATCACGGTAGAATTGCTATTTAAATACAATGTAGGCAACTGAAGGATGTAATCTGGCTCGCCCTAGCGGTAACATGTCTCAATCTTACGCGAGCAACCCGGGATCGAATCCCAGGATGCGCGTGTTAAACATTATCATACGATATTAGATATTAATATATGAAATAGGAGCTAAAACATGAGTTCCTAGTTGTCTTGCTGGTTGAAACAGACGTTGCGTTAAACGTTCCAATGCAAAGAACCTGAGTTCGAAACCCGTTGCTCTCAACTTTATCATATTTTCCCCATATTTTCCCTTTCCCCCCAAGCGCCGGGGAAAGGTTGGCCAAAAATCTTCTTATATTTTGGCTTTTTTTTGCCGAAGGGGCCAGCGAAAAGGTTTGTAGTCTGCCTTTTTTTCTGGCTTCCCCCAAACAAAATAGGTTGGCTTTTTCCCCCAAGTTGCCAGCGAAAGGTCTGCCTTTTTTTGGCCTTTTTCCCCAAACGAAATAGGTTTGCCTTATTGTTCTTTGCGTTTGCCCCTGGAGGCTGGAGTTCGGCACTTCGGCGTCCATTGTCCTCCACAAAAACGACGCACTGTTAGTTTTATGAAATTTTTATGCTCCCTCTCTAATGTTTTATGAATATAGTAGGGTTTTATGAAATTTTCTACCGCTATCACTTTTTAATTTATTTCTCTGCTGCAATTTTTTTTTGACATCTTTAAAAAAATTTGTTTGCGATCTAGCGGACTCGAGAGGATCTCATTTGGGAAAATGTTAGTTTTTTGAAATCTCTAATTAGTTTAATTTGGTATTTTGGTTGTTGATTATCTAATTAGGAGAAAATTCTTGGTTCTATTAAAAGTTTTTTAGATTACTTAAGCTTTTATTTTGATTTTTTGTAGAAGTTTTAGTATGCTTCCTCCCTCCTGGTGAATCAAGAGCCTCTGTTTTGATCCTCGTTGATACTCGAGAGTCGAGTGGATCTCGTTCGGCAAAAAGGTTAGAGTTTTGAACTATTTAATTATGAGTGTAATTTGGTTGTTGATTCTTTAATTTGGGAAAATTTTTAGGTTCTAATTAGGATATAATCATCCACATTAGTATTGTTTATTAATTTTTGTTACTTATATATATAAGTTCCACGATGAGAATGAATCGTTTGTATTAACCGACCTTCCCCTTTTAATAACATCGATGTCCCAACAAAAATAAAGAATTTTTGACCCATTTCAAGAATGTAAATATGATCTGTTACCAAAAAAACCGAAAGGCTGAGAAAAATAAATAGGAAATCAAATTAATTTAAGACAAATGTAGCTTGTGACTTCAATGTAACTACAGAAGTATTTACTTAGATGAGCGCCCTTTCGAGCCAATTCAACCAAAAGTAGAGCTTCTCGTGCTAATCACTACAGTTTTGATTCAACAAATTTACCCCCGTTCATATTGTTACAACTTACATTACACAAAAATTCGAGGCATCTCGTAACCCCTGACCAAAAGCATAAGTTTCAGGCTTATCTTTACATATATATATTGTTTTGTTATTTTAAAAATTATTTTTTGCATTTTTTTATTCTCACAAGGATAAAAAAATCCAGGTTACGCCACTGTAGGTATAGAATGTTAATTTTTTTCGCAATTTATGCGAATCTCTAATCAAATTTTTTGATCTTTTTCCCTGTTTAAGCTTCATCAAGCACTTGGCTTTGTTAATATGTTTTTCCTATTATTTGGCATGTAGGGGATTAACATCAATAAATTTATTTTGTGAAATAGCTATGCATAGGTACTTTAAAAGGACTTTGGAGTCACCTACTCCAACTGGGAGAAATAATGTCAATGCGAAATCGAGTAGAGATGAATTTGACTCTATGAATATTGAGGCGCCGGAGAAAAACAATGACAATGCGAAACCAAGTAGAGAAGAATTTGACCAAATGAAGCTTGAGACGGATCCTGGAAAAAGAGTTCTAATTTCAGATTATCATCCAAATATTCGAGATGATGTACGAAGAGCATTTATATCAAAAGGTCATTGTCAACCAAACCTTATTAATTTTCCATCCACCAAATTTGGGGTAAAAGAAAGGCGTTTCAACCGTGCTTGGTATTCTCAAAATGCTAATTGGTTGGAGCATAGCGAGACAAAAGATGCGGCCTATTGTCTTTGTTGCTATCTATTTAAACCAAATACCGGAGATCAAGGAGGTGGTGATCATTTTGTTGGTCAGGAATTCAGAAATTGGAAAAAGAAAGATAAATTTGATTCTCATGTTGGAGGTCATAATAGTGACCATTACCAAGCTTGGAACAAGTTTGAAGCTCTAAGGAATCAGAAACAACAAATTGAACATGCTTTCATAAAGCAAACAGATCAAACTCAAAGGGAATATCTACTGCGATTAAATGCATCAATTGATTGTGTTCGGTTTCTTTTACGACAAGGGCTTGCATTTCGTGGTGATAATGAATCAGATAACTCAAGAAATCAGGGTAATTTTCTTGAGCTTTTGAAGTTTCTAGCACAACATAATGATGATATAAATGCTGTGACATTGAAGAATGCTCCTGAAAATCTCACATTAACATCACCTATTATTCAAAAGGATATTGTCAATGTGTTGCTGTTGAAACCTTAAATATCATCATGAAAGATATATGCGATGCATTTTTTTCTATCTTGGTTGATGAATCTCGTGATATCTCGATGAAGGAGCAGATGGCTATTGTATTACGCTATCTGGATAAAATGGCTGTGTAGTAGAGCGTTTTGTGGGCATTGAACATGTTACAAGTACAACAACTCTCTAACTTAAAGATGCAATTGATCGATTTTTTTTCTAGACATGGGTTGAGTATTTCTAGATTGCGAGGTCAAGGTTATGATGGAGCTAGTAATATGCAAGGAGAGTTCAATGGATTAAAAACACTTATTATAAATGAGAACACATGCTTTTTATATTCACTGTTTTGCTCGTCAACTTCAACTTGCTCTTATAGCAGTAGCCAAAAAACATACTCAAGTTGCAAGTCTATTCCTTACAATTGCTAGTGTCATCAATGTTGCTGGAGGTTCTTCTAAACGTTGTGATATGCTTCATTAATTACAAGCAGCTAATATTATTGAAGCTCTTGACAATGACGAGTTCTCTACTGGAAAAGGCTTAAATCAGGAAATCATGCTTAAACGTTCTTCGGATACACGTTGGAGCTCTCATTATGATTCTCTACTCAGTTTGATAACTATGTTCTCGTCTACATTTGATCTTCTTGAGATAATTGCAGAGGGGTCGAGTTCTGAGCAAAAATTTGAAGCAAATAATTTGTTGTGTATGATACAATCCTTTGATTTTGCTTTTACTCTCTATTTGATGAAAGCCATCTTAGGAATTACAAATGATTTGTCAAAAGCATTACAGAGGATAGATCAAGATATTGTGAATGCTATGACTTTGGAGAAAATATGCAAGCAAAGGTTACAAATGATGCGAGATGAAGGATGTGAGACATTTTATGGTGAAGTTTCTTGTTTTTGTGAAAGAACAAAATTGATGTTCCTAGCATGGATGATACGTTTATACCTCGAGGGAGATCAAGGCGCAAAGTTCAAACAGTGACGAATTTGCATCATTTTCGCGTTGAGTTGTTTTATTCAGTTATTGATATGCAACTTCAGGAGTTAAATGATCGTTTCACTGAGGCAAATACTGAGCTTCTTCTTTGTATAGCCTGTTTGTGTCCTAATGATTCCTTTTCTGCTTATGACAAGCAAAAGCTGATCCGTCTTGCTTAACTTTATCCCGAAAACTTTTCTCCTATAGAGCTTTTGAAACTTGAAGATCAACTTGAGACTTATATATTTGATGTTCGCTCTAATGAGGAGTTTGTTGGACTCAAAGGATTGGGAGATTTTGCTAAGAAGATGATCAAGACAAAAAAGGATAAGGTATATCCATTAGTTTATTTGCTTATTACACTTGCTTTGGTTCTTCCAGTAGCTATGGCAACAGTTGAGAGATTATTTTCTGCTATGAATATTGTGAAGAGTCGTTTACGCAATCGAATTGGAGATCAATTGATGAATGACAATTTGATTGTGTACATTGAGAAGGATATTTTTGATAGCATCGACAAAGAAGTTGTTATACAATGTTTTCAAAATATGAGACCTCGTCGAGTGCAACTGTAATTTGCAAGTTGTTACGATCATCTTGTCTAATGATGCATTTGAGTCAATGTAATTTTTTATTTTTGCTACAATTTTGCAATAAATAAAATAAACAAAAATAATTTCCGGCAAAAAAAATTTGTGCCCCCCCTAAATTTATTTCCAGAATCCGTCACTGTTTGACACGCGCATGGGCCTGCTTTACAATTTGGCCGCACTTGCCAAGTGCGGCCAAATTGAGTTTTCACAATTTGGCCGCACTTGCCATGTGCGGCCAAGTCATTTGGAGGGCCGCTTCTTTTAAACATTCAAATAGATTATTTGTATATAATTTACAGATGAGATACTTGCCTTGGTGGTAAGGCGTGTGGGTGAGGTGTAGGAGGTTGTGGGTTCGAAACTTGTAGTGTATGTGTAAATATTTTTTTTAAAATTTTAAATGGAAAATATATGCAAACAATTTCTTCAAACTAACAGTAATATCATTAGGCTAACAATTTCTTCATCATAATATATGCAAACAATCTTTTTGAAGGTTTGCCTGAAGCTACACCCTAACAATTTGGCCGCACTTGCCAAGTGCGGCCAAAGTGTGAAAACTCAATTTGGCCGCACTTGGCAAGTGCCGCCAAGTCAAAGCAGGCCCAGGCGCGTGCCAGAGTGCAGACGTGGCCAAACTTGGTCGATTTCTGTAATTAATTTTTTCGGTCGAAATCTAAAATTATTTTGATTTTTTTTCCTAAATATAAAAATTACCCTTTTAGAATAGATCCGATCACTTGAAACATACATCTTGTGCAACTCAAATGGAAGAAGATCCATACTGTTACAATGTGATCTAAATCATTTAAAATGTTTTAAAAACAAATGTTTTTAGGATTTCTACATGTGCATCAAGTGGCTTCCAAACAGAAGTCTGAAAATAGAGGGTTTTATTGAGGTACTGGAAATAACCGGTGCACACAGTGCACAGAGCAAACCCCCCGAAGAGGATGTGGTTGACGCGCACAATCGAAAAGGAGTGAGAAATGTGGGTGTGCGTGCCGGTGTCGTCGGGGGCAAAAAGTGCAAAGTCCGGGGGTTAAAATGCAAAAAACGTTGGGGCGGCCAACATGTAAATAAGCGTGTGTTTTTGGTTTTTTGGGATGAATGACAGACATATAAATAAGTGAGTTTGGGTGGGTTTTTTGATGGGATGGCAAACATGCAAATAAGTGTCTTGGTGGTGAGTTTTTGGGTGAGGTTGAGGGTGATGTAGAGGGGGTGATGTGGGGGGTGGGGCCCACCTTTGTCCTAGTCATATTTTAGCCTTCACATAGGACAACTTCACCAATTGTATAATAGATAGTTTGGGGATTACAAGCTAAATACCCAATGCTTGGATCACGAAATGCAACTTTCAACCTTGAACACCATTTTTTATGGGATTCATAACGATCTTAAATTTTCTGCTAATTTGTTAAATTATAGACCCATAATTCATTCTACTAAGTGATTAAATACAAAGAATATTTATTTAAATGATTTCAAGTAAGTGTAAAATAATTTATTATCACTTCATCAAAGAACAAATATAAAAGATATTTATGTAAAAAAAATGGTTTTATGCTAAAAATGCTAGAATTAGAACGGTGTAGGGTTCTAGGTTCCGCGGCCCATCAGGACCCGACACGTGACAGGAACATGGGTACTACCGGCTGAGTTTGGGGATTGACTTTGAGTGATGGCTAGAGGCCCTCGCGAGACAATACGAGACGCAGGAACTTGGAGGAGACTGCAAGAAGATGCCACTGTTCAGGAGAGATATTTCGCACGACATGACAGATGCACGAAACTAGAGACGGCAGTGATGGTATCAGTGGACGAAGATGCAGCAGATTCGTTTGCACGAGCAGTTAATGAGAGAATACATTGATAGAGGGTACTTTCCTGGAGACCTTAGAAGCCCAACAAGAGCGGCTACAGTACACCTCTGGAGCCGGCAGTCACCACTGAGGCAGCGGATTAGCACACCATCTCCGATGGGAGATGAGACAAAAAGGATCTGTTTCCAGAGGAAGACGATGATGTTTGGATCTTTTCTCATCAGGGGTTTAAGGTTATTTTCTCCTCTGCGGCAAAAGAAAAAAAAACAGATGACAAGAGTCAATGTATGTGCTAGATGGGTAGACGAGGAAGCAAGTGATTTTCACCCTCGTGCTTAATGGATCTTTCAGGCATATCTAACAATCAAACTAAACAACCCCTTTTAAATTTCTATTGATATTTATATAGCGATAGAAATCTGGAATTGGGTTAGAGTGCCTGAGTAAATATTATGTCTTCACTAATTTGACTCAATATGAGGCCATCAATCATATTCTAACATGGTATGATAGCCATCAGTGTGCTCCATTTCTTCTTTGAAAAGGATATACATGTTTAAAAGTACACATGGATAGTTAAGTACATATGTTTTGAAGGACACGTGGATTAATACACAAACACATGTTTAAAATTACACAGATTAATGACGTAAGATGGAAGAGGAAAATTGTGAACGTAAAATTAGGGGAAAAGAAATTAGTGATTCGATAGGAGTTTGGCCTCTTGCCACATGAATCGGATGATTACTGACTCTAGCGCCTCGTACGTGAAGATTCTTCAGACCCTACACACATGCAATCAATCCCACTTTCGTGACTCTCACAATCAAGATTTTAATTGGTAAATAAAAGATTACACAACTTTAAATCTCATTCAATTTCTCATTCATCATTAAAATATTAAATACAAAGCCATATATATAGGTTTATATAAAGATTAATTTGACTCGTATTGAAACTCCTAGACTCAAATAAGGCCTTATAAATTAAATAGAAGAGTTTCAAGAAACTCAAAACGACTCAAATTTTTGAAAAAAAGAAAAGACTTAAAAGACTTAAATTTTTTAAAAAATTAAAAACAACCTCAAATAAACTAACTCTAAAAAGGACTCAAATAAACAAATAATAAAATCTAAAAAGATTCAAATGCTAGAATTCTTAAATGACTCAAAATTTAAAATATAAAATTAACCCAAATACTAAAATGCTAATTTGAATCCAATTTAAATTTCCATCTCTCCGGCTTTGTAAAATTCACCACAAGGTGGATAGCAGCAAGTGAACGCAATTCGGCAGAAGTCAACGGTATTTTGTAGTTGGAGAATACTCGTTTTCAAATTTTGAAATGTAGCAAAAATAAACTGACAGATGAGCATCTTCGACGAACATCTTCTGAAAAATGTACCAAAGTTACAGATATGTAAAATCTGCTTGTTGGTCGGTTGTGAAGGATATGATATGACAAATTCGATATGATCAACTTTCTCAAGTGACGTCTCCAAGCTAAGTGCTGGTATATAATTAACACGTGGCTCAAACTTCACCTCTAATTATAGACTCAAATTATCAAATTATGGTCAAGAGCATGGTCTAATTTAATCTCAATCACACCAAATCTGATCATGATAGCTCGCATGCGGAATAGTCACGAAATATCGATGTATAACTGAACGAGCGGTCTTATTGATCACAGTGACATTATACGACTAATGGGTAGGTTCATTTGTTAGTCTCATTCTCTTTAAGGTTGATTTGGTAACAATATTAACACAATTTCACCAATCATAAATTTATAAGATTTATCACCTATCTTGAAATATGTAAAAATACTAATCCTACGTTAATCTTGCTCACCTTTAAGTGTTCTAAACAAACACCTAACAACATTAAAATAAGCATTGAATTCACATATGTTTTTATATGCATTAGTAGTACTTTCGAGTGCACATATGTAATGGTCTGAAATTTTGTATGCATGTAAAGATTGTTTTTATAAAACTTTTAGAAATTTTTCTGGAATTATTGAGTGTTAATTTCTTCAACTCGTTAACCCGTTAACCCGTTTACTATTATATCCGCAACCCATTTAACTTATAACCTGCAATCGACTTATATTCCAACTATGAACCCTTTATTAACCCTAACATGTAATCTATCTCGACCTATTTATTTCTCTCAGCCATTCTCCCCTCTCCCCTCTCGCTCGCACGATCTTTATGCCTTTCCTTCGCACAATCGCTCTCCGTTTCTCGCACGACGTAACTAATGGAAGATAAGGCCATCACTCCTTGGTCGTTTCCCAACAGTTCACCCCACGTCACATCGCCCCTATTTCTGTTTTCCCCCCCTCCTCTTACGCAAACCATAAATCTTTCTCTATTTTTTGCAAAATTTTTACGGTTTTGGGTTGTCAGAGCTCTAATCTTCTTCCTACGAGTCTGATCTCGTACGGTGAGGCGGCGAGGTCCAGATGTTCCCATTATCTCCAATGAACGGTAGATTCCATAAACTCAATTTCCATGCTTCGATAAACTCGGCCAATATCTGAAATTGATGATGATTGTGGTGGTTTGGAAATTGATGATTGTTTGTGGAAAATTTATTTTGGCCACGAGTAGTAATTATTCTTAAATTTTGAGTTAATCTTGTGTTGAAAATTCATATCATGCAATGATGAAATTCAACTAGGCATATACATATTTTGATGCCTAATTAAATTGATTAGTTGGTTGGTTGAGAATGATATTGATTTAAGGGGATTTTCCCTTATGAGTGTGCCCTCGGTTAATTTTTCGAACGTGTTCATTGCTAGATTGCCCGCTTTATTTACTAGTGCATTCAAATCAGCCCCCACAAAACCTGGAGTATACCTTGCTATCTTTTTAAGATCAACTGTGCCCTCAAGTGGGACCTTCTTAGTACGAACGTTAAAATATCCAACCGACCCAAAAGAATCTCTCTCAAACCATCCAGGTCTCCTCAAAGCTTGATCAAGTGCATCTGGTCTGTTTGTTGCTCCAATTACAAGAACAGGTTTTTTTTCAGATAACTCAGAATCGTCAGTCGACCAAAGAGATTGATATGATTCATCCATGCAAGTCATAAGTTGAGTGACTATCCGCCGTTCCATTTCCCTCTGCAAGGTTTCTCTCTTCGAAGGTGATATAATGCTCTTGACTTGGGTTCTCGAAGGAGGTTTCATTCCTCTCTGATGTGCTCTTGCTTTGCCATGCGGTCTGTCCTGGGCTTTCCCTAGGCTCTTCTTGTGGGTGCTCTCTGTTCTTTGGGTTAGATCCCTGCACTCAGTTTTGTGGGGCTTTCTATTCTATTTTGTGTGTGCCACTGTGTTCTGTTTTAAAGGGTTATGCTCTACTTTGTGCTCTCTGTTTCCTCGTGCACTCTGTCATGCTGCCCTTTAATCCGCTAAGCCCTTTTAGATGTGTCCATGTTCCCCTGTAGCCTTCGGCTGTTAATTTTTTCCATGGTGGCCTTTCGGCTGCTATGTTCTTCCTTTCGATCTCAGCTGTGTTTCAGCCTCTCGACCTTTTGGTTGTTGTGTTTTCGGTCCTTATGCCTTCCGGTCGCTTTGTTTCCTGCTCCTAGATGTTTCAGCTGCTTTTTTAGCTCGGTTGTTGATCTTTACTGCTCCTCTTTGGGGCTCAGTTTGCTGATATTCTTACGATGTTTTGGACTTGTAATTGTAGTTCCCTTTTCATACAGGCTTTTGTATTTGAGTTGCAATATTTATTGCAAGTATCGGGCCCTATTTGCAACTGAAGCCGATGCCCTTCATTTGATTCTGGACTGTGTTTGTGGGCTGAGCTCTTGAGCTTATATTGGACTCCTTCGATGATACATATTGGCCCATGTGATCTATTGCTGGACTTGTTTTTGCTGGACTTGTTTAAATTACATGAAAACAGAAATTAAATTAAATTACATGACTCTTTAATTATTGTGAGAAATACTTAGGCACATAGACAATTAAACAGTTACTTGATTTCTATAGATCCATATAGTAAGTGTTTGGGCTATGATTGGAATATATGCTTGAATTTGATTGCGTAACGATTCAATTTTTTAAGCCCCAATCCCACTCGGGTCCATTTTCCCCAAGCCCAGTACATTTAATTAAAACCCCCTTTTTTTCACTCACCCATTCTTCGGGATGACACCGACCCGATGACCGCTCCCTTCTTTCTCTTGCACGCAACAAACGAAGCCCTCAACCCGTTCCCCTCACTCATCGCACGCGGCGAATGAATCGAACGACGCGGCCTTCAGGAATCAACGATCGACGGCATCTAAAGGGGTTTTTGAAACCCTAGATCTGATCTCTCTCCTGCCGCGCAGATTTCTCGGGATCACGAATCTGATAAGAATCCTAACCCTATCTCTCTCTCTCTCTCCCCCCGATTAATATGAGGCCCGGTTAGGGTTTTGTGCATGCGAAATTGTTCTTCTCCTCAAAACTTCTTCCGATTGGATTCGAATTTGGATTTTCTCTTCGGATTTCTCTCGACTGGATTTCTGATTTCTTCCGGATCTTTGGCTTTGGTTTTCTCCAAGATCTGTAAACCTTATTTGCTTTGAACCTCAATTATTTCCTTCATTCATTTCGATTTGTGAAAGACTAGGGTTTTCGGAAATTTTGGGGAATATAAGATGATGATTCGAGTTCATACGAAGGGATTCTCCTCCCTTTTGATTGTATGGCATCTTTAGGGCGGGGCGGCAACTTTGCCGCAGCCCGTACAATTGTTTTTTGGGGTTCTAGGGTTGCCGCCAGGTGAGTCTCCCTCAAAAGAGAGATTAGGTTATGCACCTTTCCTCTTTCTGTAAAAGTTGATGTGGCTGTTTTCAGCCCATTTGTTTGGTTTTCTTGGACTGATGGCTGTTCTTTTCCTATACTTACTGCCACTTGTGTTCTTGGGCCTTAGGGCTCGACTCTGTATAGTTTACTGTTCAGATTGGATTAAATTGCGACTGAATCTTATAACGTGTCCTTTATATGTGGCTGAATCTTTATTGGTACGGTTGCATGTGGACTCTGTGGGATTTTTTAAGAAGAGGGACTGCTGCCTTTATTTTCAGAATTTTGAGGAGACTTTCCCTGAGCTAGGTAGACCTAGACCCATCATGGATGCCAATTAAATACGAATCTGATCCTATCGATGTCTTACTTCATTTTTAAAAGTAAATTAGTTTCAATTTTAAAAGTTTCTAAAGATAAGATTGTTTTAGTAATGTTTGGAATGTTATAGATAAAGTTTTACCTTCGTAGAAGTTTATTATAGCATTGTGATGTTAGAGCATAAGTTTTGTGATAATGATGATGCAATTGAAGGTATTAGTTGAGAACTATTGACTAATTGGACCGATTGCTATAGACATTATAGGTTTGATGCACTATTCATGTTGCATAACTTAGAGAGAATAAAACTAGAGGACAATTGTAGTTAGAATGACATGGGGTTTTGAGAAATCATAATTAAAGTTAGAAAGTGTGGCAAAGACTACGCTCATTGACAGAATTGAATGACTTGATTGGGTTCCTTGATGAATACCTTGGACCAATAAATGTAGGGCACCTGTGAGCTAGCCTGTGAAACCCGAGGTTGTTCTTTAGCCCGCTCTTTCCCTTTACATTATGAGTATAAATAAAAATGGATTGTTTTAGTTAGGTCGGTACAACCTAGTGTTTAGTGTTATTGGTTTGTTTAGGACTAAGGTTGCATGAAAGTTATATTTGTTGTTTATTGTAAATATTGTTTACTTTATCCTTTCAAATGTTTTCTCAACAGAGACTGAACCAGAGTACGAGGAGGCTCCAGCTTTTGAGGAGTCCGAGTTCCCAGTGGAGAAACGGGGCGTTACAAGTTGGTGGCCCATGCAGGTCCCCGCAAGACACCTCGTGAACAATATAGAGCAAGAAGAAATGCTCATAAATGAACAATCGGACTGACATCCTTCTTTGGAATACAGATGTTGAAAGCATACCATCGCCGACGCGGTACCCGGGAGCAATCCAGTCATTACTCATGCAGACTTGGCAGGAAATCACAGTGATGGGCGTAGAGCTGGGGACCATGAACAACGTCCCCCAACAATGCCAATCACATTGCTCATGAGAATGTTGACTATGGCAATGACTACAACTACGACGCCGAGGACCAGCTTAATGACTACGTCGATAATGAGAATGCTGACAACATCAACCCCAACCGCAATGATCATGTCAACCTTGGAAATGGCGAAAATCAGGACGTCGGCAATTGAAATTATGGGAACAATACTGAGCAACCTGCAGCGACAATCCAGATTACAGACCAGACTCTACGAGAAATGGTTAGAGCTTTGCAAAGGCAACCTGAGCAAAGGGAGCCTGAGCACAGACGGGAAGGTGGAGTTCAACAATTCAGATCACTGCGTCCACCAGTTTTCAAAGGAACAGCGGGACCTCTTGCAGCAGCAGAATGGCTACGTCGCACAGCTGTCATGCTAAAGGCAGCACGGATTGCACCAGATTCATGGGTGGACATGGCTAAGCTACAGTTGGTTGAAGACGCCATGTCATGGTGGGATTCAGAGGAAGATCACTTGATCCAGCCGATTTCATGGAGCACGTTCACGGAGAGGTTTAATGCTCTATATTACTCTCCTGAAGCTAAAAGGACACTACAAAGCCCAATTTATGAACTTGAAGCAAGGCTCAATGAATGTGGAACAATACAACGCTGAATTCTCCGGACTCGGCAAGTATGTATTACAACTTACACAGCTAATCTATATATGTATGTAATTTACTAATAAGTGGTCTTTTGTAGGGTTGCGAAGAATGTGGTGTCCGAATCCATGGGACATAGCTCAGCGTTTTCAGGAAGGGCTGAACATGAAGATACAGAAGCAACTAGTGGGACACAGGCTGAAGACCCACACTGACCGTACTCTCTTCAGCTCGAGATTATGAGTACGTGCAACAGAAGGAAGATCTAGAATGACAAGCGAGTGCTCCTCAGAGGCGTCCCCCTTCACCACCTGGTCGACAGGCGACCCGACCAGCTCAGCAGACGTCTTCAAAGAGGCCAGCCCCACCACATCCCCAACAGCAGCAGCAGCGCAGACAGCAGACCATCTTGTCACTATTGCAACAAGCCAGGGCACATCAAGTCAGAGTGTCGATATCTACTGAATCAGTGCCAGATTTGCGGAGCAGACGACCACGTTGCCAGAGATTGCCCCCAGAAGGGACAGAGACCAGCGGCTCCAGCACAGACATCTGCACCAGTTACAGCTTCAGCGGAGAATACTCAGCGTGGACCCCACCACAGTGACAGGGATTTCAGCAGGCACGACCACATGCTACACCCCCCTAAGCGCCAAACATTCACCCTGATAGCTGAGGAGGCCGAGGCTACAGGCCAGGTCATTACAGGTACAAACTTACCATTATCTTCTAATTTGTTTTATTGTATGATGTATGCTTAGACATAGTTTTCGGCGACCGTAGGAGTTGTGTTGGTAGCTAGCAAACCCGCTCTTGCACTTTTTGATTCCGAGGCTTCGCATTATTTTGTGGCGACCCGATTTGTCAACCAACACCGCTATCCCCATTTCACCTCTCACCTCTAGCTGGGACGTCAAGACGGGAGGTGGTGTGTTGCGGACGACTAGTGGATATTCAGTATTGTCCCGTAGTCGTTTGCAAGCGAGAGCTCTATACCGACTTTATAGTTATCGACATACCGAGTTTTGATGCCGTATTCGGGATGGACTGGCTAGAGACCTTTTATGCCACAATTGATTGTCGTCGCAGGAGAGTGGTGTTCGAGGTCCCAAATCACCTGAAGTTCGAATTGGTCAGCGGGAGCCGATCAGAAGGACCATGGAGTACAGAGCCAGACTTTCGAATGCCGTGACGACTTCTATGGATGCTACAGCAGAGAGACCAAAGATTGTATAGGAGTTCGCGAACGTAATTTACAGATAGCCTTACAGGCTTTACCCCCAGACCGTGCCGTGGAGTTTTCGATCAAGCTGGTGCCAGGAGCTCAACCTTACTCCAGAAATCCTTACCGTCTAGCCCCATCAGAATTGGTTGAAGTTCGGACTCAGTTAGACTGGATTCGACCCCAGCGCATCATCATGGAGTGCTCCGATATTGTTAGTTAAGAAGAAGGATGGGACCAGGAGGAATGTGCGTGGACTATAGAGAGTTGAACAAAGTGACGGTGAAGAATACGTACCCTCTACCACGCATCGAAGATTTGTTTGACCAGCTTGAGAGTTCGTGAATCTTTTCTAAGCTGGATCTGCAGAGTGGTTATCACCAGCTGAAAATCGAGGATGACATTTACAAGACAGCGTTCAGCACCAAATATGGACAGTACGAATTCTTGGTAATGCCATTTGGTGTAACCAATGCACCCTCGGTATTTATGAGTCTTATGAACCTAGTGCTGAACGAGTATCTGGATAAGTTCGTGGTGGTATACCTTGACGACATCCTGATATATTCGAAGAGCGAGCAGGAGCACACAATACACTTGAGGATGGTCTTAGGGACCTTGAGGCGACACCAGTTGTACGCTAAGTATAGCAAGTGTGCATTTGGGATGAAGAAAGTGGGATTTTTTGGTCATGTCGTATCAGGAGAAGGGATCGCAGTAGACCCAGAGAAGGTAGTTGCCGTTCTAAGTTGGCCAGCTCCTAAGATAGTGTCTGAGATTCGGAGCTTTCTGGGTTTGGCCGGTTATTACAAGAGGTTCATTCCGAACTTTTCGAAGATCGCAGAACCTATGACGCGACTGACGTGGAAAGATGCGGTCTATATTTGGTCTAAAACTTGTGACGAGGCATTCCAGGAGCTGAAGATGAGATTGACTACCGCGCCAATGCTTACTATTCCAGATAGATTAGGAGGATTTGAAGTTTTCTACGATGCATCCGACAAGGAACTCGGATGTGTACTGCATCAGCATGGACGTGAGGTAGCTTATGCATCGAGGCAGCTGAAGAAACATGAGCAGAACTACACCACTCATGACTTGGAGTTAGCAACCGTCATTTTCGCGTTGAAGATTTGGAGGCACTTTTTGCTCGGAGAGCATGTGAAGATTTTTTCAGACCATAAGAACTTGAAGTATATCTTTGACCAGAAGGACCTGAATTTGCGGCAGAGGCGGTGGATCGAATTGATGGCAGATTACAACATTGATATTCAGTACCATCCAGGAAAGGTCAATGTTGTACCCGATGCACTGAGTCGACTTCCAGCAGTGCTTACCCCTTACGACTCAGTGGAGGCTTCAGCAAGAGTTGCGGGAGTTGGAGATTGAGGTGATTCTACCTGGACTGGCTTCCTCATTGATGGATCTTCAGATATAGTCCAGTTTGGTAGACATGATCAAGGGCTGCGCATGCAGGAGATACTAAGCTACAGAAGATCAGAGAGTTGATGATGGCAGGGGCAGCGACCAGAGTTCACGATACATTCAGATGGATCCTTGAGATTTGGCACACAGGCTCTGTGTACCCTTTGGAGATGTTAGAGAGGAGTTGTTGAAGGAAGCTCACAGTTCGCCCTATTCTGTTCATCCCAGGCGGTACGAAGATGTATCAGGATATGAAGCAACACTATTGGTGGCACAGAATGAAGAGGAGCGTTGCACGGAGCGTGGCCAAATGTTTAGTGTGTCAGCAGGTGAACGCTGAGTACCAGAGAGTTGCAGGATTATTACAGCCACTGCCTATCCCTGAGTGGAAATGGCATCATATCACGATGGATTTCGTGACTGGCTTGTCCCGAAGCAGGAATCAGAACGATGCCATTTGGGTAATCGTGAACCGGCTGACGAAGTTTGAGCACTTCATCCCTTTCAGAGTTGGTCAGACTACAGAGGTTCTTGCTAAGAGATATATGGAAGAAGTTGTGAGACTACACGGAGTACCAGTGAGCATAGTTTCAGGCAGAGACACACGGTCTTTACATCGCATTTTTTTGAAGAGCCTTCAGAAGAATCTTGTCAGTCATCTCAAGTTTAGCACTGCCTATCATCCTCAGACAGATGGGCAGTCAGAGCGCACCATTCAGATCCTCGAGGACATGTTGCAAGCATACATGTTGGATTTCAAAGGGCCGTGGGGAGGATCACCTACACCTCGTGGAATTCGCATACAATAACAGTCATCAGGCGAGCATCGGGATGGCGTCATTTGCGGCAATATATGGAACGAAGTGTCGGTCCCCTTTGAGCTGAGACGACGTTGGAGATCAAGAAGTGATGGGACCCGAGATGATAGTAGAGGCAGTTGATGTGGTACAGACGATCAGAGACAGACTGCAGTTGGCACAAGACAGATATAAGCACTGGGCAGATTCGAGACGAAGACATTTGGAGTTTCAAC
This sequence comes from Scilla litardierei, assembly GCA_030789695.1. Classification (NCBI taxonomy): domain Eukaryota; kingdom Viridiplantae; phylum Streptophyta; class Magnoliopsida; order Asparagales; family Asparagaceae; genus Scilla; species Scilla litardierei. The sequence goes on along the minus strand of CM061140.1, from coordinate 163,865,685 downwards.
CAGGGAGACAAGGTATTTTTGAAGATTGCTCCGAATCGTGGTCTGATTCGTTTCGGCAAACGAGAGAAGCTTAGCACACGCTACATTGGACGTTTGATGTGCTTAAGCGAGTGTGAAAAGTGGCGTACAAGATTGCACTGCCTCCATCCTTAGAAGGAGTGCATAATGTGTTCCACATATCACAGCTACGCAAATGTGTAGGAGATCTAGCACACATGGTGGACCATTAAGAGATTTCAGTGCGCCCAGATCTGACGTACGAGCATCAGCCAGTGGAGATCAACGATCAACAGCAGAAGAATCTTAGGAACAAGACAGTCAATTTGGTGAAGATATTATGGCATCGCAATGCACCAGACAAGGCTACTTGGGAACGAGAAGACGAGATAATGGAGCGCTACCCTTATCTTTTTGGGTAAGTCTTGATGCTTTCAATTTCGAGGACGGAATTTTTTTAGGGGGAGGATGTAACGATTCAATTTTTTAAGCCCCAAGCCCACTCGGCCCCATTTCCCCCAAGCCCAGTTCATTTAATTAAAAACCTTTTATTTATTTTTTTTCACTCACCCATTCTTCGGGATGACACCGACCCGATGGCCGCTCCCTTCTTTCTATCGCATGCAACAGACGAAGCCCTCAACCTGTTTCCCTCACTCATCGCATGCGGCGAACGAATCGAACGACGCGGTCTTCAGGAATCAACGATCGCCGGCATCTAAAGGGGTTTTCGAAACCATAGATCTGATCTCTCTCTCGCTGCGCAGATTTCTCGGGATCACGAATCTGATAATAATCTTAACCATATTTCTCTCTCTCTCCTATTAATATGAGGCCCGGTTAGGGTTTTATGCAGGCGAAATTGTTCTTCTCCTCAAAACTTCTTCCGATTAGATTCGAATTTGGATTTTCTTTTCGGATTTCTCTCGACTGGATTTCTGATTTCTTCCGGATCTTCGGCTTTGGTTTTCTCCAAGATTGGTAAACCTTATTTTGCTTTGAACCTCAATTATTTCCTTCATTCATTTCGATTTGTGAAAGACTAGGGTTTTCAGAAATTTTGGGGAATATGAGATGATTCGAGTTCATACGAAGGGATTCTCCTCTCCCTTTTGATTGTATGGCATCTTTAGGGCGGGGCGGCAACTTCGCCGCAGCCCGTACAATTGCTTTAGGGCCTTTGGGGTTCTAGGGTTGGCCGCGCAGGGTGAGTCTCCCCTCAACAGAGGGGGTTCGGTTATGCACCTTTCCTTTTCTGTAAAAGTTGATGTGGCTGTTTTCAGCCCATTTGTTTGGTTTTCTTGGACTGATGGGCTGTTCTTTTCCTATACTTACTGCCACTTGTTGTTCTTGGGCCTTAGGGCTTGACTCTGATTCTTGGTACGGTTGCATGTGGACTCTTTGTGGGATTTTTAAGAAGATGGACTGATGCCTTTATTTTCAGAATTTGAGGAGACTTTCCCTGAGCTAGGTAGACCTAGAACCATCATGGATGCCAATTAAATACGAATCTGATCCTATCGATGTCTTAATTCATTTTTAAAAGTAAATTAGTTTCAGTTTTAAAAGTTTCTAAAGATAAGATTGTTTTAGTAATGTTTGGAATGTTATAAATAAAGTTTTACCTTCGTAGAAGTTTATTATAGCATTGTGATGTTAGAGCATAAGTTTTGTGATAATGATGGTACACTTGAAGGTATTAATTGAGAACTATTGACACATGGAACGATTGCTATACACGCTACAAGTTTGATGCACTCTTCATGTTACATAACTTAGAGAGAATAGAACTAGAGGACAATTATAGTTAGAATGACATGCGGTTTTGGGAAATGATAATTAAAGTTAGAAATGGGTGACAAAGACTACGCTTATTGACAGAATTGAATGACTTGATTGCGTTCCTTGATGAATACCTTGGACCAATAAATGTAGGGCACCGGTGAGCTCGCCTGTGAAACCCGAGGTTGTTCTTTAACCCGCTCTTTCCCTTTACATTATGAGTATAATATAAAAATGGATTGTTTTAGTTAGGTAGGTACAACCTAGTGCTTAGTGTTATTGTTTGTTTAGGACTAGGGGTGGCATGAAAGTTATAATTGTTGTATAGTGTAAATATTGTTTACTTTATCCTTTCAAATGTTTTCCCAACAGAGACTAAACCAGAGTACGAGGAGGCTCCAGCTTTTGAGGAGTCCGAGTTCCCAGTGGAGAGTGCTGACTTCTGAGACCAGTTTTAGTAAGGAGAGTGTTTATCCATTGTTTAGTTGTTTTCTTATTGTTTAGAAATAAAGACTAGTAGTTTATCTTTTGTTATGCTTTGGTACCCTTTTTGAAGGATGAATAAAGTTAATTCTGTTATGAAAATCTCTGCTTGCTCTATGTTGGCTTCACTGGAACTTTGCAGGGCCTGCACCAATAATGAAAAAGTAAGGGTACTGGAAACGGGGCGTTACAGATTGGTCCCGATATTGTGGATATTACATTGTTTTGGTATTATATAGACATTGACTGGATTGCATAGACCCCCATTTGAGTATATTGAGCTTGTTTTCGAGACCGTCTCCTCGGTATATATGATATGTTCCAAGTAAGTCCCACAATAAAACCAAGAATGTAACATGAAAACAATATGCACTCAACTTGATAGTATTTAACAATTACATGAAATGATCATGTTACATGACACATTATTTACATACAACATTTGATAGTACACTAGGCACACCTTGATTGTTAAATGGTCTATAATTAATTGCATTATATGACTGTGCTTATGCTTATCATGGACTCAATCATTAACATACATAAACTGAGCTAACATATATATCTGGGCAAGTAACAACAACAAGCAACACTGACATAAACATCTCCAAAATTCCTTCTAACCATTTATCCAACATAGCCCAGAACTAACCTTAGCATGGCCTAAATCATCTAGGGTATGACCCTAAGTCAAGCAATCAGGACTAATCATCTATGCATGCATTTTCCAAACATAGCCTAAATGATGCAGTACACCAGGAAACAATGAAAGGGCCAGAACACGAATTCAGGAGCAAGGCTACAAAATCAATTTAATAATAATAAGCCCAAAAAAGTCATGGTTGAAACCTACATATGGTTGAATCTTATTAACAGCAACTTGAGCCCCATGGTAAAGCGTGAACAGGGAGCAACCAGCCCTAAGAAGGCACAACCAAACCCAATAAGGACCAAAAACCCAAGGGAAGCACAACCCTACCTAACAGGAAGCAAAACAGGGATCACCAGGGGGCAAATAACCCTAAAAGGCACAACCGAACCCAATAAGGACTAACAACTCCAAGGGAAGCACAATCTAACCCATTAGGAAGAAAAACATGAAGGATCAAACAATCCCAAGAAGACAACCGAACCCAACATAGAGTAAAACAAGAAGCAATATGGTAAAACATGAACCAACAGCCTAAGAAAACATCCAAACAGTCACATGCCAAACTTTAACAGAGGCCCAACTTCAAAACTAACCTCTACCCAAGCAATGATAGGAAGCCAGCATCAAATAGCCCAAGCCAAATTATTAATAGAAACCCACAACAAAGTCAAACCCCAAAGCAAAACAAAATCACGTAATCAGCAGAGTTTATCAATGCATTAAATTTAAATAGGGAACCTACTTGAGTCCGATGATGTAAAGAAAATTATATTAGGGGAGTATTGACACCCATATGCCACCTCACTGCTGCTACCACTGTGGTTGCCGCTTCTACTACGTCAAGTGAAGAGAGACAGAGAAAATGATAGATTTGATCTTGTATGGTAAAACAGAGATATCCCAAAATTAGGCTAAGGTTTCTAATATGGCACCGAAGAGAGAGGAGAACAATTGAGGGGATAGAGAGGGCTTGAGCATAGGAGGTGATGTGATAAAGGCATGGGGGTGTCGGTTACACCAGACAGACAGAAAAGAAAAGGAAAATAAAATGAAAAGTTCTATTCAGAGTTAGAGTTTATGATATATAATAAGGGTGTTAACATGTAGGAATCGGGTCATGTTTCAGGTTTTGATTTAATGGATATGGCCAAAAAAAACACATTAAATTAAAGTCAGAAAAGATACAAAAAATATTTAAAAATTCGCTAATTCATTTTAAAAAATTTTGATGAATAAAAATATTGTTATTATAATACAAAATTGATACGAAATTATGATCATTACATATTTCGTTAATATAGAGGTCATACGTTAAAAGTAAATCATATAAATATCCCAACAGAAGTATGTATTTTATATGTTGTCAGAGACATGGATGTCAAGACATAAAAGCCCATTACTTTATTTATGGATCCAAACTTAGACTTGTATTAGATCAGAGAGAGCCACCGTGTAATTCGGGGCGACATGACATTGATCGAGAAATTGAACTACCTTAATATAAGATATTACTCTCTTGGTAAGTGTGTTAAGTCAATCCATGCTTGATCCGAGAACTACACATTGGGATGATGTAGTACTGATCTTGTGATACTTGAAGAATGCATCTGGTAGATATCTTTTACACTTTGATTGTGAGCATTGTAAAGCTACAACTTTCTCAGTTGCAGATTGTGTTGGCTTATCCTCTCGTCAGTAGTTGATGATTGGCTAATCAGTAGTTGATGATTGGCTACTGTGATTTTATCCACGGTAATTTAGTATCTTGAAAGAGAGAGAAACAACCAGTTGTATCTCTATCTAATGCTAAATCAGAGCAAGGTTCAAGGTCACACTTTCGGTTTCGATTTCGGTCTTCTGAGAATTTTAGGTTTCGGTCAAGTTTCGCTTGTTTCGACGGTTTTAGAGATTCGTTTCGTTTAAATATTTCATTGAAATTAGTTAAAATTAAAATAAAATGTAATATGTTTAGCAAACTTGAAATGTATTCAAGTTTTTAACGGTAAACATGCAATCTGTTCAAACCTGAAATATTTCATTTACATTTTACTAGTTTTTAATGGTAAACTTGCATGGTGTGAACTGCAGTCGGTTCGTGTGAACTTGTAAATAAATGGTGGCAAACTTGTAATATTTCATTTTAGTATGACGTGAACTGCAGTCAGTTCGTGTGAACTTGTAAATAAATGGTGGCAAACTTGTAATATTTCATTTTAGTATGACGTGTGAAGTGCTATCGGTTTGTGACGTTACACATTTGCCACATGTTATATTATTTGCAAGTTTTTCATTTCCTTTGTTAAACGATTAACAAAGGAAATGACAAATTTGTAAATAAATGTCCATAGTTAGGCAAAGTTTTAACAGAAGCAGTTGCATCTCAATAAGATCGAGAGCCCTTTAGAAGCCGTGTTCGTCTGAAAAAACCATTGCCAAAAATTTATCTCTTCGTTTCCCCCAAAACCCCCTTACGATCCGCTTTCCCTTTTATAGAGCGACGCAGATCTCACCCGACCCTTGTAAAGCGACACATCACCTTCGATCTCTATACAGCGATGCAAATCAGCCGACCCAACACCTTTTCACGTCGATTCGACAGAGCTGCACCGCTCAGTTGCACAAAGATAAGATTTTTTCCCTTTTCTAAATTTCCACGAATTTTTAAATATTACTGTTTGTGTGAAATTTGAATCTTTACTTCACCATTTATAAAAAATTGTTTTTAGTAAATTTTTAATTTAGTTTTTAGATCTTTTTCCTGCTTCATTTCGGCCAGAACAGTGGAGTTCCAATCGGTTTCGGCCTGAACCGGCCGAAACTCCACTGTTTCGACCGAAACTGAGATATACTCTCGATTTGGTACCATTACGGTCCGAAACTGAGACGAAATGGTCGATACCCTCAAGTATCGGCCGATACGTGATACTCTGAATGAGTGTATGAAGCCATAACTGAAGTCATTTGATTTATTGTGGATTTAATAGTTACTTTCCGAGTTAAGACCCATGACACACGCATATAAGATTGTATTATGAAAACAAGACTGTTATATGCATCACAAACAATCTAATCTTCCAGAAGAGAACCAAACACATTAAGATCGATTCTCACATAGTGGTGTAACAATGTGACAATGTGATAAAGATAAAACATATTAAATCAATAATCAACCGACAGTTATGCTTACTAAACCGTTGGGAAAGACGAGTGAATTACATTTGTGACAATCGAGGCATGAATTACATTCATGCTTCAACTTGAAGGAAGTGTTAAGATGCAACACCCTTGTCAATAATGGGGTTTTATGTAAAAGGTGTGAAGGGTCTCTTTTGTAAAGTAACCAATATCCGATCTATAAATTAATGAACCTAGGGAGAGGATAAACAACTAATTCTCTCAAAGATCTTCCCTAATCCAATCTCTGATTTCCACATTAGTGCCTGCAAGACCATACTCACAAATTGAGTATTGTTGTTTCTCTAACTTTAAGTCACTTCACTAATATATGTTACTTAATATCATTCATTTTCTTACCAAGCACATTCCATAGTACCTCACATTTTTCATATCAGTGACGCTGAAGCTGCCGTCCGCATGAGAAGGAGATTTCAGACGGCACACTAGGTACCATACTGTGGTTTCCTTAAGCTAACCTAGGAATGGAAAAGACTTTCTCAATGATAGAAAATACTTTATTTTGTACTTTTGTTGGACACGTAATTTGTAAGTTCCGCGAGACTTTATTTACAGTATGCTTTAGATGATGTTGGGGCTGATGTTGACTTAAAGCATGTACATTTATAGACTGTATTGGTAATGCATGTAATTTTATCTGAACCTTAGATAGATGGTCTCTTGTTGGAGAACATAGTTTTCGTTTTTGTTAATATTTAAGATTGTAGATGATAATTTGTACAATGACATACATGATGACACCAAGTTCCTCTACAGGGGAAATATTAAAATTTATTCTTGTGATTGGATATTAATACCAATGTGGTTCATGCAGCTATTAAAATCATACCGCTTACAGTCGACATTTTCAGTTAAATATGACTTCAAGTCCTCAAAACACTTCTTCTCCAGTGGTGTAACTGTTGACGTAGCTGGTACAAAAGCAGGCCACATTTTGCAAAGGACATAATGAACCAACAACTGTAACAACAAGTGAGTAGTCCAGTTACTGACTTACTGCATAACAAGTAAATACATGAAAGCTAACCGTTCAAGGCAGATAATGGCTACCTGAGTAAAACCACGTAAACTATGGTGATGTGAGGTTAAAAATGGAATCATTGGAGGAAGCAGCTCGTTCAAATGCTTCATCTGAACGCTTGAGTCACTCGCATGGATGATTACATTGGTTGCAATAAATACATATGAAGAAAGAGCCTGCATAAGAATGGATTAACTGTTCTTCATGTCTGCTCTTCACCTTTCGGGTAAACACGGAAAGGTGGCAAGTCTGTTTAGTAAATAGTTACCTGTGGCTTCATGTTATAGTCATAAAAAATTGGAATTAACTGCTCTTCAGCCTGTAGTAGCAAGCACCAGAGGTTAAGTTGTCAGAAAATTTCACAGATAACTACTAAACAATTATATCATATGGATGTGTGTGCTCTTTTTTAATACATACATATATATACATACACATACATACATATGTGTGATACATATGTCGGAAATGCTTGTCACGAGTGGTGAGTCATGTGAGCATGTTCAAAGACCCAACTTACTTAAACTAGAAAGAGAATTTAAGAATGATTTAATCCATGGATTCACTCAGATACAGGCATGTTGAGGACCTGCTTGAGTTTCTTGACACATAGGTCAAGCACACCAAACCAAAAATATTCACATGAATCAAAAAATATTTAAATTATCTATCAAATACTCGACTTAATGCATAAAGACAAGCCTAATTATATCATCATTGCCAGCACGATCACCAGCTAGTGACTTTCTAATCTAAATGAGTTCAGAAATAAAGCACCATTGCACAATTGGAAGGCATAGAGGAAAAAAGTACAGAAAAGGCAGCGAGGTAATGCGAGAGTGATTTTAATCTCCATGCTTTTAACCCCCTTTTTGGAAGTTTTTAAGGGGGTGTAATGACCCATATTTCTTTGGGAATTTTCTGACATTTCCCCCATATTTTTATGTATTTATTTTTTTAAATACACCCTTTTCTTTTTTCCTCTTCTTTTCTTTCTTTATTTTTCATCCCTCTTTAGCCTCAGGCCAACGCACGCAGCCCATCTAAACCCACTTCTTCCTTTCGCTCTCTTCTCTTTTGTTTACTCTCCTTGTTACTTTGGCCGGCCCACCACAAACCCAAGACCAAGAAAAGTCCAGCCGCCCCTTATTGCTATACCTTACGTTTTACTTTCCCTATTTTTTAAAGCAAGAGGCCCAACTCCCACTTCTTACCAAATGGCCCGTTCATTTTTATTTCCACAACTAAAGCCCAAAACCTCGTAGGCCACCCATCACATTTATAAAACCAACCCATCTTTATCTTTTCCCAGGCCTCAACCCCCTTTAGCCAGGCCATACAACCGACCCACAACCCAAAAGAAAACCCTACACTAATTCCCTTTCCCCGCAGTTGCCCTAGCCTCACCCTTTCTTTCTAACCACACCACACCGCCGATCCTATCCTTTCATTCGACAAAAACCTAGCTTGCCGTTTCTCCCCGCAAGGAACTCTCAACGAAAACGAACTCATATTCGACTCAAACTCCTCTTTATCTCTCTACGCGCTTCTCCTCTCCTAAATATTTTCCACTATTTTAGGGTTCTAAAACATACGAAAATATTGTCTCTTCTTCAAAATTTTCTTTTGAGTTTTAATTGCTGCGATCAAGTGTTTTTCTGAGATTTCCGAGCTTGATTACGGTCTTTGGATTTCGTTCGGTGAAGGTAGATTGATCTTCTTTACAGCTTTCGGTTTAATTTCTTGTTTAGTTATTTTGGTCTTTATTGAAGACGGTGATTCATACACTTTGAAGGGATTTTCCCTTTTGAATTTTGGTGTCGGCACATCCACGAGCATGGAAGTGACCCTCGACGGCGTTGATTCTTGGTTGGCCTGTTGGTAGGCGTTGACTGTCGGAGGGAGTCATTTCGCACTCCATTACCCCATGCAGTAGGTGTTCTATGTTGTTTTCTTATGCTGCTAATTTTTACTCCAATTATTACTTAGGCCTTTGGACCGCGTGTCTTTTGTTTGTGTTTGTTTGGCCCTGTTGTGTCTTTCTTTTTCTTTGGTTTGGCCTTCCTGCTCTTTCATGTGGATTTGCCTTTGGGCTTTGGGCCTCTGACCTGTGGCTTATTCTAACAGCATGCTTTTGATTGTTGGGCTGTGACTGTTCATATTTATATAATGACATATAAATTGACTCCTCTAGGCTGGTAGACGGTCAAAATATTTTTGTGCTAGAAAATGAATCTGATCCAATATATCTTTATTTTTTTTTAATTTTCTCAGTAGTTAAATAGTTTGTATTTCTTTTAAAACTTGTTTGGGTTAACTCTTTAATTAAATTATTAAAGTAGAAAATTAACTTGAACATGAAACTTGAGTTCCACGCATGAAGTATTTAGATTGTTAATTGTCTCCACTAAATTGCATAATTAGGTGAGAGGCTATGCAACATAACACTGATATTAATGCTTTATAATTTGACAATGTTACATGACATGCTGTTGGAACGTAGAACCCTTGCATGAAGCTCTACCTATATAATTTAGAATGAATAGAACATGGTCACTCACTATTTAGGTACACATAATATTGACAGTTCATGACATCAAACCAACATTTAGAATGACATTACTCTAACTCATTGTCCAAAGCAAGGTTTTAGGTCTCGGTTTCGGTCTCGGTATCGTTCTTTCCAAAATTTAGGTTTCGGTATCGGTATCGCCCGTTTCGACGGTTTCGGAAGCAAGTTTCGGTTTCGTCTGTATCGCTAGTTTCAGCAGTTTCGTTTCGGGTATCGATTTCGGTTTCGGAGATACTTTAAATACGTATATACTATATACACACGGTGATGGTTTTGGAGATTCTTAAATCTAAACCTATCAAATACCATTAAATACTTAACAAACTAAAATATTAATCATATACTATCAAAACTAAATACTAAATAGATAAACTAAATTTGAGTTCGTAATCATATCAAATAATAAATACCTAAAGTTTGGTACTTAAATACTAAATATTAGATAAATGAATAGATCCTAAAGCTTGCCTTGCGCACCCACCGTTTTACCTTGCACACAAACCACTTATTTACAAGTTTGCCAAAAAAATCGCTAGGCGTTGCTTTGCGCACATACCACTTATTTACACGGTTGCCACAAAAAACCTGCTTGCTATGTGCATCGACTGTTTTACTCTATGCACATACCACTTATTTACAAGTTTGTCTTTTTAAAAAACGCAGCCTCTCCTTAAAGACGACTCAGGCCTCTCTCTCTTTGCTCTCTGTCTCTCTCACACTAGATGGTCGAGGTAGGGGTGGCGAGGCAAGAGGAGTGGTCGGCGAGGCGACAACGCGTTACTGTGAGTTCAATTTTTTCTTCCTTTTTTTCCTTTTTCTTCTCTTTTCTGCAATTTTTTCTTGGTTTTGCCTCTTCTTCGTCTAATTCTTCATCATTTTCAAGCCGAAACCCTAGAGGTTCTCCTCTCTTTTAACCGAGCTTTCTTTGCAACCTATTGATTTACAAATTTTTTGGGATTTTTAGAGAATTTTTATTTAATTACACATTCTTCTTCCTCCGTCGTCGACCGATGTTAAATGGTATCGGTCTGTTTTGGCCGGTATCGGCCGAAACTGAATGGTATCGGTCAGTTTCGGTTGGTATCGGCCGAAACTGAACGGTATCATTCAGTATCGGACGATACCGAAACTAACCTATAGTTTCGGTCTCGTTACCCACCGATACCGATACGATACGGGCGATACGCAGAGGTATCGGCCGAAACCTCAAACCATGGTCCAAAGGGCGTGGGTGCGATAATGGTTTGCTGAATTCATTTTTTCACCCTCCTTGATGAAAGTGGGGTATATCACAAGTATCCTTTTTTCCTCTTCCATTTATGGAAGAGGAAAAATGCATATTTCATCTTCCTTACTGAATGAGGAGTTAACTGATAAATACATTTTTCCTATTATTTTTTATATAATGAAGAGTAATATTTCCGAGATCATTTTTTTGCAATTCACAAAGGTAGCAGGGTTACACAACAGAACCTGTTACTGCACATCGCTCCTTTGGACATGAGTCACAGCTTAGAATTAATACAACAATCACATGGACTAGAATAGTTACAACACGGTGGTTATGTATGCTCTTAACTGTAGTGTGCCTTACTTATCTATTAAATCATTTAACATGTTCATAACATGTTACATTTTGAACCACAATATAATGTTTCATGTTTGGTGTTATCTTATTCTTGTTTCGGTCATAAATCGTTTGCTTGAAATAGACTTAATCTACTTGTAATCCAGTGGAACATTTTACGGGTTTAGTAGGAGACTTTGGAGTTCAAGAACTAGCTTTCATTCTTTGGAGCTATGTATAAAGCTTCTGGGTTTACTTGTTCAGGCATGTCTTTAAAATTCGATATATCTCTATTTCGCTTGAGATATATCGCTTATTCTGTTTTCACTGATACCAGAAAGATCTGCATGTTCGTGTAAATTGTGATGGCACCTGGAAGACGGGTCGTTCAGAGGGTTATTGAAGGGGGTCTTTACTCAAAAAATGTTATATTTCCAACCACAAGATACATGTTTAGGACATGAAACTCAACATAAAATCAGATAAGTTTTGACGTTATTTATGTTTAGAACATGGAAATCAAGATACAATGAACCAATTGCTCACAACATGATTGGAGAATGGGGTTTCAGACCCTCCCAAAAAGGAAATTTCCTATTGTGCCACCTGATACCTGTTATCTTTAAATGCTGAATTTAGACAAGTATATTGAAATATAGAGTGATACAGTGTTGTATGAAAACACATCAAACATAAATATATGGTAAATGTATGATACACATATGTGAAATTTAAGGGCTTAAGTGCAAAATTGAGCATTTAACATATTAGAATATAATTTGAAATTTGCATTACCAAAGCTTTGGAAACATGAATATATATGGACTTTCACCGTCATGTAAGTTAAACCAAAATGACTCTTGCCGCGTCTAAATCATTTCCACCCAAAAAAACTTTTTGCAAGTAATTCTTAGGTTACGAAAATAAACTACCAAGAGACCAGAACCTGACATCATTCTTAAGTCATTTATAGCCCATGCTTGTCTCCACCTTGAAGCTGAGGGAGTATGTAAAGACCACCCATACTTTTATAACTTGGGTAGCTATTTATTTTTTCATTCTTTAATTTGATTCTTATAGCTAACTTTCTATTATACTCTGCAGTTATTTACAAATGTCTTTGTATGCTGTTAAATTTTTTAGTATTTTCAAATATGAAATTTATATTTAAGCTCTATAATTTATTTCCTTGCATGAGAAGAATATTCCTGACATATTGATAAGAGTTGAATTTGAGATGACTTGAACAAAATTAAAAGAAAATAACATGTTGAAATTATATGCTTTAAATTATTACAAAATTGACACATGACACATGGGGTTTGGATAACTCATTGTCACGAGGGTGCAGGAGCTACGATGGTCTCCTAAAGATCGTTACTCATACGGATGTAACAGAAAGGTATTGTTGGACATTCTTTTACTGTTCATGAACCATATGTGATGCCCGGATTACAATTATGGGGAAGTATGACCCACGTTATCAATCAGAATCATGGTTTCATGGGAAATGTTTGTCCAATGGATGTAAACCCGTCACTGCACCATGACAGACGGTTTTTAGTTAATGTTGATGATTGTTTCGAGCGAACGGAACACCCAAATTGCATAACATAACGTACCTTCGATCATGAGTCACACTTAGACTGGATCATTATGGTATATTTGACATCATACTTAGCGACATCACTCCACGCTTAACATTGCATTCAGTGACTGTCACTCACTTCCTAGGAAACGTAACAGTTTTAGCTGGTTACAATATAGCCAATAATAGAAATATACCAATATACTTATATAAATTTCCTATTTCAAATACGAGGAGAATAAAATCTGAATACAATATAAAAGAAACAATGTTTCCTGGTACATTAAAAATACACAAGACAAAATCCACTCATGACCTATAACTTAGAAATCTACGTCATGCGCAGCAACCTCAGTATCCTCATAGCCTGGAGTCTTCTCGTACTCCTGATCAGCACCTAACGATGCAATAAAACATGAAACGACTAGATTAAAGTAAATATACGATAATTCTAGAATTCGAAATTTAAAACAATGTTTATGAGTATGACTGAAATTAAATAAAATGCTGATTCACAACAAACATCGGTGAAAGGCAAAATTTTATCGATTGGAGTTAACGAGTGATTGATAAAATTAGGTGAGTTGTCGGATCTCGTGGATCACTGACGTCACGCGGGTGATGCCCCCGGTTCGCTTGGCCGCAAATGGCCGGGGGACCCGCGTGGGGGTTTAGATATTTGTAACCGCAAGCGCACGGTGTTGTAGTGTGGCTTGGGGGTCGAACACAGGGAGGCTAGGATGTGCTTGTGTCAAGGAGGACCGAAATCACCCCGTGGGCGAGCTAGCCCGGATCGGTTGAAGGGTTGTCACTGTAAAGGAATGCAAGGTATGAACAATAAGAAAATAAACCCGGGACTTTGGTTTCCACTCCAACGAGCGACTCTCGCCGATACGACCTACGGGTAGGATGGCGATCGGAATTAGGGTCTAATGGTGAGACGTTGCCTCTGAAGGTGGTACCGGCATCCCATGGGCCCGATATTCCGGTCGGTGCCCAGGATGATACACCGGACTTCCCGGGTTCGATCAGTGGGCACCCCCGTGTCCATTAACACTGATCGATTCCGGGAGCACTAAGCCCGCAACGATAACTCCCAACGTCTCATCCTGCCGCTCCCGCGCGCTAGGATTCGGCGTCTACGCTAAGGGCGTGAGCTATGGCTAGGGAGTCAACCGCCAAGTTTATTCCCCCTTGGCCCAACGGTCAAAGGCGGTATTTTTCCCGCCGATGACAATGAAACACCCCGCGTAACCGTTAGATTCCTAATCCCTATCGATTTCCTAACCCTATGGATGCATCGGGAAGAGCCCCCGAAGGGGTTTCCGCCAAAATCCCAGATTTGAGAACTACTCACAAATATTCATTAAAAAGCGATCTAAACGAAAATGAACCGTTGAAATCATAATCAGACGATTGGAATGCGAAGGTAGTAGAGCAATTGAGATAATACTAAAGTTTAAGAAAGATCCGAAAACTTACAATAGAAAAGTAATTACAGCCGTCACAATAGGAGAAAACAGTAAAAACTAGCAGCTCCCCGTTTCTGGAACCCTAGGGGTCCTATTTATAGGATCTCGTATCACCCGATCGGTTGACAAGTCAACCGATCGGGTGATCCGTTACAGATAATAAACAGAAAACGACGGACTTTCACCCGGTCATATGAACCGGTCGGTTGAGTTCTTGGAGTGACCGGTTGGATCTTGGCGCCATCGAGTGAAGGGATCGGTTGGGTGCCCGTGTCTCGACTCCTCAGCATCAGCTACAGATGAACCGATCGGGTGAGAGTCACCCGATCGGTTGGAATTTGGCTCGAGAAGACAGAGAGTTGGCCCCCGTTGAACCGGCCTGTGAACCGGTCGGGTGACTTCCACTTGAGCTCCGGCTGAGACCAGGTGGTGCACGCGTGCATCACCCGATCGGTTGGAGATGACCAACCGACCGGGTAAGGGGCTGAAAGATGTAATCTTCGTCGTTTGACCCCCTGAATCACGCGTGACTCCTCCCGTTGCTCCGGGGACTTGAGATATCGTCGTTAAACGTCCCCTACGCGGGCAATCTCCTGCAAACATGGAGAAACAAAGAAAAGTGAAAGAAAACGAGAAAATACGAGAGAACGAATAAAAGACGGCGGAAAATACGGAGAAACACAAAAGAAAACGTGCGTGAATATATGAAATATAAACGCACGTCAAAATCCCCCAAGCTGATCTCTTCCTCGTCCTCGAGGAAGACGAGTGAGAGTAGGAGCTCGGAGGGGAAAAATAGAGAGAAAGAGAGAAAAAGAAAACTCTATATCCTAGATCGTCCGTCAGAGCCAACAAAATCAAAAACGACACACCAAGCAAGCAAACGTCAAATCACATCATTAAACCTAGGAAAACGAGTCCAAATAAGTGTCGTAGGCCCACGCGGTGAAGCGCGTGTGAGTGCGGTCGTGTGCTAGCAAATGGTGTCGCTTTCTACAATGTGCTATGAGCTCATATACGCAAATCCAAGAAATGACCCAAATATCGATTCGATTCGAATTAAGCGGTGAATATATAGCTCAAGCATGCATGAGAATAGAGCGAGAATCGAAGCGTATCATGCATCGGGGACTCCACAGCTAGGGACAAGGAAATCACCACACTATAGCCTAGATAATCGCTAGAAGGTCCCTATGCCAAGTGTTTTCGAAAACGGTGGGGGTTGAGATGATGTGGAGTAGAACACTTGGTACAAATTCTCGCCTTCCCTTTATTCTCGGTAGATATGAAAAATATTCACACTTGAAATTTTTGGGTTTTGGGTATTTGTATTTTTTTTGGATTTTGGGCTATACAAAATTTTTCTTTTCTTTCCTCTTTTTTTGGATTTTTGGGTTTTTGGCTATACACATGTGTACTCTCACAAGTGGGAGAACGGTACACGACGAGGGGATTTGCACCAAGTAAAATAAAAATGAAATCGGATTCTAAACACTTGGGCAAAGGAGATATTTCTTACTAATCAGAGCATAGGCTAAATGGGTTATCCTAGTCCTTAATTGTGGAATCCCGACACATGCGAAATGAAGTACACGATATATATATATAGCATGCAGAAGCAGACAGGGAAAATAAATACCTCATATTCAAATCGAAGCATGATAATCTAGGGGTCATTCCTGGACAGGTATATAAAGTAAAATCACAAAGTAGAAGCACACCAAACAACTAGGCACGACGCACGACTCACAAAAAGCTAAGTGGACCCACGATGCGTGAAATGCAAGAGAACTCGAAATTCTAGGGTTAGTGAATGTGATTATCGATGACATGCTAGGTGTATGTGATTTTGTGGCGATTCATCATAGGGTTCATCTCTAGGAGAAAGAGATAAAAAGAAGAGGAGAAAAAAAGAAAACAGAAAAAATAAAAAACACGATGAAAACGACACAAAAACGAAAAAGAAAGACTCAAATGGCGCACACAGTGCGACTCCCCCAAGCTGAAGCTTGCATTGCCCTCAATGCAATATGAGTGAGTACGGGAGGGCAATGAAGATGGGGGGAATACGCATCGACACAAAAAGAAATAAAAACGAGAAAAACACAGAGATTGAACTGAAAATAAAGAAAAATCAAAATCAAACCACATGACACGAAAATAGAAATAAAACCACACGACACGACACTCAAAAGGGGGAAAGACAAGCATACACACAAAAATGAGAAAAAACAAAACAAAACACGACAACACACCAAAATAGACGTCCCCCAAGCTAGACATGACAGTGCGAGCGAATAAAATGCGAACGTGAAATGCAGAAATATGCAAGGGGGAGTCAATCGGATTCGCTGGTACTAGAATGGTAGGGGGAGGGGGAGGAGGGTGGGGAATAGTGAATGAAAGAATCCTCAGAGAGGAGGGCGTGCCTATGGGGGAAGGAGGGGCGACAGGCTGGAGCACGGGAGGATCGATGTGCACCGGGGGGCTGTGGTGGAGAAAGATCGTACCAGGTGGGCCGACAGTTGGGTGCCAATCGGGAGGATCCAGGGGTGGTAGATGCACTAATGGAGAATACCATGGATCGGGGTAAAACTCCCAAGGCAGATGGGATGGGGGGTAGGGTAGCCGCAAAGGGGCTAAAGGTGGCAGGATTGCGAAAGGTGCGCAGGCGGGGCCATAGAGGTAGACAGCACGGTCTTCACCGAAGGGAGTGAGCATATTGATATCGATCAAGAAATTGCGATCAATACGGCTACGTCCAGGCAAAATAGGGAGGTCGGGTGGCACTCTCAAAACACAGCTGACAATAAGAGTGATCATCTCACCACAACAGATGGATCCAGAATTGGCGCGGCTAACAGCAAAAATTTCGTGGACGATCCAATGAGCGGCGTTTATGGGCATAGGGATGTGCCCAAGGATCCTGTCATCGGACATGGCATAAAGAAAGAAGAGCTCATCCCTAGATACAGTGGACACATCCACGCGGGCGAAAACAGTGTTGGCGAGGATGCAATGGGCGAGGCGGTAACACAGGTGAATAATGTAGGAGGCAAGAGCCTCGGGTGGAAAGGTGGTGTACCGGGTAAATCGTTGCCAAACACCATCAGCCCGGAATTGAGAGTAGATGTCAGTTCGATCGTGGGTGGAATGTTCAGTGTTAAGATCGGGGTGACGGAGATTGAGGATATTGTTCAACTCGATGAAACCTAGAGAAAAATCACAGTTGAAAGCGCGGAAGGAGAAACCCCCATCAAACACCACGAGGGAACTGAGGAATTCAAGCGTGAGATTTCTGTGTGTGAGCATGGATGTAAGAGAGGGTATGGCACCCGATACAGTTGAAAATTCTGGCGACGCCGTTCGAAAGCCCTAGAGCTTCGAGTGTGGGGCGATCGGCGAAGAGTGTAGGTTTCATCGGGCGATGAAGTAGTGCTCGCAGACGGTCAGACTGTTCTTCCGTAGAAGGGTTTATGCAAAGGAAAGAGGGGGAAAGGGGCCGTAGAGCGGATCACGGCGCGAAGATGATGCAATCTCTTTCCCTTTCTTAGACATGGTGACTATGTGGGTGGTGAAAAGGAAAGTGGGGGCGTGCCTATGATGAATATAGAGCAGGTGAAGCAGGTACAACACCAATTTAGGATATTACAGATAAAGTAAGAGATGTGTAGAGTGGAAGAGTGTTACCCATCAATGTAGCAAGATCAAGCTCCCGGGGGACTCGCGTAGTAGGAGGAAGCAATTCGAGAAGCCGCCGCTCGCTGATCCGACAAGAAACAGGTTTTCGAAAATTTTGGGGGCTAGGGTTAGGGTTCGGGTGTTTTGATGATGGGATGTCGACGATGGCAAGGTGGTGGGGGTGGGGAAGTATGGGAGTGAGTGGGGATGAGGGTTTAGGGGCAGTATGTTGGGTGGAGGAGGTCGATTCGACAGTTGGAGGGTGCGTAACCGCGTGAAGGGGATTTTCGGGGGTCGGGTGGCTGTCATCGTGCGGTAGGGGTATTTATAGGGGCGAAACTGAACCGATCGGGTGAGTTCTCACCCGATCGGGTAGGCCAATTTCGAAAGTTTCCTGTCGGCCAACAGCTACAGGTGAACCGACCGGGTGAATAGTCACCCGATCGGTTGACCGTTTCCCAAATTTTTCTCGAGAATTGGGGGTTTCTCACCCGGTCTCTTCAAACGATCGCGCTCTAACTCAACCGATCGGTTGATATTTCCCAAAAATTTTCCGAGACTTCTCCCCAGATCACCCGGTCTGTCACCCGGTCTCTCCATTCTTCACCCGATCGGTTCATTTGGGGACAGATGCGGCTTGTATCTGATACATCCCAACCGATCGGGTGGGAACTCACCCGACCGGTTGAGGCCTTGTTTTCTGTAAAACCCAAGAATCGCCTGAGTTCCTTCACGGAAGTTGTTTCGGCTGGATTTATTCATAAAAATAGAGAAAAATAAAGTAGAAAAAATCCTAAAAAACGAAGCATAAGTTTAGAACATGGGTTGCCTCCCATGAAGCGCTTTCGTTTAACGTCGTTTAGCTCGACGCCTCTAGCGGTGGTCAATTAGGATCCGGAGGATTAGAGGAAGAGTTGTCGCTCGTTGGGGATCCGACCGGAGAGAATTCTGGTTCTCCAACTGCATAGTGTTTCAGACGCTGTCCGTTGACTTTAAACGGCTCATCCCTTCCCATTATCTCAATAGCCCCATGCGGGAAAACCTTAGTGACGCGGAACGGTCCCGACCACCTTGACTTGAGTTTTCCAGGAAAGAGCTTCAGCCTTGAGTTGAATAGGAGAACTAAGTCCCCTTCTTTGAATTCCCTCTTCAAGATTCGCTTATCGTGCCACCGCTTCAGCTTCTCCTTGTAGATCTTGGCGTTCTCATAGGCATTGAGCCGGATTTCGTCGAGCTCGTTGAGTTGTAACTGCCGGTGCACTCCTACCTTCTTGGTGTCGAAGTTCAGATTCTTAACTGCCCAAAATGCCTTATGCTCCAATTCCACAGGAAGATGGCAAGCTTTCCCATAGACAAGCCGGTAGGGAGTTGTGCCGATGGGAGTTTTAAATGCCGTCCTGTAGGCCCAAAGCGCGTCAGGAAGCTTTGATGACAAGTCCTTTCTAGAATTGGCCACCGTCTTTTCTAGTATGCTTTTAATCTCCCGGTTAGAGACTTCCGCCTGACCGCTGGTCTGCGGGTGGTAGGCACGCCCCACCCGGTGTTGTACCCCGTATTTTTTCAAGAGGGCCTCGAATTTCTTTTCTATAAAGTGGCTCCCTCCGTCACTGATCAGGACACGAGGTACACCAAACCGCGGGAAGATGTTGCTTTTAAAGAACTTGGCCACCACTCTGGAATCGTTGGTTGGACTGGCCATCGCTTCAACCCATTTCGACACGTAGTCTACAGCCACCAAGATATACTGGTCCCCCGAGGAGGAAGGGAACGGTCCCATGAAGTCCACTCCCCATACATCGAAGATTTCTATCTCCAGGATGTAGTGTTGATGCATCTCATTCCTTTTGGAGATATTCCCAGCTCTTTGGCATTTATCGCAGGCTTGGACATAAACATGTGTGTCCCTGAAGAGTGTAGGCCAGTAGAATCCGCTTTGGAGAATTTTTGCGGTGGTCTTGTAGGTGCTCGCGTGCCCTCCACATTGCTGCCCATGGCAGTGGGAAATGATGGAGGTCGCCTCAGTTTCAGGGATGCATCTTCGTATCACCCCATCATTGCAGGTTTTGTATAGGTGGGGGTCATCCCAATAAAATTTGCGGACCTCATGGAAAAATTTCTTCTTCTGCTGAAAGCTCACATTGTGGGGGACGATGGCACAAGCCAGATAGTTTGCGATGTCGGCGTACCAGGGGGTCCAGGAGGAAGAGACAGAGAAGAGATGCTCGTCAGGGAGTGAATCATCGATCGGCGTAGCATATAAATCGAGAGTGGGCATCCTGGACAGGTGATCGGCAACAACATTCTCCGCCCCCTTCTTGTCTCTGATTTCCAGGTCGAATTCCTGGAGGAGGAGAATCCATCTAATGAGTCGTGGCTTAGCTTCTTTCTTGCTCAATAGGTATTTAAGAGCCGCGTGATCCGTGGTAGTATAATTTCTTTGGGCGGCATCAAGGGTTTTGCTCGTATAATATATGACATGAAGATTTTTATCCTTCCTCTGCCCCAAGACGGCACCAACCGCATAATCACTGGCGTCACACATCAGCTCAAAGGGTAGATTCCAATTCGGTGGCTGTATTATGGGCGCGGAAATCAAAGCTTGCTTCAAAGTGCGGAAGGCCTCCATACACTCCTCGTTGAAGACGAAAGGCACGTCCTTCACGAGGAGTTGGGTCAGCGGCCTGGAAATCTTCCAGAAGTCTTTTATGAAGCGGCGACAGAATCCCGTGTGTCCTAAGAAACCACGGACTCCTCGAAGATTGAGCGGTGGTGGAAGCTTTTCAATCACTTCAACTTTAGCCTTATCAACCTCTATTCCCCTCGAAGAGATGACGTGCCCCAGCACAACTCCCTCTTGGACCTAAAGTGGCACTTCTCCCAGTTTAGGACTAGTCCCTTTTCCTGACATCTCTCCAGGACCTTAGTTAGATTACTGAGGCACGAGTCAAACTTAGTTCCATAGACGGAGAAGTCGTCCATGAAAACCTCCATGATGTCTTGGGAGTAGTCGGAGAAGATAGCGGACATGAGTCTTTGGAATGTAGCAGAGGCGTTACAAAGTCCGAACGGCATTCTTCTATAGGCATACGTCCCGAATGGGCAAGTGAAAGTCGTCGTCTCCTGGTCATCGTTATGAATAGGGATCTGAAGAAATCCTGAATACACGTCCATGAAACAGAAATAATTATGCTTCGCCAGTCTCTCGAGCATCTGGTCAATAAAGGGGAGAGGGTAATGATCCTTCCTCGTAGCCTTGTTCAACTTTCTATAGTCAATGCACATCTTGTACCCCGTGACGGTCCTCCTTGGTATTAGCTCGTTCTTCTCATTGCGAACCACCGTCATTCCTCCTTTCTTGGGTACGACGTGCACCGGGCTAACCCAGCGACTATCGGAGATAGGGTATATAATACCGGCATGTAGAAGCCTAACAATCTCCTTCTTTACAACTTCCATCATTATGGGATTCAGCCTCCGATGTGGCTCAATCGAGGAGGCTTGCTCATCTTCAAGCAGAATTCTGTGTGAGCAGAGGCCTAAGCTAACCCCTTTTAAATCCTCAATTGCATATCCGAAAACTCCTTTAAATCTTTTTAAAACACCAAGAAGTTTGGTCATTTGGTCTTCAGGCAGTGAAGAGTTGACTATGACCGGAAGGGTCGAGCCAGCACCCAAATATTCATATTTTAGCCCCAGCGGTAATTCTTTCATCTCAACTTCTTGAGGCCCCGACGCATACTTCTCAAGCTGAGCATCCTCAAGGGAAAGGAGTTCTTCGTGGATTTCTCGGAAGCCAGCATCCGGAATCTCACCCTCGGCCGCGGTTCCGCATGGCAAAGTTTTGCAAGGTATAGTGGGAACGATCGAGGAAGGCACCGGGTCTCTTTCAGGCTCATAATAATTGTCCGGGAAGAAGGCTTGTAGGTGAAAACTGGTTTCAATCGTCGATGGTTCCCCACAACTGTTTCTAGCTTCCTCATTGTCCAAAGATCGGGGACGCTCAATAGAAGTCTGCAAGTGATAGATTGATTCCTGTCCAGCGTAGCCTACAAACCCGGTCGGATGGTTCTCCTGACAAAACTCCGCGGACAACTCTTCTTCACTAAATTTGGGACCAAGGTTGTCGATATACGCCACTTCACCATGAGGAAAGAGAGCTGATGTGGCAAGGTGCTCCTGCGTATCTCGATATCTCCTCTGACTTTCCACGACGGCAGACAGGAGGGATAGTATATTCGAAGTATTCAGCGATTCCGCTAAGCTATGCGCCAAACAGCCGATATGGTGAGAGTGATCCCAGATGTCTCCTGAAACTGCATGCAACATCCTCGCCGTGGGGCCAGGATCTTATACGAAAGGAGAGAGAGAACTGCACAAGTGGCAAACACGTCAAAAGCACGGGTTGCATAAACAGGAACCGAAAGTTGCGATGGAAGCACGGCAATTCAGTCAATTAGCACTATACAATTACTATCCATAGTATGTCCGAGTGAAATTGAAAAGTGTAGAGTGCGAAAATTATCGCGAGGTAGGGATAAGAGCTAGACACTAGGGTTCAAGAGATCTTAAAATAACAAGCACGTTGCCTCCCCGGCAACGGCGCCATAAACTTGACGTCACGCGGGTGATGCCCCCGGTTCGCTTGGCCGCAAATGGCCGGGGGACCCGCGTGGGGGTTTAGATATTTGTAACCGCAAGCGCACGGTGTTGTAGTGTGGCTTGGGGGTCGAACACAGGGAGGCTAGGATGTGCTTGTGTCAAGGAGGACTGAAATCACCCCGTGGGCGAGCTAGCCCGGATCGGTTGAAGGGTTGTCACGGTAAAGGAATGCAAGGTATGAACAATAAGAAAATAAACCCGGGACTTTGGTTTCCACTCCAACGAGCGACTCTCGCCGATACAACCTACGGGTAGGATGACGTATACTCACCACTATACGTCGTTGTAGTATAGTGGTGAGTATTCCCGCCTGTCACGCGGGTGACCCGGGTTCGGTCCCCGGCAACGGCGCCATAAACTTGACGTCACGCGGGTGATGCCCCCGGTTCGCTTGGCCGCAAATGGCCGGGGGACCCGCGTGGGGGTTTAGATATTTGTAACCGCAAGCGCACGGTGTTGTAGTGTGGCTTGGGGGTCGAACACAGGGAGGCTAGGATGTGCTTGTGTCAAGGAGGACCGAAATCACCCCGTGGGCGAGCTAGCCCGGATCGGTTGAAGGGTTGTCACGGTAAAGGAATGCAAGGTATGAACAATAAGAAAATAAACCCGGGACTTTGGTTTCCACTCCAACGAGCGACTCTCGCCGATACGACCTACGGGTAGGATGACGATCGGAATTAGGGTCTAATGGTGAGACGTTGCCTCTGAAAGTGGTAACGGCATCCCATGGGCCCGATATTCCGGTCGGTGCCCAGGATGATACACCGGACTTCCCGGGTTCGATCAGTGGGCACCCCGTGTCCATTAACACTGATCGATTCCGGGAGCACTAAGCCCGCAACGATAACTCCCAACGTCTCATCCTGCCGCTCCCGCGCGCTAGGATTCGGCGTCTACGCTAAGAGCGTGAGCTATGGCTAGGGAGTCAACCGCCAAGTTTATTCCCCCTTGGCCCAACGGTCAAAGGCGGTATTTTTCCCGCCGATGACAATGAAACACCCCGCGTAACCGTTAGATTCCTAATCACTATCGATTTCCTAACCCTATGGATGCATCGGGAAGAGCCCCCGAAGGGGTTTCCGCCAAAATCCCAGATTTGGGAACTACTCACAAATATTCATTAAAAAGCGATCTAAACGAAAATGAACCGTTGAAATCATAATCAGACGATTGGAATGCGAAGGTAGTAGAGCAATTGAGATAATACTAAAGTTTAAGAAAGATCTGAAAACTTACAATAGAAAAGTAATTACAGCCGTCACAATAGGAGAAAACAGTAAAAACTAGCAGCTCCCCGTTTCTGGAACCCTAGGGGTCCTATTTATAGGATCTCGTATCACCCGATCGGTTGACAAGTCAACCGATCGGGTGATCCGTTACAGATAATAAACAGAAAACGGCGGACTTTCACCCGGTCATATGAACCGGTCGGTTGAGTTCTTGGAGTGACCGGTTGGATCTTGGCGCCATCGGGTGAAGGGATCGGTTGGGTGCCCGTGTCTCGACTCCTCAGCATCAGCTACAGATGAACCGATCGGGTGAGAGTCACCCGATCGGTTGGAATTTGGCTCGAGAAGACAGAGAGTTGGCCCCCGTTGAACCGGCCTGTGAACCGGTCGGGTGACTTCCACTTGAGCTCCGGCTGAGACCAGGTGGTGCACGCGTGCATCACCCGATCGGTTGGAGATGACCAACCGACCGGGTGAGGGGCTGAAAGATGTAATCTTCGTCGTTTGACCCCTTGGATCACGCGTGACTCCTCCCGTTGCTCCGGGGATTTGAGATATCGTCGTTAAACGTCCCCTACGCGGGCAATCTCCTGCAAAAATGGAGAAACAAAGAAAAGTGAAAGAAAACGAGAAAATACGAGAGAACGAATAAAAGACGGCGGAAAATACAGAGAAACACAAAAGAAAACGTGCGTGAATATATGAAATATAAACGCACGCCAATCACGTGCGAAAGGAGAACAAGGAGGAGCGGCATGAAACTCGCACGAGGCATCATCAGGCGAAGGAGATGAGGGAGAAAGAGAAAGGTGGGCAGAGGGAATTTAAAAGAAAAGGGATAATGGGCTGTTAGGCTGCGCCAGGGAAAAGAAAGGGAAAAAGAAAGAAAGAAAGAAGATAAGGGAAAAAGAAAGACGAAAGCAAAAAATAAGGAATTTTGGCGGGCTCAGCTTTTGGGCCGAGAAAAAGAAAAGAGAAGGAAATGAAAAATAAAGCGATAGGGAAAAGGGAGTGGGGTTGACTAAGTGGAAGGAAAAGAAAGAAAAAGATAATAGAATGGACCCAAAAAGAGAAGAATAAGAAAAATATTTAAATTAAAAAATTCATAAAAATTGAAGGAAAATCTCAAATATCATAATTGCATCATGTGAAAAATACATGACATTACTTCCTACCCATCTTACAAGAATTCCATCCTCGGAATTTTCCAAATGCTAAGATAAGATAACTGTTAGTGAGAGAAAAGGGTAGCTAGAAATAGACAAACAAAAGTAACGAAAAGCACTCAAAGGATAGATTGGATGATAATAAGATCGTCACAAACTGAAAGGAATGTGATGGCGATAAAAGAAATAAATAATTCGATCCAGGACAGATTTATCTAATCGTTGACGAAAGAAGGTAATGTAGGATTGAGTATTGAGATGCAAGTAATAGATAGTGATGTGTGAAACAAAATGTCTGGTCAAAAGCCTAAGAGTTCAAAGAAGAAAAAAAACCTCAACCTTCACATCCTCGATGAGTGTAGACTTGAGTCATCATGTATTCAAATGGTAAAGTTGATACGAATATATCTTTACCGTACATCATACTCGACCTATAAATTGTTCACGAGGTAGTTAGCGTGGACCTGTATAGACCATCACAAAAACATGTCACACCACACTTTTCAAAAAACACATCAGTTTTACATGCAAGCAGGTCCTGCTGATTACCCGTGAAAACAATATAACCAATAGCAAAAATATACCAATAAACTCGTATAAATTACATGCTTCAAATAAAGAGACAAAATCTGCATACAGTATAAAAGATGTCTCCAGATACATAAAGAAATACATGAAATAAAATCTACTCATGACTTGTCACTCAGAAATCTGCATCATGCGTAGCAAACTTAGTACCTTTGTAGACTGGAGTCTCCTCGTACTCTTGATCAGCATCTAATGACGCAATAAACATGAAACCGCTAAATTAAAGTAAACTTACGATAATTAGAAAATTTAGAATTTAAAACAGTGTATACAAGTAAGACTAAAATAAAAGCAGAGACAACATGTAAGGTAGTAGTATGACAATACTAAATGACAAGCATGCGAGACAGTAATACAGTAATAGTAACATTAAACAATAAGACAGCAATGACAAATTGACAAACGATACATGGTTAGGGGTATAGTAGTATCTCACCAGCAAGCAACCAAAATATTAAGCATTACTATAATTATCCAGACTGATAATAAGGAACCATAACAATAAATACTATCTTTTATGCTAGACTGTGATACCTCATACTAGTGCTATGACTCATATTGGAGAGTATGATATACAACCAAGAATCCACCTTGTTTCCCGGGGGGCGCTCCACCGGTCGAGTCCAACTCGATGTAGTAATGGGACTTATGATCCAGCAAATGATACTAGTATGAGTCCAAACCAATTCATTAATGGACCCAGTAGTAAACAGATACATTGATGGGATCATATCAATATGGTCAAAAGCATGGCTCCAGTCGCTCACGCACACTTTCTAATATGAGTTACTCTAAACCTCAATGGATCTAAGTATAGTGTATGCATGATGTGTCAAATTCAGTGTCATGTCTAACAATTCAATTGATTGGGAATATTACATCCGATATTGTAATGGCTCCCAAATATAAACATGTGAAAGAGATTCTAAAGGTGGCTTATATAGGTCTACGAGGTGGTCCCCGATGTCTCGTGGCATTGTCCCATATAGCATTTAGTTACCAATTATAAACATGTACAATATCCCGAGTCATTAGTGTATAAACACATATACCATATCCAAAGCATGTGATCAGTGTATATATCCAATGAAATCATGTCAAGTAATTGGATCATGTATCTTGTCATTGTCAATTGTTATCAGGTTGTGTATATGTGACATATGAACCATGTAATAAGAGTATTCCAATGTAATATCATGTTTTAGCAATACTATGTTACAAAAGTATATCAATGTACTAAAAATGATTAACATTTGCCGTATTTCTAATTCTTATTGTGGGGGTTACTTTAGCATGCATCATAATAGTATATCAATGAGACAAAATCTTCCAACAAGTCCAAATGGTCGCATCATAGTTAATCTACATGGCTATGGATTCTATGCATTCCAATTCCATTAAAATTCATGATTCTCGAGCAATTTGAGGGTCATTGCATTCAACTTTCCAACAAGTCTATTTATCCAATATATGTCACACAGGAGAACAATAACAAATTTTCAACAAGCCCATTTGTCCAATAATGAGAACAATATTAAATTTCCAACAAATCCATTTATACAACAATATTCAAGAACAATTTGTTTCATCATCACATTCCAACATAGTCCCAAACCCAACAATATATCCTAATTGATGTCTGCTAGGTTTTATAATCATTTGCATGCTTAAGAGTAATTCCATAATAGTTTAAGGGCCGGTGTCAAATTGTGATCTTAAAGAAGAACTCATCCATGATCACTCTAAGGATTAAATCCATATATTCATGTATTTCATTTTCAGCTCATGTAAATCATAAAAAAAACAGTTTCAGATCTCTAAATATAATTATGTATAAAGACTAAAAACTGAAATTCAAATATGCAATGAACAGGAGCCGAAGCCCGCAACTCATTCAGGGAGTAAAGGGCAAAGCCCATAACCAAACACCAAACCGGGCCAAGGGCAGCAAAGGCCCACACCAACAGAGTAAAAGCAAAGGCCCACATCAACATTTAGGGCAAAGAGGGCAATGGCACCACCAAATTAACCAACAGAACCAACGGCAAAGGCTCACAAGAGACCAAGGGGCAAATTCCCACAACCAAGAATAGCAGTGTCAAAAGTCCACATGCCACATGAGAGTAGAGCTACAACCCACAGTAAAATGGGGGGGGCAAGGCCCTAAGATAGCAATGAAGGGGCAAAGCCACACATGAAATATAGAGCAGGGGCAAAACCCCGCAGTAACATAGCATGCAACAGAGGCAAGGCAACAGCCTCCAAGAACAACCGACAGGGCAAAACCGTCATCCCAAAAGAAACATGAGCAATACCTCAAGCACAAGCCCCAAACAAGGAAATCACAAGCTCAGTTTTCATCATGACATACAAGAGGGAAGACCCCAAATACAATTCCAATAATAACTAAGAAACAGAACCAAAAACTAGAATTAGGGAAAATCTACCGTTCACCGATGAAACCACATCAAAAAAGGGATCGAGCCATGTCGTCGTGCCGTATGTATGGTTGCGGCTGCTCGATTGACCCCTTTGAAGAGATCCGAGCCCAAATCAAAACTGTAAAAACCCATAAATCCAGGAAAACCGAAAATTTTGATGAAAATATTTTCTTCACATGAAACCCTTGAAGAAGAGGAGGGATTAAATAAACCCGTAGAGGGAACATGAGAGAAGCCAATCATATGAGGGGGTCGTCGATTCTCTGCAACCAACGGGAAAATGCGGAATATTCGTCGATTAGAGTTAATGAGTGAGAGAATTAAATGAGTTGTCAGAGCTCATGCATTATGCGCAAAAGGAGAACGAGGAGCTGCGTAAAACTCGTGCTTAGCGTCGTCGATCGAAGGAGATACGGAAGAAAGAGAGAAGATATTTTAATCGGGGTGTGGCGAGAGAGGTGGGCTATGGGAATTTAAAAGAAAAAGGATGATGTGTTGTTGGGCTGGGCCAGTAAAAAGAAAGAGAAAAGAAGAGAAAACGAAAGAAGAAAGAAAAGAGAAGGGTTTTTTAATGGGTTGGGATTTTGGGCCGAGAAAAGAAAAGAGAAGGAATAGAAAAAGATAGATAGAAAGAGAGTTGGCGTGGGCCAAGGGGAAGGAAAAGAAAGAAAAAGAAAACAAATAAAGGAGATGGTAAAAGAAAATAATAAGAAAAATATTTAAAATAAAATTTTCATAAAAATTGTAGTAAAATCCCAAAAATCATAATTGTGTCATACGAAGATATATGCCATTACAGTGACATTAGTAGATTTGCTTTGATTTATTATGTCGTTTCAGCTGCAAGTTTTACTTATTTTTTCCAAGGTTTGAGGTATCGGCCGGAACCCTAGGGTTCAGGCCGTATCGTTTCGGTCTCGGGGGCAACCGAGACCGAAACACCCGATGTTTCTCGGTTTCGGTCGGAACCATGTTCCGGCCAGTTCCACCCGATTCCGGCCGAAACTGGCTGAAACCCTAGGGTTTCGGCTGGAAAAATTGAAAAACAAGAGAAGAAAAGGCAGAAATGGGAATATATTGCAGGAAAAAAGAAGAAATAAAAAAAGGAAGAAGAAGATATAACTTACCCGTCGCCTCGCCAAGCTTCTCCCCGCCACGCCTCGATGAGCTTCTTGCCACCCTGCCTCGGTGATCCGCCGTGAAAGGGAAGATCGTTGCCTCCTCGATGATCCGCCATGAAAGGGAAGCTCGTCGTCGTGAAAGGGAGTGAGAGCAAAGTGAGAGGGAGAGAGTGCAAAGTGAGATCATCGATGATCTGATCTGCTCTTTTGTAAGGGAAACCTGTAAATAAGTGGAAGTGCGTGGAGTAAAACGGTGGGTGCATAAATCAACTTCCAGTCCCAGTTGATTTTTTGGTCAAACTTGTAAATAAGTGGTAAGTGCGCAAAGTAAAATAGGGGGTGCGCAAAGCAACTCTATTTGGGGGAGTGTAAAATGGTGGGTGCGCAAAGCAACTCATCCTATTAAATAATAATAATGGCAAACTTGTAAATAAATATATATGTACAAATTTATAAATACATATTAGTAATAAAAATTTGATAAATATTTGATAGTTATATGATTAATACATTGTTTTTTTAAGAAATTGATAGTATTTGATATGCTTTAAGTATTTAAAACTACCGTTATGAACGAAACGAAACTCACTTTCGAAACCGTCGAAACAAGCGATACCAATACCGAAACCTAAATTTTGAGAAAAGCGATACCGAGACCGATACCGAGACCGATACCGAGACCTAAAACCTTGATTTTTTCTATGAGATTGGTCTCTATGTACTTTTCTTTTCATCCTTATATTATAATTTGGTTTTCCTTCAGACTTATCAAGATTATTTCACTGACAGCATTCATATTTGCTTTGTGAATGTCAATTAGATTCAGAGGACATGTATTACATGAGCAAGCCTTTTGATCAGATAGCTGGATGAGAGAAGGATTACACAGGATTAGCTTAAATAGTTTCATGACTTTCATCTATCTTTGGCTTGTAGTTTTGTTGACTTTTTATTTGCATCAGACGTGTAGCTCTTTTTCATTAAAATTCAAGTTGTAATAATATGCTCCAATTTTGGAGAAACTTTTATTATTGCTTATTTATATATTTTAGAGTTTATTTATGTGCCCTGTTAAATGATTGCAATACGAACTTGTATGGTATTATTTTTATGCTAGGCGTATTTAAATCAAGGGAAAGGTGAAAAAAGGAAAGTAAACGTAAACATATTCCATTATTTCCATTGATTTAAACATGGCATATGCATTCTGTTTAGCTCACTAGATATTTTGGGAAGCGGGACATGACATGTTATTATGTATATTGCCTTTTATTTTATTTTTATTTTTAAGGTCATGCACTCTACACCTCTTGTTTGTGGTTATAGGGTCATGACAGAGCAGGAAGACGAGCAGTTGCTGCAAAAACCAAGCAAATTGAAACAAACATAGCAAGTCTTTGTAATTCTCCATAACCAATCTAATCATTCCTTTTTTTTCAATCTATTTACCCTCTTTTCAGCCAAAACTGATCCATCATACAGTAATATTTTCTCCCTTTATTCACTACATTGGGGAGATCAGAGTAACATCTGACATTGATCAAGTGAAATGGTAGGTTGAATATTTCATTTAAACCTTGTTCAGCCATTTCTTAGCGTTTTTGATGAGTTTTAGCTGGGTTTGAAAAGAAATTACTATTTCCTATCAATTACGCAAGTGAGGGATGTTTTTGCTGACCCGGGCAAACCCAGTTAGCAGATTTGTCTCATGTGACAAGTGGAGGTGTGTGCCACCTCATTCCCCCACATGGGGGGTGAGGTGGTGGGTGCAATTTGGGGTGAATGGGGGAGCCCCAAAATAAAGGGCCACATCCTTCCCATTATTTGCAAGCTTGCCATTATTTTTCCATAACAGTCATATGCCCCAATCAGTCTTTATTCACTTTGGCCTCCTGCGCTTTTTGCACTTTAACACATGTTTTTCTCTCTTAACCCCATGTGGTTTGTGGTGGGATTTGTGCACTTTGCCACCATAAACTTTTTTTGCAATTTAACCCCTTTTCCCGACAATACCCACACGCACGCACACTCTCTTCTTGTTGTTTTGTCTGTTTTGCACGTGTACCACATCTTGTGTGGGGTTTTTTTCTTGGGTCTCATAGTGCACGGGTTATTTCTAGTAATACCTCAAGCAATACTAGTTGAACCCAACACCATTGCTTTCATGTGGACAGGATATCCCAAAATCTTAATTGAAATTATAGTCTTTTTCTGCATACATAGTTTTGAATTTTATTTGAGATTAACCACCATGAGTTTGCAGTAGTAAGCTTCTAAACTGTAGCCTACTAAAGCATTGAACTAAGTATTATGTGACTATGTCAACATGATACTACATTGGGAATACAAGGTAAGTTTACATACTATATGCACTCATGTCTTAACCAAATATTGCTACTCTTGAGAACGTTTCGAACTTTAGCTTACATGAACAATGGTCCATCCAGGAAGGTGATATCAATATGCTCCCAAACGGGAATAGAAAAACTAACAACTGCAAATGCAAAGAAGTGAATATAATATGAAAATAAAGCCCATTTTAATAATATATATCATGCAAAAAGAATCAGCTTGATGCCTGAGTAAAACACACAGGATTCCCAACAGAAAGCTGCCCAAAGTGCACATAACACCGAAAGCCCATTTTAAATACATTACATGAACCTATTTAGTAAGGTCATCATGAAAAACAAAAGAAAACATCTAAGCTTTCGGTGTTATGTGCACTTGCACGTGTAAGGATGGCGGAATGGGATAACTGAACACAAATGATGTAGCACAAGAAGTAATTCCATTTATGAGAGATACACAAGGCAGGATACAATACTTACCAAAGCAGGAAACTTCAAGTAGACCTGTATTGAAAATGTTTCCAAATATTGACGGACAGCTGGTAAATTGTTCCTCTACATTACAGAGAAACTGGTCAATAGCTATACACATTATCACCAAAACATAGCAGTCAAATCTTCTCCACAGTGCAAGTTACAAGCAGCCTAGAATTGGTCTCATATTTAATTCAATTCTGTTCAGACTTTACTAAAATTAGAGAGAGAAACATGAAATAACAATAAAGTCACAATCAGCCAACAATAACAATAAAATTAATTTTGGACATTACTAAAATTAAAGAGAGAAACATGCAATTGGGGGTCGCCTTTCCTGATGGAGTAGGTTCTCTAAGTGCATGATATAGGTCCTTTGCAGTACATACGGTAAAGCTACTACATATTGTAAAAATTTGGACACAATACATCAGAATGCATATACATATAATATCTTGCTACTTAGGGAGATTGTTCCATCGGCAAGTCTGTGCCATATGAAGCACTGACAATGATACGAGACACTGGCACAAGCAGGGCACAGGCACATCACAAATTCTTATAAAGTATGACACGGCGATACTACTGTGTGTATGCATGTGTACCCATGCATAGTATACATCAGACCCCATAGTGATTGGGATGTGTTATATTAAAAACAAAAACAAAACCAATGTAAAATTTCAACGACAAAAATCATAACTTCTAGTCAAGTATCAAAATCAAACTAAATAAATACAAAAAAGGAAAATCTATGTTATACCTAGCCAAGTTGAGTGATGTTTAGGCTTAGTTGACTAGTATCCACATTGTTAACTGATCAATTTTAATTTTTATGTGTATTTTTTGAGGCGCTGTACAGCTCTAAAGCATCTGACACGGTGTCACGGCGGTCACACAACATTTAGGTTTTATTTAAGCTTGACATTGATCTGACACGCGACCATTGGATTTTGAAATCCGACACGGGTGCAGACTATCTGATATGTTTCCTACACAAACATGGCACTCATGGTCAGGCGTGTGTGCTTCATAGCCTATGCCATTGGCCCATTACATCTAACAAGAATGAGAACATCTCCCAACACTGCAATGAGATCACCAATTTGCTTTTGTTCTACTCACTCAGATGAAGTATTGACAAATATTAGTGATATTTAATTCCCAAACATTAAAAATGTTGAAAGGAAAAATAACATTGCAACAGCTTGATCTTCTGGCAATCTTCACCAAATTGCTTGACCAACCTATTCACTGCAAATGAACAAATGCTTTCCAAACTGAAAGTACAATTTGATTACACTTCTGGCACTATTTATTAATTAATTTATTCATTCATTCATTTATTTGTGTCTCTCTGCGTAGAGAGCTATTTAAGTGTTCTATCGACTGCCAATTGAACACAACTATTCAACAAGCTGTAGCCCAGATTTTAAAGATGTCGTCAGGCTTGAATACCAAAACTTCAAATGTGTGTCAAGAAAATAGGATTAGACTAAATTAAGCTCAAAACTGAACAAATGACTTCATCGGCGTCGTCATATTAGCCTTCACACTAAAATTTTGGGGTCGACTTTTTGAACACAATAGAAAGAAAGAAAATAATAAAATAACAATAGCAATAACAATAATGGTAAAATTTTGTTCGATCATGTTTCTCCACAATCTTTCTCAGGACACTTTTAATTTAATAGTTTTGGTTTCCAAGACACTTTTTCCCCCAAATTTAATATCCACAATCTTTTCCAATATACTTTTAATTTTAAAGTTTTGGTTCCCAAGACACTTTTTCCCCAAAATTTAAGTTTTTCCACTGAGATTTTCACAAAATCCAATTTCTGCCACTCTTTATCTTGTTCTAATCAGCCCTAGAATTCAAAAAAGGTTGTCAAATGTATAATAGATATAAAGGAATATTGGCCTGAGCTGACAGCGCAGGAAATTTTTCCTGCGTTGTCAGCGCTTTGGGGGCCCAAAACATTTTTTTAAAAAAATTTGCATTTGCTTCTACTACTTGTTAACTACATCCCCACCAATTTTCAAGCCAATCCAACACCGTTTGAGCATCCGTTCATACATTTCAAAAATGTCGCGCTGACAGTTCGGTTTTCGGGAGCGATTTTTTTTTAAATGCATGAACGAAGGCTCAAACGGTGTTAAGATTGACTTGAAAATTGGTGGGGATGTAGTTAACAAATAGTATAAGCAACTAAAAAAATTTAAAAAAATTTTGGTCCCCCAAATCGCTGACAGCTCAGGCACATATGAGAATAATGTCTATCATACGCCATATGAGAGCCTCTCTCATACGCCCTCTCACATAAAGCACCCAAGTACAACCAAGTACAAGCGCATATGAGCTTGTACTTGGGTGCTTTATGTGAGAGGGCGTATGAGAGAGGCACTCATATGGTGTATGATAGCCATTATTCTATATATAAAGTGATCTTCAGTTGCGAAAAAATGGGTTTTCGCACGGTGCTAAAACATTTTTTTATTTTTTTGAAATTTATTTTCAAAATTTTTTTGATGTTTAATCCATACAATTATATACCCCAGGGAAAATAATGGGTGAAACCGTTGGGGATTAGAGCTCTCATCCACCCGTTACAAATTTAACGGTCTCAAAATGTGCGAATTTAATGAAATGCCTTGATCGAAGGCCAAATGACATTATTTCTCAACGATTATTTTTTGAAGGGGGTATAACAACATATAATGAAGATGGAAAAAAAGAATTTTGGAAAAAAAATTTCAAATAAAGACTAAAAAACATTTCGTACGGTACGAAATGTTCTCACATGAAGATTTGCCTATATATATATATATATATATATATATATATATATATATATATATATATATATATATATATATATATATATATATATATATATATATGGAATTGAGAAAAAATTGACTCGGTCTCGGTCACTCTCATCATTAATACTCTAATAACAATGTACATGTTGGGTCAAGTACGTACTGGAATGAAAAGTAAAGATGAAATTGTGGTGTTTCTAGACAAGGAAAAAAACCCCTATTCCCAGTTCTCAATGAACTTAAAATATCTATTTTTCAAAAAGTGCAATTTAAATTATGTACTTTACATAAAAGATACAATTTCAGTAACTTATAACATTTATCCACAAAATCCTTAACTAGAATTGCTAAATGCATCGAACATTTTCCATTAAAATTTCCATGGGGCTTTTAGATCATCATTCAAACAGCTAGACATATATAAGCAGTCTGTCCATGTTAAGTATTGGATTGTGTAATTGTCAGCATTTGGCAATATACATGATATGTGGCTATTTTTAATTTTACATACCTGCAACCCATTAATAACCTTTCAACAATTTTATACAATTTATAAAACTTATATTTCAAGTAACAAAGTTGGATGCAAGCCAACAGCTCAATTAGCCAAAATAAGCTTCTGAGGGAAGAAAGTAGTAAGGCACGCGTTACTAGTCAAATTGGAGGGAAAAAGTAGGTGGCCTCAACTTTCTCCTTGGCTTAACCAAATTATCAGCTCATACCCATTTTTTTCCTTTAACCATACTATTAATATTGTTTTGCAAGATAAAATGAACATTGTTCCTTTGCATCTGTAGATAATGAAAAATGATGCATATTGCATAGAATACTAAAACCTCATTACTTAGAATATTTCAGAAACAATCAACGAAACATACACTATAATCAAGTTCTAAAAGAAGTAATGTAAAACATGCATTTAGGAGTGGAACATATCAAAAGAATGATAACTTACATATAAGCAGATATGCAACTTAGCCGTAACATCGTTAACTATATCATTCGCAACAAAATTGGAGAGTATGCATATCATTTGCCAGGCACGAACTTTACGTCTGTGCACCTAAAGAAAAAGAAGTGAATGTCAAATAACAACATTGGACGACAATCTGTGGAGGGAAATGAATGGGCATATATTAACACCACACACAATCGAGCAGATACTCACTGCACTGTGCTTTTTATATAGCTCCTTCGCTACGTCCTTATCATTAACCTGTTTCAAACAGAAGAAGGCCAACATTAGGTGTCGACTGCCAGGCTAAGGGGTTTTTTATTACGGAACGAAACTTCAATATCAATTTCAACTAATGCCTAAAACCATGCTTTTCTGCAACTTTTTCTACTTTCTTTTTTAACAGTCTCAAATGCCCTTCAATGGTTATGTAAGCAACAGTGAAGCGGCTCCCAAAAAAATTGTTGGCATTGACCTCAAAAACACCCAATGCCCCCTTAAAGGTTAGTTCAAACGGCAAAAGTACCAGCATCAGGTGTCAGCAGCCATTGCAGTATACGACTCGTTTTAACTTCCCAATGAAACATCAATAGTAACTTCAGAAATGCCAAAACCTCTTCTTTTTCACAACCTTTTCTTTCTATTTTCTTTTTTTCACACTTCTTATGCTTCTTAATGGCTGGTTGAGCAAGAGTAAAGGAGGTTTTCAAAACGTTGCCGGCATCAACCTCCAATAGGTACCTAACGTGCATCTCATCTCCACAATTCGTTACCACTGATGCAAAATTGGTTTCCGACTTAAACGCAAGTATTAAGGATCACATCTCACTAAGGATGATGGGATCATGAGTGACGTAACATGAATCAATAGAGAAAAGAAAGAAGCTTAAATGACAATAGAAATGATCATAGATTAATCCATATCGAAACTCTTTTCGATTCCTATGAGGCAGATGAAGTGAACATCACTTTTTAAAGAAGTAAAGGAGGGATGAGAAAACCTTTTACTCGGACCAGAGCTTCAAGCTATTGCCGTTCACGATACCTGATTGCTTGAATATATTTGTGTTTTTTTCTTTAACCATTTAACCAGAGTTTATCTTCAGCTAGTCGCACACAAGGACTGCTATATTCTAACAAAGGACTTGAGAAATGTGAAAGAAATTGACATCGCAATCCATTAAGGAGGTATGAATAAATGATATAATAATAGGGTGCTGCTAATTGCAAGTAATTTAGTTACTTCACAGACCTGTTATGTTAATAGGTTACTCATCTTATACTTATCTTATAGAGTTTATTCTTCAATTTCATGGGTATTCTATGTTCAGATAACATTATAGGAGCACTATTCGATTTAACCGTATAGCTTTGATATTCTACGAAATACATCCTCGCTATTAAAACTAAATGATTGATCCTACATAGCAAAATTGGTTGCTTCATATGTTTCTTGTCCATCAATTTAAATTCTCCAAATATATCATTTACCAATTTTATAAAAATAACTGTATCCAGTTTTCCATCTTCTAACGTTAAATCATATTCTAAGCTAGGTAGCAGTGACATTTCAGCCATGGATCCAAGTCGTATCAAACATGCATGCTAAACAAAATACTTTCATTTTAAGTGTTATTTTTAGAATTTGCTTAAGTGCCGATGTATCATGTCATGTCTTGTCAGTGTCATCATGTTTGTATTTGTGCCCATGCAACATAGTTTCTAAAGCTTTCCTCCACCTTTCTATGCTAGAAATTCTCTTCTACATTATTTAAGGACCATGTTAGTAATCACATCAACAAGGGACTTCATCTTGATTGTCCAGTAGGCTCATTGACTAATGTAAGAAGCTTAAGAATATATCCTCCACCTTTCTATGCTAGAAATTCTCTTCTATATTATTTAAGGACCATGTTAGTAATCACATCAACAAGGGGCTTCATCTTGATTGTCAGTAGGCTCAGTAGGCTCATTGACTGATGGAAGAAGATTATGAATATAATGTTGGCCTTTGGTGAAGTCAAAGGTAATAGAAAATGTGACACATAATTGGAGATCTAAATAAGGAAAGGTTGAAAACTACTAGATCTAGGTTTCAATATTAGGAAAATTAGGGATTACAAATATATGAGAGATGTAAAGAGTCTCTCACGCAGGACATCCCCCGCACTCCAATAAATTACCATGTCAAACATTTTGAGATCTTACCCATTCCCGCACATCTCTTAATAAAGATTCAAAAAAAAAACACTTTATCAAATTAATTTTTATCCATTTAGTTAAAAATTAACTTCCACAGTGATATAACGTATTTATAGCATAAAATACATGTACGATAAGTACTTATGTAAGCAAATCTTAGAAAATCTAATAAAATCAAAAAAAATCTATCAAAAAATCAAATAAAAGAAAATATGATAAAATATGTCGTCGATTCCCCCATCCCCAAGTTGATCAAATATGTCATCGATGCGGGGAATGTGATACTTATTCTTCACCATAACCTTATTCAGCTCTCTCTAGTTGATGTGCATTTGTCTGGATTTGTTCTTCTTCTTCACTAAATAGTATTGGAGCACCCCATGAAGATACATTGGGTCGTATCCACCCTTTCTGTAAAAAATCATTCAATTAGGTTCGGAATTTCTTCAGCTCAGGTGGTGCCATACGATAAGGTTGTCTAGAAAAACGTTGGGCTCATGGCACTAACTTGATTGAAAATTCAATTGCACAGTCTGGAAGTAATCCAGTAAGATCATCCGGAAACACATCCGGAAATTCTCGCACTATCTCTAATTTCTATGGCTTAGCATCCACAGCAGCCACTACTGTCGCTGTCGATCTAGCTCTAAATTTTATTGGTCTTTCCGTCCTGACAAATTCAAATCTTGGTTGATCGAGTATCTCTAACACCACTCTTTCCTTACGACAATCGATAACGGCGTGGTGTGATCACAATCAGTCATCCTGAAGACAGCGTCGAAACTCGGCATATCGATGACAATGAAATCTGCAAAAAGCACACGTCCACAGATTATTACGGGACAAGAAAACTATGCACCAGTCGTCTTCAGCATTCAGCTACACATGTTAACGTCCCAACAAGAGGCAACGGGTGAAACAAGAATGGTGTGTTGGTCGACAAATTGTTAAGACATGAAATAGTGGGAAGCTCACAAGTCAAATAAGGCAAGGACAGGTCTCCCTGCTACTATCACAATACATAAGGTCACGAACATCAAGTCTAAGCATATATGAACTAGTACATGAAACAAAAGACGAAAACTGTAAATTCGTACTCGTGATAACTTGTCTGGTGGCTTCGGCCTCCTCTACAATCATGGTAAAAGTCTGGCATCTGGGTGGTGGAGCTTGATGCATTGCCTGCTGGAATACTTTCTGCTAAGGTGGAAGTATGGGTGTATGTTGAGCGTTTCCTACTGAAGCAATGGCTAGTGTTGTAGTCGATGATGTGGTCGCTGGTCTCTGTCCCCTCTGAGTGCAGTCTCTGACACTGTGCTCCTTTGTACCGCAGATTAGGCACAAGTTCAGCTAGAGTCGGTATTCTGTTTTGATGTGCCTGGTCGAGTTGCAATAATGGCATATCGGGGCAGTTCGTTGTGGTCGCTGATGCGGTGCTGGCCTCTTGAATTGAGTCTGATGTATGTGTTAGTGTAGCTGTCTAGTGCGAACATGAAGCTGTCGATTGGGTCCCGCAGAAGTCACTGGATGTGGTCATTTAGGATTGCAGCCAGTAACTGCTCTTGTTTAGCTTCTCTGTCTACGGACTCATATTTCCGAGTCGATGACAGTACCGCGGGATGCGTGGTCAAGTCCACCGAGATCAACTTACTCCGAATTTCTATGTTCAGTCCTTACTAGAAATGCATGGCGTGACTCAAAGGTGTCGCAATCATCTTTGAAGCAAACCTACAAAGCATGAAAATTTGAGCATCATACTAATTTATCGTCATTGAGTCTTGCTTCAAATTGATGACATATTTTGTAGCTCCATCTTCGCCTGTGGTGGAAAGAACTTTGCGTTGAAGACCAGAGTGAAGTAGTCCAATCGAGTGGTAGTCCTAAGTGGGCCCCTTCCGCCTTCCACCAAATTCTGGCGCCTTTTATCAGTTGTAACTTTGCTATGTCCACCATGTCATCCAGTATTCGTGCGGCACGCAAGTTGTCATCGATGCTACTCAGCCATTTCTTCGCCTGTAAATGACCCTCCGTCTCGGTGAAGTTCTTCAGGCCTAGTGCCCGAAACTGTCAAATTCCTCCCTCAGCTCGTGATTCCTTCAGCAAAACATGCTTCATCATGTCATCTTGCTGTTGTTTACTGACAATGATGTTGATATTGTTGTTGATGGGAACAGACCCACGTTCGACCCCTCGATTCCCCAATATGTCTCTGTTAATGACAGTGGAATTGTTTCCAGCAAGACGCACACGACGATTGTATCCCTTTGACATTCTATATTCCAAAAAGAGATGTCAGTTCAGTTAAGTATTTTATACGCATTTCCTTTTTACTATATACTGTTCACGAGATGATTTCACGGACATGCATGGGCCACTACTTGTAACTCCCCATATTCGGGTGCCGTTACAATTTGAAGTAATATGCAGGTCGTGCATGTACCAATTATAAACAGTATTAAAATGAAAATATTCATGTATTCATCCTTCAATGAACGTACAATGTCTAATGTAAAAAAGAAACCACAATCTCTCAACTATAACAGAAATAAATGCCAAAACGGCATAATACTCTCCGACTAAGTCTTGATGCTAAAAACTCCACGTTCTCTACTGGATACTCAGACTCCCGTTCTGTGGTGCCTTCTCGTAAATATGTTTGTCACCTAACGGAGACAACAGAAATTGAACCACTACTAAATAAAGTAGATTAAATCTATATTAAACATTTAGTTAATCTATCATGCAGGAAGTAACTGGCACGCAACAAAAACGCTACAAACAAAAGAGTACTAACCTACATACAGTCTAACAACAGGTAGAGATGCCTACCGTGAAATTAATAGTTTGTATTGTGACTTATAATGGAGAGCACGATGTGCAACGTGAAGTCCACCATGGACCACGAAGTGCGACCCCGCGCCGAGTCCAGGAAAAGAGAAACGTGAGGGACTCGTGATTCTTAGGACGAGAAAACATGAAAAGAGTATCCTCCCAGAAACGGGCCGAAAGCATGACTTCAATCACTCATGCACTCTCTCAATTATAAATTTCACAAACCCTCGTAAGTGATGTGTCAAGAATTCCGTTGTTCTAGTTCTAGTTATGTCAAGTGTTGTGTTCTGTATCAATTTCATGTTAATAGTTCAGAAGTGTCGATGTCTCTAGTCTAATTACGTAGTTAAAGTGTTATGCGAGAATCAATGTTTTAATTGTAGCATGTCATGTGTCAAAATAAGTATAAAGTCTATAAGCAATTATATCAAGTTCATGTTGCATAGCCCTTAACTAACGTAATTTAGTGGATATAATAACAGTCCAATGTTCCAGTCATGCAATATAGCTAAATTCGTATTTCAGATGCAATTATTTGTTTAACAATTAATTTCAATTATTTGTTTAACAATTAATTTCAATTATTTGTTTAACAATTAATTTCAGTATTTCACATAAACTAATATTATTCAGAGAACAATTTAAAACAAACGAATTTAAAATAAATTAAAATAAAACAGTAAAAAATTGATGCACATGATTAAATTCATGTTTTGGCACCCTAATACATTGTAGTTTACCTGCCAGAAACGGGCTGAGGGATTGCTCAGTCCAAACGAAATACATACACATAATAACCAACCATACACACATTAGCAAGGTCCAGCCCATTAACATAACAAAACCCAAAAGACCACGGTAGTAAGCCCATAAGTCACGACTAAAAACAGGCCCGAGACAATACAGACAACCCAGTGACAAAAAAAAGAACAGCCTAACATAGTCATGGTCAAACATGCCCAAGTCATAGTATATATGATATGTAAAAAATTCTTAAAATTCTTTAAAATTCTTTAAAATTCTTTAAAATGTAAAAAATTAAACTTAATATATGATATTTATACCTAGTATTAAAAAAATTTTAAGTAAGATAGTTTTATAAAAACATAGTATTTTATAAAAAATACAAATAGATAGTCTTTTGTAAATTGTAATTACGTAAAAAATTTATAAACGAGAAAAAATTAACTTATATTATTGTTAACTAGATACAGTAGTGACACAGGAAAGTAATGAAAATCACTCATCTTGTGCCTCTTCTTCGTCGGAATCTTCGGAAAGGCCCTTCTTGTCTTACCAACAGATTTCAGCATGGAACCAATTCTTCGCACAAACTGCAACTTCAACTATTTCTTCCTTCAGCCTTGATCTCTTATTTCTCAGAGCACGACTAGCTGCACTAAAAGCAGACTACGAAGCAACGGTAGATATATGGACATCTAACAAATCACGAGCCATAATGGAAAGAATAGGATAAACTGATTCATATCATTTGCACCAAGCAAGAGCATCAAAATTCTCATCATCCATTTCTGCCTCAGAAAAAGGAAACTGATTTGCTAAATACTTAGACAGTTCACTAGAAGAACTATTTGACTCTACGGTTTTTTGTTTCTTCTTTACTAACATCTATCGGATCTTACTCGAATAAGAATTGGTATCAGGCACAGAAAGGTATGTGAAGCCCTACCAAATCTAGTCTCATAAATTGCAAAAAGGGTTCTTAAGCTATGTTTAAACGTAGCTACATGTTCAGCATAGGGAAATCCCATGTTTTCATAATACATTTCTAATAACCCAATTGCAACATCCTCCTTAAAATGTGGATCAAAAACTTTAGCTAAAGAGTAAAGCTTATGAACAAGATTTCAATAATT
This sequence comes from Scilla litardierei, assembly GCA_030789695.1. NCBI lineage: Eukaryota > Viridiplantae > Streptophyta > Magnoliopsida > Asparagales > Asparagaceae > Scilla > Scilla litardierei. Next base: position 163,822,957 of record CM061140.1, on the reverse strand, counting down.
AGCTAGTTTTATCGACATAGCTTCTATCAAAGCCATAAGAGCAGTGTTGGTTGTAGATTGTCTCTATGCTTAGATAAAACTTTGGAAATTAAAACTAATTGTTCTAATCCTAAAACTGATGTTGGGTAGTAAACCCCTGAAAGTTTATTTGTAGCAGTAAAAATATATCAAAAAATCATGAAGATGATCTACAGTTATCCACTCGTTTTCACTAATTTCATATGAAGGATCATATGGAAGGTATGTAATTGCAAAATCTGTAAGCTGATCTCTATTCTTAATCATGAAACGCAGCATTATAAAAGTTGAATTGCACCTATGTTGAATATCAAATTTAAAGGCAAAGTACAGTCTTTGGCTAATACGACATGGTTGTTTGTACTCTGTACTAATGTCGCCTAGTGCCAGAAGTATGTATATATAACATGAGGTTCCTAATTTTATCTAAATAAATCGAAGAAGTTTTAGATCCATAATGAACTATCAAGTTCAAGATGTGACATGCACATCTTTAATGAAACAACCCATCCATTTAAGGGGTCAAATTTCTTTTTAAACTAATTGCACTAGTGTTATTAGATGCATTATCAAAAATAAATGAAAATAATATTTTCAGCAATATTAAAATCATGAATAACAGACATTGTCACAAAAGAAATAACACCCCCAGTATCAGCATGCTCTAACATTCTAAATCTTATAATATCTTGTTAAGCATGTAAGCATGATCTACATAATGTGATGTAACACATAAATAAGACGCTCCTCATTTTGTTGTCCAAATATCTGAAGTTAAGGATATTCTAGAATTTAAGCTAGCAAAAGTTTCCAGTAATTTAGCTATCCCATCTTGAAAAGCTGACATAGCATCTCTTCGAAGAGTGTTTCTAGGTATTCTTCTAAATGCAAGGCTAAGGGTCACTTGGTTAAACCATTCTAATTCGGGGCTTTTCCCATAACTAAATAGCAATGCTTGGCAAAAACCCAACCTAGCCATCTCTTTTCTCAATGTCTCAGCAAAGTAAAAGAAATTAGATTGAGAAGAAGAAAATGCAGATAAGTTTAATGTGGTCTCTTTAAAGTCTCTTTTTCCTAAGATGATGTCTCTTAAGGTGTGATGTGCCATCAAAAGGTTTGCAATTAAAATCTGGTCTACATACTTTGCAAGTTGACTGATGTCCTATGCCAACGACAGTTTCAACCGTAAAGTGCTCTCCAACCGCAGATTTTTCATCATCTGAGTAGGGTTGTTGTGTAGAAGGAACAGCAGGATTAGTAGGTTGTGCAGGAGTAGAAGCGTTTACGGAAGAAGCCTGTGCAGAAGTAGTATACACTGGTATAGGAAGCGTGTACTCATACGTTTCAGTTTGTGACATCAATTTCATAATATGGTGTTTCTATAGGGTTACACAGCATCCTAGTAAAATTATTATGCTCCTCAGTGTTGTCAAAGTGGAAGTTATAATTCCTATGTTCGTTTGGTCCCGCCATTATAATATATAAGGAATCGGATTTCCGGGTTGCGACTTGTGAGTGGTGTACAAAGACAGACAGAGCAGACGAGCTTGAGAGTGGAGGGAGCTGAGATTTGAGTGCAAAGCTGAGCTTGACAGCGAGTTGAGACTATAGCTTGACAACGAGTTGAGAGCGAAGTTGACAGAGAGTTGAGCCTTGGGATACCGCATTGACCTATAGGCGAGAGCTAAGAATTGATTGCTTGAACGTAAATCTTATGCAAATAGGAAGAGTATGAGAGAGTTTACGAGTTTGAGATTTGTGAAAAAAATGAGAGGGTGTGCAATTTATAGGAATTTTCCGGGTGTAAAAAGACCGAAAAACCCCTCTAAATGACCGTTTATGATCGTCGGGGGGTTTTGGTCTTTTGGCCCAAAATAACAGAAAATGCCCCCCATTTATGTCAGGCCGCAGGCCGGGCATGTTCGCAGGCCGGGCTGGCCCGTTGCTCGGGCCGGGTGGGACGGGCCTCTGGCTTTCGGGCCAAATGGCCACCATGAGGCCCGAGTCGCGGCCTGCAGAAAAGTACGGCTACGAACAAAGAATAAAAACCAGCACAATAAACCCGTAGGACATACTATAAAAACTCTACATCAACCAAGAACGCAAGACAGCCACGGCAGACATTAGTCGTCGGTAAAAACAGCACCAAAATAGCCCACGGTAGTCAACAATCACCGATAAAGATAAAACTAGACAACCCCATAGCGGATCCATCCTCCCTCAGGCGGCCGATGGCAAACCCCAAAACAATTAATTGAATGAGAAAACAAAGGAATACTGAACAACGGCAAAGTTCGTCGAAACCCAAGCAATAGGGTGCCGAAATTAGTAATCAGAGGAAGAACCCCCTTTCAACAATCCACGAATCATCATCGCCAGCAAACAAAATTCCAAAAAAATAAATACAAAAAATTTAGCAAGATTCGAATCTACCGTTCACCATCGATTACGCAAGAATCCAAACTTCCGAAAGTCCAAATCCGATCTCCAACGAAAATTAGTGAATCAAACCCCGAAATAATTTTGAAGAAATAATTTCCAAATGAAAATAAACTATAAATTAACCACGCTTAAATAGAGGAGAGGTAAAGGGGGTAATCTGATCACGCATAGAGAGAAATTTTGATTCGAATCGAACTCCTCGCAAGAGAGGTGTCGTGATCGTTAGGATTTCGGTGTCAGACGAGAGAAATCGACAACTGTGTTTGCGAGAGGGAGAGGCCCGACCAAAACAAACGAGGGACAAAAGGTTTAGTTAGGCTCGGTCGGTTGATGGGAGAGTTAATGGGTGAGACTTTTTGGTTTTGTTTGAGTGAAGTGAAGTGTGCCGGCCTTGTTGAGCTATGGGCTTAATTAAAAGGAGAAAGAAGGAAAAGAAAGAGGGGTTGGGCAGTGCGGTTTTGGGCCAAGCAAAAGTAAAACACAAGTAAAGAAGGCGAAGAATAAAGGAAAAGAAGACAGAATGGGAAGATAGAAAGGAAAAAAATTAGAAAAATTCCATAAAAATTTCTTTAAAAATACGGACCATTACACAAAATGTTTGCATATGTATCGCTAACATATATAGTAGTATGAATAATCTTCACTTTCAATGGGATAACCTATGTGTTTGTTAAACCATATAAAACATTTGTATGGAAAATTGAATGCCTACCTTTTTCATTTTTAATTGAGTAACCTAAATTACAACTTTCATTTAAAATGGGGTAACCTAAGTAACCAAAATTACAACTTTCATTTAAAATTGGGTAACCTAAGTAAACCTACATTTTTATTTGCATGCATGCATACTTTGTTCTTGAATCATCAATACGCATATATATAAATAGAATAATAGGTATCATATGACAATATATGCTTAGCCTCATATACCAAGACATAAAAAAGTGAGTGGTACAATAAGTACAACCCCATGTGAGGCTTATACTTCCCCACTTTTGTATCTTGTATATGAGTCTAAGCATCCATTGTCATATGATACCCATTATTTTCATATATATATATATATATATATATATATATATATATATATATATATATATATATATATATCTACATGAAAGATCTAAATTCAATGACATGTCTGTTGCACCACTCAAACCCAAGAAAACAACCCTTTCCCATTTGCAATTTAACCACAGCGCTAGCTACTGCTAGTGCCTGCAGCAACAATAGCTAGCAGCAAGCTAGGGCTACGAGTTGGATATGGAAGGGGATTCCGTCGATGACGCAGGTGACGAGGCAATTGTGTTGCATAGCAAGGCAAAAAGAGAGGCGGAGAGAGATGATTTGAGTTATGGTAGAAAGAGAAAAAAGAGATAGAAAGAGAAATGAAGAGAATGAGGAACGAGAGTTTATAATGGTTGGAATAGCACCATGCGAGAGAGATCAGATTTTGATCAGATTTTGGGTTGCACTGGAAAGAAGAGAAAACGAGAGAGAGAAAGAGATGGAGATGGAGATGGAAAGCAAGAAGGAAGCTTCGTTAGGGAAGGAGGTGTTGAAACGGTTCCGACCCGTTACTGAATTTTTTTGTAAAAATTATGATGTATATTTTGTCCAAACTATTTTAAATAAGTGATGAGAATTTTTTATGATTTTATATTAATTTTTGGAATTTATTTATATTTATTTAGTTAAAACATATTAACCCATTTCATAAAATCCTAATTTAATCTCAAATTAAATTTCAAAAATTAAATCTAAATTCCGAAATATGAATCATTTAAATTAAATTTTAAATAAAATCTATCATCAAATTAGAAATCCCAATCAAATAACAATTCTAACCTAAATTCAACTAATACCAAAAACCCCATTTAATAAAATATTTTAAATTTATTTCAGAATTTAATTTCAAATTAAATCTAAAAGATAAGATATAATTCAATTAGAATTTAAAAAATATCTTTTAACTCGGAGTTCGAATCCTAATTAAATTAATCACTAATCTCAATCTAAGATCAAATCCAAACCAGGCTCGTTTACACCAATAACCCAAAAATTTAATCCTAATTTAATATTAAATTAAATTTCGAATTTAAATCTTCAAATCTAAATTTCAAATTATAAAAAATAATTTTTAATTTAATTTAAAAACAATATTTGTGTTCAAAATCAAATTAAATCCTAATTAATTTAAATTTCAATTTCAGACTTTCAACATTTTATATCTAAATTCAAAATATAAGTCATCTAAATTAAATTTTTAACATCAATCTATCTTTTTAAACAAAACAAAATCTAATACAATTAAAAGTTAAATCTAAATTCTAAAAATGAAATTAATTAAACTTTGATTCAAATAATTATCTTCAAACTCGGAATTAAATCCTAATTGAAAATGAAATCTAATTCAAATCCACTTTAGATCTAAAACCCAATCATTTAAAACTTAAAACCCAAACCGTTAATAACCCAAACCATATATTTACCCCTAAACTAAATTTCTCAAAGCCCCTCATCAACCCCTCTTTCTCCCTCCATGTTCTGTTTCTTCACATTTAAAAAGAAAAAAAGAACAAAAACAGAAAGAAGAAGAATAGAAACCATACATGGACCGCTCTTTCTCTTCCACCAAGAGCCGTGGCCTCTTAACATCTGTTCCTTTCCGAGACAAATAGGTTCCCAAGTTTTTATTTTTGGCTAAATTAATTTTCAAATTAAATTGGATCTTCGGGATTTTTCACTTATGTTGCTTTGATGAGAATTAAACTAAAATTTCTTGGAATTTAATTGAGATTCTCATATGGATGGAATAGATTTCTACTCACCTTCTTATATATGTCATGATTGTGTTGACCTAAGAATTTTATTACATTAAACAAAATGAACAAAATGTTGTTGTGAACTGAAATCCATGAATATGTACTAGTTTCCTTTTTATATATTTGTATTATTTCTAATTATTTTTAAAAATAATTAATTTTGGTTTATATAAATTGGAAAGATTAAATTTTTAAAAAATTTCTTCGTGATCATTTACTAAATGTAAATAGAACTTGGCACTATACTTGGTTAATGAATAAATTTAGCATGCTAGAGTCATATATTTATGTGGATTTCTTGAAACATATCCAGAAAATTGTACCATGCAATAAAAAGTGATTTATTGATTGCTAATTGTTAATTGTTAATTAATACATGATACACTTGAATTACTGCACTTTGGTCATATATATACTCCTCCAGTTTTATACATGTAACCATCATTATCGCTTGAAATTAACCTTGTAATTCATGCTCTTAAATTAAATTGAAAATGTTTACGTGAAATGGATCGATTCTATGTGAAACCACATTTCGAACATGATTAACCGAATATTGTGACAATGAATCAAATTATAATAGAATGTAAACGTTGACACGTAGGATATGAGAAAACTCATTGCAACAGAGGATGTGTATGCGACGAGGGTCAACTAACAATCGTACCCAGTTGTGGGTGCGAAAAGGTATTAACGGACATTATTGATTGATAGGACACATACCCATAGCACAGATGGCAACTGGGGGAGGCTATGACACATGATTATCTGTCTAAATCCTGGAATCAAGGGAAAGGTTATGACCCACGGATGTAGACCGGTGTTACATCGTGCGGGAAGATTATTGGTCCATGTTGATTATTGTTCCGAGTGAACGGAACACCCAAATTACATATCATACCATTGGGTATGAGTCACACACTTAGGCTAAAACTACTATGCTATACTTGGCACCATATATTAGTGACATCACACCATGCTTGATATTCCAGTTAGTGACATTAGTTGATTTTTACCTTATATTGATATACGCATTTGTCCATTATGTCTGTCATTCCATTGCATGGTATGATTATTTTATTTGCCTCCTGACATTGTTCCTACATGCTTCTTTTCATCTTTTTGGATTTAGATTGCTTGATTTTTCCTTGAAGACCTACCGAAATTATCTCTTAATGACATTCATGTGTTTTTGTTGAATATCGATCAGTCTCAGAGAACATGTACTTTAAGAGTGAGCCCCTTGATCCGGTAGACGGGGAGGAGCATGTCTTTTCTCATGATTAGTTTTAGCTAATTTCTATTCCATTTTTTATTAGTAGATTTTTTTAGTATGGACCTATTTTTGTATTAGCCTTGGAGCACTTCTTTTCATTATTTTAAGTTTTCATTATTTTCAGTTGTAATGATGTACTCCTAAGTTGGAGATATTTTGGTTACTGACGGAAGGTAATAACTTTTAGATTTATTTTGTTTCTTGTTAAAAGTTTGCATGGAGAACCTGTGTGGTATTTACTTGACGCTGGGCGTATTTAAATTAAGATGAAAGTTTTTTTTTTTTGATATTTTCCTTTTGATTTAAACACGCTGTGGGCGGATCCGCTCCCATCTCCAGATGACAGTGACAGGTGTCGAGCAGTGGCGACATGCAAATGATAGCTCTAATTTGGGGTTGGGATTGAAAAAAAATGAAAGAAAATGAGAGTGAAAGAAATTGGGGGTTTTTGCAAAAAAATAACATCCATTTGAGTTTTATTCTCGACCCCAAATCAAGGGCTAAAATTGAGTGACATTATGACATATGTCATGAATCCCTCATCTGACAAATGATAACTTTTGATCCTTCAAGATACTATTAGTTAGTTCAGACATATTCGTAATGAAGTGCAATGTAACAGTTCAATTATCAATATCTTTTAAAAACACTTTATCAACTATTCAGCACTGGAAACTTAGAAATATTCAATGCATTCAAACACATAAAAGCATGTGCATGAAAATTTGAGAAGAATGCTCTAAGATGAATTTGGAATGTGTTATTTTTCTTCTAGGGAAAGGATATAGGAGTACACATCCAATTATATATATAACCACCTTCCCTACAGCAAAAGGCTTAATTAAAGTAAGTGTGCACATACTGCAGAGTCAAGAAGCTCTAACAGAAACATCTTTCCCACATGAAGTGCGGCAAGAGAATCCTCAGTTTCTTGTCTCCCTCTCATATTCGGTAAGTTTGCCAGCCTGTGGAATAGAACAGCAACAGAGACACGTGCATACAGCTCTGTATTGATGAATAACTGAAAAATACCATAAATGATGACTAATAAGTAATGTATGAACTGAGAGTATCGCTAAAAAATAAAATAAAAACAACATAAAGACGACGTCAATATGGTACTAGATCAGATGAACAATGAAATCTTTGCCTTAGAGAGGGTCCTTTAGGAAATGGCCATATAACATAACACAAGCAAAGCAAATAATAAACCTATGGAATAAAAAGGAGAAAACTACAATCTAGTTGTGCAAAATTGACAAACTTTATCTATGAAGGACGCGATTTAGAATAATATCTTATTGCTAAGGCCGAGAAATCTAACGAAAATGAATAAAATTGCACATGAAAAAAAATGATGACAAGAGATGGTACATTATTTCAGAAAGTTAAATATCAGTGGTCATCTAAGACATAGCAACTGGATAAAGAACAAGCTATATTATATAGATATTTTGATAGCAACTCATAGATATCAATACTATGCATAACACAACAAAATTATTTGTTAACACAATATTTTACCTAGCAGCATAAAATAAACACAGAAGAACGCATTTTCAAAAGGGCCCTTCACTATATAAACGAAAGGTTAATGAAACTATTCCAAAAATGTAACTTAGGGTCACACACTGAGCGGAATAAAGCACATGCCAAACTATCAATTTCGTTGGGAAAAAGAATTAAATTTGGCATGAGCTCCATATGCACTGATAGGAAATTAGGAACAGTGGTCCTATGATACGATTTGGATCGTATCAATGGAAAATCAGCGAATAAAAGGGATAAAAATTGGAAAAGATTGATTTTTTATTGGATTTTTGAGGGAAAACAACTACTAATAGCAAGATAACTTGAGCCCTTTCGAGAGGAACTCGCTCTCCTAACTTTGATGAACGGATCAAAGTCTAAATCCCTCACAAAAGACACTTACAATGTTTCTCACACAATAAGCATAAAAACAAATAAAGACGGCTAGCCCTAATTTATAGAAAAGTGGGGAATTACTAATCTAGTCTAAAATGACTAGAATACCCCTAACTAACCCTCCTACGTGCTACCGCGCCTCCTACGGCGCACGTAAGTGACTAGAGGGGGGTGGGTCCCCCCTAGATAGCCGCCGGCCTCAAGTGGTGTGGGTGCGGGCTTGGATCCGCATCAATACCGCCCCCTAAAAGAGCCACCTTGTCCTCAAGGTGGAGATCTGGCTTTGAAGGCCCTCGAGGGGAAACAGAGGCTAGGGTCACCTGTCAGAACCACCGTACGACCCCCCTCCTGGAATTCCATCCTAAGCTGCTTCCAATTCATCTTCACCTCACCCAACCCCCTCAGCCACTGCACGCCCAAAATCACATCGATATTGTCCAACTCTAGGGGCAAGAAGTCCTCCATGATCTGCACCCCTTGTAAGGTCAGACTCAGCCCCTTGCACATCCCACTGGTCTCCTCCCTCCTTCCTGTCCCGGAGAGGACCGTAAACGTCTCCAAGGTGCTCACCTGCAGCCTATGACGATCCACCAAATGTCGAGAGATGAAGTTGTGGGTAGCCCCACTGTCTATGAGTATCGTCACCGGCGCGTCGTCCAATTGCCCTGACAACTTCATGGTATGGTTCGTGGTTACCCCTACCAAGGAGTTCAGGGACACCTCCGCCACATCCAGATGTGCGTGCTCAGCCTCGCTCTCTTCCGTCATCACTGGCTCTCTCTCCTCTGCATACTCCCCCTCGTCTGGCATTATCACGATCTGCATCAGCCTGCTCGCACACCGATGACCGGGACTGAACTTCTCATCGCATCTGAAACAGAGGCCTGCGGCACGCCTTGCCCTCATATCAGCCTCAGTCATCCGCCTACCAGGGATCACTGGTCGGGTTTCCTCTTTCTTCATTTCCGCGTGCCCTGGTACTACTGTAACCCCCGGAGGTGGGACCGGTGCCGTCTGACTACGCTGGCTCTGGGCTCCCCAAGTTCCCCGAGTGCTCCTCTCCTCCGCATGCTTCTCCTCCGCCTTGTGGGCCAGGCGAAGGACATCCTCCAGTGTCCCCGGGCTCTGCATCCTCAGCTCTGCTCGTATGGAGGGCTTCAGTCCCCTCATGAAATTCCCGATCATCACCTCGTCGGTCACCCCCTTCACCCTACTATTCAGCATCTCGAACTTCTCTACATAATCCCGGACCGTTCCCTCCTGCCTCAGAGCAGATAACTACTCGTAGAAATCTCCCCCTGGAGTATCCTGGAACCGGTCTAGTATCAGTGCGGACAGCTCCTCCCAAGTGCGAAAAGGTGTCCGGGCCGCCTTCCACCTGTACCATGCCAACGCCTTCCCCTCGAAGTAGATCCCTATGGCTCTCAGAACCTCCTCCTCTGTCAGTCTCATCACCTGGAAGTACCGCTCCGCCCGGTAGATCCAACCGTCCGGGTCTGTGCCGTCAAAAATCGGCATCTTCAGCTTCATGAGGCGGCGGTCTGCATTAATGTCCCCCTGTGGACCCACATCTCTACTGCGGTCTCCCCCACGGCCGAATCCCCCGCCGACTGTCTCAACGGGCCCTCCTCCGTCAGCCCCGTACAGCTCCTCGGGCCACCCGGGTCGCTCCCACGCCTCGGGCTGGTAATGGTACCCCGGAAACTCCTGCTGTCGCGCCCACACGGGCCCTCCTGCCCCTCTGTGTGGCTGTACCGGTGCTGTACGTCCTCCAAAATAGCCTCCCGGGCCTTGTCCCCGCCCCGGAAAGCCATCAAAAACCTGCCTGGGATCAACCTGCGGCCTCGGTACCTGTGGGTGAGCATCTGGTCCCCAAAATTGGGCTAGTGGAGCCCCAATCGTCGCGTCTCGGGCCCATCCACCTTCGTTTTGCCCCCACGGGGCTGTTTGTGCTGCTGCGGGCCCCCAGGGGCCTGTCGGCGTCGTCGCGGGCCCCCAGGGGGCTGTCTGAACTGCGGCGGGCCCCCATGGGCCTCCAGCGGGCCTGTTTGGGCCTGCCGTGACTGTGGCAGGTCCGAACGGGCCCGCAAAGGCTGCGACAGGCTCGGCCGGGCCTGCAGTAGCTGCGGCAGGCCCGCTGGGCCTGTCGCAGGCCCTGCAGGGCCTGGCGGCTGTGCCGCAGGCCCTGAAGGGCCTGCAGGTACAGCCGCAGGCCCTGAGGGTCCTGCCGGGCCATCCGCAGGCCTAGGAGGGCCTGCCGGCCCAATTTCCTGCTGGCCGGCCCTCCTAGGGTTTTGGGGGGTTGTGTTTCGCTCCCAAATTGTTGTCGTAGCCGTCATTCCCTCCGGTTGTTCCCAAATTGCTGATTCAAGGGTAGAATCTCCCTGATTTTCTCCTCCTTGAATCCCCTTGCCCCGATCTCTTCCCCTCTCCATTGTGAGGGCTTGGAGCATAGCCTTTATCTCCGGAATTGACGATGTAGCTTCCCTCAAAATTTTCAGATCTGAAGTTGCCTCTTTCAGATCTAAAGTTGCCTCCTTTAGCCCTTGGATGTCGCGTCCCGCTTGCGCGGCATCCCTCCTCATCGCCCGAAGTTCGACTTGGATGTCCTCCTGTGAATGCGCATGGTCCTTGATGGATTCCCCTAGGGTTTTCTTCAACCCCTCGATCTCCCGGTTGAATTCTTCCCGAAGCCCTTGTACCTTCTCATCCACGCCATCCGCCTTTGACCTAGTGCTTGTCGCCATCGGATCTTAATGCTCTGATACCAATTTGATACGATTTGGATCGTATCAATGGAAAATCAGCGAATAAAAGGGATAAAAATTGGAAAAGATTGATTTTTTATTGGATTTTTGAGGGAAAACAACTACTAATAGCAAGATAACTTGAGCCCTTTCGAGAGGAACTCGCTCTCCTAACTTTGATGAACGGATCAAAGTCTAAATCCCTCACAAAAGACACTTACAATGTTTCTCACACAATAAGCATAAAAACAAATAAAGACGGCTAGCCCTAATTTATAGAAAAGTGGGGAATTACTAATCTAGTCTAAAATGACTAGAATACCCCTAACTAACCCTCCTACGTGCTACCGCGCCTCCTACGGCGCACGTAAGTGACTAGAGGGGGGTGGGTCCCCCCTAGATAGCCGCCGGCCTCAAGTGGTGTGGGTGCGGGCTCGGATCCGCATCATCCTACATTGGTGATTGGTTCTTGCCTGTAGTTTTGTTATCACACCACACAAAATTTAGTTAACATTAACGACATGCCAAAGAATAGTTTCAATGGGAAAGATGATTATCCTGTCAAGTGCAAAGTTAGATTATATTGTAAAAATTAAATAAGGATTTAAACTTTAAAACTTTAAGATATCTAATGAAAACAAAATATCTGCAACTCTTATGGAATTAGTACTGAAGCTTAGGCCCAGTTTTATCAAATATAACAAATAACAGATGTAGGAACTAGGTTGACTAGGTTAAAACTGTGACTATTCTGCCAAAGGACTTTAAGAATGAAATTTGATCATAGCAAAAGATGGAAGAAATGGGAATTGTAAAGGGTGCAATCTAATTGAAGCAGCATTTCAGCAACAATATAGAAGATTTTCGATTTGATTTGATACTAGATCCTGTGTCAATTAAAAAATTTCTTCCTACTAGCTCTATTTTAGCTATTTCAATGGAACAACAGTATTTGCAGAAATAAAATATGAGGATGCAATACCCTTGTATTTTGCGCTTAAAATACGGCATTTCTACTGATATGTGATGTATTATAAGGGCAGTAGAGTGTTGAAATTTGAAAGTGCATGTGGCATTTATGAAATTGTTGATGATATGTACGGCCTTTATTAAATTGTTGGGGATGGATACATCATTATTAAATTGTGAGACGTAGGCATCATATATTATATCGTTAGGGATGTATGTGTCATTTATAAAATTGTTGGGGCACGTGTCAATAAATAAATAGCATATTATTAACTTAGGTATAAGTGATAATGTTAACATGAGGAGGGGCAATTTAGTCACTAAAATGATCACATCCTTTAAGAAAAATCTAGTGATTACTCATCAGGGATGACTCATATCGGCATTAACTAAATCATAGTAGTATGCCATGGAGATAAGGTAGTCTTACAAAATACCAAGGACTTTGACCAACTGGAAAAGATAAGGATGAAGACTAACAAGAACCCTCCCACACTCTCCCCCACACTCTGCGTCTCTCTAGTGTGACCAACCAAATGTACTCTCCTCTCTTATGATTTTTTCTCAAAAATCCTAGAAAATCAATTTACATCTCCCCCTCACACTCTTATTCTCTTCCGCTTTTTCCCTTTGGTTTTTTTGAGAAGCTAAGCATGCATCACCTCTTGGCTCTTGAGGGAAAACCAAGCCCACATCTCCTTGTCTAGTAGAGCACCACCCATCCCTCAACTTCTTCTCCTCTTTCTTTCATGGAGGCCAAGAGTACCATCCATTTTAGCAGAGTATCCTCCTTTGTTTCTCAAGGGAAACCGAGCATCTCACCCTCTTCCCACTTGTAGCCGAACCAATTAGAAATCTATCCTCTTGTAGCCGAGTACTCATCACACCCAACTCCTTCGTTTTGGCATGTGAACGACTATCGGCCATGTTCTCCCTTGTACAAAAGTAAAGTCCCTACCTTTATTATGTTTTAGTGTTAGTATATCAAACTCTAGGAATGAAATTTAAATATTGAGTTTGATGATCAAAGATGGAATTTTGCATGAGTTAGTTTTGTGTAATTATTATATCTTGGTAATTTGGATGGAGCTTGTGATGTAGGGTGAAATATAGGAATAAGAGGGGGATAATTGTATTGAGTCTGACACAAACCATAAAGATTGGATTCTTATTACAAAATTGACAAACCCCCATTGTGTTGATGTGAATAACAAAGAAGTCCTTGGGAATTTAATTAATGATGTTAAAGGGGATTAGGAAAGATTGAAATTTGATGATATTGAAAAGTTGTAACAATGCGGGATAATCGGAAGATAGTTGCAAATCGAAGTATTTAAATGTGATGCTAATATTAATTATGTTGGTAATTTATAGAGACGTCTAAAAGCAATGATGTGGAGGCCTTGCAAGCTAAATAAAGCAGCAAAACTCATTCCCATAGTGAGTGCAACGCCTCGAATTCATATTTCTTGGAATCTTGTTATGATCAAAGTATGTTTGTTGACAACCAAGGCTTTTTGTCTGAATCATAATATGAATCGCTTCTTATAAGAGTACTAGAAATAACCCATGCATACAATGCACGGAGCAAAAAACCCTCACGAAGAGGATGCGATGAACGCGTGGAACCGAAAAGGTGTGAGAAATGTGGGTGAGCGTGCCGGTATCATCGGGAGGCAAAAAGTGCAAAGTCCGGGGGTTAAAACACAAAAAACCTTGTGGTGGCAAACATGTAAATAAGTGGGTGCTTTTCGGTTTTTTTGGTGTGAAGGCAAACATGTAATTAAGTGAGGTTGGGGTTTTTTGAGGGGATGGCAAACATGTAAATTAGTGGATGGGGTGAGAGTTGGGTGAAGTGGAGGATGACATGGAGGGGGTGACGTGAAATTTGTCCTAGTCACACTTTCCCTCCACCTACGACAAATGCATCAAATGTATAAAGGATTCTTTGTACCCTGCAATTATTAGACTCTACGAGATGACATTCTTTGTACCCTGCAATTATTCATGGCACTTGAACATTCATCGGGTATTTAACCACCGGTTTCCGGACACCACATTGGGCGCCTACTAATCCGGCTCGAGCCGGGTAGGACCTGCATAAGGCGGCCAAAGCTCTCCCTCACCAATTTGGATGGATAGCAATTGTAGGGTATACAGTAATACAGGAGTTGAAGCCACTGGTAAGGTAATATTCCTTTGTGGCATCATATTTAACTCCTTTATGGAATCATATTTAAGATCATATTTACTTCCTTTGTGGCATATACATTGTTCCTTTAGGCTGTGTTTGGTTGCAAGGAATAGGAAAGAAAAGGAAAGAAAAATGTTGGGAAAGTTAATTTCCATTGTTTGGTTGTATAGAAAAGTAAAAGGAAAGAAAATGAGGGGGAAAATGAAAGAAAAAACATATAGAATTTTTCTCTCTACTTTTCTCTCCCAACTCAGAAGGAAACCGTTTTCTTTTCCAAAAATTTTCTTCCCTATTCTGAGCAAAAATTTTATCAACAAAAAATATCTTTTTGTTATTGCTCATTTTTTATTTCAGAAGAATGATTTTGGATTGAGTTTAATAGAAAATTGAGACCCTTTAAAATAGTAATTATCAATAAAATCATATTTTCTTTGTAGTTTTCCTTTTCATTTTCATAAGCAACCAAAATGAGAAATCATTTTCCTTGCCATTTTCCTTTTAATTTTCTTTACAATTTTCCTCACTAACCAAACATAAAAAAATCAGTTTCCTTTTCCTTTTTTTTTCTTTCTATTTCCTTTACATTTCACTTTTCTTTCTTTCCTTTTCCATGCAACCAAACACAACCTTAAGGAAACTCTCGCTTGACATTCATGAACCCTCTAAAAACTAAAATAAAATATTGAATACATTGATATAGACCATGTGGTTCAATGAAAGAAGTGGCTCCATTGATGCCGCTCGTAGAGCATGGCATGTGTGGTTGGAGCCTTGGAGGAGATGAGAGGATTGGAGTCTGGAAGTAAGAATTTGATGCATCGATTACGCCTATGTGGAAATAGTTGTTGGTTAGGCTTGTGTGGCAATGATTTGGGGCATCCGTAAGAGTCATAAATTGTAAACTGTGAGGTGGTGATGGAGGAAGTTATGAATACAGAGTGATTATCATAAGCAATAAACCAAAACTTCAACCAATGAAATATGTTAATATTATGATTGACCCTCCGCAATTTCAGATAAACTGACACTTCAAAATTCATGTCCACTAGGAAAGCCCATGCAGCCAAATGACATTCATGTGGAAGAGTCTAATCATGAATGCCGAGTATGTTTGCTATGGAAATCCTTACTTGAATCCTTGTTCATAACTTTGGTTCATATGATGACATGCATACTCAATACTATCTTTGGAACATGTAGCATTTTATTTATGTACTAATCGATGATTAAGTCATTAAACCTTTAATTATTGGGACGTTTGTACACCACTTTCATGGCTTAAAATTTTGCATGTGCAAGGAAGAAGCAAGTCATAGTGGAGGTATCGTATGGAAGTCATTTTCCCTCGTGTGGAATCTAGACGGCATATGTATTATGAAAATGGTCCTGCAAGAACTTATTGTACAATTAGATGGTGAACACTTCATCTGTACATGACTCTCCCATGTAGTAACGAGTAAACTTCTGGATTTAGTGTTATATTGGTACTCTGGTATCATAGAATGCCGTTGTTATGATCTGTGACCGGAGATGTTTGTATAACTTGTCGGGTACTTGTGATATTATTACAATTGTTTAGGTGTTAACGACCATTGTCACATCATTAATTGTACAATGGATATTGTATATACCATGCACTGGTGTATAAACAGTGCCACGAGGCATGATAGGGAAGTTATCCAGAATAATAAAACAAAGATATAGGAGATTGAAAAGATACTTCATGGGAGAGTTTGAAAATGATAAAAGACCGCAAGTTTGACGTCCTCTAAATCACTTTTGGGCAGAATTTTAGGGCAAAGAAATGGTTGGTATTCGGAATTAGGAAAATCATAGCTAGTCTTAGGAAACAGGTAGTATATGTGATAAGCCTTTATAAGTGATTATACAGGAAAATAATCAGGGAAGAAATGAATTTGAGGTGATTAATGTTGCACATAAATATGAAACACGTCGAGAACTACTGAGCCTAAAACTCATTTTTCTTCTCTTTATAATGCTAAAGTTGATCCGCAGAAACGATACATGGCAAAAAAAAAACTGAAATTGCTCATAATTATCAAAATCTTTTCAATTAAAAGATGGGACTAGGGTGACTAAAGTTTGATGCAACTATCAACTTGATGTAAACCCTCCAGGCTGGTCTCCAATTCTGGAATAAGCAACTTGTAGTGATCAGAGGGACTTGTTATAAAATTAGGAATGTACTTAGAGGAGGAAAACCCTGAGCTATTAACAAAATTAACTCAAGTGACCACCATTTATACCTGGATTAGGGTTCCAAGGAGGGTATAAGGTTAAAGGAGGTTCCAGGTGGAAAACAAAGCAGACTTTTAAAAGGGGGGGAAAACAGTTAATGCAACCTTAAAGCAACAACCATCAGCAGAAGTAATGAGCATGGCACAACAAAAGGAACCTCAAAGCTTACCTGAAATACTTCCCTAACCTGGCAGAGAATCCTACCTTATGGTGGTTGCCATACATGCACTACATTGCAATATTAAGTCACTATTTCCGCCTCACAGAAATAGTTGTACTTTGATGGATCTACTCATTCTCAGATAACAGACTTAAACCCGAAATTTTTCTTTAAAAATCCCAAAGAAAGAAGAGAACTGGAAGGAAAAAAGGAAAAAAAAATACTAAAAAGATATACTGCAAATAATGGACAGAACAGAAACAGAATATTCTGAGCATGTATATGCAAGAAGCTCAATTAAGGACTCCAGGGTGATGATGTGAGACATGCATGTGTGTGCAATGAGCTGATGCTTCCTGAAATCACATGCATCTACATCAGTGAAGGCCTGGCAGAAAAAACTCCTGGAACGGTATACAAATCACAAACAGAAACAAAACGGACTAACAGAAAATCAGAAGCCTCTGCATTAGCATCCATCTGAAGGTAAGAAATTTAGTGTAGCATGCTTCAAGATGAGAGTTAAAACAACAATCTTACATAGTTTAAAAAACTGGCCCCTTAGATCAGGTAGCTTCTAGATGAAAAGTGTCTAATGATGATAGAATCAAAATACCTGAACAACTAGTTACTGATTTGATGAACAGTTAAGATCAAGCTCAGCAGTATGGATGGGGTATGTCCTATGTATGACCCACCATGAGATTTTAAACTGACTTTCTATTTTAGTTTTAAGTCTTATCTTAAGCAGTATCACTTGTCGTGGTTGCACGTGCATATGGAAAGATTCTTACTTCGGTAACAACATAGGTGACTTATCTACATAGTCAGTCCAAAATCAAATAATACTCATGTACCTCATGCTTTCTGCAACACCACATATGCTTTTAGCTATTTAAAGATAGAGTGCTACGCTGCACACCGTTGATATTTTCACCATCACTCGCTATTTTCTACTTGCATGAAGTTTAGACCACGCCATCTTGGATCAATAAAAATTTTATTTCTCCTTTTTATGCTTCGTAAGGTAGCAGCAATTTTGCTGCATCACCCTTAAGCCTGGTTTCTGGTTTCTTGCTCATTCCATTTTATAGGAGCATCTTCAGGATATCATTCAGTTTTACCAACTCTTTTTCCTCCACACAAAAGTGGTACAAATTATTCATGCACAGTGGAACTGCGAAAAGAATCCATCCACTGCTTATATATACACATATACACCATGTAGCAGTCGAGTAAAAACAAAATTATTTGTTAGTTATTATGATATGTTTATATTGAGATGTTCAATGTAGGACGACTACATACAGATGAAACAACTGGTAATTTGATGGTTATATTGGCTAAACATGCAATGTTATATACTATTAGGCACTAAACATACTTTCAGAACTGGAAGCACTACAGAAGAAACATGTTTAACATCAGACAAGGTGTGTTTATGTGAACCAAGTCATGATAGTGGCAATTGTTGATATGCTCCTGCTTACCTCAGTCAACTCAGAATCTGGGCTTTGAGCAAGCAAAGAAACTTCAGTTCTAGCTTCCTGATTTTCATGTAGTTCAGCTTCAAAATCCTCATCAAATGCCACTGTATAGTTATTTTGGAAGCATGTAAATGTTAGCCAAAAGCACTGGTTGCGAGGAAATTTTTTATTATATAAATTATAAGATAATGAGTAATGTACCAGAGCCATACAAAGATAGCAACTTTAACTCTTGTATATAGTACTTGAGTGTTTTTGGCTGCAACAGCCACAATCCTGTAAGGTGCAACGCTGCAAGTCGAATAGTTCGAGGACTTTTTACACCTTCATCAAGAAGTTTTGCAATAAACTGCAGAGGAAGAAAGACCAAAATAAGAAAATTATTGATAAACAGGTGCAAAGGGGAATGTTTGATAGTCTTTTCATAAATCCAGAGCTGCACACAGCAGCCCTGTAAGATGTGAATTTCCCCGGGAAGTTAATATACAATTGGCTAAATTCAAAAAACACACATGAAATTTGGGCCATTTTGAAAAAAAACACCATGAACTTTTTTACTTCAAGAAACCCCCACGAATTTTGGTTTTTGCAAGAAAGACCAGGTCAATTGCAACGGTGTGAGATTTTCTTATATTGGGATGTCCAGGTCAATTTCTTTTATATTGGGATTTGAGATCATAAAATGGTAAATTATACCATGGTTTGATTTATCGGCCGATACCCTTGGATATCGGCACTATCGTTTCGGTCTCGGTGTGTAACGATACCGAAACTAGGTGTCAGTTTCGGTATCGGCCGATACTGAATGGTATCGGTCAGTTTCGGGCCTTTCGGCCGATACCGACCGATACCGTTCAGTATCGGTCGAAAACGGAGGAATAAAAATATGTAATTAAATAAAAATTCTATAAAAACCCCCCAAAAATGAGATATTGACACGCTATTCACACCCAACATTTGTCTAAACATATTACGCATTATTTACAAGTTTGCTATATTGTAACTAACGCGAGAGGGTTTTTAGCTAAATGGTTAATATGAATAACATATTTTTAACTAATATTGTTCATAATTATGTTATAAGTTACAAATTATCTTTATTAGTTTGCCATTATCTTATTAGTAACAAATTTTAAACTAATATTGTTAGTTACATGTAACTTACAATTTTTGAAACTACCGATACAGACAAACCGAAACTCACTTCCGAAACCGTCGAAACGGGCGATACCGAAACCGAAACCTAAATTTTTGGGAGAGCGATACCAAGACCTCAAACCTTGAATTATACAATCATATTGGGATGTTTTTCGCATGTTATTATATCTTCATGTCACCCTGAATAAAGAATTATATCTTCGACCTCTTATTTGATATTCTTGGATATGTTGATGTTGATTAGGCAGGCCATCCCCTTTAATGTAGAACTAGCCGTGATTATTGTTGTAATAATCCACAAAAAATTAAAATAAATAATAATAATAAGAAAAGATATGGAAATGAGAGAACTTGGCCAGGATGGGAGGGGGACAGTTGGCACATGATATAATTTTATTACAAGAGTTCAAAAAATTTGACACTTGTCCAACTTCTTCTCTATTCTTTATCTCTCCCTCCTACTTCTTCGTGAAATCAACCAGTATATAAGTCCTCTCTTCTACATTTCCTACAACTCTCCCCCTCCCTTCAACAAAAAAGGTGTGAAAAAAGAACTTGAGTAGAGGAGCGCATCATCTCCATTAATCAAGGTATCACCCAAAACTTAAAAGTCCTTGATCTCCTATGAAATTAAAATAGAATTTAGCTTTAAACTATGATTTTTGGGAGAATTCTCACAAAAAGAGAGAAGAATAAGAACACTACTAATAAAAAGGTTAGTGGGCTTCCGGCGACCACGTTGCCGACAGGACCATCGCCGGCCACCCTGGCCCGACCGACGGCCACTCCTGGGCGGCTGCCGAGTGGCTACCCTGAACCCAAAGTTAAGGTTCAGGTGAGCAGCAAGAGGAAGAAGGAAAGAGAAGAACACAAGAAAATTCATTTTAGCCCTTAGGTTTCATTGAATTTCCCGATGTGTTTCCTACAAAACTTCATGTGATGCTTCCAGACAGTGATATCGAGTTTTCCATTGACTCAGTACCGGACACTAGCCATATTTCCAAAGTGACAAACCGAATAGCCTTAGCAAAATTAAAGGTACAGAAGGAGAAATTGCAAGGGCTTTTGGATAATGGCTTTATCAGACTGAGCGTGTCACTACGGGGTGCACCAGTGCACCAGTGTTCTTTGCGAGAAACGATGGGAGTTTGCACCTACGCATTGACTATATGGAATTAAATCAAATGACAACAAAAACAAGTACCCATTACTACGGATTAATGCTTTGTTTGATTAACTACGGGGAGCATAAGTATTTTCAAAAATTGTTTTGTGGTCTGGTTACTATCAATGGAAGATCAAGGCATTCTGAAGACTGTATTTTGTACCCATTAAGGCCGCTATAAGTTTCTGGCGTTACCATTCGGATTGACAAACGCACCTGCAGTGTAATACATCTAACCCAACCTTATATATCTTCATGTAATAAAATTTCTTCTTACTGCAAATAATGATTTTTATGATTTTAAAGCATTTTTCGAGAATTATTCATTTGATGTTTGGGAAATAATTTGTTTTTATCTCATTTGTTTCTAACTATTTTCTTAAAACCCCAAATTCCATTCATTTAAACCAAACCCTAACTTAAACCCCTTCTCTTTTCATAAACCCAAGTCCACTGCCTCTTTCTCTCTTTTTTTTTAAATTTTTTTTAATCCAAACACAACACCCCTGAGCCCATAACCCCTTATAATGTCTGAGCCCATTAACACTTAACGAAAAACCACAATTCCCTCGGTCGTCGCTTATTTTTCTCTCCCCCTTCGAAGTTGCAAGGTATCTGCCCCTCAATCACGCGAGATCTCGTGAATCCCTCCCCTCTCACGTGTAACGGCATCACTCCTCTTACAACTCTATCCCCTCTATTTCTACTCTTTCTTCTAATTATTATGGGATTTATGTGAATTTTCAATCTCAAAATTTGAAAAGATTTCGGTTTTGGTATTTTTGGAGTTTGGTTTTGGTTCTTGGGGTTCTGATCTACTTCAAATCGCCATGTTTTCTTTGTTGGAGCAGGCGCAACCGCAAGATCGGTAAGGCGGCAGGGTACGACGACAATTTTCCAACAATCTTTTCTTCGGTGAACGGTAGATTGCTTTAACTCGAGTTTTCGGCTTTGAATAATTCGTTTAAATGTGAAATACTCCATGTCCGAATAAAATAAAGTGGTAATAAGTTCTAAAGAATCAATTGATTCATGGTCAAATCCCTCCGCGATGCATTTTATTCCAATTTTGATTAAGTGGGGGATCAAATGGTATAGTTCTTTTGTTGGTAGCTTAGAGGATTACAAATATGACTATTGCTTTCCAATTAGCTTACGAGCCATGTGGATTTTGATAGATGAAAATTTTATTATGGGAGAGGTTTTCGGAAATCTAGTTTATGGGTGTATATAGATGAGGGAGATAAAGGGTGAATAGATAAGAGGTTTTTAGGAAATTTAGTTTAAGGTGTGTGTGTGTGGGGGTTTGGGTATTAACAAGTTGGATTTTAGGGGTAAATGGATATGGTTTTAAATTTAAAACTAGATTTGAATTAGAATTCGTTTTCAATTAGGATTTGATTTCGAGTTTGAAGATAATTTTTTGAATCAAATTTAAATTAATTTCATATCTGAAATTTAGATTTAAATTTTAATTGTATTAGAGTTTTTTTTAATTTCTTGATTTAAATTTAGAAGATGGATTCTTGTTAAAATTTTAATTTAGATAATTTAAATTTTAAATTCTAGATATAAAATGTTCAAATTTGAAACTAAATAAGATTAATTAGGATTTGATTTGATTTTGAAAAAGATTTTTTTAATCTCTTTTAAATAATTCGTAAATTTTAAATTTAGATTTGACTGTTTAAATTTGGAATTTAATTTGAGGTTAAATTAGGATTAAATATGCGAGTTATTACGTGTAACTGGGTCATGTTTAGTATTAGTTTTATTTAGATTAGAATAGCTATTTGATTAGGATTTCTAATTTGATGATAGATTTTGGTAAATTTTTAATTTAAATGATTCATATTTTGAAATTTAGGTTAACATTGAAATTTGATTTGAGATTAAATTAAGATTTTATTAAATGTGTTTTAATCAATGGGTTAAATGGTTTTACTAACTAATATAGAAATAACTTTAGAAAATTCATTAAATCATAAAATAATTCTAAAACTTTATTTAAAATAATTTGAATAAAAATACATCATAAATTTTAATTTAAAAAATACCATAACGGGTTGGGACCGTTACAGATCCAAGGTGAGTGCAATCTTTCACTGGAACAATTTTATATAAAATTTTACGCTTGAAATATAAGGTCGCATCGATTGTTTTGCAGGGCAAATAAGTTTATGAAATTATTGTGTAATTATTCGACTTAATCAAGGTATATAAACTGATGGATCAGACAAAAATGTCTGACTTGAATAATTGTAACTATTTCATGAAAATATTAATATAGTTTGAAATGTTTTATTCCAAGAGCTACTCAAAATGAATATTTCGATAAAAAAATTGATTATGATGAGCATTTTCAATATGATAATACTGTAAATTCTTGATAAATTACACATTTCATCTGCTCATATAAATATTGTCAATTTATGATCATCAAATGATTTGAGATTTCATATGCCATGAAAAATAGAAAGTAATTGATAACAGTGTTCTTAAATAAGTTATATATGGCTGCATATACGACCGCATATAAGGATGTGGCCTTTGGCGGCATGAAATATTAGATATGCGGCTGAATTATGCAGTCAGTCACATAATCGGCCGCATTAATGTTATACGCCCGCATATGCGAATATGCGGGCACATAATCGGTAACTTAAAAATCCGAAACCATTAAGAAACAGACCAGTTAAGTATAAAAATCATTTTTTAATTTCAAAATACTTGTATTTGACATACTTTGGATTTGAACGTAAAACTAAATATTTATGTTTTATGTCTAGATTGGCTTAAACATTAAATTTTAGTTATTTTAGGTATTGATTGTTTTGATGGTGCTAATGTTATAGTATGAATTAATTCATATTTTTAAAAGTTGATATGATTTTTCCTTATTCCTATCTTTTAAGATTTTTTTAAATTTAATATATAAAAAACACACATAAACTTACTGCTTATTTATTTACTAAAATATTTATTTTCGCATAAACCGCATAATCGGCCGCATAATCCATTTATGCACTATGCACTCCTAAACCGCGCGCATAATGAAACTGCCTTTTATAACACTGATTGATAAGAATATGTCTACATATTTTTGAAAAAAAAGATAAGAAATAATTTATGTATCTTCAGACCCTCAAAGATCCACAATAGAATGATTGTCTAATATGTAAGCATGGCATATGGTATTGAGTGTACCTATATACACTGGCCTTCGTGCGGGTGCTGAGAGTTAAGTGCCACATCACACCAGTGATGGGGACCACCTTTAGAGTCTCGCAGAGTTAAGTGCCACATCACACCAGTGATGGAGACCACCTTTAGAGTCTCGCATCCATATATGTGATTGGCCTCCACACAACGTATGACAAGGTTAGTTTCACTGTCCTCGGTAACTTCCGATTGTTGAATGATTAATTAGTGTGATTGTGCATTCCCATGCTATTGGGCCATAATCTGTAGCGTTAGCTGGATATTTGAGTGTTCGCAAATCAAGGAATAGATTACAGACTCATGCTTATTATAGAATACTAAAGTAATTGCTAAATCTCTTTTATGTTCAAAGAAAAGAAGAGAAATTTTTGATGGTTCTATTGTCATTTAATGAATATATTAAAACGTCATAACGTATTTTACATATTCTGCTTCTTTATTATACAATTGATACTCATCAAGAAACATTACCATTAAATTGTATATTTCACTAATTTTGAGAAAAAAATACATGATCTGTTGATGAGAGATCGTGTGCTCATTGAGCCGTGTAGCTCATCTTGTGGTTTTTTTCTTAAAAACCATTTCAAACACCACTTAACATGCAGTCTGACGGTGGTGGAATCAGTAAAAACTGATGACCGAGTGGAATCTTAAATTTTTGTGATTTGTACATTATGCTACTAGTAAAGTGTTTTGTTTTAAGAACTCCTTATTGCATGATATTTTGACTAGACATTTGTTTTGTATAATTTTTTTTGTCCGAACCTTCTTAAATGAGCAATCTAGAACTTCTGTGATTTGTTAAACATCAAGCAAGGACTAGTGAGGCTTGGCACGTGTGCGAGTTCATTCTCATATACATGTCACCGCTGTCATGCACCCTCGCTTGCTTAAGTTCATTAGCTCTTTCGTTATGGGTTTGGAAACATTATAATTGTAGTTTCGTTGGAGGCAATTTTGTAACGTAAAAAAATAAGAACCAGAATGCAGTCATTATAAAGAAATGGCTCATGCAACATGTGAGATGTAGGTATAGTGATCGGGATCTGGTTTAGGCGACTTCATTAGAACCAAGTTTATTTTCATTTTTATTTAATTTTTAGTTATACATGTTGGGCATTTGCTTTATTTTTTCGAGAGTTTTTTTATTTTATGATATGCACATGTTGTACATGTAGATTTACTTGTACATATGGATGTACGGAAAACTTTCAAGATTAGGATGAACTGTATCGAGAGAAATTCTAGATTGGTTCATAAAAATTCATAATTTTCTTAAGAAAACTATTTTATCTTTAGGAGATAAGAGTGGATGTGTAATGTGCTTGAAAGTTAGGTCCAGGTCTATTTTTTTCTTAATCAAAACCCTACTTTTTTATCCCAAGTCTTTAGATTAATCCCAAATTTCTTGATTTCTAACCACCTTAAACCCTTTATCTAGATTCAAAACCTAGATCTAAGTTTGTTCTGCACATATAGTCTCTGCTAAAGGATATATGAATTCTCACTAAGGTAACAACGATGATGTGTATGACAAAGCAAGCTTCCATATACATACCAAACATTCCAATCTTTCATGAACACACTAAACATGTTGAGGTTGTCTATCAATACAAGATATGGTTTAAATGAAGAAATAGGCACGTTAATTCTTGCACTCATACAGGTGGAATTTTCATAAAAGCATTGTCACACAAAGGTTATGCACTTTGTAACAAGTGTGACATATTTGACATATAGCTTGAGTATGTGTGCTTAAGAATAGGAATTATAGTTAGATTACAATATAAATTAGCATATAACTAAATTTAAGAATTAGAATATAGATGGGAATAGATTTGGTTTATTTTTTTTAATTGCCCTATATTCCCCCAGTTATATGACCATCACCAATGCTCAAGTTTGTATTGACTTATTATCTCTAAGTCAACATCAATCTTTCAATTGCAGCACAAACTGTTGCCCAAGATTTATTTATTTATTTATTTATTTTGAAATGAGAAACTGCTACTTGCAAAGGTTAAAATGCTATAAAAAAATTATAACCACAGGTCCAATGAAAATGTTGCAAAGATATATATTATATATCGCTATTATATTTATACATAGTCATATACATGGAAACTTGCAAATGAGCTAACAGCTCATTCCCATTTGTGCACTAATTAGAGAGAATAGGGGAAGGTGGGCCTCCTACTTTCCGATTTTCGGCACTCCCACCTTCTCCAGTTCTCTCTAGGCAGCGCATTGATGTCCCAACATCCCATATATACGCGTGCATGTGTGCACACACAAAATAAGTAAAATACAACTTTTATATCAAGATTTTCAGTAGAAATGTCAAGATACGTCTAATTTGACTATTATTTACTCTGATATTCAGATGGCAAGCTATCCTACAAGGAAACCATATCTGATGTGAATTATGTAATTATTCCCCAAAATTGCAAAGAAAATAGGAATTGCATGGGACTATAGTTTATGATGAACTGCATAATTTTCAAAACAAGCTAGTACTGACCCATTTTAGAGGGCCCGGCTGAGTGCCCCTTGTTTCGTGCATCCTCAAATCACTAAATACCGTCTGATGCAAGATTGCAGATAGAAGAGCAGCAATATGAGCAACCCTACGCTTATTGCAGCTGAGGTGTAATATCCAAGAAGACTGTGTCAATTGATACATCATCTGTGGGAAAAGATCGGAGCATCAACATCATTGAACTGATAGAATTAAATGCAGTAGTGGACAATACACACCCAACAATAAATAACAGTATGACAATACACACCAAACAATAAATAACAGCATCACAGTCACATATCCTTATCTCCATGGATATCATATGATTCATATCTAACCAGCATAGAGTGCAAACCCTTCCACCACCCAGCACCCACAAAAAATAAATAAATAAAGAAGCTGCCACCCAGACACATGCTAAGGGGGCAAAAGGAAATGAAAGTGCCAAGAAAGAAATCTGAAGACTGCAGGCACCACTCACTTAGAAAGGGAGCATAAATGGGGGTAAATAAATACATGTTTAAATTGTCAATGATGCAGCCTGAACCCATGACCACTTGAGACCTGGTTCTCTCAGATCAAATCAAGAAAGCACTTTATGAAGTTATGCTATTGGTTTTTTGGCTAACATTATATTAAAGCAAACAAAAGTTAATACTTAGGAAATAATTTTAATAAAAAGATCATGTCCAACTCCTGTAAATTTTGATAATGCAAACTCTTTAAATCAAGGAACAACCTTTGCCCTTGAGCTGATTTAATTAAGTGGAAGAGAAGAAAGGCAGCATAATATGTGCCTAAAATACTGAATAATAATTACGTTAGCAATTAGAAAAGACACTGAAATCCTAGTTCAAAAATTTATGTCAGCATTCTCTCTCCAACAAGTAAAGCACAAAAGGGTAAATATAAATGTAATGGTCCGGATTTTTTTGAGATTATACGGGGGAATTTCTGCAATTTCTCCAATATGCTTCTAAGCTATTTTCCTACTTTATTCTCTTGTCTTCACTCTTTTCTTCTTCCTCCTTTTTCTTTTTCCACTTCATTTAGGTCCAAGCCAAGGCCCACGGCGCATGTCCAGCATTTCTATTCTTTCATTTTATCCTCTTTTTCTTTTCTTTGGCGAACCCAGCCATTGGGCATATCCCGATCAGCCCCTCCTTTTTCTCTATTCCCATTCTCTTTCTTTTATTTTCTTTCAAAGCCCGAAAGCTCCATGGGCCGCACCATCCTCTATTAACTTTTCAAAACCCACCCCCTTACTTCCTCCCTCTCTCTCTCACCACCGGAGGGAAAGAACCAAGTAGGCCGGCCCACTTCAATTCCAAAACCCCTCTCATTTTCTATCAGCACGCCCCTCTCTCCACAAGGAATTCCCGTCGCCCTTTGTTTCATTGAGAACCCCTAAAATCTAACGCATGAACCGCTGGAACACCGCCTCTTCTTCTCTCCACACAAGTCGTCGTCGTTACTTCTCTGATGTGAAACCCTAGCTATCCTCTTCAGTTACGACCCCTCCCGAGCACTCAACCGCACGCAACTCCGCTGCCCCCTCTCCATCTCTACGAAACAGACGCAGACTCTCCTCTAACGGCTCAACCCTTCTATTTCTACTTCATTTCCTCGCACGGGTTTCATATGAAAATTATTTTCTTTTCTATCAAAATTTCAATTTTCAACTTCTTGATTTTGGAGGTGTTTTCGATTGTGTCCTCAAAGTTTTCACCTTTCTTCCAATCAAGCAAGTCGCAGCCGCGTTCCGACGATGTGACAAGGTTGGATCGGGTTTCTCTTGGGTTCTTGGCATTTACTCTTCGGTGCACGATAAATTATTTTTACTCCAAGTTCATCGGTTTATGGTTTAAATTCTTGCTTTAATTTATGAAATCATATGTGATTGTATTTGTCGAAATAATTGTTGGATTTTGGTGTATGTGGATATGATGATTTAGGTGAGAGATTTATTTTTCACATAATTGTTAACCATGAGGTTGATGACTGTTTGGTCTCATTGGTTGTTGCAGTGGGATTGTTGGTTGAAGGGCTCGGGTCTTCCTCTTTACTGAGTTTGGGGCTTGTGATTTCCTTTTAGGTGGTGTTGTTTGAGTTTCTGCTCTTAGCTTCTTGCGAATGAGGGCCTCGATTCACTATTTCACCTCTATTTGGGATTCAGTCCTCTATTTTACTGCAATAGTTTGTTTGGTTCATGTTGAGTGCTTGGGGAAGCGCTTCGGCTCTTCTGTTACACATAGTTTGGAGCTCAGATCTCCTAGTTTATCCTTGCAATGGGCTCAGGTTCATCCCCTAACCATGCAGTGTCTCGGCTTTGCCTCCCTTGACCCTAGAGTAGCCTTTGGTCAATTTCCCACCTTGTAGATTTTCAGTGATACCCCCAGCAAATGTCACAAATTGATAACATCCAAATCTGATCCCCTGACCTGTTAATTTCCTACATGAAAATTTCGGCATCAAATAGATTTTTAGTTTATTATAATTTTAGTCTTCAAAATGGAAACTTTTGTTCAAAACTTGAAAATTGCTTAATGGACTTAAAATTGACATGCGAGGTTGGATCGATCACTAACAAGTGACAATAATTAAAATAATTAAAATAAGTTAATTAGACTTCTTAAATATGTGTAGTTTAGGTTAGGATTATGCTTTAGAAGTGACAAAACACTTAACCGATGGTTACATTCTCTCGTGTAATATTTGTTGGAAACTGATACTTGACTCTTGTAACATTGAATACATGAATCTTGAGATAGTACCCCCCCCCCTAACTATACATATTTACGAAAGATGAGACATGAACTTTTGAGAGACTGTCTCATTCACAATATATATGGTGCATGCTAGGTAATTTCCATAATGAATGATGGTATGCTACAACTGATACCATTTTGAGTACAATCCTGACATGAAAACAATATAATGGTAGCTACAGTCCCTAACCACTACACTTGACACTGAACTAAATAATGAAAATGACATTACACTTGACTCACGGGGATTTGGGGTAACTCATATTAGAAAGAGTGCTGGAGCGATTGGAGCCATGCTTCATCACAATTTTTGGTTTGGATCCACTCATGAATCTGTTAACCGACAGAGGGATCGTGAGTTCCTTTCATGTAACTGTTTGGACTCAGCATGGGGTAGCTTCACGTGGTACAAGGCGGTCTTCAGGTTGCATAATGTGCTCTTCAATATGAATCACGGCCTAGGATTGGAATAAGTTTATATTCTCATAACATATGAACATTCAGAATACAATATTAGATTGCAAACTCACATGCATGTATTGTCATGTGGTTTGTTACACTCTTAGCTTGTTGTATTTCAGTTAAGTAGCTTACATTATTTGTCTTTTAATTGTTCATAATATGTTCAACAGTTTCTTAAATGTTTATGGTGTTAGCCTGTCACATCTTTGTTATGTACGTACTTTTTCACGTGTCTTGTACTTTTTCTTTCTATCTTATTGCATTTGCACATAAATGTTTGCTTGAAGTTAGATATAATCTATTTTTTACTCTTGTGATACAATTTCTTTTACATATAGTAAAATACTTCAGAGTTCTAGAATTAGCTCCCATTCCTTTGAGATGTGCACAGAGTTTCGGAGACTACTCATTCAGGTATGTTTTACGGCATATTTCCATTTCGTCTTATTCTGTTTTCACCTGTAAATTCATGAAATTTGTGATGACCACCCGGAAAGTGGGTCGTTACCGTAAATATCAGCCCCTTACACAAAAAGACTCTGTTCCATAATCTACCATTAAGACTCAATACTATCATATTTAAGATATGTGTGATTCTTTTCTTTACTTCAAGCCTTCTCTATCTTTACTGTGTATTAGTTCATTATTTCTGACTTAAGGAGCTATGCTACAAGCTAACTGCATTAGTTGCACGCGCACTTCTATAATTTCAATGAATATGAAACAATGAAAATACTTAAATAATATATGGGTAAAATGGGCATAATTATATAGAATGGAAATGCATGTACCTGACAATTCACTCCAGTGAGAGAAGTGATTACAGAAGTAGTGCTAGCAGGGCACAGAAGTCCTATAACAAATCTTACAGATCTCAAAATGTTTAACACAGAATTTTCACCAGCATTCTCCAGGCTGAAAATGCAAAGAACACAAAAGTAAGGAACTGAACGGATTTAAATTAGAAATGCAAGACTTATACACCAACAGGCACTATGAGAGTTTGTCGCAGAAATTACATTGGTTCTCATCATAAAAGCTAATCATGCATTAAAATATCAGATTAGATCTCGGGTTGCAACTTCGCTTGCACAAGATGCATTGAACATAATAATCACTGCTTGCAGCTTTTTACAACATTAATCAATTCTATTTAGTACCCCATCCTTGGTCCATCACCTGCATAGTGTAAACAACTCATGTAACTTTCTAAGTTAGAACCCCATTATCCCGAAACAATGTTATTATGGCTGAAAGTTCACAAGGTGGGAGTGTCGTTAGGACATCAAAAGGTAGTCATAAAGGTATGGGTTCCAATCCCAATATGCTTGGGATGAATCTGATAGGTTTTTCCCAACTTAAATCAAATAAAAACAGCGAATGATGGAGATAAATGGCTACAATAAAGGGGCAACCACCCTCCCAAGACGCCGGTAAGTGAGGACGTCCGCACTCTCCTAATATCCCTCGAAGAACTTTCGAAGAAATCTCTCAATTAATCAAAATAAGCATGGGAACCATTCAAGACGGCTAGCCCTCGCTTAAGAATAAACCCTCCCTTTCCCAATTACCAAAATACCCTCCTACACAAAACCGGGTCAAAGGGGGAAAGGGGGTGCGCGTGCGGCTAAGCGGCTGATGGGACGCATGCGGACGCCCTCTAGCCACCGCACCGCATGCCGCACCCGGGTCCCACTTGGTGCTTAGGCTTTGGTGATTTAGTTATCTAGGGGTATTCTAGCCTTTTCAGACTAGATTAGTAAATTCCCTCTTTTCTATTTATTTAGGGCTAGCCGCCTTTGTTATTTTGGATGCTTGATTTGTGAAGAACTTGTTAGGCATCATAGAGAAGGTTCTTAGGCTTTGATCCGACATTCAAAGCTAGGAGATATGATTTCGTCTCGAAGGAAACCCATTTATTTGTAGTTCTTCGCATCTCTATCTTATTAAAAATCCTCTTTTTACATTTTCCACTTTTAAATTTATCGATTTGCTTATACGATCTCCCGGATCATATCAAATTGGTATCAGAGCGGTGAGATCCGATGGCGACTAATATGAGATCGAAGGCGGATTTGATCGATGAGAAGATTCAAGGGCTTCAGGAGGATCTTAATCGAGAGATCGAAGAACGGTTCGAGGGATTGAAGAAAATGGTGGGGGATTCCATCAAGGATCATGCACATTCACAAGAGGACATCCAGATAGAAGTCCGGGGGATGAGGAAGGACGCCACGCAACAAGGCCGTGATCTCCAAGAATTGAAGGGATCGAATTCAGATCTGAAGGAGGCAATATCGACGATGATGACAATGATGCAAGCCCTAACGGTGGCGAAAGAAGGAGATCGGGGCAATGGAACCCAAGAGGAGTGCGATTCTACCCTCGAATCAGCCCCCCTAGGGCAAGCACGGACGACGACGGAGTTTCCACCTCAAGGCGATGGCTCGGGGGAGGCCAGGAGGACGGAGCGGCCTGACCTAGACCCCCGCGGGTCTGGGTTACATCCGACAGACCCCCGCGCGTCTGTCGACATGCGACAGGCCCGAAAGGGCCTGTCAGGGGGCGGCCCAACCCAGGACTTCCCACGCCTGGGCGAGGCCGCTGGGCCTCCCAGGGACATCGGGGGCCCCCCTGCGGGGGCGCGGAGCAGACGGCACCCCCATCCGGGGGTGCGCCCAAGCCACTGGGCCTTCCCGGGGCCTCGGCAGCCCCCTGCGGGGGCGCGGAGATGGCGGCACCCCCATTCGGGGGTGCGGGAGAGGCGGCACCCCCGGCCGGGGGTGCGGATTGGCCGCCCATCCATTCTGGGGGCCCGACGAGCGGGGCCGACCCTTCTGGTGGCCCGACGGGCTGGGTCGCCCCTCCTGGGGCCCGGCGACTCCTTCCCGACCCTTTGGGGGTGTGGCGGGGTTCGTACCCCACTCTAGGAGAACTTCGGGGACAGTTGGAGGCGGATGGGCATCGGGAGCAACTATTGGGACCCCGGCAGGCCAATTTTGGAGAACGGAGACTACCCAACTTGGGCCGAGGCCCGTGTTTGCACGACCACCTGAGTTTCCAGGACACCACTATCAGCCCGAGGCGTGGGAGATGCATGGGTGGCCTGAGGAGTTGTACGGGGTTGACGCGAGAGGCCCGACGGAGACCCGGGGTGGCGGTTTAGGCTGGAGAGGTGACCGTGGCGGAGATATGGGGCAGCAGGGTGACATCAACGCGGACCGGCGGTTGATGAAGCAGAAGATGCCGACCTTTGATGGCACCGATCCAGACGGATGGATATATCGGGCGGAGCGATACTTTCAGGGGATGGGGTTGACGGAGGAGGAGGTCCTGAAGGCTATCGGGATTTATTTTGAGGGAAAGGCACTAGCATGGTACCTGTGGAAGATAGCACAGGCCCCTTTTCGTACCTGGGAGGAGCTGTCAGCACTGATCGTGGATCGGTTCCAGGAGACAGCGGGAGAGATTTTTACGAGCAGCTGTCTGCCCTGAGGCAGGAGGGAACAGTGAGGGACTACGTGGAGAGATTTGAGATGCTCAACAGCCGGGTGAAGGGGGCGACGGATGAGGTCATGATCGGGAACTTCATGAGGAGGTTGAAACCCTCTATACGAGCAGAGTTGCGGATGCAGAGCCCGGAGACATTGGAGGATGTCCTTTGCCTGGCATACAAGGCGGAGGAGAAGCATGTAGAGAAGAGACGCATTTGGGGGACTTGGGGAGCCCGGGCCAGCGCAGCCAGACAGCACCGGTCCCACCTCCAGGGGTTACAGTAGCACCAGAGGGCACGGGAGAGAAGAGAGGGGAAATCCGACCAGTGATACCTGGTAGGCGGCTGACTGAGGCCGATATGAGGGCGAAGCGTGCTGCGGGTCTCTGTTTCAGATGCGATGAGAAGTTCAGTCCCGGGCAACGATGTGCGAGCAGGCTGATGCAGATTGTGATAGTGCCGGACGAGGGGGAGTATGCAGATGGGGAGCCCATGATGACGGAAGAAAGCGAGGTTGAGCACGCACATCTGGATGTAGCGGAGGTGTCCCTAAACTCCTTGGTAGGGTTAACCCCGAACCCTGCCATGAAGTTGCCAGGATGATTGGACGACGCGACGGTGACGGTACTCATAGACAGTGGGACCACCCACAACTTCATCTCTCGACAGTTGGTGGATCGTCATAAGTTACAGGTGAGCACCTTGGAAACGTTTACGATCCTCTCAGGGACATGGAGGAGGGAGGAGAGCAGTGGGATGTGCAAGGGACTGTGTCTGACCTTACAGGGGGTGCAGATCGTGGAGGACTTTTCGGCCCTAGATTTGGGCAATATCGATGTGATTTTGATCGTGCAGTGGTTGAGGGGGTTGGGCGAGGTGAAGGTGAATTAGAAGCAGCTTAGGATGGAATTCCAGAAGGGGAGTCGCACGGTGGTTCTGACAGGTGACCCTAGCCTCTGTTTCCCTCGGGGGCCCTCAAAACCAGATTTCCACCTTGAGGACAAAGTGGCTCTTTTAGGGGGAGATATTGATGCGGACTGCATGCCGCACCACTGCACGCCGCACTGCATGCCGCACCCGGGTCCCACTTGGTGCTTAGGCTTTGGTGATTTAGTTATCTAGGGGTATTCTAGTCTTTTCAGACTAGATTAGTAAATTCCCTCTTTTCTATTTATTTCGGGCTAGCCGCCTTTGTTATTTTGGATGCTTGATTTGTGAAGAACTTGTTAGGCATCATAGAGAAGGTTCTTAGGCTTTGATCCGACATTCAAAGCTAGGAGATAGGGTTTCGTCTCGAAGGAAACCCATTTATTTGTAGTTCTTCGCATCTCTATCTTATTAAAATCCTCTTTTTACATTTTCCACTTTTAAATTAATCGATTTGCTTATACGATCTTCCGGATCGTATCAGACGTGGGTGCGCCTGCGGGTGTAAACCCGTGTCCCATCAATACTCCCTTCCCAAGAGCCACCTTGTCCTCAAGGTGGAAGTCTGGAAATCTCTGCGCCATCACGTCCATAGTCTCCCACGTGCTCTCATGCTCGGGCAAATCCTTCCACTGAAGCAAGACCTCGCGCTCTCCCGTGCGTCTTCTACGTACCCCCTTCAGTGCCTCTGGCTCCAACCTCACCTACATATCAGCTGTCAATGTCTCCGGAAGGGTGGGGGAAGGGGTGTGATCTTCGATCGCCTGGCGCAGCTGTGAAACGTGGAACACTGGGTGACTAGTCAAACCTGGAGGTAACCTCAGCCTGTAAGCCACCAGTCCCACTCTCTCCTCCACCTCCAAAGGACCAAAATATCGCGGCACGAGCTTCTCATTTCGCCTGTGAGCCAAGGATCGCTGCCGATATGGCCTCAGCTTCAAGTACACCATATCTCCCACCGTGAACTGCACATCTCTGCGGTGTAGATCTGCCATCGCCTTCATAACCTGCTGAGCCCTGGTCAGATGGAGCTTTAGCTCCTCCAAAACCTGATCCCTCTCTACTAAATACTGCTCCACATCCGAGACGGGTGTCGAGTCATGCCCAAAGTGTAGTAAGTGGGGAGGGTCCCTGCCATAATGAATCCTGGACGGCGTCGTCTGAGCTGCAGTGTGATATGACGTGTTATACCAGTATTCGGCCCATGCTAGCCAGCGCGCCCACTCATAGGGATTTTCTGAAGTGAAACATCGCAGGTATGTCTCGATGCTCCTGTTCACTACCTCTGTCTGTCCATCGGTCTGGGAGTGGTAAGTTATGCTTCGTCGCAACACTGTCCCCTGCAGCCTGAAAAGCTCCTGCCAGAATCTACTCTGAAACCCCTTGTCTCTGTCCGAGACAATGGACTTTGGCGGTCCATGCAAGCGAATGATCTCCCTCAAAAATACCTCCGCCACTGATACTGCGCTGTAAGGATGCCGAATCGGGACAAAGTGCACATACTTTCTAAGGCGGTCAACCACAACAAATATGACTGTATATCCACCCGATCTCGGCAGTCCATCTATGAAGTCCATGGAGAGGTCCTCACATACTCGATCAGACAAGGACAGCGGCTGTAGTAATCCTCCCAGGGATATCGCCTGGTACTTGTGTCGCTAGCACACGTCACACTCTGCAACTCTCTTCGCCACCTCCTTCATCCCCTTCCAATAGACATCCCTCGCCAGTCTCTGATAGGCCTTGAGGACCCACAAACGTCCTCCTATGGCGCTGCTGTGAAACTCCTGGAATATGGCCGGTATATACGTCGACGCCCTCGGTAGAACCAATCTCCCCCAATATAAAAGCCGCTCATCCTGAAGAGAATACCCGGGATACTCAGTCGACCCCCGCAGTAGGGCCTCCCGAATGCATGCCAACTTCTAGTCCAGCTAAACCACCTGATGTAGTGGCCCCCAGTCCTATAGCACGGAAACTGCTAGTGAGGCCAGCTCGACCTCCTCCTCACGTCGTGAAAGTGCATTTGCCACCGTGTTCTCCAGCCCCGGGCGATACTCGATCTCAAACATGTATCCCATCAGCTTTCGCAGCCACTTGCTCCTCCGCTACCACCCACTGCTCCAACAAGTACTTCAGGCTCTGCTGATCTATGCGTACTAGGAAACTCCGTCCCAACAAGTATGGCCTCCACTTTTGTATAGATAACACTATGGCCATCAGCTCTCTCTCGTAAACCGACCGCAGTCGGGCCCTCGCGGTCAACACCTGGCTGTAGTAAGCAATGGGCCGCTGTTCCTACATCAATACTGCTCCCAGTCCATATCCCGATGCGTCAGCCTCTACCACGAAGGGTATGGAAAAGTCGGGCAACACCAACACTGGCACAGTGGTCATTGCCCTCTTCAGGGCCTCAAATGTTGTCGTCGCCTCCTCCCCCCAATGAAACCGGTCCTTCTTCAATAGCTCTGTCAATGGCCAGGCAATCGTCACATACCCCTCCACGAATTTGCGATAGTATCCTGACAGACCCAGGAAACCCTGTAGCCCTCTGAGTGTGGTGGGGCGCGGCCAGTCCAGCATCGCCGCTATCTTTGCTCTATCTGCTGCCACCCCTCCTGCTGACACTACATGACCCAAATACTCCACCTGTGGCTGCCCGAAAAGACACTTCTTCATGTTCACATACAGCTGATGGTACTGCAGCTCCTGAAAAACAACCTGTAGGTGGTCCAAGTGCTCCTCCAGGGTACGACTATACACCAAAATGTCATCGAAGAAAACTAGTACGAATCGCCTCAGGTAGGGACGGAATACCTTATTCATGAGAGCCTGAAAGGTGGCAGGGGCGTTTGTCAAGCCGAAAGGCATGACAAGAAACTTGTAGTGACCCTCATGCGTCCTGAACGCCGTCTTGGACACATCTTCCCGTCTCATCCTGATCTGATGGTTGCCAGACTTAAGATCTATCTTGCTAAACCAAGCTGCCCCGTGTAACTCATCTAAGAGCTCGTCTATCACCGGTATGGGAAATTTATCTGGTACTGTCTCCTTATTCAACGCCCGGTAGTCTACGCAGAAACGCCAACCACCATCCTTCTTCTTCACTAACAGCACTGGA
Organism: Scilla litardierei; assembly: GCA_030789695.1. Classification (NCBI taxonomy): domain Eukaryota; kingdom Viridiplantae; phylum Streptophyta; class Magnoliopsida; order Asparagales; family Asparagaceae; genus Scilla; species Scilla litardierei. Next base: position 163,785,814 of record CM061140.1, on the reverse strand, counting down.
CTGGAGAACGGGCTCACACTGGGCTGAATCACCCCCGCCTGCACCATCTCTGCCACCATTCTCTCTATCTCATCCTTCTGATGATGGGGTTGATAGGGTCGCATGCTAATGGGGGACACGCCCTCTCGCGGTACTATGGCGTGCTTGTGGTCCCTCGGGGGTGGGAGACCCCGAGACTCCTGGAAGATCTCCTCAAACTGCTCCATCAGCTAATGCACCTCTCCTGAAATGTGCTACTCTGCACTGACCTCTGCGCCTCCCTCACATGTCAACGAGTACAGCTCACCAAGTATCCTCCTCCCTCAGTCTGGATGGTCCTCACCATGGTCTTCAAAGAGACCAAAACTCTGCATAGGCTGGGATCCCCTGGAGTATCACTGCTCTTCCTGCCTCCTGAAACTCCATCCACAGCAGCTTCCAGTTCACGGTCATCTCCCCTAACGTCTGCAGCCAGGTCATGTCTAAAATGATGTCGATGCTCCCCAGGTCTAGGGGTAAGAAATCTGTGATCATTTGTATCCCCTGCATGGTCAGTACCAGCCCCCTGCAAACTCCCCGACTACTCTCCTTTTTCGTCCTTATCATCACACTGAAACTGCTGCAGTCAGTCAACTGGAGCCCCTGCTGTACCACCTCTCCTGGAGATGAAGTTGTGGGTAGCCCCACTGTCAATGAACACGGTCACCTCATGGTTACCGACCTCCTCCCTCAGCTTCATGGTATGGTTCGGCGTGAACCCTACCACGAAGTTGAGGGACACCTCCGCCACGTCTAACTGCTGGCCCTCCAGCTCCTTCTCTGCCTCAGCTGCCTCCTCGACGTCAGCCTCGTCGTCATCGTCCTCCAATAGTAGCACCTGGAGCTTGCGCCCCGCACACCTGTGGCCCGGTGTGAATCGCTCATTGCATCTAAAACACAAGCCCTTCTGCCGCTTCTCCCTCATCTCTGCGTCCGTCATGCGCCTGAACTGCCCCCAACCTGCGATGCACTACTTCTCTCTCCAGTCTTCTCCCTGACCACCGAATCAGTCCCCGTCGTGGCTCTCTGATGTCCACCTGTCACTAGCTGACTACGAACTGTCGTTCCGCTCCAACCTCCTCGGGCCCTCCTATCCTCTAGCTGATAGTCTTCTGCCATCCAAGCGTACTCCATGGCCTCCATCAAGCTCTGAGGCTTATGCATGCACACCGTTGCTCGTATAGTGGCCTTCAGACCCTTCATGAAGGTGCTCTCCATCGTCTCGTCGGTCACCCCGTGCACCTGTCCTGAAAGGGCCTCGAATCGCTCTAAATAGTCCCTCACTGTTCCTTCCTGTCGGAGAGATAGCAGCTGCTCCCGTACGTTTCCCACGTGGGGTCTCTGAACCTCTCTACTATCTGATCCCTGATCTCCTCCCATGAGCCAAAAGGACGTCTCGCGTCGTTCCACTGAAACCACACAAAGGCCTTCCCATCAAGGCATATGCCAGCAGCCTCCAACTTCTGCTCCTCCGTTATGCGAGAGACTCTAAAAAAAATCTCCGCAATATATACCCACGAGACCGGGTCCGCTCCATCGAATATAGGCATCTTCAGATTTCTCAGTCAGTCCATATTGAATCCCCCTGGTCCCCGCGACCTCCGCCGTATCTAGACTGGTGGTAGTGATGATACCTCTCCCGACGTCGCTCGTAACCCCATGGGGTCCTCCTCGATCTCCGTACCCACCCTCTTCGTCGCCTCCAAATCTGCCCTCTGGCCCCTCCTAAAAGTCTTTGTAACCACCTCTTGTGCCTACTGTGCGTCCCTCCGGGTGGTGGGACAGAGGCTGCCACCTTCCGTCGTTAATTCGAGGATCGGGAGGGTCCCGATAACCTTCGTCGTAGTCCATGTGCTCCTGAAATCCCCGGGGCCCAATTCCTCCTCGAAGTCACGTGCCGGCACCTCCCGACGTGGCTGCCCGTCGTGAAAGTGCTGAAAATCGCCGCCTCCAGCCTCAAAATCCCTGCACCCAGGTCTCCTCAAGTCTGCGGGGCCGCGACCTGCCTGGGGCGGGCCGCCGGCCCCACCCGATGTCCCTGGGGCCCCAGCGGCCCCCCATGGGTCGGGGGGTCGCCGGCCCCCCAGGGGGCTTCGCCGCCCCTGGGCGAACCCAGGGGAGGCCGCCGCCTCCCCTGCGGCAAGCCTGGGAGGCGGCGGGGCCCTGAGGACTGTCGCGACCCTCCCGCGTGTTCGCGCACCGTCGGGTGGGGTGGGATGAAGCCGCCGGCCCCCTTTTGTGCTTCCACCGCCTTTCGCCGCACTTCTTCTTGATAATCGACTTTCCACGGCTCCTCTTCCTCATCCTCGACAAATTCCTCCTCTATAAAGTCGTTTTTCGGGCCAAAATTCTCAATTTTCTCCTTCCCCTTGACTAAAGGTGCCGCCTTTCCCACCGACTTAGGGTTTTCATCACATTTGTTGTTCGTTGCCAATTGATTTACGGCTCCCGTCAATTGCGCGAATTGTTCGTCGTGCTTCGCTTGATTCGCCGCCAATTGGAAGATGGAAGCCGTCAAATTTGCCATAGAATCATCGTTTCCCGCCAACGATTTCTTGATAGACTCGATCTCGCTCATGAACTTTGCCTCCAACGCCTCAATTTTGTCTAGTGATCTAGTCGAAGCCGCCATAGATCGCCACGTGCTCTGATACCAAATTGATAGGTTTTTCCCAAATCTGGACTTAAATCAAATAAAAACAGCGAATAATGGAGATAAATAGCTACAATAAAGGGACAACCACCCTCCCAAGACGCCGGTAAGCGAGGACGTCCGCACTCTCCTAATCTCCCTCGATGAACTCTCGAAGAAATCTCTCAATTGATCAAAATAAGCATGGAAACCATTCGCGACGGCTAGCCCTCGCTTAAGAATAACCCCTCCCTCTCCCAATTACCAAAATACCCTCCTACACAAAACCGGGTCAAAGGGGGAAGGGGGTACGCGCGCGGCTAAGCGGCTGATGGAACGCGGGTGCGCCTACGGGTGTAAACTCGTGTCCCATCACAATCCCACCCTAAGTATGCACCTCCTTGATTCTCAATATAGATACGGTCTTGAATTTGAGGTACAATTCATCTAGGCTACCGTTCAATTCCATAAAACAACAGTGTCAAGAAAACAATTTAGACAACAAAGCATACCAAAATGTTGTTAGCGTCCAATGGACATACCTAGATGTGCAGCAGTAGTCCTTATGGTAAATTACTAGCTGCATTCCCCTTAATGATTTATGCTCAATGACTTCTAATAGGAAATTTTGTTTCTCTCAAATTAAACCGTCTGCATGAGTTTGTTAGGAACTAACAAAGATGGAATTTTTATTAGAAAATAACAAGCGAAATAAAAAGATAATTGGACACAAAAGAGGTGTGCCCTCCTCCCAAGACGCCTAGAGGACGTCCGCACTTGTCTACTCCTAATGGATGCTCAATAGAAATATTCCAATATTAAGCATGAGAAAATAGGAGAAGGCTACCCACTATTTATAATAGAAACCATGACAATCCTAAACCAAGTAGGACTAGTCCGGCTAATCCTACTCCAAGTAGGACTCGAGGCGGGAGGGGGAATCCTACTCCAAGGAGGACTCGGGGCGGGAGGGGGAATCCTACTCCAAGGAGGACTCGGAAAGGGCAAGTACAAAAAAGAGGGTGTGGCAAGGGGTCGGCTAGAGGGGGGTGTGGCGGCTGGCCTGGGCCGGCGGGTGTAAACCCGCATGGGTTTGGGCCCAGGCCCATCAATACTCCCCCCCAAAGAGCCACCTTGTCCTCAAGGTGGAAATCTGGGAATCGCAACACCATATCAGCCATGTCCTCCCAAGTGCTGTCGTGCTCTGGTAGATCCTTCCACTGCAACAAGACCTGTCGCGCGCCTGTGTCGGTCCGGCGTACCCCCTTCAGTAGCTCTGGCTCAGTCCAACCTCCATATCCGCAGTAAGTAACTCGAGCAATGTCGGAGAAGAAGTGTGGGTGCCAATAGCCTGGCGTAACTGTGAAACATGGAATATCGGGTGAATGGTCGATCCTGGCGGCAAGCGCAACCTGTAAGCTACCGATCCATCCCGTGCCTCGACCTCAAAAGGCCCAAAATATCGTGGTGACAGCTTTTCATTCTTCCTATGAGCCACCGACCTCTGCCGGTAGGGCCTTAATTTCAGATATACCATGTCGCCCACCTCAAAGTGTACATCTCGGCGGTGGAGGTCTGCCCGAGCCTTCATCACCTGCTGAGCTCTCGCCAAATGGAGCTTCAGCTCCTCTAGAACCCGGTCCCGCTCAGCTAAGTACTGCTCCACATCAGAAACCGGGGTCGTCTCCTGCCCATAATGAAGTAAGTGTGGAGGGTCTCTGCCATATAAAATCCTAAAGGGTGTCGTCTGGGCTGTCGTATGGTATGAAGTGTTGTACCAATATTCTGCCCATGGTAACCAGCGAACCCACTCCTTAGGATTCTCCGAGATGAAGCATCGCAGATACGTCTCTACACTGCGGTTGACCACCTCTGTCTGGCCATCTGTCTGGGGGTGATAAGCAGTGCTCTTTTTTAATGATGTCCCCTGTAGGCGAAAAAGCTCCTGCCAAAACTTACTCTGGAACACCTTGTCCCTATCCGAAACAATGGACTTTGGGGGACCATGTAGACGGATAACCTCGCACACAAAAGTGTCGGCCACTGACACAGCGCTGTAAGGATGCTTAAGTGGGATAAAATGTGCATATTTGTTGAGGCGGTCTACCACAACAAAAATGACGCTGAACCCTCCCGACTTAGGCAACCCTTCAATAAAATCCATAGAAAGGTCCTCCCACACTCTGTCTGGTAGGGATAGTGGCTGTAATAATCCTCCTGGAGACATAGCCTGATATTTGTGACGCTGGCACACGTCACACTCCGCCACCATCCTAGCCACATCCTTCTTTTGCCCCTTCCAGTAAATTTCCCGTGATAACCGCTGGTAGGTCTTGAGGACCCCAGAATGTCCTCCAATAGCACTGCCGTGGAACTCTCTGAGTATGGTCGGTAAGAAAGGAGAAGTCCTTGGTATCACTAGTCTGCCCCAGTACAGTAATCGTCCCTCCTGCAATGAATACCCCGGGTACTCAGTCGACCCCTGCAAAAGAGCTTCTCGTATAGCCGCCAAATCCGGGTCTGTCTCAACCTCCCGCTGCAGTGGGCCCCAATCGTCCAGGATGGATACGGTAAGTGCTGCTATCTATGTCTCCTCATCCCGCCGGGATAAAGCATCAGCTGCCTTGTTCTCTAGTCCCGGACGGTACTCTATTTCGAATCTGTAACCCATCAGCTTGCGCAACCACTTCTGATGTTCTTCTGCTACCATCCGCTGCTCAAGTAGGTACTTCAGGCTCCGCTGATCAGTGCGAACGATGAAGCTCCGTCCCAACAAATAAGGTCTCCACTTCTGAATGGACAAGACTATCGCCATCAGCTCCCGCTCATAGACTGACCGCAATCGGGCCCTGGTGGTCAACACCTGGCTGTAGTATGCAATAGGACGATGGTCATGCATCAGTACCGCGCCCAGCCCATGTCCTGACGTGTCTGCCTCGACCACGAAAGGTCGGGTGAAATCGGGCAATGCTAATACCGGGACCGTGGTCATTGCCCTTTTCAGGGCCTCAAAAGCTGTCGTCGCCTCGTCACCCCAATGGAACTGATCCTTCTTTAGTAATTCTGGCAATGGCCAGGCGATCGTCCCATATCCCTCTACGAAGCGGCGGTAGTAACCTGTAAGCCCCAAGAAGCCCCGCAGCCCTCTAAGAGTAGTAGGTCGTGGCCAATCCAGCATGGCCGCTATCTTAGCTTTATCGGCGGCTACTCCTCCCGCTGACACCACATGTCCCAGGTACTCCACCTATGGCTGTCCGAACAGGCACTTCTTCCTGTTCAAATAAAGCTGGTGGTACTGCAGCTCCTGAAAAACTACCTGCAGGTGGTCCATGTGCTCCTCCAGCGAACGACTGTACACCAAGATATCGTCGAAAAAGACCAAAACGAACCGCCTGAGAAAGGGACGGAATACCTTATTCATTAGAGCCTGAAAGGTGGCCGGGGCATTGGTCAGCCCAAAGGGCATGACCAGGAACTCGTAGTGGCCCTCATGCGTCCTGAACGCCGTTTTGGGCACATCCTCCCGCCGCATCCGAATCTGGTGATAGCCCGACTTTAGATCTAGCTTGCTGAACCAAGTCGCTCTATGTAGCTCGTCTAGGAGCTCATCAATCACTGGTATAGGGAACTTATCCGGGACTGTCTCCTTGTTCAGTGCCCTGTAGTCCACGCAAAACCGCCAACTACCATCCTTCTTCTTGACCAATAGAACAGAGCTGGAAAACGGGCTAATGCTTGGCTGGATTACCCCGGCCTGCACCATCTCTGAAACCATCCTCTCGATCTCATCTTTCTGGTGCTGAGGGTATCGGTAGGGCCGCACGCTAATGGGGGAAACCCCCTCTCGTAGAACAATGACGTGCTCGTGGTCCCGTGGCGGTGGAAGTCCCCGAGGCTCCTGGAATATCTCCTCAAACTGCCCCATCAACTGCTGAACCTCCCTCGGAATGGGCTGCTCGGAACTGGCCTCGGCTCCTCCCTCCCTGGTCAGCGAGTACAGCTCCACTAAATATCCGCCACCCTCCGTCTGAATGGTCCTAACCATGGTCTTCAGAGAGACTAATGCCCTGCAGAGGCTGGGGTCTCCCTGTAGTATCACCGATCGCCCGGCCTCCTGAAACTTCATCCGCAGTAGTTTCCAGTTAATGGTCATCTCCCCCAGAGTCTGGAGCCAAGTCATGCCGAGGATAACGTCGGTGCTCCCAAGGTCTAGAGGTAAAAAATCTGCAATAATCTGTATCCCCTGCATGGTCAGAACCAAACCCTGGCAAACTCCACGGCTGCTCTCCTTCTTCCCTGTCCCCATCATCACGCTAAAGCTGCCGCAATCTGTCAGCTGAAGGCCCAGCTGTGTCAACACCCTCCTGGAAATAAAATTGTGGGTGGCCCCACTGTCGATCAGCACCGTCACCTCCTGGACTCCGACCTCTCCCCTCAGCTTCATGGTATGATTCGGTGTGAACCCGACCACGGAATTGAGGGACACCTCCGCTACGTCCAACTGCTGGCCCTCAAGCTCATCCTCTGCCGCAGCGGTCTCTTCCTCGATATCAGACTCGCCCTCGTCGTCCTCCAGTAGGATCACCTGGAGTTTGCGCCCTGCGCATCTATGGCCTGGTGAGAATCTTTCATCGCACCGGAAGCATAAGCCCTTCTGTCTCTTGTCCCTCATCTCTACGTCCGTCATGCGTCTGAACTGCCCCCCAGGTAGTGGTGTGCTACTCTTCTCCCCCGCCTTCTCCCGGTTCGCCTGCCCCACCCCGGCCGAGGTGCCAGCTCCTCCCGTCCCAGACGGATCGCCTCTCGCTGTCTGACTACTGAAACTGCTCCGGACACGCCTGTCCTCGGTCTGCGCATCCTCAACCATCTGTGCCATCTCTATGACCTCCGAAAGCCCCTTAGGCTTGTAGGATCTCACTGCTGCGCGCAGGCTGGGGCGCAACCCTTTCAGAAAAGTTCCCTCCAGCGACTCGTCTGAGACGCCATGCACTCGCCCGGCCAGTGTCTCGAACCTCTCGATGTAATCCCGTACCGACCCCTCCTGCCTGAGGGCGTAAAGCTGCTCGTGCAAGTTTCCCAGCCGGGGGTCTCTAAACTTCTCCAGCACCATATCCTTCTGCTTCTCCCAGCTCCTCACCGGCTGTCGCCTCTCCCTCCACTGGAACCATCTCAAAGCACGCCCCTCCATGCAGATCGCTGCCGCCTCCAGCTTCTGGGCCTCGGTCATGTGGTGGGCCGTGAAGTATCTCTCTGCGGTAAATAACCAGGCGTGTGGGTCCTCTCTGGAAAATAACGGCATCTTCAGCTTTCGGACGCGACAATCTCCTCCAAAACACCCATGCTCGGGTCTCCCCTCCTGTCTGGGCGGCGGACGGTAGTGCTGACGCCTCTCCTCCAGTGTCTCGTAGTGCCGGGGTGGCCCGCCTCCGTGACTCCCGTAGTCTCCCTGGTGACCTCCGCGACGCCCCTCAAAGTCGTCACATCCGGCGTCATCGCCGAACTCTGCCTCATATCCACTCCTTCCGTCGGAGTAATAGCCTCTCCCGCGTCCATGGCTGTAGAAAGGATCATCAAGTGCTGGTCGGTGCCCTGGAGGGTCACAAAAGTCTCCTGAAATCTGTCTGCGGCCTCCCGTCGTCGTGGTCCGCTGCTCGGGGGGCTCAAAAACCCCCCTATCCTGCTGTCTGCAGCCCCCGCCCCCCTCCTGCGGCTGCCAGGAGGGGTTTCTGCCCTGTCGCGGACCCACAGGGGCCTGTCGGCCTTCGGCCAGGCTCGGCGGGCCCCTGGGCCCTCCCTGGAAGGTCGGCGGACCCTGCCAGCCTTCCGGCAGGGTCGCCGGAGCCTGGCGGGCCCAGGCAGGGTCCCGCCGCCTCTGCCTGAGCCCGCAGGTGGCGGCGGGGTGACCCGGGTCCCCTTCCGCAGCTGGTCGACCCCCCCATGTGCCGTGGGGGGCTGATCTTCCTTCTCACATGCCGTGAGTCCCCCTTGTCGCGCGGCTAGGTCCTCCGGCCTCTCTTTGGCTTTGTACCGCCCTCCGCCGCACCTCCTCGCGGTAGTCGCCCCTCCATGGCTCCTCGGCGTCGTCCTCGTCCAACTCCTCCACGAAGTAGGGTTGATTTTGGAAAAAAATCTCTTCTTTCTCCTTCTCCTTCTTCAAAGGTGCCGCCTTTGGTGATGGGTTAGGGTTTCCTTCGCCTTTAGGGTTTGTTGCTAATTGATTCAAGGCACCCATCAATTGCGCGAATTGGTCGTCGTGTTTTGCTTGATTTGACGCCAATTGGGAGATGGAAGTAGTCAACTTGGCCATGGATTCGTCGTTCCCCGCCAACGACTTTTTGATCGCCTCGATCTCGCCCGTGAATTTTGCCTCCAACGCCTCAAATTTGTCTTGCGATCTTGTGGAAGCCGCCATGAATCGTCACGTGCTCCGATACCAAATTGTTAGGAACTAACAAAGATGGAATTTTTATTAGAAAATAACAAGCGAAATAAAAAGATAATTGGACACAAAAGAGGTGTGCCCTCCTCCCAAGACGCCTAGAGGACGTCCGCACTCGTCTACTCCTAATGGATGCTCAATAGAAATATTCCAATATTAAGCATGAGAAAATAAGAGAAGGCTACCCCCTATTTATAATAGAAACCATGATAATCCTAAACCAAGTAGGACTAGTCCGGCTATTCCTACTCCAAGTAGGACTCGGGGCGGGAGGGGGAATCCTACTCCAAGGAGGACTCGGGGCGGGAGGGGGAATCCTACTCCAAGGAGGACTCAGAAAGGGCAAGTACAAAAAAGAGGGTGTGGCAAGGGGTCGGCTAGAGGGGGGTGTGGCGGCTGGCCTGGGCCGGCGGGTGTAAACCCGCATGGGTTTGGGCCCAGGCCCTTCAGAGTTATTGACCAAATTTGTGAAAGGCAGATTGTCAACCAAGGTTGTGGAAAGCATATCGAAGCGGCAACGAACCGCTCAGAATTTTAGGTCTTGGGCGGGGCTTGAGCGGCAAAAAGCACCACATCTTTTAAAATTTGGAGCAAAAATCATAAAAATAGAGGAACATAGTAAGCAAGAACTGGAGAGAAAATTCTACAAATGTCTTTTTAATAATTAATACTATTGAGTTACAGATTTGATATCAATAATTTAACATAGGAAGATGAATCATTCAATATGAAAATATTTAATATCTTCAAGAAAGGATAAAGCATTCCGAAAAGCGGAAAGCAAGCGCGAAGGCTTAAGTGGGGCTTAAGTGGGCTTTTAAAAAATAAAAACAATGTAGTCTACATAAATCACACCTACGTCATCCGCCTCCTACAAAAACCAAGAGAAGAGATTACATATTTATCTTAATCAACCCAAATACATACCAAATTAAATGCATGTGCAGAAATTTCCAGCGAGTAAGGCCATATAAAATAACTTGAACTTCTCTGCAATGTAATCATAATTTACAAAGTAATACGAGAAACAGAAAATGCTACCTCTCAACAATATCAGCAAAGATACTTCTAACAGTTGAATCCGAAAAGAAGGTACGTGGATTCCATCTATAAACTTTATTCTGAACGACATTGTATGGAATAGACAGCAGAGAGCCTAAACAATGCCACTGGAAGAAAATAGCTAGTTAGCCTTAATTCATCTTGCGTGTGTGTGTGTATCTGTGTGTGTGGGGGTGGGTGGGTGGGGGAACCACACTTATTATAGGTTTGTACTTTGAACATTGTGCTCGAAATGGTTGCATATGTTAATATGAAATAGAACTACATAAGCACCTTCCAATTCATTAAAACTGCCCGTCGACTTCGCGTTAGAACTCCATTAGCAAGGAGATCATTAATGTTATGTAGAAAACTCAGAACCAGCGGATCTAACAGTGGAAGACTCTCTCCGTCTGAACAATGTGACTTATTATAAGACAATATGAAATCAAAAGCTGACATATTGAAACTCATACTCCATGCTTTAAAGACATATGCCAGTGCTTCATATCCTCCTAAACAAAGTTCCGCGCCAGTCTATTCTGGGACATCAAAATGTAAATGAATTAAGTGATCAGTCAAGTTCTATTCAACAAACAGTGTTAACAATATTAACATCATAAAGCTTCTCCCTACTGCGGACACAAATTGATGAGACATCTATGTATAACTTTTTCTTAAAAGGGTGTAAACATAATAATTAAACTTTTTTGCATAGAACTACATGCCTCTGATTTGTAGGTCCGGGACTGGATAACCTTCCAAGAAAATTCCCATGAGAAGGTAAATGAAGAGTCAAGAATATCATTTCTATTTAGCAGCGAAAACCATGATGAGATGCAAGCAAGAGTCCTAATTGACATAATCTGTACAAGGACAAGACAGAGGTTATACAAATAGTACACAAATAAAAATGAAGTTATATTAATATGATAAAATTTCAATGAAAGTGAAGAAAATAGGCAGGACATTAGATTGGTCTATAATAACACTAAGAAGAGGAACAGAAAGAATATGACAGCACTGAAATACCGTTGACAAATAATTTTTAAAAGCCCAATACATTCTCCAAACTACAGATAGGTTCAACCACCAACTCCACCAAGAAACCATAAGGCTGATAAGAACTCAAATAAGGAAAGGATTATAATAATATGTATGTCACTCCAAACTACAGATGGGTTCAATCCCCAACTCCAAAAAAACAAAAGGCTGTTAACAGAACATTGTAAGGGGAAAAGGCAATCAATCTTATAGAGAGGGACACACAGTCCTGCTAGCACTAGAAGTCCTTATGTCAGAGAACATGTGTTCAGGAAAGAAAACCATAAATCACAGCAGGAAAAACTTTTGTTTATGCATGGAACATGGGTGACCGTACAGGTGTGCACATAGGAAACTAGAATAGTCAACCAGACCATTTACCATATGAGCTAGTAGCCCAAATACTCAAGATAGACCAATCTCAATGTCGAGTAACCACTTCACCCAAAATCTTAAGATGATGCATTGTGGCTAAATATGTCTACCAGCAAACATAACAGTCTACGGGTGTAAATGGATATCCAAAATATTCAAATCCGCTCCATATCCTCAATCGTTCAGGTGGATTCAGACATGGGTATCTTTGGTTTGTATACAAATTGAATATTTACGCAGATATATGCTATAAAATTCAAATAGTATGGTATGTGATCTGTTAATTATCTACTCCGCAGTGTTGTGCAGAGAAATAAACATGTCATGCAATAATGCAAAAGGCATTACTAAATTGACATGTTTATAAAGAATTTGAAATGTTAAGATGTGGACAAAATTACTTTGTAAAATTAACCCAAACACTATTGTAAATTTAAATTCCATAAGCTTCACATTATAACTATTACCATGAAGTTTTCCTGCATTTATTTACGTTTGTCTCAATTAATTTTGACTCTTCATATTTCAAGTAGAGTTTTTGCAAATTTTAGTTTGATAATATCATTTACTAAATAGTAGATGAAAGTTAACATAGGTTGTTTTGCATAATCAGATACTATAAGAATATCCAAATAATATCCAAATTCGAATAAAATCAGTCGAATTCGGACACAGATAGTATAGTAAATATCCGACTGGATATCAAATCGGATTCTAATAGTAGACTCAAAGATCATATTCGGACAGTTATTGCTATATATGATCCATATCTGTTTACACCCCTACATAGCACTTAGCACTTCCCTGCGTGTGGGCTTTCATGCCACACAGAAAGGCATACATCTAAACTTACTTTGAGAAGACAAAATGAATGGGGGTCAAATAAATATAGACCAATTCACTGATTAGGTTTCAGCCCATGACTTCTTGAAAGATTCCAGAACCATATTAGGACACCACCTTTGGTAAATCTTAAGTCAAAAGGTTTGAGTGCTGACAATGTTTATCAACCACCAGTGAATACCATGAATTCTAAAGCAAAACATAACACTGAACCATGAACAATTTAGATAGTGGCATGCTTTCATGCCCTAAAACAATTAGCGAAATCATGTCGTTTTTTTAACACCTCCCACACATGTATTGAATGTCGTTTCATAATGGAGCATACAACAAGAAGTCCACCAGATATGTGCCTCTAACCGCATCATGTTCTATGTTTACGGGTGCGAAGTCTGATGAACTGAAAGGATTGCCCCTTGGTTGAACTTATTTGTTTCTTAACTAATCACCAATGAGCCAGTGGCGGCGGCGGCACTACTACTATACTTATCTGTAGTAGTAGTAGCTGAGCAGCAGCAGCATCGCTACACTGGTGTGGCAGTTATGCCAGACGCCTATGTAGCGATGGTGTAACCCAAAGTGGCGGAATTTGGTAAATAAAATCTGAGGAAGGCTTTTCTCTACTTATATAATTGCATAGGCACAAACTAAGTTATCATAAGATTCGGGTAAACTCTGAAGAAACATACAGCCTGTAGCAAATAAGCCGTTGTTTGAGGTGCCAACCGCCTCAGACTTGGGCCTCCGAGTTTTCCTTTGATAGAACAAGGTATCTGAGAATCAACAATCTGACATCCTGACCAAAATATTGGTGAAACTAATGTGGAAAAGGAAGCAATTTCTTCCTGCAGTCATGTAATACAGTTATCCATTAGTCAGATCTCATTCTCAAATAAATCAACCACAAATCTGTTGTAGATAAAATATCAACAGACAAAATTTCAGAGATTTTACCCTTAAAAGCAAAAATGCCCCAACAAACTCTTCACAGTTAGAGGGAGTTACAAGAAAGGATGACATGTCCAATTTCTGGGTCTCCCTACTCTCTCTCCCAACTTTAGCTTCATCATAGATGACAAATTTTCTCAATTCAATTTGAAGTTCTTCGACCAGGCTTTGAATAAGAACTAGGATCTTAAGAGAAACCCTATCCATTTTGTAATCCTGTTTGCAGATACTGCTGCAATGATTCTGGATAACCTGCAAATGTCACACAGACAAACACTTAAAACTCAATGTTGTGTTAAAATTTCAAACAGAATATTACAGATAGAATTTCAGCTTGTGCATCATGTTTATGATTCCAATGGCTTTATACGCCCAAATATATCCAGATATGATATTTCAGTTGAGATAGCAAGAATCGGTTCTAGGAATGGATCTATAATTACATATATTTGATGCAGCATGGCAACCGACACGCTAATGAACACAATACCCCACCCACTCATCATCTTCATTATCTTAGCCTTCTTCAAAAAATTAGGATTGGATTCATGGACTCAATAGAAAAAGAGGAAATAATAGAATAATAAAATAATATTAACAACAAATAAAAAGAAATAATATTAACAATAATAGTAAAAAATCAATAAAAATAATAACTAAATAAAATAAACAAGAAGAAATAATAATAGTAAATATACACAAACAAGTTTTAAAAATGCAATCCCCCCCCTGCTGAGTTACAAAATTTCAAAACAGTACGTATGTGAACGAGTGTCTCAACATACATATGACCGAGCATGCTGAGTACATATATAGTAGTACAGAATCATACAAAGAACAAATCATAAACAGAAGTATCTTGTAATAATGCACTTCTCCCGACCTTGCAAACTACTAAAGTATATTCAGTATACCATTGATGACACACTGCTTACAGCAATCGATAGATCTCCCACAGGGCAGAAGGAATCTTACAAAGCAGTATATGAAGACATAGGGGGCAAGAAAGTGCTCTTGTGAGAAATCTTAAGGAGCCAAGCACTGTTTTAAAGGTCCCCAACATGTCATTTTGAGGTCTCACCGCTACAACATGAAGGTGTATTTACCTTTTACCAATTATTTATCAAACTTCCTGACATGTCGGTTTTAATCCGAAATATCGCCAACATTTTGCTCAACATATCCCAAACATGAAACTTAGTATAGGAGTTGTAATAGTGTCATGATTGTTCGTTTTTTTTTTTTGTTTTTTTTGTTTTTTTTGTTTGTTTTGTTTTTTTGTTTATTAGTTATAAGCTAAATTTACTTTATTATTTGTTTGGTTACACGACAAACATGCCTTTTAAAGTTTTTAGACTTTGTTTTACAATTTTACTAGATAAATCACAATTTAGAATTTTAGATATGACATTTGCAATGAATTTTTAAATGCTTGCATGCATGAAAGATTTATCTTTCATTCCCTTGTGTACATGATGTTTATATAATGTCCCGACAAATCGTCCAATGTTTGTTATCTGATATGGAACCCATGAAGGGTGCCACGAGTCCGAAATCCACCATTTAAAACCTTGAAGGCAAGAAGAATGATCTTGGATGAAAAACTATTGAAATAAAATGGGCCAAAATAAGAGTAGGGATTTTGGGATTGGATACGCCAAAAAGCAGCAAATTCCAACAGCCAAATAGGTCTCTGAGCAAAAAAAAAAAGTAATCACACAGGAGGACGCGCAGTGATGATCAGAGAGACAAGAACAATTAGAAAAGCAAATGTAGACCACAGTTTGACCACAGAAACTATGCTCTAGGTTAGCAGAACTAATCACACATGATTTCTAAAACATGAGGCCATGTAGGAAGTCACACATGATTTCAAATACCTGAGGCCTTGTCTTCCTACATTGTTATCAAGCCTCCCATTGTAATACGCCATATTTTATTTCCCAAATTGATTAATATTAAGCTTAAAGGTTGATAGAAGTAATTATCCTTTTATTTGTACTTGACCAAGTCAACAAAATGGTGAGTGATAAGCTTCTAGAAGAAGCTTCTAGGCTTCTTAAGTTGCCAGAAAAGGTTAAGTTTCAAGCATAGTGAAGAAGATTCTATGTTTGAAAGGATAATTAGAAATTTTTCTAGCTTTGCAAAACTTCTTGAAGAAGCCTATGGTTTTCAAAGGCTTTTTAGGGAAGCTTCAAACATTCAAAACTTCTTGGACAAGCTTCTTGATCTCCAAGCTTCATGAAAAAATCCATTAGGTTTCTAAGCTTCTCATAGAAGCTTCTAGCTTTAAAATGTTTTGGAGAAGTTTTATATTATAAAGACATGGTATAGATATTTGTAGGTTTGGTAAAGTAGAGAGATCTCTAGTTAAGGGATAATAACATATGTTTAGGTTTCAAGCTTCTTGGAGACGCTTCTACTTGAGGATATTTCTAGGTTTGAAGTTTTTTGGGAAATATCTACATTTAAAAGCTTATTGGTTAAGTTTCCTTTCTAACTCCTATATATATGTTCTTGTATCTTCCCTTCCATCCAAGTAAATCCTAAGCTAACGAATTAGAAGATTGAGATTGAGCGACAAA
Source organism: Scilla litardierei (assembly GCA_030789695.1). Taxonomy (NCBI): domain Eukaryota; kingdom Viridiplantae; phylum Streptophyta; class Magnoliopsida; order Asparagales; family Asparagaceae; genus Scilla; species Scilla litardierei. The sequence continues at coordinate 163,769,889 of CM061140.1, read as the reverse complement.
AAAACAATAAAGAGTGAGCAAAGGGATTACTCTACTAGAAAAGGAAAGGGATATCATCAAGGAGTTCTTGGTTAACCTATAAGTAATGAATGTACATTTTGTAGTTTATGCATTTTATGAATGCTTACTGCATGCTTGTCAAGTTTTTATTCTTCATGTTGATGGCAACATATATATTAATTTATGAATATTGTAATGGCCAATATTTTTCCCTAGAGAACTTTTTTTTGAAATTGTTATTGATATTGTTTTCATTTTCTTTTCAAATTTTTCTTCTTTCTTTTCTTTTCTTCCTTTTCCCCCATTCTTTCCATTGGCCAAGCACCAACTTTCTTCTTCTTTTCTTTTTTTCCCTTTTCTTCTTTTCCTTGAGCCCAAAAGCCCGGCCCAAGTTTCTCTCTTATATCTTTTTCATTCCTTAAAACCCCCAGCCACGATCTCTTCACACAAAACATCTCTCTATCATTCTTTTTCTCACCCGAGCCCAGCAAACGAGTCATCTCTCTCTCGTTTCACTCACATTGGCGACAACCCGACCCAAGCCCCTTTCTTTCGCACTAACCCTCGCTCGCGAGCAACGGCGCAACCCAAAAAGGCGTAATCGATTGGCGATTCGAACGCCCTAGCTTATCATTAGACGCCACAAGAAATCCTTGTTGATTTCGAAACTCTGATTTTGCGCGGGATAAGTTTCCTCGTTTATCCATCTTCTCCTCTATTTATGCAAGATGATTTCTAGGGTTTTTGCTATGCGAAAAATATCTTCTCTCTTCCAAAGCTTTCGGTTTTGCTCATTTGATCTTTTGGGGATTTCGGCTGATTTCTGATTCCTTTCCGCTTGGAGTTTTTGAGCAATCTTCGGTGCACGGTAGATTCAATCCTTACCAAACATTTAATTATTTATTATGTGGGTTTAATGGCGATGGATGTGATGATTCATGCAAATTTTAGCAAGGATTATTCCTCCAGTGAAATTAATTTGGCACCAATCTAAGTTTACGGCATTTTTGGTCGTTGTTCGCTCTTTTCGATTAGACCCTTGCGTCAATTCTTAGTTGTGGTCGACCGCAGAGGGGAAGGCGCGGCCGGAGGTAGTTTTCAGTAATGGGATTATGTCGCCGGGACTTACCGCTTGGCGTTTGGTTTTCGTGGAGGTCTTGGGGGTATTTGTGGCTCACTGTGCTTATCGATTCTGATCTGCTTTCTGTTGATTGTTGCTCTGCTTTCTGTTGATTGTTGCTGATTGTGTTCAGCTGCTTACAAAACCTATTTATATGTTGTCATTGAGCTCTGTTTGACGTTGTTAGTTGTATGTATGCTTGCTGTTTGAAGCTTAGTTGCTTGGAGTTTTGAGGTATGTCAACTTGTTGAATGGGTCCTGTATACATGCAATTCTGGGTCTTTTGATTGCGGAATTTTAGACCGATTGCATATTGAAATTGGGGATGTTTGAATGCTGAAATTGGGGATGTTTGAATGCTGATTTGGGTCTGTTGTATTATAGTTTAGGGTCATATTTGCTTGCCGATTTGCGACCAGTGTGCTTGCTGATTTGTGTTTAGTTTGCTTGACTGTTTTGAGCTCTGTTTGTTGTAGTTTCATTGACGTGCATGTTCAGCCGTATGGTTGGAAATACGCATGCCCTCACTACAATGATTTCGTCCTAAATTGGTATTCTTCTTTTCAATGTTCAAGGTATCGGCCGAAACCCTAGGGTTTCGGCCGTTTCATTTCGGTCTCGGAGGAAACCGAGACCGAAACCACTACTGTAACTCGGTATCGGCCAGAATCCTGCATCGGCCGGAACCCTAGCTTGAAAACGGAGACGACGATGGTCCAAATTTGAAGAATTAGACGAACAAGAGGCAGAAACAAGAAAAACTGCAAGAAACAGAAGAAAAAGAAAAAAGGGAGGAAGGAACTCGCCCCGCCTCGCCGAAATCATCACCGCCCCCGCCTCGCCGATCTACCGTGTGAGAGAGAGACGGAGAGCAGAGCGAGCGAGAGAGCGAGAGGCCTGAGTAAAACAACATCTAGTTGTCTTGTTTTTAAATGGCAAGCTTGTAAATAAGTGGCATGTGCATAGAGTAAAACAATTGGTGCACACAGCAACTAAGAAGATTTTTTATGGCAAACCTGTAAATAAGTGGTATGTGCGCAAAGCAAAACGGTGGGTGCGCAAAGCAACTCCCAGCTACTTTTGGCAAACTTGTAACTTGTAAGTATTATGTGCTCAAAGCAAAACGGCGGGTGCGCTAGGCAAACTTCAGGAATCCATTCATTTAAGTAGTATTTAGTATTTAAATATCAAACTTTAGGCAGTTAGTATTTATATGATTACAAACTCAAATTTTAATTATCTATTTAGTATTTAGTATTTGATAGTAATGATTAATACTTTAGATTTTTTACGTATTTGATATGTTTTTAAGTATTTAAAACAACTGAAACGGACGAACCGAAACTCACTTCCAAAATCGCCGAAACGGACGATACTGATACCGAAACCTAAATTTTCGGAAGAGCGATACCAAGACCGAGACCGAAACCGAGACATCAAACCTTACTTCTTTTATGCAATCATTGTTCTGAGCAACCCTCTAGGCGGGTAGACCACAACTCACATGGTACCAAACATGAATCTCATCCATTCGTGACTTTTTCATAACTTTTTATCACTTTGTTTACTTTTTGTCATTTCCTTTATTTATTACATTATGTGTTTAATGTGTTTCTGAGATTGTTAGATTTAAATGTTAAAAAGATTATGTTTTTGCAAATGAGAATGGACATGTGAAAGATGGAAGTTTGAGTCGTTGATTATACTAAATTACATGATTAAGGGCTATGCAACATGAATATGAGATAATGCTTGTGGACATGTTCCATTGTACATGACATAACGTGACACCATGAACATAGATATCTACATAGCTTCTTAATTATATAATTAGAGACTTGAGACTTGGACATGACACCTGAAACAACTAGAACTAGAACAACTATACTTGACATGACACGGGTTATATGGTAACTTATAATTGAGAGAGCGCGAGAGTGATTGAAGTCATGCGTTTGGCCCTTGTCTGGGAGGATGTCCGTTATGGATCCTGAGTTCTTGCTACCGTTGACCTTTTTACTCGGACTAGGGTAGCACCATGCGGTCCAAGGTGGACTTCACGTTGCACATCGTACTCTTCTCTAAGTCACATCTCTAGTCTTTCGGTTAGCTGCTAGACCTTTACTGATACTAGAAGGTGCCAGATTAGTACTTTTTCTTCCAGTTTCCACTGCATGCCTATTAATTCCTGCATGATAAATTAATTAGCTGTTTAGTATAGATTAAATCTACTTTATTAATATAGGTTTCAATTTCTGTTGTTTCCGCGAGGTGACAAACAGCTTGATGAGGAGGCTCCCCAGTACGAGAAGTTCGAGTTTCCTGTCGATGACGCTGATTTCTGAGTCTTTGAGTTAGCAAGAGAGTCCTTATCTTTTTCTATTATTTATTTTCCTTTCAGTACTTGTAGTTGAGAGATGTAGTTTTTTTCTGCTTGAGATAATGTATTTCTTCGAAGGATGAAATAAAATGAGTATTTTTAATTTTTGTCTTAAATATTTCTTGTTTATTTCTATATTGACTTCACTGATAACTGCAAGACCTACAAAATTTATCGTGAGTGTGACGGCACCGAGTCTGGGGCGTTACAAATATCATCTGCATTATTTATGTGGATTATTTCATATATATATATATATATATGAGAAAAATGTGTATCAGGTGGCCAAGGAGGGGATTTCCTCCTTGGCCACAATCTAGGCCGCCGTGGGGGTGTGGGGCCCACCCCATGATGGGTGATGGACGGCCTAGATTGTGGCCAAGGAGGAAATCCCATCCTTGGCCACCTGACCCCCATTAACCTATATATATATATATATATTGAAAACCCAGAAAAATCCCCAACCCCCTCCCACCGCCTTCGGCTTAGGAGGGTAAGGCGAGAGCCCGGCCAAGACTATGCAAACTGGGGGTGACCACCGTGCCCCCAACGGCCCCTGGGTTAGCCCAAGAGGGGAGATGTAGCCCCAGGGTAAATAACTCCACAACAAATTCCACAATAATTATCAAGTCACTGCGGCCATAGGCCTCGAACCCCGCACCCCTTGGCTTTGGAGCGGAATGACATATATATATATATATATGAAAATTTTCAAATGAGAACATTTCGCACCGTGCGAAAATGTTTTTATCTTTTTTTTTTGAAATTTGTTTTTTCAAAAATTCTTTTTTCCACCCTCATTATATGTTGTTATACCCCCCTCAAAAAATAATGGTTGAGAAATAATGTCATTTGGCCTTCGATCAAGGCATTTCATTAAATTCGCACGTTTTGATACCGTTAAATTTGTAATGGGTGGATGGGTGCTCTAATGTCCAACGGGTTCACCCATTATTTTCTCTGGGGTATATATTTGTATGGATTAAACATCAAAAAAAAATTTTGAAAAAAAAAATTTCAAAAAAATAAAAAAAATGTTTTCGCACGGCTTTCGCACGGGTTTTTTCGCAACGGAAGATCGCTATATATATATATGGGATTAATGGGTATCATACGCCATATGAGAGGGTGTCTCATATGCCCTCTCACATAAATAGGGTCAAGTACAACAAGTACAAACCCATATGGACTTATACTTGCCCCTTTTATGTGAGAGGGTATATGAGACACCCTCTCATATGGCGTATGGTACCCATTATTCTATACACACACACACACACATTGGATTTGGGATCTATGACCATATTTATGTCTGTCATTAGATATAGACAAAGGTGCATATGCATAGGTAGTGTAATTGGTTATCGGTTATGTATGAATATGCATCAGGGTTATGTATGGATATGCATCAGGATTTGTACTGAATACACTATTTTTTATCAAAATTTAAATAGGATGTTTTACAGACATGTATGTATGTTGCTGATTAGTTATACAAGTATATATTGGAACTTAGTTTAGGCATCTCGATTATAGGGTTTCTTCTAATGAAAGACCAAAGTCAACCGGAGTATGAACTATTGACTGTATTAGGACATATCTTCTTTTCTTTCACTTCATGTTTTATGATAGAAGTCGAATAGATCTGAAAATTTATTGAATAAAACTGAAAATAAATTGAGATAACTTGGCTAAAATCAAAGGGGTAACCTCCCTATCAAGACATCGATTGATAGGGGACTTCCGCACCCTCCCGTAGATCGAAGAACTATCTCTCCTTTTTCACAAAATAATCAAATCATGCATGCCCTAGGGCCGGCAGGCCATCCCCCTCTAATACTAATCCACTTATTAGCAAATTACAAGTTTGCCCCTATCACAATTAAAATAATATAAAAAGGCCTAAAAGTTGCGAATACGCCCCTAAATCATGTGGTTGGGTCCGGTCCTCCTCTGGTGTGTCGTCGTGTGTAGGTGATGAGCCCATCACTACTCCCCAAAAAAGCCACATTGTCCTCAAACTACACGTCCCTACGATGGGCCAGGGATTTCTATCTATAAGGACACGATTTTAGATACACCATATCCCCACGTCGAACTGCACGTCCCTACGATGTACGTCTGCCCTAGCCTTCATGATCTGCTGAGCTCTAGACAGATGAAGCTTCAGCTCCTCCAAAATCTGATCCCTCTCCGCCAAGTACTGCTCCACCTTCGAAACTGGGGTCGTCTCCTGCCCATAATGCAACAAGTGTGGAGGGTCTGACCATACAAGATCCTGAAAGGAGTCGTCTGAGCTATTGTGTGATAAGACGTATTGTACCAATACTCTGCCCAAGCTAGCCAACGGGTCCACTCCTTTGGGCTCTCTAAAATGAAACACCGTAAGTAGGTCTCCATACTCCTAATGACGACCTCAATCTGGTCGTCCGTCTGGGGAAGGTACGATGTGCTCCGCTTCAATACAGTGCCCTGCAGCCTGAAAAGCTCCTACCAAAATCTGCTCAAAATACATTGTCTCCTATGGAGACAATGAACTTAGGTGGCTCGAGCAAGCGAATAATCTCCCTCAAAAAAACCTCTGCCACTAAAATTGCGCTGTAAGAATGCCTAGGTGGTATGAAATGTGCATACTTCTGAGGCGGTCACCCATAACAAGTATCACCGTGAACCCTCCAGACTTAGGCAACCCATTAAATGAAATCCATGAATAGATCCTCTCAGACCCGCTCTGGCAAGGATAAGGGCTGCAACAAACCTCCAAGGGCCATCGTCATGTACTTGTGGCGCTGGAAAACGTCACACTCCGTCACCATCTTCAAAACATCCGTCTTCATCCCCTTCCACTAGACCTCCCTCGCTAATCTCCTATAAGTCTTGAGGACCCAGAATGTCCTCCAACGGCACTGTTGTGAAACTCCTGGAGAATAGCTGGAATGTGTGTGGATGACCTCGGTATCACCATGCGCCCATGATACAACAATCTTCCATCATGCAAAGCATAGCATGGGTGATCCTATGATCCCTGCAACTGTGCTGCCCGGATGTCTGCCAGTTCCTGGTCCTCCTCAACCTCCCTCTGCAATGGCTCTCAGTCCTGCAGTACCGAAACCGACAGAGCTGCCAAGTGTACATCCTCATCCCACCGTGACAGTGCATCTGCAGCCTTGTTCTCTAACCCTGGGCGATATTCTATCTCAAATTTGTATCCCATAAGCTTTTGCTGCCACTTCTGATGTTCCTCTGTTACCATGCGCTACTCCAACAGGTACTTGAGACTCCTCTGGTCTGTGTAAACCAAGAAACTTTGCCCCAATAAATAATCTCCACTTCTGAATGGATAAGACTATAGCCAGCAGCTCCCTCTCGTAAACAGACTTCAATCTGGCCCTCGCTGTCAGTACCTGGCTGTAATAGTCAATAGGTCACTAATATCCTGCATAAGCACATCCCCAGTCCATGTCTCGAAGCATCTGCCTCCACAATAAATGGTCTAGAAAAATCTGATAACGTCAACACTGGTACGGTAGTCATGGCCTTTTTCAAGGCCTCAAATGCAAGCGTCGCCTCGTCACTCCAAACAAACTGGTCCTTCTTTAGCAACTCCGTGAGTGGCCAAGCGATCGTACCATAACCCTACACGAACCTCCGGTAGTAGCCTGTAAGACCCAAGAACCCCCTCAACCCCCTGAGAGTGGTGGGGCACGGCCAGTCCAGCATCACCGCTATATTTGACCTGTCGACTGCCACTCCCTTAGAGGACATCATATGCACAAGTACTCCACATGTGGCTGTCCAAATAGACACCTCTTCCTGTTTGCGTACAGCTGATGGTACTGCAACTCCTGAAAGACTACATGCAGATGATCCAAGTGCTCCTCCAAGGAATGGCTGTAGATAGGGGTGTGCACAGGTACAGGGTACCCAGTTACCCGGTCGGAACCTACCCGAACGGGTAGGTTCCAGGTAGATACCCATTAGTTCCGGGTATGTTTCGGGTATGAAAATTAGGAACCAGTGTAAATCGGGTCCGGTTCCAGTTCCCATCTAAAGGGAACGAGTACCCAAACCCGGAACCGATACCCGAAACCGATAATACTATATATATATATATATATATATATTAAGGATCAAAATATATAAGAGTGATCCACCCTGGCTTGAGGCTTCGTATCAAATTTGAACTTATACCTTAACGGCTGCAATTAGTCCGATTCAAGTGCAATTTTAACCCGACCCAAACCCATGACATAACTGTGAACAAACAATACAATTGCTACTTGAATGATTATTAGCAGTAAAATAAAATAAAGAAACTATTTGAATGATTAGTAGTAAAATAAAATAATGAAAATATTCAAATGATTAGTAGTAAATAAAGAAAACTCAGTTGTAGATCATCCTTCTTTAACTTCTCAAATATATACTAGAAAATATGTATATCATGGGATACACCCTAGAATTTAAGAGTTTGGTCACAAGGCTTCCTTATGGATTGAGGGAGAAGGGAAATCAGTAGTAAGCTCTCTGTTCTTAGTCAATGACCTTTTAGAGAAAGGGATCAAATTGTTAATGATCACTACATTTAAAGTACAAGTACAAGTATTTAGAATCAAACTGTTAATGATTTTTTTTCATTTTGTTATTGCTAAGAATGATTTATAGTTCGATGCAACTAGATTTTACAGTGGACCTGAAACCTACCCGGACCATAAGGTCCGGATAGATTCCGGGTATAGTATCCAATTGGGTAGGTTTCGGGTCCAAATTGTAAGAACCGGTCCCTTACCGGGTAGGATTAGGGTAACATAAATAAAACAGAGTACCCGACCCCCACACCCCTAGATGTAGCCAAGGATATCATCGAAAAACACCAGTACAAATCGTTTAAGATAAGGAAGGAATACCTTATTCATCAAGGCTTGAAAGGTAGCAGGTGTGTTAGTCAAGCCAAAAGACATGACTAGGAACTCATAATGGCCTTCATCTGTCCTGAAGACAGTCTTGGGCACATCCTCCTCTCACATCCTGATCTGATGGTAGCATGATCTGATGTCAATCTTTATAAAAATGTCTAAACCATGCAACTCGTCCAAGAGCTCGTCAATAACAGATATGGGAAACTTATCAGGCAATCTCATTATTTAATGACATGTAGTCCACACAGAAGCGCCAACTCACATCCTTGTTCTTCACCAACAGCACAGGACTAGAAAAAGGACTGACACTAGGCTGAATAACACCAGCCTGGACCATCTCTGCCACCATCCTCTCTATCTCATCCTTCTGCGCCTGTGGATAGTAGTAGGACCTCACGCTGATGGGAGACACGCCCTCTCGCAGAACTATGACGTGCTTGTGATCTCTAGACGGTGAAAGACCTCGAGGCTCCTGAAAACCCTCCTCAAACTGCTCCAGTAACGCTTGCACCTTCCCTGGGATAGACTGCCCAATACTGGCCTCAGCACTACCCTCTCCTGCTAACATGTGTAGCTCCACCAGAAAAAAAACCCATGCCTGTATGGTCCTCACTATGGTCTTCAGCGAGACGAATGCTCTTCATAGACTGGGGTCCTCTTGTAGTACTATGCTCTCCCGTCCTCCTGGAACTCCATGCTGAACAGCTTCCAGTTCACCTTCATATCTCCCAGCGTTTGTAGCCACCTCATGTCCAAAGATGGCATCTATCTTAAGTCTAAGGGCAGAAAGTCCACCAGCCCACGGCACACTCCTCGGCTGCTCTCCTTCTTGCCAGTCCCCATCATGACACTGAAACCACCACTGTCTATCAGTTGAAGTCCCTGCTGCTCCACCACTCTCCTAGAGATGAAATTGTGGGTGGTTCCACTGTCAATCAGTACCGTCACCTCCTGGTCATAGCTATGTCCCCTCAACTTCATGGTATGGTTCGATGTGAACCCTACCACAGAGTTTAGGAAAACCTCCACCACGTCCAGCTGGTGGTGCTCTGTATCCTCCTCCTCAATGGCCTCATCCTCAACATCAGCCTCATCATCCTCGTCCTCCTGTAACAGCACCTGGAGCTTGCGTCCTGCGCACCTGTGTCCTAGAGTGAATCTCTCATCGTACCTGAAGCAGAGCCCCTTCTGACGCTCTCTCTTATCTTTGCGTCAGTCATCCTCCTAAACTATTCCCCCACCGGTAGTGTACTGCTCTTCTCTTCACTCTTCTCCGTGATGGTCTGATCAGCCCCTGTAGACACCCTCTGTCCTCCTGTCGTCGACTGGCTGCTAGAAACAGACCCACCCCAGCTGCATCTCGCCCTCATATCCTCCATCTGGCGATCCTCCACCATCTGGGCGTACTCCATGGCCTCCATCAGGTCCTGAGGCTTTTGTATGAGAACCTATGTACGAATGGTAGCCTTCAGACCCTTCATAAAAGTACTCTCCATCATCTCATCAAAAACTCCATGCACTCGTCCTGACAGCGCCTCGAACATCCCTGTAGTCCCTCACTGTGCCATCCTGCCTGAGTAAAAGTAGCTGCTCCCTCAAATTCTCCAGATGGGTATCTCGGAATCTCTCCACCAGCCCATCTCTGATCTCCCAGGAGCAAAATGGCTGCCTCCCATCCCTCCATTGGTACCAAGCAAGAGCCTTCCCATTCAAACATATCGCCGCCTCCTCCAACCTCTGGTCCTCTGTCATACGACAGACCCTAAAAACCTCTCCACCATGTAGATCCATGCCACCGGATCCTCCCTCTCAAATACAAACATCTTCAGCTTCGGCAGTCTATCCACCGCGAATGTCCCCTGGTCTCCTTGCCCCCGGCGTGCCTGGGTTGATGATAATGCCGTCACCTCTCCAGATGGGTCTCATAGTCCCTCTGTGGGCCTCTCTCACGAACTTCATGGCCCCCTCGTAGGCGTCCTCGGCCACCATAGTCTCTCCAACCGTCACCTCCAGCCCCATCACCACGTTCCCCATCATAGTCTCCGTAGCCTCCTCTAGTCTCTCCAGTGTACCCATTATAGGCCCGGGGTGGATGTCGTCATCTGTTGTCATCGTACTGGGGGGTCTGGAGGGTCCCAAAACCCTCCTCCATCGTCGTCATACTCCTGAAATCACCCATGAGAGAAATCTTCATCGAATGTGCGCGTCTGGACGACTGGAAGGGGCTGAAATCCTCCATCGGTGTTGTATCCCGCTCGCCATGGGCCCAAAGGGCCATGGGGAGCTCGACGTGGCTCAGCGGGGCTCTTGCAGCCCTGGGGAGGGGCCCTGTCAGCCTCTGTCTGGCCCCGGTGGGCCTGCCGGTGGTCGACAGGGCCCGCAGGGGGTCCCTGCTGGCTCACCGGGCCCTGGCGGCCCTGGAACTGGGCTGCCAGGCCATGTGGTAATGCAGCTTGGCCCGCGCGGCCCCAGGCCAGCGGGGGCCCTGCTATGGTCACCGACCCCCAGCCCTTCCTATGTGTTCGGGTAGGCCGGCAATTTTGGGGTTCGGCCGGTACTCTCCTTGGCTTCGTTAATTCGTGGCGGCTTCGCCATCACTACATGGCTCTTTCTCTTCCTCCTCGAAGTACCTATCGACGTCAAAGAGAAGTCCTTACTCGTAGTCCTCCATTTTTTCATTCATCTTCTCCAAAGGTGGCACCTTTTTCGAAAGATTAAGGTTTGCGTCGTCGTTTCCACCCTTCGCCGTGAGGATCAAAAATTGAAAGATGATTTGAGCGAGGGCCTCGTCTTGTTTGTCTTGCTTAGCTGTGATCCTGTCATTGGAAGCCGTTATCCTGTCATTGGAAGCCGTCAACTTTGCTATTGCTTCGTCGTTCTCCGTTAGGGTTTTCTTCACGCCCTCGATTTCCCCATTAAGCTTCTCCTCCACCGCATCAATACGATCTTTGGATCTCATCACCACCGCCATGGATCGATGTGCTCTGATACCAAATTGATAGAGCTCGAATAGATCTGAAAATTTATTGAATAAAACTGAAAACAAATTGAGATAACTTGGCTACAATCAAAGAGGTAACGTCCCACCCAAGACGCCGATTGATAGGGGACACCCGTAGATCGAAAAACTAGCTCTCCTATTTCACAAAATAATCAAATCATGCATGCCCTACCGACCGGCCATCCCCCTCTAATACTAATCCACTTAATAGTAAATTACAATTTTGCCCCTATTACAATTAAAATAATATAAAAAGGCCTAAAAGTTACAAATACGCCCCTGAATTATACGTTTGGGCCCGGTCCTCATCTGGTGTGACGTCGTGTGTAGGTGATGAGCCCATCACTTTAACAAAACCTTCTCATCATATGTCACCTCTATTCAGTTTGCATAGAGTGCTTATATCGGTTTGCATATTCTTTTTCATAATTGGTTTTCATATTTAAATATTTAAACTATTTAGAATGATTCATCACTTACTGAGCATGAAGCTCATCCTATATTTTTCATATCTGTGTGGTCTAGGTACCAATGAGCTAGCTGTTTTGGGGGATACATAAGTCATAATCCCATTGAGTATTTGGCTTTAGTTATAGTTAATCGTCTAGTACTAGATGCTAATCTTTTGGATTTTGGACCCAAGATTGGACGTTGTGAAATATATACGACTATGAATGAAGAATGTAATAATGTTATGTATATTTTGATTAAATATAATAATTTGTACCATGTGCTTTGTCTATATGATTGAAGGTGGCGTGTAAAGGGGGGTTGTAGCTGACTGTCATTGGCCCCAGATATTATTATTATAGTTATAGTTTTGGTGTGTGACACCAATGTACCCAAAGACCTTATTCCAAGGTTCAAAATATTAGTCGATACAGATATTCCTATACCAGATCGGGAAATGGCCTTACCAATCCAATAATATCATCCTAAAACTGATAAGACCGAGTTTCAAACATAATACCAGAATTTTCAGCGCTTAACCGACCAATCAGCCGACACATGACGGAAACTGGCCAAAACAAGGTGACATAGAGCAAGAACAAAGTATAAGATGAGCGATGATGGCAAACAAATTTTAACTATTTTAATTTGTTACCATTAATAGTGTTGGACACGCTAAATATTAATGTGTTATCAGTAGCTATCTCTGGAAACTTGCGTAATGATAAGATTCTAACCTGATGTGATAAATTTCTCCCCCAAAAGAGGATTGTGGAAATCATCTATATTTTGGCTAGCATATGCTTTCTCATTATCTTATTTATTATTCCTCCTTGAGAATGACACAATAAATGAGCTTTTCTGATCGGTAAATCACTAAACAGTTGGTGGGTACATCTTAATTAGCAACAAACCTGATTATGTTAGTTGCCGCATGTTTTGACAGTAACTAGCTTCATTTGATATGTCATTTTAACTTGGTACTTGGTTATTCACGTATAATTGCTGAATAGGATGAATGAGTCAGCAAACAAGGTCCTAGCGTTATTTAGTAAACTATTAATCAATTTACTCTCTTGCATTCTTGCTACATGCTTATGTACTGAAATCTAATCATTTTGAATATGTGCAACAAAATATTTTTCTCAAACAACCATTGCACTATAGTTTAATTCTATTATTTTAAGAACATGAATATTTGTTATCAGTACAAGTAATAGCAATAATTAGCAATGAAATTAGTGCCACACCCTAAGCTAAGAGAAATGAACAAATGTTTATTGGAAACATAAAATTTTATTAAAATAATTTAATATATGTAAACATTTATTTACTTAAATTTGATTTAAAAAATTTAAATAAAATTGAATTATTAAAAGTTATTATTTTTATTAAAATTGGTTCAACTTGAAATATTAAGTGAGAGTATGTTTTATGTGATTAGAATTATATCAGTTATCAGTTTTTTCCCGGTATATAAATTTAAATATTTCGGCAAAGCTAATTTAAATTTCATTATTGACAAGCCGTGTCAAGATGTTCATATCTATATTTTTATTTTCTTAAAACATTTCATTTCACTAGAAAAAAATTAGAGTTTGAAATCTGATAGTTTTGATAGTTCTGATCTGAAACCACATAAGTGGCTGGCATCAACAATAGACGGAGCATCCAAAACATATATATGATCCAAGGTTTCGAGCCTTGCCTTGTCCATAAGAAGGCACCCAAACGATTGGATACAAGCCTACAATGATCTGGTTATCATCAGTTCTACCAGGGCACTCCACCTTTACAAAAATTTTGCCAAGTCGGACATTCAGACACATCAGATCATACAAAACATGCAAGGGTATCTTATAAGAGGAAAAGATTGGAAAGGAAATAAGACATGAATCAGAAGAAAAAAAGGTTAATGTGCCCCCCCCCCCCAAAAAAAAAGGAAAGAAAAAGGAAAGACATTTTATCTGAGTTAGATTTGTTTTGCTATCTCACAATTATCAAGAGTCGTGTCATGCTTTTTAAAATCGTGGTGGATAAATAAGCATAATTAACGAGATTATTGAGATTATTTTTCTTCTAAATATATTTTGTGTGTGTGTCAATGTTTGCCCGTAACATCCTTGTCCAAGTATCCTAGTACTAGTCATAACCCATGCCCGTGGACACGGTTCATTAAAGATTTTCCCCCCGCAAAATATTTGTTCCCCAGAAAATTATTTCCACTGCCAAAATTTAAAAGAACAAATTAGCATAAAAATATTTAGCGGTACGGACGCCTTCTGAGCGGAACAACAAATTCGGCGCGGGCGCCTTCAGCGCAGAACAACAAATTAGCGTAAAAAAATTTAACAGACGCATTCGGGGCGGAACAACAAATGAAGGGGAAAGTGCATAAGTGTGGATATGTATGTGGGTAGTGTGTGGGGATAAAATGGGAGGGTTTTTTAGCAAAAAGGGGAAAGAGACGGTATTCTGCGCAAATGTAATGATTGTGCGGGTTGGGTTTGAAAACCAAAGAAAAAAACAAAAAAGTTGACCCTGGGATGATGTGCATTTTCTGTTGGGTGTTGTGCGTTTTTGATTCCACCCACCCCAAGATTTTAACTTCTCAATTTTCCCAACAGAAGTTAAGTTCCCCTAGAATTAAATCTTGACCCTTGGATACAAAGGATGTGGATGCATCTTGATCGTCGTTGATGACTGTAACTTGTCCCAGTCAGCCCTAGGATTCAAAAACAGTTGTGTTTTATATAATAGATTGTGGTGTTGTCGTGTCCTGCCCTCAACACTTGACCCTCGTGTCATGTGCCAGGTAGCACTGATCATCATTGCACAGTCTCTAGATTTGCAACATTCTAATTTGAAGCTCTATCCATGTATTTGTAAAGATTGAAAGAACCAGACTATTTATGATTCAGCGTATTTATAATTCTTGTCGAATATTCAATATTTGTTCGAACATCATTTATGTTTATCAACATCCCTACAATCATAATAAAATCCACATCTGGGGATTTCATCCAAGTTCTGTAGCTTTTGTAATCAGGAGGCAGTCCATTCTTCTTAATGATAACAATTAAATGTGGCGAAAGAATAAAGGGCGCGTTAAACAAAAGCAAAGAAGAGCTTAAGCGTATCCACACCAGAAAACTTCCTCCAGTACATAGGATCAAAAGATGATTGTCATGAAGTACTTCATGCACATGCATAAATATAATATTGACTAATGTGAATTAGAAGAAATAGTTTTGTTATTGTTTCTTGCAATAATCATAAATCGCAGAAGCACAATGGATACCTTAAATATTGGTTCCAAACAACTGGTCTCTTTGATTACAAGGAAAAGCACCCTCGCCCACCTGCGCACCTCGAGTTTCCATGCATCAACATCCTCGTCATCAAAAGACATGGAATCTTTGCGAGATTGTTCATGCTTTAGGAAGCTCACGGCATAACTGACCAGATTTTCTAAAAGCACGTCTTCGGTATCAAAGGAACCATGGCTGCTGCTTTTACTGTTCTGAGTTAACCATTGTTGCACCGTAGCTCTCACTTGACCTAGTCCAACAGTAAAGAATAAAGACTGCTGAATTATGATAAAGGTCCACAAACATGCCACTGGAGAAACACTTTTAATATTTTTTTAATTGTAAAGGACTAGAACACTGGCTCCCACTCTGAATCAGAAAATCTAAGTTCACAGACACGTAGCCATACATATAGTTAATACACAGAGAGAACCCATTAGATGAAGCTCCTAACCAACATACTTTGTTCAGTCTGCTACATAAACAGTTAATCAATGCTAGTTGAACTCATAAATAGATCTCAGACAACATATGTGAAAGCTGAGTGTATTCATAATTTACGAATTTAGCTTCAAAATTGGTCATGTCTTTAATCTGCTTTTCAGTAGACGATTCCAGAAAAGCAATATATGGAAGGCACTTTCTTAAAATATTTGTGGTTTTTAAGCAATTGGTGAGTCAGAAGAAATTACAGAAAGAATGAAATATAGCTTGGTATGGTCAATATCACCTTCATCAAATGTAAGCTTAGTATCTCTTAATTACATCAGCAAGTTTAGTTCTCCAAGGAAGGAATTCAGTTCAAATCATCAGTAATCAAATATTGAATGTCCTTAAAGACATCTAACTTGAGTCAAGTCAGGATTGGACATATGCTGCCTTCTAAATGCCAGACTAAATAAACGACTTAGTATTTAGTTTGCCCCCAAGTACAGCAGGCTCTTCATTTCTAATAAGCAAAAAGAAAGGTATAAAACATAGGAAAATTACCTAGCTCACTGTAAAAGATAAACTAACAATGCTTAGCATGCTTCCAATGAAGGCAATCATATGGGAGATGAAAATCATACAAAATTATTTTTATCAATCAGCAAGATAGCAAAGGTGGAAGATAGAACATAAAAAGGAGAAATAAAAAAGAAAAATAAGATAAGGCATGAAGAATGGGGGTCGCTGGTAGGTGTGGGTGGCTATTTAGGGGGGTTGGTAACTGGAGAGGGAAATTGTTAGAAAGATAAACGGTAATTAAGCGACAGATTAAGAGCTGAAAAAGGCCCGTCGAGGCCCCACCGTGGTGGCTGCCAAGATGGTAGCATTTCATGGTTGCCTCGCCTTAGGCCAAGGCGACCGATTTGCAGCATCAAACCATCACAAGTTTGCATGGCAGGGTAAGGCAACTACCATGATGGGCATCATCATCAAAGGTGTGCCAGCATGCTGATAGATATCGGGTCTAAACCTGCTTTGTGATGCGCGCGCGTTAGGGCATGCTTAATGTCCTTAGATAGATTTACTTCCTACCAAATTCTCTGTCAGAGCATTACGATTGGTGGAATTCGTCGAGGAAGTATAAGGAAAAAGCAACCCTGTTTCGTGGAGACGGCAGCCCTAGCCAGTTTTGGGATCCGCGCGGACCGGCCCCCCAAGACCTGGGGGGCTGCCGCCGCGGGGGACCCCTCCCCGCAAGCCCCGATAGGGGTACCCTGCCGGGGCCCGTAGGCTGACAGGGCCTGTCGGCCCTGCCAGGGGGCTGGCGGGGCCCGTCGGCCCTGCCAGGGGGCCGGCAGGGCCCCTGCCGGGGGGCGCATGGGCTAGGAACCCCCCTGGCAACCGCCAGGGGGACTGACCCACGCGGACAGACCCCGGGGGTTTTTCGGCCCCGGGCAACAGACACGGAGGGAGAATTTCATAGGAGAGGACCCCCGCGGACAGTTTTTGGGAGGGTTTTTCGACCCTTCGGGACGTCGGCCAGCAGCGGACGACACATTTTACATAGACGGGCACGGGAGGTGGCTATTAGGCGGAGTTCGGCGATGATGCAGGTTGGAACGACTTCGAGGGCCGGCGGGGAGATTACCGATGACGAAGGAGGGCCACCTTACCGCCCGCATCACCAGGTGCAGGGGAGGCCCGAGCAGGGGCACTTTGGAGGAGATTGTAGAATGCGAAAGCTGAAGATGCCGCTATTTTCTGGGGAGGATCCACACGTCTGGTTGTTCACAGCAGAGAGATATTTCGCGGCGCACGACATGACCGAGACACAGAAACTGGAGGCGGCAGCCATTTGCATGGAGGGAAGAGCCTTGGGGTGGTTCCAGTGGAAGGAGAGGAGGCAGCAGATCAGAGGCTGGGAGGAGCTGAAGGACCTCGTGCTAGAGAAGTTTAGAGATCCCCGCCTGGAAAACCTTCACGAGCAGCTATATGTCCTCAGACAGAAGGGACCTGTGCGGGATACATTGAGAGGTTCGAGACTTTGGCGGAGAGAATACATGACGTGTCGGACGATTCTCTGGAGGGCACCTTCCTTAAGGGACCAAGGCCCAGTCTTCGAGCTGCAGTGAGGCCCTACAAGTCTCGGGGCCTTTCAGATGTCATCGAGATGGCACAGATGGTAGAGGACTCTCGGACTGAGGATAGGAGAGGCGGGAGCATCGACATTGGGCAGATACAGCGGGGCACCTCAACTAGAGCCGACGGAGCGGGGGTCACTACTGAGGCAGATCAGATGGGGCTTGAAAAGACGGGGGAACAGAACACCGCTGTGTGAGTCGTAAGCTGCAAGTGTTGATAGCGAAGGTCGATGAGGATGATAACGTGGAGGACGAAGGGAACGGAAGGGAAGGCGACTACTGGCATCGCCGGTACCTAGCCACAGGCCCCTCCTGATGCGCGCGCGCCTATAAATAGGGGTAGTCGCCTTTGTTTGGGCATGCTTAATGATTGAGGTTTCTCTTGAGCGTCCTTAGGTAGATTTAGATTAAACGAGTGCAGACGTCCTCTTTGGCGTCTTGGGAGGAGAATACCCCTCTTTGGTATTCAATTATCTTGTTCTTGCTACCAAATTCCCAATAAAAATCGTGCCTTTTGTTAGTTCCTATCACATGCCTTTACCAGGCCCGCCAACTATTTAATTCTTTTTCCAATGTAATTGGATTTGGTTTAGGGTTGTTGGTTGTTGGATTATGTTTAACCCGAACCCAAACCCAATAAGAAGAGAGTAAAATCTTTAAAATTAACAGAAAACTTGAATCCTAGAACTAGCTTTTTATTATTACCTTCTCTTCTATCCCTCTCAAAATTTGAAGTCCAAGACCAAGTCTCTTCAAGATCAAGATCAAGCAAAGACCAATTTGAAGATAATTGTGTGTTTTTGTGCAATGCAATATGGCACAATAATTAAAGTAGTGTAACTTAACAAATAAAATTTTTAAGTCCTGAATCAAACACAAATGAATAAGAAGTTAAAAAGCCTACAAATTCAAAATTTGAACTAGCGCATTTAAACTAGCCTAATTAGAAACATTAGTGTTGCTACTCTTTTAAACAGAAATTCATTAGGAATGCAATATAATTGTTAAGAAAAATGAAATAAAAATTGCATTGTTATTATTTGAAATCTAGTGTTAAAAAGTGTAATCAATGATGTGTTTGCAATTCCACTATGAAAATTTCATAACAACCTATACAAACCTTATTATTAATTATTTTAAAAATGATAATAGTGCTACTTGCTTTTAGAAATTTGGGATAATTTTAAAAAAAATAACTTTCTGATACCAAATGATGCTCAGAGCCCAAATGGATGAAACAGGCAAAACTCCTATAACATTTCAGAAAGAGCTTCTCGATACGAAAACTGATACCAAAATCTGGAATCTTGCTTTCAAAAATTAGCATACAAGCCAAAAGATTGGAAAGAAAAAGCAAGGCAGCTGATCTCAAGCAGACGGTTACAAGAATCAAAACTACATAATTGCCAAGTGATTTAACTCCATAATAAGCCTGTTTTGATGAGAATAGGCATGGTTGTTATTTACAAGTTATCTATGTACAATTATCCGGATGGTTTACATACTGTAGTATCAATGAACAAGACAATCATTGAAGTTTGATATAAGGTTAAGGAATTAAAATATATAATTTAATTTTGCAGTCACAAAAATTAGCAAATTATAGGATTGACATTCTGCTGCAGACTTCTCCCTAAACATATATAATAGAGAGGTGTGGAGATGATTATGGTATTCATCAACCATCATTGTCTAACAATTGTTTCCACCCAGCACTCATCTGCAGCAATCATCAGCTACCAGAATTTATTAGCTTGACAGTGTCCATAGACGGTTGTACTTATAATATTCATCAATATATATTCTTCCCCTGAATAGTACAGACTGATGACTGACAATTTATCCACATCACACAAACCTAACAGATGCATTAGAATAACTAATTCAAGACAATACAGGAATATAGCATCTTAGGTTCTTGTGGTGCTCACCTGCACAATCAGTAAATTCACGTGGCACTGTTGAAAGGAAATGTAGAAGCACCTCAAGTGATACTTCATAGATATTTATCACAGAAGCCGCAGCTTTTATTATCTGCTCACAAACTGAAAGCAATCACAAATTACAGACCCAATCTGTGTAGTTTGTATGATAACTTCTATAATTAGAAATTTAAAAAGTTTGATATAAAAAATCTACCTAAGATTAATACATACCTTTACGTCTGTAATTAGGATTGAAGTGCTGTTTACTTCTTTCAATAATAACTCCTAGAACATCCAACAAATCTGTAGCTCTACTTGACATAACCCTCGTAATAGAATTTACATGTCCCACCTCGGAAAAACAGCTGATGGTGTTATGGTTTTCATCGATATTATGTGTATCATCAGATTTACAAGCAGCCGAAGCAATACAAAAGACAAGAGCCATCAATCCAGCTCGGCCAAATGACTCTATCTTCGCAACAGATGCTAAACTCCAGAGGAAGTCCACACGCTCACTGTATAAGAAAAAATGAATATTAGAAGTGACAACCGCATACTTTACAGAAAACAAGCTTTCAAATTTCTATTAAGCTTAACATGGATAAATATCAAAACCAGTTAAGTTAATTAGACATTTCTTATTGAAGAAAGTACTTAATTGGTACAGAGCAAAGTTCAAAATCATGGTTTTGACCGTAAAATGTGATTGTTTAAACCATCTTATGAAAGAAAATAGAATTTCAAATTTTAGTTATTACAGCCTTGAATCTCCTCTTATATTAGTTGGTATTAGTACCTATAAGTGGTGTCGGCCAATTTCACGCAAATCATATCGTATCGGCATGCTTGAAATCTAATATGATACAAACAATAGGCGTCGGCACCGGCCGATATTTCAAACCTTGGCACAAAGCTATAACTGAACTCTCATGAGGGACTTAATATCTAACCTGAAATGCATGTATCCATTGTAGAGAATGTATCAAGGTTGCTTCATTACAAAGAAAGCCTATTGCAATGTACAGCATGCCAGCAATATCGCATATGGGATCCACTGTTGTTTAAATGAACACATAGAGCAGGAAAATATCAGACAGTCTGAAAAAGAGGTTATTAACCACTCATGTAAAATTGGAAAGAGAAAAGTATCACAACTCCCCTCCAAGAAATCCTTGGAAACAGAAAATATCACTATTACTGCGAGGAGAGCCTCCATCCCCCCTCCCCAAAATGTGTATACGCGTGCGTGTGCGTGCTTAAGTGCATAAGAAGAGAGAGAGAGAGAGAGAGAGAGAGAATCTTCCTATCGCCCCTGGACTTTATATCTTCCCACCTCAACTGCATAATCGACACCGCTCAAAGAAATATCAATGCCCTAAAACATAAGCAGACTAGAAGCCCAAGGTGTGAATGCCTTCCCAATGCATCAATTGGTGGCAAAATGAATGCTTGTTTAACAACAGAACAATTCCCCCGGCAAGACAAATGGAAAACCAGTGTTGAAATGAAATGAATTTTCATGCATCCTAATTTTTAAGCCATGGGAATCATCGTTGTTGATGCAGATCATGCATTAAGGTGGGAAGATTGGAATTTCCATGATAGGATATTACCATGTTCCCTATGAGGAGGTATGATTAAAATTGGTCCCAATTTTTTTTGTCCTAAATGCATTTCTTAACACAATTTTTATATCCAACTCTAGCGGTAGGTAAATGTAACAACTGATAATCATCTAAAAGTAATTTCACTACTAACCAAGCCATCTTACACTAGAGTCTTTGTTGAAAGGGAAGAGACAGGCCACACAAATCGGTTTCATTTTCATTATGTTCAAGCTCGCTATATTGGAATCCTTTGTACATTGATAGAACCTTTTCTTTCTTCTCCAAAATATTTAGTTTAAATCTCTGCTAATGAAGAGCACTGGAACAGTTTTGCCAATTTATACCGTCAACCAAGTTATTTAGTAAAATCTTGCCAAAGCATAACATTTTGGCCAAACTTGGGTTTTATTCAGAAGCTTTTTACAGCTCAGCTCAAGACACCTACATAACACATTTGATACACAGTGCATGCAAATTTATAATAATTTCTACACGTGCAGAGAAAAAGAATTTGAGAATATGCACCATGACAAGCTACCAAATAAGAAAATGGACATTGTCTGGAGTCAGAGTTCAGAAGATAATCGTGTAACTTTGTTATTTCATTAATAAAAGCTTCATAATATGATAAAATCATTACAAAAATGGAAAAACATTGTACCTTGGTGAAAATTGACAAGATAATTCACAAAAAAAGTTTGTTGCATCCTTTATTGTGCTGGAAGTATAAATTCCTCTTGCTCCTGCAGCAATCAAACACAATCATCTTTTTCCCCCACTAAAGTGTATTCTAGCATTGAAAATACCAGGCAGGCTCATAAAAAGTATGAACGATTATATCCCAATAGAGACTTCACTACAAGAAAGTACAAAGAAAGTACCAAAATACAGATGTCTCCACAGTGATTACCTGGAAAAGCAAATCCAAAGAGAGGTAGTTTCTTCAACTAATTAATCTACCATCATTAAGTTAAAACATTGGGTTCTTTCCCGACAGTTACATCAGTAGAAAATCAATGTTCCGTGACCTTGACAAAAGAACTAAATTCCAACACAGAAATCTATAAATAAGTAAATCAGGTAAAATATAAAATTAAATGAAATTAAAGCTGTCAGTACCTATTACATGCTGAAAACTATGGAACATAATGCCATGATCATCATAAGATCGATCTGAACCATTGAAATGCTACGGGATAAGTGTGAAAAAAAATTTTAAACATAAGTTAAAAGGATGACGAGGACTGTGAAGAAGCATGAAATGCAATAGTTCTTTTAACCATCATCGCAAGTGTCATCATCGTGATCATCTTAGTCATTTCAATCAATCTGAGGTTGGTAATGAAGCGCAACTCATGAATTCAAATGTTCAGGATTCCTGAGAGAATTGTTTGAATGGGTACATTTGTGAAGGCCTTTTGGGTTAAAATGACATGTAACAATGATACAGATGTTAGACGTTGAAGGTTGGCACGTTGAACCCGATGCTTTTCGCACTCTATAATACTAAAAATGCCCATGTATTAAGAAATTACAGATTTGTCATTATGAAGATAAACCCTAATCATACATTACTCTACCCCAGAAAAACCAACGTGTTCTCAAGGTGATGCATGAAGTGCGTGGACCATCCGTTCCAAGTAAGTTGCATGACTCCTCCCGGGTCAAAAGGAATTGGTCGCCACCGCCTTTCGCAAAGCTCCAAAGGAAGCTATGGTAATCACCAAAGTCCCTCGTGGATCCGTCGCATACCGAAGCTAGTTGCCGACCCCGAATAGGCCAACCGTCAACCCCAGATGCTCTGCGGTCCCCTAACGCAATGTCCGGGGCCTGCAACACCCCCGGGCTGCAACCCAGGGCCTACATGGCCCAACGATATGGCACAGTCGGCCCTGCCGGCTGACTGCATGGCACAACCGGCCATGTATGCAGCCTACAGGGGTTGGCTGGCCCAGCAAGTCTGTGGGTAGACCTTATCGACCTTCCCGGGAGCCGATGAGCCCCTGTGGTCGATCTACAAGCCTTATGCATTCCTCCTTGCACCGAACTTTGCCTTCTGAGGGCAGATCTGCTTCAAAGTTATTTGAGTTTTTCCTCTTTCTTGTCCAAAGATGTCATCTTTTGCCCTAGATCTGGATTCCTGAGCCCGTCTAAATTCCTTGTGGCCGTGATATTTGAAATTTGTTATGATATTTGTGTTATGGTTTGCATGATGGCATCAAACTTTTTATTTGACGCAATTTTCACTTTCCTCATCCTCTCCATCCATGTTTGATGTGAATCCTCGCCTTCCGCCATCAGGATTTATGCTCTGATACCAAATTGATATGCTCTGGATCTGGATTTAGGATAAAATATCATTTTAAGTGGTTTTGGGGGAATAGGATTTTTGGGGTAAAGGTATGATTTTTAGGGCTATGGAAGAGATTTGGAGAAGAAAGTATGTATTTTTATTGATAGAAATAAAGGAAATACAAGATAGGTGGCCTCGATTCGAGAGGAGGCCGCTCTCCTAGCTTTGGATTCAAGATCAAAGCATAAATCTCCACTAGATATAAGGGATCTACCATGTTCTTCTTAAAACTCAACATCATCCCCCCTCTCTAATCTCCCTTTTTATTTATAATAAGATCTCTACTGAGTTGCCACCCTTAAATTACCATAATATCCCTCACCTAGAGTTTTACCCAAAATCACAAATCTAGCCTCTAAATCCCCAAAATTACAAAAAATACCCGTGTATTCAGAAATTACAGATCTGCCATTATGGAGATAAACCATAATCCTATCAGATAAGACCACGTTCAAGTTGATCAATCTTTACTAAGTAATAAGTATATGCAAATTTAAACTATATTTTTGTTGTTAGTTGTTACATTCAAGCAGGTGAGATAGATAAGTAGTCATTCCCTGGATGATTTTAATATTGTTACAATCATCTAGAACCAAGATTTTCTAAAAAGAAAAAAAATAAATCTTTCCATCTGCAATGTTGAAGAGGATGTCTATGTCAATTATGTTATAATTATGATGGTCCAACCACTCATATATATGTGGGGTGGATAGATCTAAAAACATGGCATATGTGATCAAGTTTTGGTTTTGACTTGCCAACATAAAATGCATGACAGCTCATTTCAAAATCTTTTTAGCATTATTTTGTACTTGCAATTAACTTCACTATCTATATATTAAAACAAACTATTTTTGAATTCTATGGCTACCTAGGACAAGATAAAGAGTGGCTAGGATTTGTTCTTGAAGAATGGAAGGTTCAGATGAGTTTGAGAAAGTTTTGGGGAAAATCTATTTGATTGGAAAACTCAAAATTTTGAAATTTTTATGGAAAAACGTAACATTTGATGGCACCTCACACATTATCCAATGGCATTTGTAATTATGGAAAACGCATCATCCAATGGCAGGGAAATTGTTGGGGATTTGAGTCAGTTGGAGCCGAACCAACTTTGTTTAGCTACGTCACACCGCCCCCAATTGTAGACTGGACGTCCAAATTCACATCCGCCTAACCCGTATAAGAAAAATTCGAAGAAAATATATATGGATAAAAAGGGAGTCTTGAAATGGACATTGTGCTTTTAATGGCACCAGACAAACTATTAACAGTACTTATATGGGCGCCAGATATTGTTTTATCTTATTATTTTATAATTATTTGTTCATTTTCCATTCCACTGTCTATTTTTGTTCATTTAAATTTAGCCCACGCTGAAGATAAATTTTTGTTCGTTTAAATTTTGGAGTGGAAAATAATTTTTTGGGAATAACAAAGATTTTGAGGGCACGTGAACCATGCCTGAGGGCACGAGTTATGACTATTCTAATATATTTTGAGACGAAGTAATATTTATTTGAGCTCATGCATTATTGCATTGGTAAAGATGCTATCTTTAAACCATGGAAATTAATGAACGGTATAGACATATTGTAAATAATTTAAATTTGCTTTCGGATGAAATGCTATAGTTCCTTTTATATGTAGCATAGATTAAAAATGTGTTCACAAAAAAAGTTCAACTGAGAAGCTCGACTCCATATGACAACTCAAAGTGCAGTAGTATATTAAAGAGCACACATGTAAAGGCGCTATGGGTGTACCACTTTCATCTAGGACATACACACACAACAGAAAGAATTCAGTAGCTAGCCTTGCAAGTTGTTCACTACCACACAAAATAAACAAAATTACAATCAAGAATTCAGTAGCTAGTTGTTCACTACCACACAAAATAAACAAAATTACAATCAAACTACCACAAGGAATGATCTTTCGTTTTCATTTTTTTTTATTTTTCCTTATTTTCTTTTCTTCCACCCAACTTATCGTTCAAGGTAGCAGATAGAAAGTTCAGTTGTAAACTTCACAAAGTGGATTGACAAGAAATTATTACTATGAGATGGCGGCGTCATTGTTCAAAATACTAAGAGACTGTAAGTGATTGCTTGGCATCTGTCCCGCAAAAAGCATACAACCTTCATATGTCATATTTATGTCAAGTAGACAGCAACATTATTCTCCCCTTAAAATCTCTCTCTAGATAAAAACATTAAAAACTAATAAAAAGCATACTAACAAATAAAAGAACCAAGTTAAGAAACTAACCAAAATTCATGTGATGCACAACATCATTCAACCCGAGAATAAGTGGACCCACGACAAAGCTTTTAGGCACTTTTTGTGCACAGATTTCATATTTCTTCCAATCAATGGTCAAAAATGATTGCATGATTAAACACCGTACTGAAACAGAAACAAAATGGAGGGTGGTTATTTAACATTACCTTGAGTAATTGAATATTGAGAAAATAATGAAAACTACAATTCTTGTGATCCACTTAAAGGTAAGGAAAATAACAGTGGACCTTGTGGGTTTTCATGAAAAAAACCACGCTCCCACAATACAGCAAGCCAGCTGAAAAGTCCTTCTATAGTTTCCATCTGAAGTTGATAAACCTTAAGCGATACAGGATTGGTATAATTGTTCAAGGACAAAGACTGAAACAACAAATGTATCTGAAAGAAAATATTTCATTAGTTACTAAGTTTTAAATGCAAAATAAATGACTAAACTTTCGTATCTTGTGTTTGCGCAACATAACCAAAATAAATATGCCTTGATTGCTCCCATGAAAAGATTGTTGCCATCAACAATGAAGATAATATGTTATGCCACATTTCACGTACATATATTCTCCCACTATCCATTTTCCAGATTGCATATGTATGCCTTATCAAGCAGGTTGCATCGTTTCAAACAATTATCCTTCAAATCCCCCACTCCCTTCACACACCGGAGGTTTTGTTTTGTTTTTCTTTTTTTTTTTTTCTTTTTTTTTTTTTTTGGGGGGGGGGGGGGGGGATTATGTTCCAACTTCATGTTAATTTTATGAACAAACATCACGGAACACCTTCATATCCAGTAAATTTCTACCAAAGTAACAAAGAAATGCTTGAGATTGCAATTTAAAGCACAGAAATTAACCTGATGAGTCCAAGCAGCCTCAACTAAATGTGTGACATACTCTTCAAGCATCTCGTATAACAGTATAAAGACCTTCCATCTTTCTTGGATACTCAAATGACCATCATCCAGATGGCATCCTTGTCCAACACCCATGGATTTGGCTTCCTTCTCTGCCCACTTATCTCTCTTTGTGATATTAGTATGTGATTGGGTCCCATTACTTGAAATAGCATGATTATCCGATGCAGATGAAATAAATTCTGAGTCACTGGAAGAGAAACAGCCATGGTAGTTATCGTAAGAAGAATACTCGCTTGATGATACTTTAAGAATATGTAATGCTTGCTTCCTCAAGCATGCATCCTTGTCAACCTGCGGACAAATACAGGAGGAAAGCAGTAGTAAAAGCATTCAAATTGAATGCCTCGAAGTAGAAAAAACAGAAAGGAAAATAACAAATGTCGGGCCAGAAGGTATACCAATCCTCTTCTTATCTCTACCCAAAATTCTTTTTCAGCTCTTACGTCAAATTCTTTATGAATGTCACCTCTTGGTAAATTTTTATTTGGATCCATGATGTAGAATGAGGAGAAATACAAAGAGATCACGTTGTATGCATCTAGCCTCTCTACATGTCCACTAGAAAACAGAGACATGCAGAGTTTCCATACTTTCTTTGCAAAACATGACCTGCAGTATCATGCCAGATACTAAAGGTAAAAATAATAGTATATCAAATCGTGCTGCATATTTGTCAGGTAACTATAGATCAGCATCATGCCTGGAAAGTATGCATGGCACACCATGGACCAAAACTTTAGCCGAAGAGAACAGACTGAGTGATTTGAAAACAGCTGGAAGGAGAAATCGAACACTAAATGACCGGGCCTCCGGTGTCTGCATCAACATTTCCACTGCCAAATTGGATAAGTCCCACATCAGATTTACATGAAGACCTTCAATGCCTTCTTCTGTTTGAACCTCACTCCCGCTCTCCAAAACATAATTGATCAAATAAATCAAGACACGGCATGCAACCAGCAGAGGGAAAATTCCAGGAGATTCCAAAAAATCCTCGCATCCCCATTCGTAAACAGCCAAGTCATCATTCCGAACGATGCCCACACTAAGGCCGACCGACCTCAGGCAATAGGGAACTAAAGTTTCGCCCATAAGCTCCCAAGATTGCCTCTTGTTCACAACATCAAATAATAAGCCCTCAATCTGGACAGAAATAGTTGTGCATTAAAGACCATGTGTGGTTCTACTTAATCAGTACCACGTCGTGTGAGTAAGCAATGCAAATTGTTTCTGTCCAAATTATCAATCATTCTTTTTACCTGGTTGACCAACTCTAAATCATTTGTATCAATGGCTTTCAGTGCCGGAACAAAAATTCTCCAAATCAACTGCCGAATGGCATCGGTCGGAGTCTCTGCAATCACGAGTCAACCATTATACAGAAAACTGCTGAAGCAAATTTATATATTCAATTGCAATAATTCAAACTTACTGGGGTTCTCGGTGAGATGACAGAGAGCGCTTGTGTGCGATATGATGTGGTTCAATTGAGGAGCCTGTGGCGAGAGAAACCCCGCTCATGAGCTTTAAAAATCAAAGAAACAGATTTTCGCTATGAAAAACGTACCTGATTGAGATCGGGGAACGAATGGAGAAGCGCAGAGAAGAGCTGTGGTGGGGACAGATCGGAGGAGGCCAATACACAGTCAATGATGGCCGGGACGGCGGCCGGAGGGACGGCGGAGATGCTCTTGATCAGAGAGGCAACGTGAGGAGATAGAGCGCTGGGATCCATTGGCGAAATCTTCTCCATTCTTGACCAGTTGAGAGATAAAGCCCCAACCCAATAGGAAATGGAGAGCTCGCAAACCCCTAAACCCCACGGGAGAGCGACTGCTTAGTCTACAAAAACTGCCCTAAACCTTCATCGAGTTTTATATATCCTAAAGGTTGAAAAATGCGAAGAGACCAAACTGCCTTTTCATACAAGTTTATCAAAACCATCCTATAATTTTGGACATGTTTTGCTTCGCACACCCACCGTTTTACTCGCGGGCACACCCACTAATTTACAAGACTACCGTTACTCTTGCACGTACCATTTATTTACAAGTTTGTTACTAAAATTGCTCACATCACTCCTCGTAGCGAAATTCCGAAAATGCATTTTGTGTGCACGGTGAGTAAAACGATCGAACGACAGCAGGCGACGACGCCAACACGTCATTCGACCTTTTCAACCTCTCCGCCGCCTCTTCCTCCAACAACCCAGCTCCACCCCCCTCCCCATCTAACCTAAACAATAAATCTCTTCGTCTTCCCACACCCCCCCCCCCCCCCCCACGACGCTCCCTCCGCCTCTGTCACCCCCTCCTCCGACCTCCACAACCCCACTTCCCCCTCCTCCGACCTCTCCAACCCGTCCGACGCCCCTTCCTACAACAACCCAGCCTCATCTCACTCCTCCAACATCTCAAGCCATGCCACCTCCTCCGACAACCCAGCCCCACCTCCCCCCTCCTACGACCTCCCTATCCCTCCTCTCCCTCTTCCCCACTACCCATTCCAAACCCTGGTAAATCATCGTTAGCTCGTCGTCGTCGGGAGGCGGTGGCAGCGGCGGAGGGGGCAGACGAGGGTAAAAGATGAATAAGTTGTATGTGCACATAAGTAAATGGAATGATGTTGACAAGTAAATCTGCCAACAATGACACGCCCCGCTACCCCAAATAGGGAGGGTTGGCGCGACAAGCCGCAGTAATGAATACCAAGCGCTAATGTGTACACCACCATCTCGCAGGCCACTGCAAACGCTGAGGGAACACATGCAGTAAAAGTACAAGGTACAATATCACAGGCAGTAAAGCAAAGCACGACAGTCAGAACATTCCAACATCACAGAGTACTATAGCTACACAACTAGTACTGTCCAAGTCCGATGTACGGCCCAAAAGTAGCTAGAGTCCCTACAAAAGTACAACTCAAACCCACGTGGTACAAAGAGGCATAGAGGTACAAAACACTGCTCTCATCTCACCCCCACCCCAGAACTACACTACAAAGACCCACACTAACTACAGTCCCTACTGACCCTGCTGAGACGAGCTGCCCTCCAGGGTCTCCAGCCGTGGACCTGTCGCCTGCTAACTTGTACATGTACCGGTAAAGTGAATGAGGACACGTCACAGCGTGTCCAATAAGCACCCCACAATCTACCATTCTAACCAAAGTGCACAAAACCAATCAGCAAATTCAGGAGTTCCTACTTGTCATTTACATCATTATAAGTTGTGTGTTTATTAGTAATTTTGAAACCTATGTAATGGGTAAGACATCGGGGACTGGACCTCACCCGTAAGGTGTGTGAAATGCTACGGCTCTCCGAGACAAGCTCTTACTAAAGGAGCCGTTCACCAACGCAACTCAACTCAACTCTGTTCATCCCGCTCCCCGCCTCATGGACTACGTCAGGAGTGGCATACAACCTCAGCTGTCCATCCCCGCATATCTACCCATTACTTTGGTTTTCCCATCCCTCCATATAGTGCTCACCCACTTAGTAGTGGAAGGAGTTGACCCTATGTTTCATTTTTTTTTGTTTAACTAATATTCCTAGTTCAGCATAAGTGCATCAAGGCTCACATTCCACAAGTATACATTTAATGAGATATTAAAACGTAAAATAGCAACGTAGCACCATACATAGTCCACCATGTGTGAACGACTATGTAACGACTGGTTTTTCATGTATGTATTTTATTATAAATATTTATATATTTGGTTGGTTGGAAACCCCAACGCTCGACACATATGGGTGGGGTAAGAGATATGCGGCCACCTGAGCCCCGAGTTGGCCTGATCCGCCACTCCGGCCAGCAGGCGAAATCTCTAGTGCACAAGTGATTAATAGTGATAAGAGATAAGCGGCCTGAGCCACGAGCTGGCCAGCAGGTGGACTCTCTATGCACTAAGTGATAAACAGTGATAAGTGATTAGTGATTAGTGAATTAGTAGCTTTCGCTACATCGTGCGTGCTTGTCTCTCTTTTAAACTGCTGCATCAAACTAAACTGTCATGTCATTGTTTAATATTATAAGTGCTAGGTTGTTAGTTACTTTCAGTTTCCTTGCTCAAGTCTTTAGACTTGCTGACATGTGCCCCTTTTCTCTTTTGGGTGACACATGTTAGACCCCGAGCCAGAGTTACTTGCTGAGGGTGAGGTGTTTGCGGACGCCGAGCTTGCGCCCGTGTTGGACGAGGACTTCGTAGACACTGGAGATCAGTCTTAGTGTCTACGTCTAGTTTTGTTAGATTGCTTAGGTTGTCGGTGCGTGGCACCTAGTTTGATACTCTGTTATGTTTGTATTTTGTTTGGCCTTGTTTTGGGCCTTTAGACTCTTTCTTTTAGCCTGGTGGCTTTTTCTGTAATGTTGAATATTTTGTGGACAAACTGTGGGATTGGTATTTCATATCCGTCTCATCCTATTATTATTATTGTTGTTGTTTCGTTTGCAATTACAGGGACCTGCTTATACTAAATTTACGCAGCGACTATGTGAGCAGGTATGTCAAAAACGACCATCCATGAAGTTTAAGAACAAATTAAGCACTCAGCTTGCTGGGAAAAGTAAAACAGCCAGGTTAAGGAGCCAAATTCTCCACATTTTTGTACTGAACATGCCCAAACATTACAAATGAAAGTTGTAGATATGTAAGTTGGAAATCCACTGACAAAATTCCAAACGTAAATTCCAACTATGCAACTTATGGTGATTTAATTACTAACACATAGATTTTCAGCATGCTGAAACAGAAAATGCACTAACTTGGCAACCAAATTACTCCTAATTACAAACAATTCTAGCAAAAATGGAAAACTACAAAGTTTTAGAGAATGAAGTTAGCTTTCCAACGAGACCAAGAACAGCCAATTTCATGCATTTTGCAGGGAGTTGGAGCAATTCTCCCGAGATGTGTCCAAACTGGTTGAAATCAAACAGGTTAGAAAGATTGAATTTTTACCCTCGCTTATAGTTTGAATTGGAAAAAGTTGAAAATGGAAGTTGTTAAGGACATCAAGATGTAAATCATATAATTTTTTCAAATTCTTTCATGGAGTAGATTAACATCAACACTTGAGCAAAGTTTCAGCATTTCTGGGGAAATCAGCAATGTGTTTTAGGGCTTATAACTAGGAGTTTATGCACCCAAATCATCATGCATGCAATTGATCCATCCATCTTTAGCTAGAAGTGTAGGTTGTAGAGGAACCCACCTTATTGCTCGATGATGACAAGTTTCTCCCTCCCTCCTAGCTATTTGATCATCCTCCTAGGCCCCTCCTTCTTCTCCTTCTTCTTCTTTCTTTCTCTTTTTCCTATTTTTTTTCTCTTCTCTTTTCTTCCCATCTCCTTTTTTTTGGCACAAGAAATTTCGGCCCAAGCATGTAAGAGAGAGAGGGAGGGAGGGAGATGATGGAAGGGATAAGAGAGAGTTAGAATGATGTGGAAGGATTTAGAACCCTCTTGATTCATTCTTTTTTTGAAATTAAATTAAAAAGGAACTTATCTCTCAAGTTTCCATCAATTCACAACTTTGCCATGGCTAATGTGGACAACCCCTCATGTTAATCCCCTTTTAAAATTACCCTTAACCCTCTCTCTTAATTACAATGTCATGACATTAAGGAAAAAAATTCACAACTACCCATTTTATGCCAAATTGTGCAAATATGCCCTCATTAGGGTATAAATGAAAATTTGAGGGGCATGGATGCAAATCTTTCCACTCAAATAGACTAACTTGCACATTTTCAAAGAGACTATGGCTAATTTAATGTCTACCTAGTATATACACACTAGGGTTGTTACAAACAATGAGTAAGAGATGACGATGACGACTCCGCTGACATGTCACTCCATCACATAAAGAGTGGGACCCGATGAAGGACGATACTGGGTCAGTGAGAGCCCGGCCTAACTCCGAGCTGTTGGGTTGATGCCCGACGTAACTCCGGGCTATCTTCGCAGGTCTGCAACACGGGAAAATGGTTGGTGGTTCGGATCTGGGTTTTGACCTAAATCTCATCCGATACGTAAGTCAATAGATGACTATGAAGGGGCTCGGTGGAACTATGTCCGACATGTTGGGATGTCATTCGCTAGTTCTCATGCTAAGCTATGTAGAAGAATATAGAATTTGGTGGAATAGATATTGGGTATTAGCCTACCTTAGTGTAATATTTCGGAGATCTCTCACCATATCCCGTTGCCTCCAGGAATATTTATATGTAGGCCATTGCACTGTAATGTCCGGGCCAATAATGATGATTTTTGTAGACATTTATAAGGAGTCATTGATGAGGAGTCATTGATGAGAGTAACAGGCATCATTGATGAAGAAAACGATAGCGATGAATGCAAGCCATGATTGTTGGATTAATACACGTGAAGGCATACTGTCACGCCCCGCTTCCCACAACAGCGGAGGCGAAGCATGACTAGGCCCGCTTAGGCCAGAGCTAAGGAGCCCTGACCCAATAAGCGTCTGTGTGGTACCAAGACGAATGTACAGGTCCATGCATGTTAGTACAGAACAATAAGAGTACAAGAAAAGGGAAAGACAATTCATTTTATTATTCCAACATATCAATGTACCAAGTCTCAACGCCCGAAGGGCTACAACTGCAGAAAGTAAAATCTAACGGTGCAAGCACCCAACCTAAACAAGTAAACAAAAGGTGCTACGCACCCAACTAAAAGAAATGGATATCTCCGGAAACTACAACGAGAAGTCTCTAGCTCTTGTCCTCCTCATGATCGTACTCAGGATCAACACTCTCTGGCTCCACTTCAGCTGGCAAGTCAATCTCCTCGACGTACTCTGGCTCGATCCCTGACGTACAACACCAAAAGAAGGAACTGTACGTCAGGTAAGGTCTACAAGAAGAGGTTAGACCAAACTGCAAGTGCACCAATTATTTAACAACGTTTTACTGGTTGATTAACATGCTGAGATTATAACAGACGAGCAAACGAAAGTACACGTAGCAGGAAAGTAAACACGACAATTAGTAGTCGTAGCGAGTGCTACCAACTACGGGACTAGCCTACAGGTGCCAAGACAAGACGGAACATGGAGAGCCAGACAGGACAAGACAAGACACGAAAAGGGTTCACGCCTTTACGGTTCGAGGGGGATCAGACCCTCTTGCCGCGTGCACGCTCAACCCTACCCCAAAACCCCAAGAATCGTGACAGGACAATGGATCACTTGCTCTAGCTTGACAAGTGCCATATTGCTCTCTGAGCTGTGTATCAGTACAAGGGATCACCTGCTCTAGCTTGACAGGTGCCCTATTGCCCAGCGGGCTGTGAATCGGTACAAGGAATCACTCGCTCTGGCTCGGCGAGTGCCCTATTGCCTAGTGGGCTGTGCAAGACGGAAAGGGGCATGACAAGACAAAAAGTACATGACACGACAAAACAGGAGGGGGTTTACTAGGGTGTCCACAACTCACACACACGCATGTCAATCATATGATGTCAAAATTGTTGTTGTTGGACTCAGATAGGGGTGGCAAAATGTACCCGACCCGACCCGACCCGACCCGAACCCGGCCTCGTTGGCTGGGTATGGGTCGGGACCAATCCGGGTCGGGTAGTATCCGGGTCGACCCGACACGACCCGGATAAAATCCGGGTCGGGTACGGGTTTGACCCTCAACCCGAGTCGACCCGAATTCAACCCGGTTAATATATATTTATATGTATATAATTTGTCTCAATTTTCATAGCCCCAGAATTTGGGCACTTGGTTAGAGCGGTGTGCTTGAGTTCTCTCTTCGAAACACCCAGCTTCGAGTCCCGCCAAACCCACTTTAGCTTGGCCTTTTTTTTAAAATGAGTGTGTGTTTGGAATTTGTATAAATTAATACTCTGATTTAGAGTACTAACACACCATGTAGCTCAGCTGGTTTGTCTGTGAGTTCGTTTGTAGCGGGGACACGGGTTCGATTCCCTTCATACACGAGATAATTCGAATTTTTTTAAACAAAAAGAGGAAAGCGGGTCGGGTTCGGGTGACCCGCCAACCCGCCGGGTCGGGTTCGGGTTCTGTGTTCTCGACCCGGATTAAATTCGGGTCGGGTTCGGGTTCACCCCTAAACGGGTCGGGTCGAACCTGACCCGACCCGAACCCGACCCGACCCGAACCCGACCCGACCCGACCCGTTTGTCACCCCTAGACTCAGACTTCGTTGTCAAGTCTGAGCCAATAAGGGCGTCCCGGATGCTATCATTTCACGTCCGGTTCTCATGTTTCTAAAATAACAATTCTAACAAGACTAAGGCCTAAACATGGCCAAGAACGCAAGTGGTACACTTGCCTGCGGTGGCGAGTGCGTCGTCTTCCTGGAATGCCTCGTCTAAACGTCTAATCGGCGGAGAAACGTCTGAAAATCGTGACACGGCGACAGTGTCAGATCACGATTCAATAATTCCTATTAAGGTTGTGTCTAGGTTATTGGGACTACCCTATTTATCAAAAATCACATTTTTAATGCATTTAACCAAATCGACGATCTATCCTATGTGCACATGCATAAAGTCCATTCGTCGATTTCTACGGTTTGCACAACGTTTTAAAGATCAACGGAAAATAAATTTAATTGATTAAGGTTACTGATTTTTAATTAGGTTTTGATCATTTACGGTGGAGGTTTCTACGTATTTAGGGAACCAACCTGATTTGACGATTGCACGAAGATCCGGCGTCAGATCTGGAAAAGGTGGAAGCTTTGCATCGTCCGGGAGTTCCTAGGCCGCGGGTAGCGCAGCGAGGAATGTTGATCGTTGATGGTGTCGTCGGCCTCTGTAGGTGGTGGCGAAGATCTCGGCGTCACTCGGGGTCGTCGTTGCTAGATCCAAGATCGGATCGCCACGCGAGGGGAAGATGGATCTCAGAAGTGAAACGAGATGGCGGCTGGGGCTTGGCCGCAAGATTCAGTTCCGAGAAGACGAGGGGTGGTCGGCTATTTGTGGGGAAAATCGGAAGAAGAAGAAGAAACAGGAGAAAGGAGAATGGGGGATAAAAGGGGAGGAGATCGGATTGATCTCGTGAAGGTGGAGGGCGCACGGGAGGAGGAAAGACTTATGGAGAGGAAGGAGAGGGATTGGGGAAGAGGATGGCTGAAAATAATGAGGAGAATAGAAGAATGGCCACTCATTTAAATAAGAAAACAAAACGGCGGCTAGGTCAAAAATTAGGGTTTCTGGGTCATTTAGTCGGTCAGAGAAGCGCGGTCGACCGACTAGTTTGAGAACTAGTCGGTCGGTCGTCTAACTGAGACCGACTAGAAGCTAAACAGAGAACAGTGTCGGTACAGGGTTGACAGATTTAGTCGGTCTGTGAAGGCTCGTCGACCGACTAGTTTGCAACCTAGTCGGTCGGCCAGTGTTCATTGACCGACTAAAGGATAAAAGTGGTCGACAATGGATTTTGAAAATTAGTCGGTCAGCGAAGAAAACCTAACCGACTAGTTTGTCAACTAGTCGGTCGGTATTCGTTCTTTGACCGACTAACAATAAACAGTAACTCGACTGCATGAAATGATCTCTAACTTAGTCGGTCTGTGAAGAAGTGTTGACCGACTAGTTCGAAAACTAGTCAGTCGGTGGATGAACTTAGACCAACTAAGAGTAAACAGTAACTCAGTGGAAAAATCTGACGGAAACTAGTCGGTCCATGAAGAGTTTCTGACCGACTAGATTGACATCTAGTCGGTCGGTCCTTGTTCTTGAACCGACTAAAATGCACACCAAGTCTCCAAATGAAGTGCGAAGCTTCGGGATGGGTTCTAGGGACTTCTAAAATGAGTCTGACTCTAAGATAAGAGCGTCATGAAGCACGCTCAGCTCCAGATAGGGGAAAAAGATACGGAAAAGAAAAGAGAGAAGACGAACAATCACATATTTTTATAAATAAATATCATCATACAAAAAACCAGCCGTTACATCCTACCCACCTTAAGAAAATTCCGCCCTCGGAATTTCTATCAGAATAAGTGAGGGTAACGCTCTCTCATCTCATCCTCTCTCCCCCAAGTGGACTCTCCAGGTGATCCGTGACGCCACATCACTCTCACCAGGTCGACTACCTTGTTCCTCAACTGCTTCTGTCGACGGTCCAAAATCTGCACGGGCTACTGGTCATACGTCAGGTCTGGACGGACCGTGATCTCCGAGAAATCCACTGTGTGCGACGGATCACTGACGTACCGATGCAACTGAGATACGTGGAATACGTCGTGAACTCACACCAAAGATGGTGGCAGAGCAAGGCGGTAGGCCACTGCTCCCACACGCTCCAGCACATCGAAAGGTCCGATGTACCTCGGACTCAGTTTCCCCTTCTTCCCGAATCGGATAACTCCGCGGTTCGGAGAAATCTTCAAGAAGACGTGGTCTCCAGGCTGAAACTCCAAAGGTCTCCTCTTGGCATCCGCCCAATGCTTGAAGCGATCATGTGCAACTCTGAGCTTCTCCCTGATGTCTCTCACGACATCCACAGCTTCCACTATCATCTCCGGACCCAACAGCTCCCGATCTCTAATGTCATCCCAGCTCAGTGGCGATCGACATTTCCTTCCATATAAGGCAGCAAACGGCGCCATGCCAATGCTCGCCTGGTAGCTGTTGTTATAAGAAAACTCCACTAAATGGAGATGGTCCTCCCAAGATCCCTCCAAATCGAGCGTACAAGCTCGCAGCATATCCTCCAGAATCTGAATATTCCTCTCGGACTGGCCATCAGTCTGCGGGTGGTACGCCGTGCTGAAGCTCAGACTCGTACCCAAATTCTCCTGCAGACTTCGAGTAAACAAGAATGTCGTCAATAAAGATAACGACAAACATATCCAGGAAGTCGTAGAAAATCAAGTTCATAAGGTTCATGAACA
Source organism: Scilla litardierei (assembly GCA_030789695.1). NCBI lineage: Eukaryota > Viridiplantae > Streptophyta > Magnoliopsida > Asparagales > Asparagaceae > Scilla > Scilla litardierei. The sequence goes on along the minus strand of CM061140.1, from coordinate 163,732,139 downwards.
CAGCTGGAGCATTGGTCACACCGAAAGGCATCAACACAAACTCATAGTGCCCGTACTTCGTCCGGAAAGCTGTCTTCGGGATGTCATCCTTCTTCACCTTCAGCTAATGATATCCGCTCCTCAAATCCAACTTCGAGAAAAATCTCGAACCTCCCAGCTGATCAAAAATGTCGTCGATATGCGGCAGTGGATACTTGTTCTTCACGGTGACAACATTCAATCCTCGATAGTCCACGCACATCCTGCGGGACACATCCTTCTTCTTCACAAGCAACACTGGTGCACCCCACGGTGACACACTAGGGTGGATGAAACCCTTCTGCAACAGCTCATCTAGTTGCTTCCACAGCTCCTCTAGCTCCACGGGAGCCATCCTATACGGCGCCTTCGATATCGGCTGCGCACCTGGCATCGGATTGATACCGAACTCCAAAGCCCTGTCGGGTGGCAGACCCGAGATATCCTCCGGAAAGACGTCGTCGAAGTCTCTGACAACCACTGGTCGGTCGATCTCCATATCCATCTGCAACGCTGCTAGTACTGGCACCTCCGACTTGGCCCGAAATCTGACGGGCCCAAGCGACTCGTCTCTGCTGCGGAACTCGAACTCTGGATGGCCTGGAATCCGGAATACCACTCTCTTGCTGCGACAATCGATCGAAGCGTGGAAATCTCCCAGCCAATCGATGCCAAGGACGAAATCGTAATATGGTATATCGTGGACGATGAAATCTGCATATAACTCATGTCCACTGACCACTAGAGGAATCGATCGACATCCCATGTTCACAGTCAGTACTCAGTTCCCTATAGTGATGTCCCAACACTTAGGAAGTGTGTGGGTAGGAATGGAGTGCTTTGTTATAAACTTCCGGGATATGATGCACATGGATGCACCGGAGTCAAACAAAGCCAAAGCAGGGTGAGAGAATACAAGAATGGTGCCTAGGAAAACAAAGGGTCTAAGGTCACAACACTACTCTAGCAATCAAACAACCAAGCAACACTAACATAACTAGCAATAATGTCTAACTATGAAATGAAAAGACTAGGTCAAAGAGTTACCGGCAATAACTCCATCCAGCTCCTCAGTCTCACCAGCTGTCATGGTATAGGCCGGCCTCGGAGGCTGCACTGCTCGCTGGTACATCTGCCGCTGTGGCACCAAGGGTGGTCCACGAACAGCAGGTCCTCTCTGAGCTGGGGCAGGTGCCCTCATCTGCAACGGGGCTGGCGCTCCAACAACAGCACTGCGGGCTCTCGGACAGTCCTTCGCAGCATGCGAAGCATCTCCACAAAGTAGGCACAGACCCAGCTTCCTCCTACAGTTGGTCTGAACATGTCCGGGCTTGCCGCAGAAATGGCATGGACCCTTACTCTGCTGCTGCACCGGTGCTCCAGGTCTCTTAAATGGCACAGTCTGGACGGGCCTCATCGCCGGCCTGGCAGGTGGCCGGTACTACTCCATATGGCGCTTTCCTCTGTCTGCTGGAGTGTCAGACAGGTGCGAAATCGTCTCATGATTCTTCGCAGCATCTAACACTTCCCTCATAGTCGAGAAACTAGCAGAGGACATGGAAGCCTGGACCTTCGGACGAAGTCCCTGACGGAACCGCACAGCTCGGTTCTCCTCCTTCTTCACCATGTGCGGGGCAAAACGGCTCAGCATCTCAAACTCAGCCTCATACTCGTCGATAGTCATGTCCCCCTGCTTCAGATCCACGAACCTGCCCATCAGCTCTCTCCTAGCTGCTTTGGTGAAGTACTTCTCCTTTAACATGTGGCGAAAAGTCTTCCACTCCACAGGCTTCTGCAGACGCCTCTCCTCAATGTGCCACCAGTTTCAGGCAATCTCCGTCAGCTGCATCTTCGCGATCTCCACCCGAGTATCATCTGGAATCTTGGCAGCTATCAACTTCTCTTTAGTGCTCTGGATCCACTCATCGGCACCCAGAGGTCCCTCCTTCCCATAGAAGGTCTTCGGCTGAAGCTCGTTGAACTGCTTCACTCCTGGAGCAGCTCGCGGAGCAGGCGGAGGTGGAGGTGGGGCAACAGGTGGGGCCTGGGCAGCACGGTTAGATTGCTGCACCAGCTGATGCTGAACCTCAAGCATCTCTCGCATCACCCCAAGGAACTGGCGTAACTCAGCACCCTGGTCCTCCGGACCGTCATCACTCGAATTCGAGGATCGAGTAATGCGTCGCCCAGCCATCCTGTGTTCAGAAACGAAAAACCCAGGTCAGACTCGTACAATGTTTGAATATCAAAATGATAGTCCTTACTCTTACTGTTCTGTACTTGCAGAAAGATTGGGACTTGGACCTGCATGGGCCACCACTAAAACCTGTCACGCCCCGCTTCCCAAAACAGCGGAGGCGAAGCGTGACTAGGCACGCTTAGGCCAGAGCTAAGGAGCCCTGACCCAATAAGGGTCTGTGTGGTAACAAGACGAAGGTACAGGTCCCTTCATGTTAGTACAGAACAATAAGAGTACAAGAAAAGGGAAAGACAATTCATTTTATTATTCCAACATATCAATGTACCAAGTCTCAACGCCCGAAGGGCTACAACTGCAGAAAGTAAAATCTAACGGTGCAAGCACCCAACCTAAACAAGTAAACAAAAGGTTCTACGCACCCAACTAAAAGAAATGGATATCTCCGAAAACTGCAACGAGAAGTCTCTAGCTCTGGTCCTCCTCAGGATCGCACTCAGGATCAACACTCTCTGGCTCCACTTCAGCTGGCAAGTCAGTCTCCTCGACGTACTCTGGCTCGATCCCTGACGTACAACACCAAAAGAAGGAACTGTACGTCAGGTAAGGTCTACAAGAAGAGGTTAGACCAAACTGCAAGTGCACCAATTATTTAACAACGTTTTACTGGTTGATTAACATGCTGAGATTATAACAGACGAGCAAACGAAAGTACACGTAGCAGAAAAGTAAACACGACAAGTAGTAGTCGTAGCGAGTGCTACCAACTACGGGACTAGCCTACAGGTGTCAAGACAAGACGGAACATGGAGAGCCAGACAGGACAAGACAAGACACGAAAAGGGTTCACGCCTTTACGGTTCGAGGGGGATCAGACCCTCTTGCCGCGTGCACGCTCAACCCTACCCCAAAACCCCAAGAATCGTGACAGGACAATGGATCACTTGCTCTAGCTTGACAAGTGCCATATTACTCTCTGAGCTGTGTATCAGTACAAGAGATCACCTGCTCTAGCTTGACAGGTGCCCTATTGCCCAGCGGGCTGTGAATCGGTACAAGGGATCACTCGCTCTGGCTCGACAAGTGCCCTATTGCCCAGCGGGCTGTGCAAGACGGAAAGGGGCATGACAAGACGAAAAGGACATGACATGACAAAACAGGAGGGGTTTTAATAGGGTGTCCACAACTCACACACACGCATGTCAATCCTATGATGTCAAAATTGTTGTTGTTGGACTCAGACTTCGTTGTCAAGTCTGAGCTAATAAGGGCGTCCCGGACGCTATCATTTCACATCCGGTTCTCATGTTTCTAAAATAACAATTCTAACAATACTAAGGCCTAAACATGGCCAAGAACGCAAGTGGTACACTTGCCTGCGGTGGCGAGTGCGTCGTCTTCCTGGAATGCCTCGTCTAAACGTCTAATCGGCGGAGAAACGTCTGAAAATCGTGACACGGCGACAGTGTCAGATCACGATTCAATAATTCCTATTAGGGTTGTGTCTAGGTTATCGGGACTACCCTATTTATCAAAGATCACATTTTTAATGCATTTAACCAAATCGACGATCTATCCTATGTGCACATGCATAAAGTCCATTCGTCGATTTCTACGGTTTGCACAACGTTTTAAAGATCAACGGAAAATAAATTTAATTGATTAAGGTTGCTGATTTTTAATTAGGTTTTGATCATTTACGGTGGGGGTTTCTACGTATTTAGGGAACCAACCTGATTTGACGATTGCACGAAGATCCGGCGTCAGATCTGGAAAAGGTGGAAGCTTTGCATCGTCCGGGAGTTCCTAGGCCGCGGGTAGCGCAGCGAGGAATGTTGATCGTTGATGGTGTCGTCGGCCTCCGTAGGTGGTGGCGAAGATCTCGGCGTCACTCGGGGTCGTCGTTGCTAGATCCAAGATCGGATCGCCACGCGAGGGGAAGATGGATCTCGAAAGTGAAACGAGATGGCGGCTGGGGCTTGGCCGCAAGATTCAGTTCCGAGAAGACGAGGGGTGGTCGGCTATTTGTGGGGGAAAATCGGAAGAAGAAGAAGAAACATGAGAAAGGAGAATGGGGGATAAAAGATGAGGAGATCAGATTGATCTCGTGAAGGCGGAGGGCGCACGGGAGGAGGAAAGACTTAGGGAGAGGAAGGAGAGGGATTGGGGAAGAGGATGGCTGAAAATAATGAGGAGAATAGAAGAATGGCCACGCGTTTAAATAAGAAAACAAAACGGCGGCTAGGTCAAAAATTAGGGTTTCTGGGTCATTTAGTCGGTCAGAGAAGGGAGGTCGACCGACTAGTTTGAGAACTAGTCGGTCGGTCGTCTAACTGAGACCGACTAGAAGCTAAACAGAGAACAGTATCGGTACAGGGTTGACAGATTTAGTCGGTCTGTGAAGGCTCGTCGACCGACTAGTTTGCAACCTAGTCGGTCGGCCAGTGTTCATTGACCGACTAAAGGATAAAAGTGGTCGACAAAGGATTTTGAAAATTAGTCGGTCAGTGAAGAAAACCTAACCGACTAGTTCGTCAACTAGTCGGTTGGTATTCGTTCTTTGATCGACTAACAATAAACAGTAACTCGACTGCATGAAATGATCTCTAACTTAGTCGGTCTGTGAAGAAGTGTTGACCGACTAGTTCGAAAACTAGTCGGTCGGTGGATGAACTTAGACCGATTAAGAGTAAACAGTAACTCAATGGAAAAATCTGACGGAAACTAGTCGGTCCATGAAGAGTTTCTGACCGACTTGATTGACATCTAGTCGGTCGGTCCTTGTTCTTGAACCGACTAAAATGCACACCAAGTCTCCAAATGAAGTGCGAAGCTTCGGGATGGGTTCTAGGGGCTTCTAAAATGAGTCTGACTCTAATATAAGAGTGTCATGAAGCACGCTCAGCTCAAGCTAGGGGAAAGAGATACGTAAAAGAAAAGAGAGAAGCCGAACAATCACATATTTTTATAAATAAATATCACCATACAAAAATCCAGCCGTTACACATGCCATAAGTGTTATAACAACGCACCCATCTCCCGAGCTAAACCACTACAAAGGTTGAGTTCGAGAGATGTGGTATGCATGAGAGAGAAGTAACCACAGTCGTCTATTTATGTCGGCTCGCGAGTGGATTGGCTTCTCGAGCTATAACCGAGGCAGAGATATGTCGGCTCGCGAGTGGATTGGCTCCTCGAGCTATAATCGAGGCAGAGATATGCCGGCATACGAGGGGAGTGGCCCACGATCGACGATGGGAGTGGCCCCCGATCTACGAGGGGAGTGGCCCCCGACCTACAGTCGAATCAAAGCTAGGATGGCCCACGAGGGGAGTCCCCACCTGACTTACAGCTGAATCAAAGCTAGGTCAACCCGTGAGGGAGTGGCTCCTCACCATTCGATGGACACAAAGCTAGATCGACCTGTGGTGGGAGTGGCCCCCCGCCTTACGGCTGTCGCAGAGCTAGATCAGTCTGTGAGTGAAGTGGCCCCTCGACCTAAAGCCGAACAACTCGAGAGGTCTTTTGAGATAATATGTGGGCTTGCCACTGCAGTGAAAATAAAGTGGAAAGAAGGCCGATTAAATACCATGTGGGGGTACATTTGTCGAAGATATGCTAGCTCGGCAAAATGTGTTGGCTTTGTAAAAAACAGAAACCGAAATAAAATGAAGAGTATGTTTGGTTGGCTTGTTTTACCGGTAATACCTCATCAAACTTATTGACGAGTCTGTATGGCAGAGGCAGTAAAAATCGTCCTGGAATGGTCATTAGAGGTCGCTGGATGCATAGTGTTCACGCCAATACTTAGGCATATGACCTGGACTTACCATCCCAACCCCATCTACAGAATAGGTGAGGAGCCCCAAGACCCTAAGCTCCACATTGGTTGATACAGAGGCAACAACCTCGAAGCCCCACATAAGCTTTATGGGTGTCCCATTCTCACAAATGCCCTGGAGTGCTATCCTTCACATGGCAAATGGATGATGGAGTATGACAAGCCGCGGTATCATACCAAGCGTGGGTGTACAACACACAGGAAGCAAGCCACTGCGAATGCTGGGACCGTACATCACAGACATATGGAAGAGAACAGCCACATAATGCCATCACAGAAAGTACATAACTACAATTTACATAACCAAAGAGTGCAACTCACACCAGTATCAAGTACAAGGTGAAACTAGCTCAAGCATACATGTAAGGTACTACAAGCTACCAACACATTCTACAGCTACAAAGGACAACTCACTCACTACTCTACCCAACCCACACTACAAGGTATAGCCCAAAAAGAGTAGTGTCCCCAAGTCACAACTCACGTCTGGGTAATCTCCTGAGGGAGATTCTGCTCTGGCGTCACCTGCTTAGGTCCTGAAAAGTAAAATGAGCACGTCAAAACGTGCCCAGTAGGAAACCAACTAGTGTATGTGAATCATTCAAGAGTTATGAGTGTACATGTAATACGGAGAACAAATAATCAGAGTGAAGGGAAAAACGCAGAATTATGCAAACAACAAACACATGTGGAGTTCATTAGTTAGCAGATATTAGTGACTCTTTTGGAAGCCTATGTATTCCATAAAGATAAGAACCTGGACATCACACCAAATTTGGGGTGAATATAGCACACGACGCAGTGGACACGAGCACTGCATGCTGGGTCTCTCAGCTCCTCCGTCCCTGGAAGGAGTGAGGAATTCCACAGTAAAACAAGCACCAAGTTACCTCCACTCCCGGTAAAGGCGAGTGTGAACAAACACCACACATCACCTCTCTTTTCCCCCACTTTCCCAGTCCAGTCCCTTATAATTATGTAATACCCAATCTTCCCCCATCTATATACTAGGATTGTTGAGTATTGGTGTTTCATACCAATCTTATTTTGATGATGATTACAACATTATGTTGTTGCTAATGACTTTCATGTTTTAGTCTCACAATTTCATTCCAAGAATATCTTTATTGGAGACTAATCACTAGGTGCAAGGATGGACATTAAGTGGAGAAGGGCCAAACCTTGGACTCAAGGAGTTCCAAAGCTTGGAGATGATGGAAAGCAATCAAGGCATCAAGATTGAAGACTTAGATTATAAGGAAAGCAATGTAATCCATGTAATATTTACTTTATTGCTTTCTCTCTCTTTTGAGTCTAGGTTAATGTAATGCCTTGTTAGATGGTTTACCCATTCATGCATATGCATTTAACCATCTTAGTGAGCCTTATGATTATCATAAAATCCAAACAATTAGGTTCACTCTGACCAAAGACTCATTTGGAGTCTCTGGCTTTCCATCAGTCGCCTGCTGACGGATACACAGTCGACTGGGTGATTTCCAGTCGCCTGTAAATCCTTCTATAGTCGCCTGATATGCACGACTCAAGTCAACATTTCAATTGACTCAAACTTGAGCTTTACGCACAGTCGACTGCTGCTCAGTTTATAGTCTCATGTGTTGGATCCTGTGGATGGCAAACAACACTAGAAGGGGGGGTTGAATAGTGTTGTATAAAGATAAAACTTTTTCGTTCTTTAATCAATCAACACAAAAACAATTCCTTCTAATGTTGCCTAAGAAACCAAGTAGAGCGATCTACGCTTGGTTCTTAATCAACAATATAATTAAAAATGCACAGCGAAAAATCACAGCAGGTAGTCGACTCCTTATGAGCAGTAGTCGATAATCTTGTATTTTTCACAAAAGAATTAAGCTCTATTTATAGGGAAAAGCTGGGATTTGAAATTTGAATTTCGTTTGACTTTTGTCCCAAAAATTTCGGAGTAAATCACTCAAAGAAATTTAAAATTCAAATTCAAAACGTTTGAAAATTTCCAGCAGGTAGTCGACTCCCTCTATTGGTAGTCGACTCCCAGAGGAGTCTATGAAATTTTCATCCCTGACTGGTAGTCGACTCCCTACTTTTGGTAGTCGACTCCCAGAGGAGTTTTTCCTGATGTTCTAGTCAAAAAGGATTAGTTAACTCCAGGGTGCGTGGAGTTTCACTATAATTATTGAAGTGACTAGAGAAAGCTCTTTAAAATTATTTTTGTAGTAAAAACAATATTTCGAAATCCTTTTGTGTGTGTGTGTGTTGTCTACTTGATATGGCTTTGACAAATATCCTAAAAGACACGACACACTCACACTAGACTCTGAACATGTCTTTGGCAGTTTTAGTCGACTTGATGAACTGAAGATGAGCTTCTTCTTTGAGCTACTTGCTTTGTTTGAGCTTGAGCTTCATCACTCGAGTTTAGCCATGTTCGTCTTTGTCGTGGAGCGTAGATACGTGCTTCTTGGAGTATTTAGTAGAGCTTCACGAAACCTGTATACCTGTATACTTAAAGTGTAGTGTAGTTAGTATACCAAGCATTCATTTGGTGTGCTCATCATCAAAATTACTTAGGGGTGGAATTCAATTTCCATCACTCTCCCCCTTTTTGATGATGACACCCAAATGCAAAATTGGAAGCAAGACATATATGAATAATATTGCAAGTATACTTACTCCCCCTGCTTTGATGCGGTTCTCCCCCTGCATCGAATGCTATTTTTGCATTATAACATTTTTCTCCCCCTTGTCATCAACAAAAAAATACAATAAAACAGTAATTTCTATGGATCCTTAAGGATAGGAGGAATTCAATTCCCTATGCCTGTAATGAAGGTGTTAGTTCATAGAACAACTAATTTTAGCATAGCATATAGCTTCATAGAAGCTAGCATCCCACAATAGAAGTTATTACAAACCATAGTTTAAGAGAACATTGTTTTTGAAACGAAAATCCATTGTTTTTGAAGTAGAAGTGCATGAAACTAAGGGTGACCGCTGTTCTTTTTCAGTTCCTTGATTTCTTCAAGGATCATAACGAGCGTTTCCTCAGTCATCTTCTTGCTTTGCACTACGATTTCCTTGAGATCATCCACCTTTTGGTTGAGATCTTCAAATCCTTTCTCCTGTGAGATCTTCAATTTTCCAATCTTTTTCAGGAGCATCTCCTGAAGTTCAAGGATGTAAGCAGGAACTTCTTCTTCTTCCTCGTCGCTTCCTTTTTCTTCTTCTTCACTTTCTTCATCAGAATCTGCAATTACAACCTTCTTACCTCGCCTTGAGGATGATGATCCTCCTTCGGTAGCGATTTGCTCTTCAGGGACGTTCTCATCAAGGTCATGATGAAGATTCATTCTTCCAAGAGCATGAACATCAAAAACACGAGCAGGTTCTAGAATGGTTGTTTCATGATCCAAAGGCACGTTAAAGCTAATGAATAGGATGGTCAGATAGTGCCCATGAGAAAGTGTGGAGGAAGGTCTGTCAGATGAAGCTGAAAGTAGGATAGAATCCATGATGACTTTAGCCCAATTCACACGAATGTTACCAAGAATGGCATAGATGCATTTTGCTTGTTTTTCAGAAAGGATAGCATGACTTCCAGATTTTTGAGTAATGTTATATGACAGAATATTGGCTAAGATTCTCGCCGGATAGCGAAGATGGCTACAAGGAAGTTTAGTCAGAAAGTGTTTACCGGGCAGATACATTCTCTCTAGGATATTTTCGTCAGTCATCTCAATTTTCTCAAGGATCATACCGGAGTATGGGATTCCTAAGGCTTCACCTAGGGATTTTACAGTTATTGCAAGTTTGGTATCGAGAACCTTAGTAATGAAACGACTTTTTACGAGATCATAATCCATGTTTGCATAAAAGAGATGAATGAGCCTAGGATAACACATATACACATTTTCTGAGGAGAACAAATTTGCTAAATTCTGGAAATCTAGAAGACTGTCAATACCGTAATTGAATTGAGTTTGACAAATCTTTCATGCAAGATAGGTTTCTTAGACACTTTAACAAAATGTTCATAGGTAGTTGATTTGAAGAGATATGGTAGAATGATTTCTTTTTCAGAATCAACATTAGGAGTAGCAATCTTTCTCTTCTTAGGAAAAGCTCCTTTGAAAGGCATCTAGATAGAGTAAAACAACAACAACAGAAATATTTTACACTACTAGATAACCAAGAGAAATAAAACAATAAAGTTCATGAGAGAAAAAAAATTTTTACCTTGGGTAAATTTGAAAGAAGATGAAAATTGCTCCAAATGCCCAAGCTTCAAGATGAAAACCCAAGAGAGGAGAAGGGGAAAGGAGGTAGTCGGCTACCTCTAGGGTTTTCTTGGGGTTTTGATTGAAGAGATGAAGAGATGAGGAGAAATAGGAACCATTAGATCTAGATTTGGGTGGCTAGGATGGGTTTTAGACTTTAGTGGGTAAGTTGTCTTAACGGATCTTGACCCAACCACTCAAATAGAACCCAATAGGAGTTAGTAAAAAAAAAATACAACCCAGAAATTTTCGCGCTGGTAGTCGACTCCCTCTGTAGGTAGTCGACTCCCTCCTGGGTAGAGTCGTTTTCTCATCCCGGAAAAAGTTTGGTCCAGGTTGAGCGAGCTCCCCTTTTTTTTTTAAAAAAAAAAAAATTAAGCAATAAAACACAATCATGCATACAATTTTAACTTATTTCAACTTATCTAAATAATTATATAAATATATAAAAATTTGTTCCGATTCAGCCGTTTGACTCCCTGAATTTTCTTCATTGTTTTCCTCCTTTTTAGAGCACCTGAAAGATGAGCGTTTTATGGTACTCTTTGGTTTTGAGTCCGAGGAGTTAGTCTTTAGGAAACCAAACCCAATACGGTTTAGTTCCTTCATGAACAATATACTTATAATTTTTATTAAAATGAATCTGTTGAACAAAGTTAGTAGCGTACCTTTCTTTTTGCTGATCAGATAATTTCCTTGGTACCCAGATGCTTAAAACATTATCGTTAGCATGATGCATCCTAGTGTGCTTAACCCGTTTCTTGGTATGATATGAATCATAGCCAAGTCTGGTTTTGCTAGATGAAGCTTTTTGATTATCTATTATATTATCTAGCTTCCCTTTTCCTTTATTGAAATTCTCAATAATTTTCATCGTAGCGTCGTATTTATCTTTGACGGATACGAGAAGATTATTCAGACTTTCAACTTTTTCATTTACTAGCAAAATATCCTTTTGTAAAAGATCATTTTTCTCTTTAAGAAGACTATTTTCTTTAACAACTTCTTCCTTTTCTTTAGTCTCTCTTTTAGCAATTCTAAGTGTTTTTCTATGTTCTTTAATGAGCTTTTCATGCATTTTGCATAGCTCTTTATATGCTCCCCTATAGTCCAAGTCTTCATCATCGCTTGATGATGACTCATTGTCGCTAGATGAATCATGATGCGAGCTTACCTTGGAGGATGTAGATGCCATAAAACACATGTGTGCTGTCTCTCTTCTTTCATCATTATCTTCGTCTGAGGATTCGTCGGATGAGGAATTGTCGCTTTGATCGAAGGCTGCATAGGCTTCTTTCTTTGGTCGTCTAAAATTGCTTCTTGTATTGGTTCGTCTTTCATTATTCTCTTTGTTCTTCCCACGATCTCTGGAATCACGGTTGTTTCTTTCCAATGGACAATCTCTCTTGACATGTCCTGGTTTATTACAACCAAAACAGATAATACCGTTAGTGGGTCTAAAAGATCGTTTTCCATACTTACTTGTGATGAACTCTTTAAAGTTCTTTGAGATGAACGCGATGTGATCTTCTTTGTCCGTATAATCGGAATCTTCTTCTTGAGCTTTGAATGCAAGATTTTTCTTCTTTGGTTTTTCTTCGATTTTCTTGTCTTCTTCAAGCTCGATCTCATATGCCATGAGATTTCCCATCAGTTCTTCGATGGTGAGATCCTTCACATTGTGAGCTTCTCGAATGGCCGTGGTCTTTCCTTTCCATTCGGGACGGAGTGATCTTAGTATCTTCATTACCTGTTCATACTCGGAAAGTTTCTTTCCTAGTCCTGCAAGCTCATTTGTAATGTTAGTAAAACGAGTATTCACATCGGTGATACTCTCTCCTTCTTCCATTTTAAAAGTTTCGAATTTTGAATGTAATACATTTATACGAGATTCTTTTACCTTTTCTGTACCTTCATGACTTACCTGAAGAGTGTGCCAAATTTGATGTGCTGTCTCACATTGGGAGACTCGATTGAACTCATTTCCTGTAACAGCGCAAAACAAGGCATTCATTGCTTTTGCATTGAGATTAGCTTTCTTCTTATCATCGATGGACCATTTTACAAACTCAACGTCGATGGGTGCGATGTACGGGGCTTTGGTGATTGTCCATGCTTCTATGTCTAATGACTCTAGATGAGTCTTCATTCGGATCTTCCAGCTGGCGTAGTTGGTTCCGTTGAATAGAGGTGGTCGCATGGTGTTCAATCCTTCGGAGTGAAAAGATGTTGATGCCATCACTATTGTAACCTTGCTCTGATACCAAGTGTTGGATCCTGTGGATGGCAAACAACACTAGAAGGGGGGGGGGGTTGAATAGTGTTGTATAAAGATAAAACTTTTTCGTTCTTTAATCAATCAACACAAAAACAATTCCTTCTAATGTTGCCTAAGAAACCAAGTAGAGCGATCTACGCTTGGTTCTTAATCAACAATATAATTAAAAATGCACAGCGAAAAATCACAGCAGGTAGTCGACTCCTTATGAGCAGTAGTCGACTCCCAGAGTATAAGTTAGAGCGAATAAAATAACAGATGCAAATCTCAGCGTATAGGATTGATATTTACTGAATATAAAATAAAAGCAAAGATAAACAAACACAGAAAATGCAAGCGCAAAGACAAGGATTTTTATCCTGGTTCCCCGCAACCCGGGTACGTCCAGTCCCCGACCAATCCGGTACGAGATTTCCACTATCTGCCTTGGCAAATACAAGCACCTAACTTCACTCGTTAGGATTTCCAACGACCTAGCCTTGACCAGGATTTCCGAACACAACGCCTAGACTTGTCTAGGGTTATACCCTTGCCTCACAAACCGAGGACTTCCCAAATGGCAACAACTAGACTTGTCTAGTGTTCCAACAAATAGCACAATAAGAAATTTGTCCAATACTCTACAACAAGTGATAGAGATTGGAAATACACCCGATTCTATAGCCAATCAAAAGATAGACAATTGTGTAGTGGCTTAATAGAATAATAGTCTAGATCACACAAAGATATGAGATAAATTCTTTGTGATCTAGAGCTTTTTCAAAAATCCTTCAAATAGAATTCAAAGAGAAGTAAAGTAGAGGATTTTGAAAAACAACTTAGTCAATAAAAAAAATATGATCTTCAAGAGAATTAAAAGATATTGCAAGATCAAAAACTGAAATTAAAAATTGGCTAGAGAAGAAATGAGAGAGCTTTGATTCACGAGAGCTTTTGCAAATTTGATTTTTCAATAATCTTGTATTTTTCACAAAAGAATTAAGCTCTATTTATAGAGAAAAGCTGGGATTTGAAATTTGAATTTCGTTTGACTTTTGTCCCAAAAATTTCGGAGTAAATCACTCAAAGAAATTTAAAATTCAAATTCAAAACGTTTGAAAATTTCCAGCAGGTAGTCGACTCCCTCTATTGGTAGTCGACTCCCAGAGGAGTCTAGGAAATTTTCATCCCTGACTGGTAGTCGACTCCCTACTTTTGGTAGTCGACTCCCAGAGGAGTTTTTCCTGATGTTCTAGTCAAAAAGGATTAGTTAACTCCAGGGTGTGTGGAGTTTCACTATAATTATTGAAGTGACTAGAGAAAGCTCTTTAAAATTATTTTTGTAGTAAAAACAATATTTCGAAATCCTTTTGTGTGTGTGTGTGTGTTGTCTACTTGATATGGCTTTGACAAATATCCTAAAAGACACGACACACTCACACTAGACTCTGAACATGTCTTTGGCAGTTTTAGTCGACTTGATGAACTGAAGATGAGCTTCTTCTTTGAGCTACTTGCTTTGTTTGAGCTTGAGCTTCATCACTCGAGTTTAGCCATGTTCGTCTTTGTCGTGGAGCGTAGATACGTGCTTCTTGGAGTATTTAGTAGAGCTTCACGAAACCTGTATACCTGTATACTTAAAGTGTAGTGTAGTTAGTATACCAAGCATTCATTTGGTGTGCTCATCATCAAAATTACTTAGGGGTGGAATTCAATTTCCATCATCATGTAGATTTACAGTCGCCTGGAAATTGGCCAACAGTCGTCTAAGTAGCGTAAGTGCATTTTCTGCATCTCTCTGTCTTTTCTCCATCTTATACAGCAGTCGACTGATGAAGATATTACAGTCGCCTGACTATAAGACAGTCGACTGGATTATTGACATTAGTCACCTGTATGCTTATCAGGAGAAAGAGTGCATCTCTATGTTTTATTCCATCCCCTGCAGCAGTCGACTGCTAAAGGATTAACAGGCGCATGTCCTGTTTACAGTCGATTGTATCGACTTCATCAGTCGACTGTCCTGGCTTAGATTATAGCAGTTGGATATTTTCTAGCCGTTGATCAGTCGACTGTCTTATGATCATCAGTCGACTGTTCCTGTCGTTTTCGCCCAGTTTCTAGCCATTGCTGAATTGATCTTTTGGCTGTTTTCTTGGGTTTTGGGGTTTGATATAGGGTTTCTATATATGAGTGTGCTGCCATCTCTTACTCTTCTTGATGCTATTGAATGTGTCAAGATATCTATAAGCAACTCTCAAACTCCCTCAATTCGCTCTTTGGAGCTCTCATTCCTCTTCATGCATTGAAGTCTAGCTCAAGGGAATTCATCCAAGTGCTTTCAAGCATACCTCAACACTTGGAGATCCTCTTCCATGCCTTGCACCAATTCATGAGTAAGCATCTCAAGGCATAGGTAAGAGTATTTATTTTACTTGGTGAATTTGTATCTCTAATTCTCTTAGTGGGAATTAGTCTTTCTCTCTTTGTGGGAGTTTATCTCTTTATGGGATTAGGATATTCTCTTAGTGGGAATAACTCTCTTTGTGGGAGTAACTCTCTTTGTGGGAGTTTAGTGTCCTAGTGTAGGGCTAACCCTAATTTTCTGAGTAGGAGTTAGTGATTCTCTGTGTGTGAGTCTTGACCCTCGTGTAGGGTTGGTTGGGTCCTTGTGTAGGGCATAAATTCTCTTTGTGGGGTATCTCGTTGTGAGATTTGTATTCACTTCTCTGTGTGGGAATATAGTGAATATTGGTGTGGCTGGACGTACTCAGGTTTGGGGAACCAGGGTAAAACTTTGTGTTTGCGTTTGGATTAATTGTGTCAATTATTTCCTCTTGCATTTATAATCCCGCATTTGCAAGTTTAATTTTAATTGGGCAATTTTATTGCCATTAAACTATTCGCCCCCTCTAGTGTGTGTTGTTAGTATTGCAAGAGTAAGGCGATCCTTACAATTGGTATCAGAGTGAGGTTATAGCATACTACAACAATGGCATTCAACGCCTCATCCGTGTCTCATGAAGAAGGTCATTCAACCGTCCGACCCCCGCTCTTCAACGGAACCAACTACCCAAGTTGGAAGATCAGAATGATGATCTACTTGGAGGGTCAAGACCTATGGGACATTACTGAGGTGCCATTTGAGAAGCCCACTACTCCTGCGGCTTCAAGGACAAAGGCGGTGAAGGACTCGATCAAGTACAATGCGAGGGCTATGAATGCATTCCATTGCACCCTCTCAGCAAATAAGTTCAACCGCATCTCCATGTGCAAAACGGCCAACGAAATTTGGCATACTTTGAAGATTTTTCATGAAGGGACTACAAAGGTAAAGAAATCTAAACAAACTGTGTTTAGATCTAAATATGAAATGTTTAAGATGCAGGAAGGCAGAAGCATTTCAGAGATGTTCACAAGGTTCACTAATATCGTGAACGCTTTGGAGAGACTCGGGAAGATGATTTCCCAAGAGGATTGTGTAGAGAATATCCTTGACTCTCTCACACCTCGTTGGGAGTCAAAGGCCAACGGAATTTTGGAGTCATATGACACGTCCAAATACACCGTTGAGAAGTGCATTGGTAATCTCATGGCGTATGAAGTAAAGCTTCAACACAAGAAGGAGATTCAACCATCAAAGCCTGAGAAGTCAGAGAAGCTCAAGGGGGTTGCATTCCATGTCAAGGAGGAGCCAATCAAATGGAGGAAGAAATTTCATAGAGAAGCTCCTAGTGAGGAAGATGAGCTACATGAAGCAAGTGGAGAAGAAATTGAGGATCTTGCCGAACAATTCAAGACATTCCTCAAGTGCAAGCAAGGTAAGTCTTTGTCAAAGTTTGCCTCCAATTCTAACAAGGTTCTTACTTGTTACACTTGCAGTGGAAAAGGTCACTTGTCCACCGAATGCCCTTCCAAACCCAACAAAGAAACTTACAAGGGTAAAGGGAAGAAGCATTGGAAAGAAAGGTCCAAGTCCAAAAATCACAAGAAGGGACTTGTCGGGACCTTTGATGATTCGAATGAGAACACATCAAGTAACGAAGAAGAGGATGCAAAGGAGGATGCTCACGCATGCTTTGTAGCCATTGATGTTCCTACACCAATCCCCTCCGGATTAAATGAAGATGAGTTGGAAGCTTAGCTCAACTCTTACAATTCCTATGAGGAATCGTGCCTCAAGGCTATGGAGGAGAAGTCATCATCAAGCTCTAGCAAGGATGATGATGATGTTGAGATCAAGGAAGAAAAGATCTCATAGAGGAGCTCAAGAATAACTTCGACTTGGTCTCCGAAAAGGCTAGTAAGTGCATCAACTCTTGCAATAAATTAAAAGCAAAATATAAGATTGCTAATAGTAGATTGCATGAACAAGATATTGCTAGTGTAATTCATGATGAAAAGCATGATTATGAAAATTTTGAGAGAAACACTCGTCTCTCTCAAGTAAAGGAATTGAGTTTGAGTAATGAAAATCTTATTGCTCAAAACCTTAGCTTAGAATTTCACATTCAACAACTTACATTGAAATGTGAATAGGAATCCCGTAAGCTCATAACCTTTGTGTATTATAGGGATTCACTCCATGATTTGTTGGAAAACAACATCCGACAAATCATAGAGGAGGTTTGGGTTATATTCAAAATGTGGTATCCAAACTCACCTCTAATTCCTCTTATGGTGCAAATACAAGAAATATTGATAAAGCACATAAGAAGAATCACCATGCTTTCGTGTACAACAATAACAACAACAAGAAGCATATAGATCACGAGGTAATGAGGAAGAATGAAAAATCTTCATTTTGCTAAGAAGCAAAATCCTCATTCTTTGGATACCAAGAAATTCGTTTCTACACATATGCATGCACATCCATCCCTCTTGCAAAGGCAAAACCTTTGCCTAGGAAATCCTTGAGATTATGGATTCCCACTAAGGTTAGTGTGTAAGAGAGGGATAGCTACATCAACTCTCTAGTTAGGGATGTGATCACCTCATGTGATTACATTAGGAAATCAAACTCCTATTGGGTTTGGTTGCCTAATGTTTAGGTTCTTCACACATATGCATATTGCATGGGTATTGTGCTTGAATGTTTATTTTTAGCATACCCATTGTTTGTGTGTGTTCTATGATTTTGAAAATATTTTCAAACTTATTTTTCATAAAAATGGGGACCTTGGGGGTTTTCTTGACATGCATACATTTTTGATCCATATGTATGTCAATGGGGAAATTAATATGTTATATGTTTAAAATAATTTAAGACACATTTTAACTCTCATTTCGGAGGTTATTTGAGATCATTATTTACAATTGATTATTTTTGGTCTCAAACCAAACCTTTTGTATATTGCCAACTTGTTCATGTTTTATTTTGTTTTGGCAATATCTTTGTGTATCATTAAAGCTTGATTTTTCCATATCTATTGCTTTGATACACTTTTAGGCCCATGGATCCATTATTTGTACATCAATTTGTAAAGAGGATTAATTTCCAAGATTCTTTTTCTACAATCAGTATTTACCTCAATTGTTAGAGATTGCTAATCTCCTTCTTTATAATTGGTATTATATCCTAGAAGTCAAAGTTTGACCATTTCTATGATCTAGAGGGAGCATGTGATAGTGAATTGATACCCTCTAAAATTTTCAATTTGGTATCATACATCTTCTTTTTCTTGCATATTGTCACATCTTTGATGAATATGACAAATGGGAATATTGTTGATTTCCACCTTTTTGACGATGTTAATGGGGAGAGTTTTATACATATGCATATGGGGAGAGATATATCTATGGGGAGAGATATATGGGATTAGATAAACCATTCATGTTTGCATGATTTTGTATATTGCAATTGGTTTATGTTATCCATGCCTATTATATGTCACCATGATCTTATTTGGTATAATGAGTATTTACTATTGTGTAGCTCATTGTATAATTAATGCATATAAGTCGGGGAAGTTCATTAGCATTGTGCTTTAATACTTTGTATTTTACATAATGTGTGTCATCATCAAAAAGGGGGAGATTGTTGAGTATTGGTGTTTCATACCAATCTTATTTTGATGATGATCACAACATTATATTGTTGATAATGACTTTCATGTTTTAGTCTCACAGTTTCATTCCTAGAATATCTTTCTTGGACACTAATCACTTGGTGCAAGGATGGACATCAAGTGGAGAAGGGCCAAAGCTTGGACTCAAGGAGTGCCAAAGCTTGGAGATAATGGAGAGCAATCAAGGCATCAAGATTGAAGACATAGATTCTAAGGAAAGCAATGTAATCCATGTAATATTTACTTTATTGCTTTCTCTCTCTTTTGAGTCTAGGTTAATGTAATGCCTTGTTAGATGGTTACTCATTCAAGCATATGCATTTAACCATCTTAGTGAGCCTTATGATTATCATAGAATCCAACCAATTAGGTTCACTCTGACCAAAGACTCATTTGGAGTCTCTGGCTTTCCATCAGTCGCCTGCTGACGGATACACAGTCGACTGTAGATCCTCCTACAGTCGCCTGATATGCATGACTCAAGTCAACATTTCAATTGACTCAAACTTGAGCTTTACGCACAGTCCACTGCTACTCAGTTTACAGTCGCCTGTAGATTTGCAGTCGCCTGGGAATTGGCCAACAGTCGTCTGAGTAGCGTAAGTGCATTCTCTGCATCTCTCTGTCTTTTCTCCATCTTATACAGCAGTCGACTGATGAAGGTATTACAGTAGCCTGACTATAAGACAGTCGCCTGGATTATTGACATCAGTCGCCTGTATGCTTATCTGGAGAAAGAGTGCAGCTCTCTGTTTTATTCCATCACCTGCAACAGTCGCCTGCTAAAGGATTAACAGGCGCCTGTCCTATTTACAGTCGACTGTATCGACTTCATCAGTCGACTGTCCTGGCTCAGATTATAGCCGTTGGATATTTTCTAGCCGTTGATCAGTCGACTGTCTTATGATTATCAGTCGACTGTTTCTGTCGTTTTCGCCCAATTTCTAGCCGTTGCTGAATTGATCTTTTGGCTGTTTTCTTGGGTTTTGGGGGTTGATATAGGTTTTCTATATATATGAGTGTGCTGCCATCTCTTACTCTTCTTGATGCTATTGAATATCTCAAGAGATCTATAAGCAACTCTCAAACTCCCTCAATCCCTCTTTGGAGCTCTTATTCCTCTTCATGCATTGAAGTCTAGCTCAAGGGAATTCATCCAAGTGCTTTCAAGCATATCTCAACACTTGGAGATCCTCTTCCATGCCTTGCATCCATTCATGAGTAAGCATCTCAAGGCATAGGTAAGAGTATTTATTTTACTTGGTGAATTTGTATCTCTAATTCTCTTAGTGGGAATTAGTCTTTCTCTCTTTGTGGGAGTTTATCTCTTTGTGTGATTAGAATATTCTCTTTGTGGGGATAACTCTCTTTGTGGGAGTAACTCTCTTTGTGGGAGTTTAGTGTCCTAGTGTAGGGATAACCCTAATTCTCTGAGTGGGAGTTAGTGATTCTCTGTGTGGGAGTCTTTACCCTCGTGTAGGGTTGGTTGGGTCCTTGTGTAGGGCATTAATCCTCTTTGTGGGGTATCTCCTTGTGAGATTTGTATTCACTTCTCTGTGTGGGAATATAGTGAATATTGGTGTGGCTGGACGTACCCAAGTTTGGGGAAACAGGGTAAAACTTTGTGTTTGCGTTTGGATTAATTGTGTCAATTATTTCCTCTTGCATTTATAATTCCGCATTTGCAAGTTTAATTTTGATTGGACAATTTTATTGCCATTACACTATTCACCCCCCTCTAGTGTGTGTTGTTAGTATTGCAAGGGTAAGGCGATCCTTACAAGGATGTTCATCCGCCTTAAGTCAGATCGCGACATCCTAGTTGACATGTCATGTGTCATAATTTTCAGCAAGACTTATGTAATTTCATATGAATAACTCATGACACGAATATATCCATGGCTATTTCTCAAGTTCCATAACTTCAGATTCATTGGGGTATTTCAACAAACACGTGGCAGGCATCATAGAAATGAATAATGTTGCATCATCAGATTTTGTAACAAATAGCATGACTAATCTCTCTTTCAGGTAGCAACAACATTCATGCATAATGGAAGAAAATTGACATCACTACACGATTCAACTTCATTCAAATACTCCAGCTTGCTGGAACAGCTAGGAACAGCCATAAAGAGTAGCTTATTTTATCCATTTTTCTTGTGAATTTGACAAAACTACTTAAATGAAAGTTGAAGATATAATAGTACTGGATTCACGTATAAAATTTCATGCAGAAATTTGAATTAGGTGATTTATGGTGAATTGTTTGGTGAGACAGATTAAAACTGTTTTTCAGACAGATTCTAGGAGCTGTAACAATTGCTAATTTAAGTCATGTTGCAGTTAGAATCTCGAAAAGATAGCCTAATACAAAGTTGTAGAACATGTTGTTAACTTTACAACGAGACCAAAAACACTAATTTATATGGAGTGTGCAGGGACTGAGCTCAATATTGCCAAACTGTGCCCAGACTGGATGAAATTCAGAGACATAATGTAAAGATGGAATTTTTATTTCTAATTACTGAACAGAACATATGTTAGATTTTATATGATTCTGGGGTATAATTTCAAGAGCTACAATTATATAATTTTTTCGAATATTTATTCAAGCCACAATGACCAGAATTCAAGTAACAACATACATCAGAATTTCAAAATTTCAGGGTGTGGTGGTTTGCTAAGAAAACCAAGGGAAAACTTGATCCTTTTGATTTATTACACACATATCACATGAATTCAAGATCATAAGCAATTTAAATAACATCTAATACCATCATAACCCTAAATAAAATCCCTAACCAAGTTAGAATCCTATCTTAAGAAGTTCCCTTTCTTCTTCTCTTCTTTTTCTCTTCTTTCCACAGTTCTCCTTGGAGCAACCTAGGGTTTCTTGGATTTTTGAGACAAGATTAGAGTTTTAGAGCCTTGATGAAGTGGAAAAGAGGGGAGAGGGTGTTCGGCCTAGGTGGGAGGAAGGGAAGAAATGAAATGAAAAAGAGAAAAGAAATGAAGGATATAGAAGAAGGGAGAAAGTTCTTACAAAATATCTATCTCTAGAACCCCCCCATAAGATAAGCATGCACCTTGTGAAATGACCAAAATATCCTCCCAAACTACCCCTCAACTTTCATGTATTTACAAGTTTGCCATTACTTTATGCACATACTTCTTTACTGTACACACATCCCCTCATTTAGACCAAATGACCATTTTACCCCTCACCCTTCTAAATATTTACAAGCATGGCACTAAGCCAACCCCTTTTCACACTAACCCCTCTTACACTAACCCACTTCTCCGAAATTACAAGTATGACATTACTTTACGCACCCACCATTTCTTTACACATACGTCCACCGCGTTTTGCCAAATGACCAAAATGACCTCACACCTTCCATAAAATTACACGACTGCCACTAGCCACATACGCGCCCAGATCACATCTTATCAACTCCTTACACTCCATCTACTCGTGCATTAGAGGACTACCGCGTCAGTCGATGTATATGGCAAAACAGGTCGTGCTAATGGGAGCGAAGATCAGGAGCAATTTCACTTTTAGCATGAGGAGAGTGTTGGATCATGTGGATGGCAAACAACAATCGAAGGGGGGTTGAATAGTGTTGTATGAATAAAAAAAATTCACAAATGAACAACACAAATAATGACTTCCCTTCCAATGTTGCCTAAGGAACCAAGTAGAGTGATCTACGCTTGATCCTTAATCAACACGATGATCTCCAAATAAAAATAAGATGGTATACCAACAATGAAGATCAAAAGAATAACAATAATAGAATGGATCTAACAGCGGAATGAAATAAAGACCTGCTATAACAAAAAAATAAGCAGAAGATAAGCAAGAATAGATTAACAAGAGATTGCAAATGACATATACTTAAACAATAAACAAGTTAGAATAAGGTAAATGACAAGATACAAATACAGAAAATTCACACAGAGAGACAAGAGATTTTTTCCTGGTTTCCCACTTGGGTACATCCAGTCCCCGACCATCACAAATCGAAATTAAATCCACTATTGCCTTACCAATACAATTACATAGCTTCACTTTTTAGGATTTTCAACGACCTAGCTCAACCACTAGGATTTCCAACCACCTAGTTTCAATTAGGATTTACAACACCACCACCTAGCCTTAGCTAGTATTTCCAACACCATTATCTCCAAGGGACTCAAAGTAAGATTAGATTCAATACACCACAATGAATTTGTGGAGATTGGTTTTTACACCCAATAATTCTATAGCCAAGAAGAATGTGCAATTGTGCTATATGTGGATAAAGAAAAAAATCATCTTTGATCACATAAAGAATATTAGTTGATTCAATGTGATCAAGATGTTTTATTGCTTTAAAATCCTTTTAAGAATATTCAAAAATAAAGTAAGAAGGATTTTGAAAAACAACTTATGATAGCCAAATAAAATGATCATAAAATAAGATAGAAATATAAGCACAAGAATAAGATCAGAATTTAAAAAGTTGTTGGATATGAAAACTTGAGAGCAATGAAAATTAGAGAGATTGAATGCTTGAAAGAATTTTGAATTTGCTCAAAGAATAATTGGTAGCGAAAAGGCTACATTAGCTCTCTGTTTATAGGGCGAAAAGGAATTTAAAACATTTTGAATACGTTTGATTTTTGACCCAAAACGGCTACAAAACAGATTCAATGAATCTGGCCATCGACAGCTGGTAGTCGACTCCCAAGCTTGGTTGTCGACTCCCAGAGCAGTTTCTGAGAAATTTGCCACTGATAGGTAGTCAACTCCATGGGTATTTTGGTAGTCGACTCCTTCTTGATAAGTGATTTTCTCAAGAAGTTTTACTCTCATAACTTTGTAAATAAGTTTATATAATAATACCATGAATTAAAACCATTTTCAAAAATCTTTTTGTGTGTGTAGCTATTCTAACTTGACTTTGGCAATATTCTAAGAAAATGAAAAAATAACTCACATACTAGACTCTATGAAGAACTTGAAGCCATGGTTGAGCTTGAGCTAGTTGCATAGGCTTCACTTGAATTTGAGCACCTTTATAGCTTGAGCTTGAGCACAGTCTTTGAGCTTCATCTTTGAGCTCAGGCTTCAGCTTCAAGCTCCTCTTGAGCTAGAGCTTCAGCTTCTCTTGTGCTTAAATTAAAGCTTCAGAAAGTTGACGTGCAATGTGAGCTCAATCCATCTTTATCTTCTATGTGTGTGGTTATAGTTCTTCTTCTCGGAATATGCTTCGAGCTTCGATTAGCTTGTTGCACAACCTATACACTTAAGCAATATAATTAGTACACAACATTTGGTGTGATCATCATCAAAACTACTTGTGGTGTGACTAGATTTCCTAACAGAGAGCTTGTGGATGAAGGTGGCAAGCAAGAATCGTCGATCTCGTCCAACGTAGCCATCAGAATTCCCCAGAGAACTTCGTCGACACAGTCAGACCAACGTAGAGGAGGCCAAGATGCAGTACTCAGGAATTGCAGCAGATCACGAAGCTGTCGAGTTTGTCAAGATGTTGGTGGCCGATGGTTGC
The DNA here is from genome assembly GCA_030789695.1 of Scilla litardierei. Classification (NCBI taxonomy): domain Eukaryota; kingdom Viridiplantae; phylum Streptophyta; class Magnoliopsida; order Asparagales; family Asparagaceae; genus Scilla; species Scilla litardierei. The sequence continues at coordinate 163,707,920 of CM061140.1, read as the reverse complement.
TTCATCATCAAGTTCCTCGTGAAGTGATATGACAAGATGTGGCAAGCAAACTCCATGTAGGAGAAGCTGACGGTGCTGAGGAACGACATGAAGCTGGTCGAAAACCGGATGCCTTCTATAGGATCCATGGGATATTCCCTGCATTGCTAGGCAACACACACTAGGTATGGGGTGAATCGTGTAATGACACAAATAAAGCTAATTAAAATATTCTTGCAAATACTGAATTAAAACATAAGATAATTAGCAAAATCCATAAACACATAAACAACAATCGCCAAGACATCGATGTATCCTGGTTCGGCAAATGCATACTCCGGTCCCACACTCTTTCCAGAGTCTTGTGAATTTTCCACTATAAAACCTTTTCTAAGCCAACCCAATACAACACACACTTTCCCAAGTGTCACCCTTTTCCAAGAGACTATCTTTTCCAAGACAGTAACGCAAAATCTTTTCCAAATTTGTAAACCCTATTCCATGGGTAGACCATATTCCAAGGAAATCGCAACTCTTTCCAGAGAGCACTTCCACATACTAGAAGCTAGGTTTCACTAAATGAAACGAAATAAGAATTACAAACTTCACATTGCTTTGATTAAATGAACTTAAAAACTTAGAGTGCAGAGGTAATGAAGTGGGTTGTCCAGTGTTGGATGTAAGCTTGATGCACTTGTGGACGTCCATTGAGCGTTGAAGATCAATGCAAAATGAAATATGCTCTTAAGTGATTGAGAGAGATGAATAGATGAAAGCATGACACTTACTTTTTGGCTCACAAATGATCTCTTTACTGGTGCCAAAACTCCCTCACAATGGGGGTATAAATACTCTCTCAATCGTGCATAAAAACCAAGAAAACAGCCCCTTGAAAAAGCTGTCTAACAGATGTAAATGGCAGATTTTATAGCGACCAGACATCAGGAGAAAGATGACCAGACCCCTAATAAACGGTGCAGTCGTCTGGGGTCCTCCTTCAACAGAAGGATATCACGAGATGGCATGAGAAAGAAATGAAAGCCAATCTCCAATAAACAGATGTCTGAAGAACACTTTTCAGACAGCTGATGCACTGTTTAGTCATCTGTCAAGTCTTCTTCAGACGGCTGACATAAGTGGGTTTAAAAAGACAGCAAATCATGAAAACTAGAACCAGCTGTTAAGTCGATTGGAGTTCATCTCCCAGATGTCTGTATCAGTGTGCAGATGCCAGGTTTATGAACTTCAAATGACTGGTAAACCCAGGGTTTTGGCCAACTCAAAAAACGGATACACCGAACGTCTTGTGAATGTGTTCCAGATGTCTGGTCATAGGTTGAAAACACAATCTAGAGTGTTTTGGCCAATTAACCTATTGGGATGGGTTCTAGGAAGTTCCTATGGATCTATAAGGTGGAAATAAACATGAATGAATGTGTGTGTCAATCTAATTAATGACAAATATTCTACTAAATAAAGAGCAAAATACATAAAAATCATAAAATGATTTGCATAAGCTTCATTATTATTCATGTCTTCAATGATCCATTACTATATGCCTTGAGTGCATCAACACATCTTTGATTCATCATCATAAGCATCACAAGGAGTCTGTAAAGATATCATGACCATACTGCTAATAGCGTCCAAATTTTGCTCTTACGCCGGAATCTTCAAAACTCCATTTAGATGAATCTGTGACTTAAACAAGTGGAGTCATTAGTATTAACATAATGTGGTGACCATCATCAAAACCATATTGGGCTTAATGGCCAATATCCAACAATCTCCTCTTGTTGATGATGACGCCCATTAAGTATTTATAGTTGGTATCTGAGCGTGGTTGATGCACTCTAGCAACAAATGTTAAAAAATGATAATATTTCGTTTAGCACAACTGATGGGGAAGTCGAAGATTGGTTCAACACTATATCACCCAAAGAGCATATTTGTTTCCTGGCATTCGAGGATGAAACTTCTTCAACCTCAAGCTTAAGCTCTAACGATGATGAAATTAATAAAGAGCGTGAAGATGAAGATGAGGAAGAGCCTAAGTAGTCATATGAAGAACTTAACTTTTGCAATGATGAGCTAGCCAAATGTATTGTAAAACTTATGAATGCTCACTCTTCATTGCAATCTAAATATGATAAAGTTATGATTAAATTGCATGAATATGAGTCTATTAGTGTAAATGATAATGCCATGAATGTATGTGACACTAGTGTCAGAGACACACTACTCTCTCAAGTTAAGAAATTGAACAAAGTAAATGAAGATTTGAAAGTTCAAAACCTTAGCTTAGAAGCTCGCGATCAACAACCTTTGTTGAAATGCAAAGATGAATCTTGTAAGCTCCAAAGCTTTATTAGTATTATGGATTCACTCCACGATTTGCTTGAAAAACAACATCTGGCAAATTATAGAGGGGGCTTAGATTTTGAGCCAAATGTGCCATCTAAACCAAGCTCTTCATATTCTTTTGGTGTAAAATCAAGATATATTGCTAATGCACCAAAGAATAACCACCATGCTTTCTTTATACAATAATAACACTCATAAGAAGCATGTAACACACAAGGTGTTGAGGGAAAATTATTATGTTTCATTTCATGTCAAGAGGCAAGCCCCTCATATTTCGCATGACAAGAAAATTTTTTCTACACACACACATGCCACATCCACCCATCTTGCCAAGGCAAAACCTTTGCATAGGAAATCCATAAGTCTATGGATTCCTACTAATATTAGTGTGCAAGAGATGCATAGTTACATCAACTCTTTGGTTATGGATGTAATCACCTCGTGTGATTATATTAAGAAATCAAACTCCTCTTGGGTTTTATTCCATTATGCTTAGGTTCCCCACACATGTACTTGGTTTTATGGGTATTATGTTTATATGTTTATATTTATTGCATACCCATCAATTGTGTGTGTTTTTCATGTTTTTGAAAATTCCTTCAAACATTTTCATGAAATTGGAACCTAGCGGGATTTCTATGTCATATATGCATTTTTATATCCATGTATATGACATAGACGGAGATTTTATGCTATATATAAATTTCAAATTATTTTGAAGCAGAATAATTTTATCTTCTAGATGATTTTGAAATATTTTCACTCATTGTTAGATATTGTTTCAATTACATCTGGACATTGTTTAATTTCGTATGATTATTTTTACTCAACAATGTCATGTATTAATGTATATGCTTGATGTTTTATATTAATGCATTGATACATTGAGCTCATGACTCCATATTTGTATTTAGCTCATTGAGTCAAAGCTTGACCAAGTCTATGATCTATGGAAATCATGGCATAATAAATTGATACCCACTTTAAATTCTTTATTTGGTATCATACATCTCTTTGTCGTTGTCATTTGTCATATTTTTTAGGGAGAGACATTTATGGAGAAGAGTTTATGGGGAGAAAGTCCTCTATGTCCACATTCTTTATGTCCACCTTTTTAACAATGACAAGGGGAGAGAGAAGTGATTATTTAAAAATATGTTTGGATTTTATATCTTGCATTGCATTCTTACTATCGATATCTTGAGCATTGTTTTTACATATGACCTATTATATGCATTATGTTATGAATTTTGATTTACAGTGGGTATGCGTATATGTAGGGGCATCATTAGTATGATTTTAATGTCTACTTTTACCTAATGGGTGTCATCATCAAAACCACAATGGACTTAAAGGCCAATATCCAACACCTTCGAGGTCGTCGTTCGGGACGTCGATCATGAGCTGGATGCTGGTCCCAGCCAACGAGCTAATAATGTTAAGGTTAGTGTTATAGAGCATGACTTTGCTGATGCTTATGGATCGGAGGAGTCCGGTGACCTGTGCCAGTGATGAAAAATTGTTACTGACTGCCACGATCGACATGACCTTAAATGCTTAAAGATCTATAGCAGAGGAGGCAACTCTCATGCCCCTTTACCTGTTTGTGGTTGCATGGCATGCCCTCTGATCAAGAGGAGTTTCAGCGGTGGTAGTTTGGCCAGACTACTTGAGATTGGATGCTCGGACAGAGGCCTCGAGCTCGAAGATGGGAACTCAGCTGGAGGAGCTCGGCCTGCTCAGTATGATCGGTGATGGCATGCTCGGCTGGAGGAGCTTTGTTGGAGGAGCTCCGATGGAGGTAGGGCAGCTTAGCCAGAGGGCTTAATATTGGAGGGAGGGAGCTTGGCAAGAGGATCTCTGACAGAGGGCCCAACTTCGACAGGGAGCAGTTTGGCATGCTCGGTTCGGACCCAATCGCCTGACTTAGCTCAGCATGCTCAGCATGGTAATATCCGTAGACAAATGCTCGGCATGATAACACCATGAGAGAGATTTCCACGTCCTATTCCATCGTGATATCAGAAACATGGCTAACGGGTTCAGGTTGGAACTGTCATAGGAGGTAAATTGGGCTAGGTCGCATCCACTTTCCTAACCCGCTTGGATCTTCGGTGCTGGGAGGTGGTCAGAGCACTTGACAACTCCATCCGCTCTCATAGTCCTGGAGGACAATGGAGGATCCAATGGCTGCGATGGCGATAGAGTATGAGGAGGCATTGTTGGTGGGGATGGTGAAAGAGAACTCCGGATCCACCAAGAAGAAACTCTTCTTATGGTTATCCGGTAGGACGTAGCCGAGGGGACACATCATCATTCTTGTCTCTTTAGGTTCGACATCGTCGTTGTAGTCATGTGAGGAAAATGAGGATTCTGATACAGGAGAAGGTGAAGAGTCCCCGATGAGTTGGACGGCAGCTGCCTTGTTGGTCACCACCACGTGGGAGCGCATGTGATCACTGAGGACTTGGCCATTGCTAAAGCTTTTGAAGTGGACTTTGTAAGTGTGCTTCTTCTATTAAAGCAGATTGTATATCAATAAGTAACGAATATTCTAGCATCTCCTTGGTGGGAGTTGGCCTTTCAGCCTTCGATTGGTGGGATGAGCCGACATCGTAAGTGTTAGGTGGAGACGGTGATGTTGACTCTTCTTCTCACATATGGCGCCAACTTTTGACGGGTAAATCCGCCAATAATGAGTGGGACTGTGACGACAACGCTTCGGGTGACGTGTCACTCCGTCAGCTGAAGAGTGGAACCCAAGGAAGGACAGTCCTGCGTCAGTGAGAGCTAGGTTTGAGCCGTTGGGCTAAAGTCTGACCTAACTTTGGGCTATCTTCGTAGGTCTGTAACACAGGAAAATCATCGGGGGTTTCGGATCTGGTTCCGGCCCAAATCCCCTCCGATGTTTAAGTCAGTAGATGACTAGAAAAGGGCTCTGACAACACTGTAAATTTTACTCCTTACATCGATTCTGATTTTGCCAAAACGACGTTGTAACAATTTTATCCCACGGGGGAACGTCACAATCGACTTGGCTTTAAAAAACTAAGATAAACTAGTTTTACTTCAGTGATTTGACCGATGTAACTAGTATTGAACCAGATTTGGTTCTTTGCCAGCAGAAATAGTCCCACATCGGTCAGATTTCTGAATCTGATGTAGTTTACATAGGTTTGTTTGGTTCATCTTCACAAACCCACGAGCTTGCAGTGCACTTTACTCCCTACATCGATTCTGATTTTGCCAAAACGACGTTGTAACAATTCTATCACACGGGGGGAATGTCACAAGCGACTGGGCTTAAAAAACTAATATAAACTAGTTTTACTTCAGTAATTTGACCGATGTGGGACAAATGACAGCTCATGTTTTGAACCAAATTTGGTTCTTTGCCAGCAGAAATAGTCCCACATCGGTCATATTTTCGAATTTGTTATAGTTTAAATATGTTTATTTGGTTCATCTTCACAAAACCGTTGCGTCGCAGTGCACTTTACTCACAATTTCGGATTCGGGTTGGATTCATACTCTGGGAGTTTCTTCCTGTTTTCGAATCCGAAATAATTCAGTTTATATTTTTTAACCCGAATCCAAATGCAAATTCAAACTGGCTGAATATTCGGAATCGGATTCGAATGCAGAAGTGTAACCGAATTTTTTGCCCGCCCTTAGACAGTTGTTGCAACATAAAAATGCATCGTTGAACTTCGGCATGGGCCCATATAAATAGGCGACGGTGCTGAACCGCAAATGATTAACATTGTGATTTCGATTTCTAATGTTAGGCTAGGCCTAAGCTATTTGAGGGTTCAAGTGACACCGACTTACAGAGGGTTGAATTTTACATATAATAGAATTTCAAAATTAGTCGAATAAATTAAGGATGAGGTTCGCCGACTGCTTATGTACGCCACCATCTCTACGCATACAAAGTTCTAGCATGTAACATCTATATCCGCTGATCTAACAATTTTGTTTTTGCTCAATGGAATCAAGCTCTGGTAATCACAATTCAGACTGAAAGACGATTTGTTGGGTTGATTTTCTGTGCTATATGTTGGCATTAGTGGCACTAGATCTGGAGAGTTCAGGTTGTGGAATCAGAACAGTTTTTGAACCGTTTGAGCAGTCATGTTGTAAGTAATGTTGCAACATTAGTTACAAAATGCGGGATCTGGATGCTGGATTGTATGCAGAAATTCAGTTTTGGCTTGCATATTTGTTTTGCTGATTTCAGATTTGATTTGTTGCCCAGAATCTTCGGGGATCCTGAACTGATTGATAGAATAACTGAATATCTGCCAGTGATTTTTCTGTTTATTTTTACCCGAAATAGTTCATGCTACAAGATCTATTGTTTGAATGGCTCCAGATCTTATATTATTAGTTAGATTCTCTCAAAGATATTCAATTGTATGCTGGTGTTTATGAGATCTGCTATGCTGAAGATGGAATAGGAAGTTAATTACCCGCAAATAGTGTTTACAAGATCTGCTGAAGATATATTATTAACCTGCAAATATTGTTTGCGAGATCTGCTGAAGATATATTATTAACCTGCAAATATTGTTTGCGAGATCTGTTGAAGGTTTGTGCGGGATCACTTGCCCTAAGTGGTTCCCAGATTTGCGGGCCGAGAAAATTTGTATGGTTTCTAATTTAGCTGCTCTCCATAACTGCTCCAAGATTTTTAAGGAGAGCCGCCATATATAAGGCACTTGCGGATTGTTCTAGGGTTTATCGCTTTTGAAGATTGTGATCGTATACTCCGGGAGAGAGGCCGACGGCTACGCATGTTGGTATCGAAGGGAGTTTGATCTAGTCGGTTGTGCACGGAGATCTTGCGGTTTCTACATCTGGGGACGGAGGCCGACGGCTACGCACGTAGGGATCGAAGGGAGTTTGATCTAGTCGGTTGTGCAAAGGGAGCTTGCATGCAAGGGGAGCTTGCATAGATTACTTTACGGGGTTGATTGAGATCACCCCTCGCGGTTTGTATTGAGGGGGGGGGTATGCTTCTCCTAATATATATCTGATATTAGTGATTGTAATCATTATTTATTATAGTGGAGTAACCTGATTTTCTGGACATGGTGATGAGTCCTGCAGACGTAGGTGTGCGCACCGAACTGCGTTACCAAGTCTTGCGTATCGTTTCTTGGTTTTCCGCATATTAATTAATGTTTATTTGATTAAATCTGGTACTGAATTACACGATTAAACTCGCACGATTAAAATCGAAGGAGCACATTAACATCGAATCTCAAACACCCTTGAAGAAACTCTTTATTAACAAACAACACAATCGACTACATGCTTGGTAGCACTCACTCGAACCCCTTGACGATCTTATCAATAGTCCCCACGTCCGTCTTGAACGACTTGGCCAGCACCTCCTCGCTGATCCCGCTCCCGAACACCTCCGGCCCCACGGCAACGGTCCCGGCGTTCGCGCTCCCGAACATCCCCACCGCCACCGCCACGCCTGCCCCGACATTCGCCTGAAAATGCACCAGCCCTTTCGGGAACACAAACAGGTCCGGAGACCTCACCGTCTGCACAAACAGCTTCCCCTTGGTGTCGATGAATCCGACCTCCAGCCTCCCGGCTAGGACCAGCAGCAGCTCGGCCCCGCGTGGGTGGGTGTGCGGGGGGTTGACGGCCCCCGGGGCAAACGTCAGGATTGCGGTGGAGACCGACTGTCCTTCGAGGGCCGGGAACTCCTTCATGCTGACTTTGGTTATGAGTGCCGTGGCTCTGCCCGTGAGGTTCGCCTTCCGCAGCTGCCTGAGGCCGGTGAAGGTGAAGTACTGGCGGGTTACGGTGTCGGGGTCGAGGGACGGTGGGACCGAGAAGTCGGTCAGGATGTCGGGGTCGCCGGCGTGGGCAATGGCGAGGGATGAGACGGCAAGAAAGAAGAAGAGAAGGGCTGCAGACTTGGCCATGTTTTTTTGAAGAGATGCGTGCGCGTGGAGTGATATGGGGGGTTGCGGGACAAATGGATATATATATGAAGGGTTGGTGATTGGATTTTAGGGTGGAAACAATTGCATGCGACGTAGTTTGCTGTGGGGGCGGAGTCATGGAGAGTTGGAATGTTGTTGTCATTAGTATTGATTAACGGGGGCATTGGTATGTACGCGGGAGGAGGAAGAAGCCAAACGAATCATTCTTAGGCTATACCTTTTTCTCTCTCCTATTCCAACGTCTCCTCCTTCCAATCATCATTGTCTCCAGCCACCATTGTCATCGTCACCTCTCATCCTCTCTCTTTACTTCCCTCGTCAAGGGAAATTATCAAATAAATTGCCCAAAAAAAAGAATTTAGCTGAACCATTTGCTCCGGTCTTATTACCCGGAACTAATTTTTTTTTTCACAACACTCCCCCTCATCTCTCCATTACCTTGGGTTAAGCATATGAATACTTCAGGATTCAGTATGCCAATGGGGTGTATACTTCTGGATCCAGAGCCACTATGGTTGCCTCGTTAAAACCTTAGCTGTGGAAAACCCAGTGGGAAAAACCAGCAGCTTAAGGGAAAAGAGTACAACTATCGAGGGACTCCCCCTGATATGTACAAGCTTCAGGCTTGCAGATCTCCTATGTATCTATACAATCATCTCCTATTCGTCTATACATCCATCATGTTCTGAAAGAAATACAATTATCACTCATCTACACAAGTTTCACTCATCTAGCGGCTATTGGAAGGCAGCGTCGCTCTGGAGTGTAATGCTCTTCGAAGTTGGTAGATGACTCCACTAAAGTATTCTTTGAATCAGTCTTCAGTGTGTCTGCAAGGTACTGTTAGACCTGGCTGAGCGTTTTCAATACTTGCTTCTTGGATGATGAGCTTCTCAGAAGATGTAGACATTGGATGATGATATGTATATATTTAGGAGGTGGCCGGCCTATTGTGTTTCAGTCATCGCGATGATCTTTAAACCTGCATATGCAATATATATTCCTTGACCCTTAGAAGTTGCGCAAAAGCAGCTTATCCTTGGTCTAGTGTTGCTCTCCAGGACAACACTGTATCTGGTTAACAACTTTACTGGAGACGTTCTATCAAAGATACGTGCAGTTGGCCAGATAATACACTAGAGCTAGGCTCTTCGGGACCTAGGATGTCCTCCCCCTCTTTTAGCTACTGAAAGGTGTCATAAATAAGTATCCATTTTTAATAGGTTGCAAAAGGACATCATTCTTCATAAACTCCAGGTGTATGAAGAATATGAAAGGGTTCCACCACGAAGGTGTTTAATATGTAAGCCGAGACATCTTCGGCATGATTAATAATAGTTCATCTTCAGGATGATTAATGTCATCTTCAGGATGATAGTTCATCTTCAGGATGATTAATGTCATCTTCAGGATGATGGTTCATCTCCAGGATGATAGTTCATCTTCAGGATGATTAATGTCATCTTCAGGATGATAGTTCATCTCCAGGCTGATTATTGCCATTTTCAGGATGATTAATGTCATCGTCAGGATGATCGTTATACCTAGGTTTTTCATTTCCAAGGTACGCTTTAAAGCTATCTGAAATCTCAATGGTCTCTGCTGGAGATCCTATTAGCTTTAAGTCGACCATATGTAAGGCAAATATAACAAATCCTGTCAACGATCTTTCGAAAAAGATACAAGGGCAGAATATTGCTTAAGATCAACTAATGATCTTTGTAGCCTTTATGGAGAAGACGTTTCTACGTTTCTCTTTCATCTCTGGGGGTAGAGTATACCCTTCTGGAAGTTTTATTTAGATCTATATATCTATATTGCCGTATATATATGCAGTCACAACGTCCATGAGCTGCATGTGTTGGCTTTTGCAGAGAAGTGTAGGCATAGTAGGAAAATGATCACATTTCCTTGATTTCAATTTCTTTATGAAATTCGAATTATATTCCACAGGTTTTTACATATTCAGGTGTATGGACTACTGGTCCAAAGATTTTGCTTTCCAAGAGTGAGTCCAGCTCTACTCTTATTGCCTCGTCCCATTTTGGCCATTCTATGCGTTTACGCTATAGAAAAGTGGGTAGACATCATCGTCGTATTCAGCGACGTGAATGGCAATAGCGAAAGTAAAACTGTCGTCGACGACTGTGCTATATCTATCCAGCATCTCTCCAGTACGTACGTAATATAATGATGTTTCTCCTGTTGTTTCCTCTGCAGGGGAAATTAGGAGGGGAGAGGTTGCTGGTCTGAGCTCAGCATCCCGTGGTTGGATCATTTTTATATATCCAGGAATCTTCCTATTATAAGAAAATTTTTATTTTGAACCTGGCCGGCGTCCTCTTTTCAAATGAGGTACAGCCAATTCTGCTGCCGGTGGATTGCATCCATCTTTGGGAATGTCAATCCTAGCTGGCGTGTTGGCAGCAGGGACGTGTGAACGAACAATCTTCTGGTTGTCCGCAATTTTATCCGTCAATTGATGTACTTTAGTCTGAATGTGAAGGATCTTCTGGATCCCAACGTCACACAGAAAAAGTATGCGGATCATAACGAGATGAGGACTTATGTGTCCCATGATATGGTCTCAGAAGCTTCAGGCTTCTTTAGACTGCGTGCCTATTACAATGAGACTTTACTCATCAAATTCACATTTATCAAGACTTGGTGGTAAACCATAAGGAAGCGGCATCAGCAATAAGATATGGCCACAAGCGGGCCGTATCGTGATAAGCGATGCGGAGTGTAGCTTGTTGGTCCCTAAATATCAACAGGCAACTGGAATCTAACAATGGACGTGAAATCCATTGGAGTCTCTTTACCAGAGAATCTGATAACCCATTCTGAGTATGAACATGCTACAGGATGTTCAATTTCAATGCCAGTTGCTTGGCAGAAGTCTTGAATGATATGAGTAGTGAATTCACCCTCATTATTAGCTTTGAGAAAGCTATGTTGCGAGTGAATATGAAGGCACACAGAAGACCATCTAGTAGATGCATATATCAGTACAGTAATGAAGTACCGAAAATGGTCCATTTGCGGGGTGAATAGGCCCGCAAAAGGTCACCATGTATTCTCTCAATGAAGCCAGGAGACTCTAAACCCACTTTCAGGAGGGAAGGTCTCTCTCTAAGTTTTCCCTTATGGCAAAGGGGGACAAAGAAACTCAACCTTTTGAAGAATCTTCAGGTTCTCCAATGGATTCATTTGATGATGCGTCCATCATCGCTGATCCTAGATAACTAAGTCCATTTTGCCAGAGTTAAAAACTATGGCAATGAAAGGCACTTCTGGTGCTTAGTCAAATTGGCTTTCTATAGGATGAATATCTGTAATTATAGGGGCCCGACGAGGGTCCAGTGAAATCGTAAGTAGCTGGGCTTCTAGCCATCCTCTTTACGAGTTACATATTGATATTCAATATTTATTATCCACAGTTTTCAAGTTATGTTCGTTTAAACGAAATATCCTTGAAACTTGGAAAATTCCTATATGTTTAAGGGGAGAAGTTTGCATCTTATAGTCTCGTTGTATGTGGGAGCAATATTAATGCTACACCAGTGCAACGAGGCACTGTCCACAATATTAAATACTTCATCTATAAGCAAAACGAAATTTTATTTAAGTCAATGAAAAAGACAAAAAAGTTCGTACTTAAGCAAATTAAAGATGAAACAACATTGAATTTTAAATGCATAGATAAAAGATGAAGCTTAATCGAGCAGGTCGTCGTTCTCGAAGTCTTTTGCAGTGAACATCGTTGGTGGCTGAACAGCCGCCAAGTTTGTTTCAGGCAGAGACTTCTGGCTCGCCTGATATAGTGCCTGGAGGTGGCGAGGAGTGCGGCAGATTCTGGACCAATGGCCAGTCATACCGCATCTATGGCATTTATCCTCCCAGTTCTTCTTAGGAAGTGACACTTGGTCAGTGTTCTTTTGCTTCCATGTGAAGTTACTCTTTCCTGTATTGTTGTTATTGGACGGGGGTGCTGCTCCTCGTCCATTCTTCATCACGGCTTTTCCTTTGTTATTATTAGCCTTCTTCTCATTTTTCCACTTCTGGGGAGAAACGAGGTGGGCTTCAGGGATAGGTGCAGTGCCAGCTGGACGTAAATTATGAGGGGCTAGCAGTAAATCTTGATTCTATTCTGCCCTAAGTAGGCATGAGATCAGATCAGAGAATTTCGTGAAGTTGCGTTCACGATACTGCTGCATGAGGATTGTATCTTTCTCGTGAAACGAGGTAAATGTCTTGTCCAACATGCGTTGTTCTGTCACTTCTTCACAGCACAACTTCAGGCGTGAGGTGATATTATGAAGTGCAGAGTTATACTCAGCGACGGACTTATTGTCCTGAAGTCTGAGGTTTTCCCACTCATAACTGGCACGCAGTAATATTACATCAATTTGATGTTTATAACATGCCTCCAGCGCTGTCCACAGCTCCATTAGGTCCTCTACCGTTAGTTATTTGTCCTTTAAGGTCCGATCTATATGTCTCCTAATATAGATAATGGCTTTCGCCTTATCCACATCAGAGATGGTGGTAGGAGTTCTGCTAGATGATTGTTCCGCTTCTGGGGCCTTACTAGCAGAAGCATCGGTCGCTGCTGGGGACCGATGAAGGAGCCAAAATTGAGCCAAGGAGGGCCATCGAACGCAAGTGGAACTTCAGGTCCACTCGCCAACTCAGGTAATTATTTACTGCAGCATTAAGAACTTCGAAATCGACGCTTGCCAATTTTACCATTTATCTATGCAATTTAAAATAAGCATGAATTAATTAAAGTGTAAATTCATGCATAAACAATAAAATAAGTAAAATGTGGGGATCGGCCAGATACCCAAAGACATACAATGTCCAAAGTCCGAATATACAGTCCATAAATAAAAGAAAAATACAACTTGGAAACCCAGAAGGGTCCCTATATTTTCCAATTTTCGCATCCGTCTTCATTTATCGGTACACCGGTCTTTGGCATTAATACATTTAATCCTCACTTACAAATTCTCTCAAAAAGAAAATAAAATTGCAAGGAATTTAAAAAGGGTATCAAAATGGCCGATCCCAAAAATCACATTTTAGCTTATATTAACAACCACGCAGTTTATAATATGCTACAGGCACAAAATAAGCAACCACACAGCACATGCATATATAATATGGAAAAAGAGACTAAAAAATATAATAATCTCTAGGACCACGGGGAGACGTCATACACCGTTAGGTTAGTTGACTAACGGCAGAGCGGTCGCAGGATCCTTAAGATAATTATATTTTTTTTAAAAAAAATCCTAATATTCCATAAATTAATAATAATGCGAGAGTGTTATAATATTAGCAATTTGACTAATTGGGCTACATGCCCAAACAAGAATTTAAAATGAATTCTTATTTTTATTGGGGCTGCAGGCCCATAAATAATTTAATAAATAATTTAATGTTTTGGACTGCAGGCCCATTTGCAAAAGTTTAATTAAAATATTCATTTTTTAATTGGATTTACTAGGATGCTGGCCCAATTGAGAAGTCAAAATTAATTATTAATATGAATGGGGCTACTGGCCCATATACCATATTTTCATTGCTACAAATGGGCTTCAGGCCAAAAAAAACAGGCTATCCAATTTATTATTAGGATTTTGTAATTACTGGGCTTCTGGCCCATAAGGAAGAGAAAAAAAATGGCTAAATTAATATATTATTAATATTTGGGCTGCAGGCCCATTTGCAAAAATTTGATTAACAAATTGATATTGCAATTGGATTAACTGGGCTTCAGGCCCAAATTAGAAGATAAAATGAATTATTGATCTGATTGGGGCTTCGGGCCCATAAGAAATAGAAAACTAATTTTCATTGTTATAAGCTGGGCTTCAGGCCTAAATTAGAACACAAAATTAATTATTATTCTAATATGTCCAAATGTTTCATCTTTTGTTGTAATCGGCAAAATTGGAGTTCACTTGGATTATGACATGGACTTAAACATATAACGATGAGTGTGCTGCTGTTATAAGCCGACATCATTTCCAAGGTAATACCGTTCCTAATTACCAAGGAAAAACCTTGAGATATCCGATTATGACATGCAAAATTGGAGGTGTATTAATTTAGCATGTATATAAGCCGACATCATTTTAATCTAGCATGTATTTATTTGGTTCATATATGTATCCATTAATCAATATTAATTGAAAGTTGGAGAATGATAATGGATTGTTATAGAACGTCCAAAGGAATTCTGTAGATAACAGTTATGCATGCTGTTTTATTACATGGAAATGAACAAAAAATTTACCTAGGCTTTTAATAATATATTTTTTTTCTTTCGATAACAGTTATGCTATGAAGTTTAATCATGCAAGCCCCATTCAATTCTAAGCAATCAGCCAGCCATTCAATATAATTCACTCGGTGACTAAGCCGAAGTGGCGATTCGAGGCGAATCGAGGCGGGCGATTTGGAGGAGGCCAACACCGACGAAGCCGAACCGACGCTTCAGGGCCGGTAGGGGAGGAGGCGTCGCCGGAGAAACCCCCTCCCGACCGGGGGAGGGGGGCGAGGTGGGGCGACCGAGCCCAGGAAGACTCGGGGACAATAATTTTTTTTATTTGATTAAAAAAAATCTGTTATAAACCCAATTTAGGGAAATTTGGGTGAAAAACCGTTTTGGTTTTTATTTATTCTATTTTTTTGATATGTTGATTTGTATAAAATAATCAACATATGGTCTATAATGTTTATCTACGGGAATAGAATTTTACCTCTAGATCAAAGATCTAGGGAAGAATAAATAAAATCCGTAGATAAAAATCCCCGCTCCCGCAATCCGAGAAAGAAAGCAGTTGATCGTCGTCGCGAAAAGTTTGCCGCAACTATAAGATTCCTTAGCAAGAGGGAAATTTTGTGGGGAAATTTTGTTGGCTCAAAAAAAATAAATTTCTAAAGCGAACTCGTGCTGATAACGTGTTGAAGAGGATTAACCATGGCAAATAGCCATGGTACTATATTTATAAACCTCTCATGTTGAGGTGGGAGTCCAAGGGCCTCCCCACTAACTTAGTGGGGAGTAATGGAGAGTGATGAGGGGAGGGAGGCCAAAGGCCTCCCTCAACTCACAACACTCCGGTCTTATTACCCGGGAATTAATTTTTTTTTTTGAAACTTTATTTGTAATGCTCGGGCCTATATGCCCCAGCCTCATATTTTGTGTTGATGTGTATAGGCCTGAGCATCAAAAATGACGGCCCATCCTAAAAGTTCGAGTATGTCGAATTATAATTTTTTAATCGGTTTTAATTGGGTTTCATGGCATCAATTGATTTTTTTTTGAAGATTTTTTGGGTTAAATTGAACTTGTTAGGTGTAATTGAGTATTTTGTTATGAATAGGGCCCATTGGGCCTATTGGGTATCCACCCACTACCTTACTTTTCTATAAATATAGGGCTACGGGTTCAGTAACAGTCACTTTCTAACACGTTATCAGCACGCTCGTCAGCTGAGCCGAACCTTTGCCGACAGACAAATCGCGAGGACGCGGATTGGGTTTTCTTCTCTGAACTTCGCTAGATCAGACGGGTAGGATCTAGAGGTAATCCTTTTTGTCCCCTAGATCTAATATTTCACGCGAATGATGATGGATATGTGTCATTTTTCTTTGATCTAAAAGAAATCAAATTTTCTGCTTAGATCTTTATGAAAAATCCCTTTTAAAGCAAAGATCTTTATTAAAAATAGTTTTAAATCGTTTTAAATCAGATCTAAGCCGATTTCTTTTGTAGAATACTTTTAGATCTGCTCATTTTTGGACCAAAATTCAACGGTGTAGACAAATTTAATCTGTTGTCATAACATAAGTTTTAATGAGCATAATTGTAGACGTATGCTTTCAAGAGCACACATCAAACTATAAAACTTGTTGCCATAACATAATTATCAGTAGTATCTTCTTGCAGTATATATGTGCTTAAATGCATTATCACAATATTTCTTATTGATAAATTTCATGCTTTTTTTGCATTTTATTTTACTGCGAATGATTTGTTATCCTGAATACTCCTAAAACATAAAATGAGGATGCCATGTACTCTCTGAAACTTATAAAGTTTCAAAGTATATTCGTCTAAACGAAATCCCTAATGACTCAAAAAATCAATAAAGCCTGAAGCGTTGTCCCACTATGATCCGCATAAGTCAATGTGAAGATAAAGATGTAATCCTTCACAGTCAGAACACAATTCACCTATTACCGAACAAAATTAAATTGAGCAATTTAATGGACTTTCAAAACTCCCACATAAATTCGAAAAGAGGAATTAATTTGCAATACCAGAAGTGTCCAGAATCGACCAATTTTGGAACGATGTCACCTTGGATTGATGATGCAAGACATCATTAGCCAATCCTGTAAATCTGACGAACCCGAAAATTCTTCAAAAAGGGTGAAACTTTCATCGTCCTATTCAAAAGGGAGAAATGATTACGAGATCATCTCTATTCATGTGGATATTGACTATCTTCACTTCCTCAAAAGAATTTTAGATGATATATTTACTATCATCATCATAATAATAAGACCTTTAGGTCTCTTGAGAGTATTTGAGGGATAAAAGTGGACTTATCCACTCCCTACATAGTGCTAATGATGTACTTAAGAGTGCTCATTCATACATCCTCTAATAATGGTCATTATCAAACCTATTATCCAACCGCAGTCCATCTTTTAACAGCATATATGACACATTAATAAATGGCGTGAACATTGGATAACACTGGAAAAGCAAAGAATATTTACAACCGGAATAATTTCGAATACCCTGAAGTTTGTGTTCACCCAAAAGTGGGTTATATAAATAAATCATTAAAATGATTTAAACGGATTGCTTATCTATTAAAAATCCAATTGTAGGTGACTACACAGGAACATGCAATTACAATGGAACCCATCAAAACACCTCCTTAGAACCTATTTATATGAGCCTGTTTACCTCATATAAACAGTTTCTGAGAACCCCAAACGGGGGAACTGTTTAGAGCACATTTTACAGATTGTGCCATGAAGTGTACACATCCCCATATTACCACTAAAACCCATCAAAATGCACTCTAAACCGGGGAAGCATTTAAATTCACTTCTCCTAAGATGTGCATTGATGGACCCTCCTTTAAAGATTCGATGAGATCCTAAAGATCCTTCACATTCAGAAATGTTTAATTTCCCCGTATAAGATTCAACAGAAATATTATAATCATCCATAAGCCTGAAGCTCAATTTGACCATTTCAAACATTAATACCTATGATCTGATTATCATGAATTGTGATGAGATCCTGAAGATCCACACTTATGAAACTGTGAGACAATTATCAGACATAGTTACTGACAATATAAATTCACACATACCTGCTACTAAAAATCCAGCTAGAATTGACATACCAAATATAATGGATGCAATCCACCAGTAGCAGAAGTAGATGTCCTCAATAGATGATATGACATACCACGAGGCTCCAAAGCGAGAAATAACTCCTGGAGACCCTAAAGCAATACCACCATAGAAAAGTGAGCTCAACTAGAACCTATACAACTATTGTTGATAAGGACACAATTCTGGCTCTGTACATATCCTCTACCCGTTCCAGAACCTTCACAACAAGTGTTGAGAAGGAAACAATTCTGGAAGAAATCGAGATATTAAATGTACGTGCATGGTGAGGTGTTTGGATAAAATAACACATTTGTTGACAATTACTCACATTTCATTTTGCTATTTAAATGATAATTATAAAAATAACGTTTCCACATTACGTTTCCTGAAGCAAACGTAAAATTTGGCTAAATAATGTGGAAGAGGCAAAAATAAGTTGAGATGGACTCACTTATGAAATGTGAAGTGTTTGGACCTGAAGTCTTGATATCAAAAAGATATCAATCATGTGGGCTAACCGAGTATTATATAAACATAAACATAAATAAATAAAATCGTATGCTATAAGCAATATGCTATAGCTTAGAGTTTTATTTCGCTGAAACCAGGAAGTAATCAAGTAAGATGAGCTTGACTCACTTACAAAATTATATAAACTGATGCATCAGGCTCCCTGGTAATAGTTGCGAAAACCATGCGATTGGCAAAGGAAATTTTGGGCTATGTTGCTATGGATGATGTGACAACATACCCTTACGGATTTCCTCCTTATTTGCCTGGATATATTTTTGGGGCAACCATCCTATGGAATTATCATCCTGAAGATGAAATTATCATCCTGAAGATGACACCATCATCCGAAGATGAATTGTCATCCAGAAGATGAAATTATCATCCTGAAGATGACACCATCATCCAGAAGATGAATTATCATCCAGAAAATGAAATTATCATCTAGAAGATGACACCATCACCTAGAAGATGACACCATCATCCAAAAGATGAAATTATCATCCAGAAGATGAAATTATCATCCTAAAGATGAATAATCATCCAGAAGATGAAATTATCATCCTAAAGTTGAATAATCATCCAGAAGATGAAAACATCATCTAGAAGATGAATTATCATCCAGCAGATGAATAACATGCGACATTAAACTTCATACACCCGAAGTTGATGAAGAAACATGGACAATTGCAATCCACTAATACGCCTACTGGTTGTATGGATGCACATTTAGTCCCCTTCCATTCGCTGAAAGCGGGGAGGGATATCCTAGGTCCTGAAGTGCCTTACTTGAGTGTTTTTGGTACACTTCTTTATCTGGTCAACTACACGCGACTCTAGATAGCATTGGCAGTTAATGTGTTAGCCAGGTACAGTGTAGCGCTTGCAGCGCACCACTGGACCAAAGATATGTAGTTTCTGCTCTACCTTTAAGGGTCAAGGATCATCCTAACCATTAAATGTATTTACAGATACAGGTTACAGATCATCGCGATGACTACAACAAAGGAACGACCAATTCCTGGAGACCAGCAAAGCATGCTTCCATGGCAACATCAATTCCACCATCCCGAGAGGCTCATCATCCAAGAAGCAAATCATGAGTAAGCACAGCTAGGTCCTGCAATACCTCACAGACACAGTGACGACTGGGTCAGAAACGTGGAGCTACCTATCGAGTCTGCAGACCACTCCTCTTCAGAAGAGCTCCCTCAGATTCAGTAGCTGTCATATATGAATGCTACATGTATAGATGAGTGATACTTGTATAGATGAGCGATGTCTTGTACTGTCAAGTCCCGCTTCCCAAGTATGAAAGGTGAGACGCGAAGAGGTCCGCTCAGACTTGAAGCTGTGAAGCTACAGTCTGATAAGCGTCCGTGTTCATCTATTCGCAGATTCTTACATTGCAATGAAATAACAACAATAATAATAATTTGAAAGAAGACAATAAATAACCAACATTCAAAAACAACATCCAAATCGTTATTCAAAACGTCCAGAGATAAGTCATAAAGGTAGTACAGAGTCTGAAAAGAAGGCTCCAAGCATGGCCGAAACTAAAACATAAATAAGGTGCTACACACCGAAAAACCTAACAGCAACAAATAGGAAAAACAAACAGCAACCAATAAAAAGCCTCCAGCTGAGACTAGGATTGATCCCCGGTATCCTCAAACTGAATGTCAGCAGAAGCCTCAAGCTCGACGTCAGCAAACTGGTCGTCCTCAGCAACAACCTCAAACTCAAAACCTAACATGCGACACCCAAAGAAAAAAGGGCGCATGTCAGCAAAAATCTCCAAAAGGTAAAAAGAGGAGACTTTTGTGCAAGGAAACATAAAGTTATGAATGCAATGAGCAGTTTAAGATATGATGACATGGCATATTATTTAATGAATGCAACAATTAAAATGAACATGATAGCTATCATTACATGTCACGTCGTAGCAAAAAGCTATTAAACAATATTTCATGAAAGGCAGAAAAACAAGCGTTCACGTCGTGAACATGGTTTATGCCTTTCAGCTGAAGTTGCTGATCAGGAAAACTTCTACGCTGAGTGATTGTTTAACCCTACCCCTCCACGTGTGTCTGAACTGGCGCTCAGCTTCTGGATCACGAGCAAGGAAGTGTTTATGGCATAGGGTTGACCTAGCCTCATTCATGCTATAGGAATCAGAATCCTACTCGCCGTAGCTTACATTTCATTTGTAGCGTGTGCTACACATTCATGACAAGACATTCAAATACATGAAATGACATGCGATATGCAACATGATAGTATAAAAAGAAGTTATTGAACGCGTACAGTTTATCAAAATTAAACGTGATATGTGATATGCATGAACATGGCAAGGGTGTCGGATCTAGCTTCGTTGTCAAGCTAGATCAAGCATGGGTGTCGGATCTAGCTTCGTTGTCAAGCTAGATCAAGCATGGTATCTAGGCGACTATCATTTCACCACCTATCCTCTTTTACACAAAACTCTGAATAGCCTAAACATGGCTTAATATTTAACCAAGCAAGTTTTACTTGCCTGAGATACGTCCATAAATCTCAGATCAGCGATGTCCAGAATCTCCTATGTGCTCAAACCACAATCATCCAACCTACAACCCCATATTATTAGCTTCAATTAGTGATTTAACCAAAGCAATGAAATTTACGATTTTTATCTTGTTAAACAGGCGGGTGCGCAGGTTCCTACGGATCGGGATTTTACCTTAACACGACGGGAAAGCTACACCGACATCGGGTAGCGACGTTAGGGGTTGGATTCCGGCAGCGAGCAAAGCACGGTGGACTACGGCGAAGACGACGACAACTAGAGGTAGCGAACACTGCGGTGAAGGTGGCTGCAGTAGGAAGATGAATGGCAGGGGCTGCCGTGCGGTTTGCCGCCCGGTGGAAGGGCTGCCGAGGCGGGGGCGCGGCTGTGCGGGGTGGAGGCCGGCTGTCGGCCTGAGTTGCCGTGGGTTAGGAGGGCAGGATGTGGGCCAATGAGGGGAAGGCCGGC
Source organism: Scilla litardierei (assembly GCA_030789695.1). NCBI lineage: Eukaryota > Viridiplantae > Streptophyta > Magnoliopsida > Asparagales > Asparagaceae > Scilla > Scilla litardierei. The sequence goes on along the minus strand of CM061140.1, from coordinate 163,686,644 downwards.
AGGGTGTAGGGTGAGGGATGTTGTTGGTTTCGGGTGAAGGGAGGGCAGTATAGGGTGGAGGCTGTGGGTTTTAGGAGGGTGGAGCGGCAGTTTTGGGAGAGGAGATGGGGGTTCGCGTGGAGGGGTTCAGCTTACAGGTGGTGGCCGGCGTGGGGCTTGGCCGGAGGGATGGCCGGAGGTAGGCTAGGGAAGATGACGACTGCGGCTAGGTTGGGAGATAACGGCTAGATGCGTGGAGAAAACCCTAGGGAAAAAGCTCACGTTATAATAGGATGTGGTTGCTAAATAGGGTAGGAAAGGGGTAGACTTAGGGTTGATTGGAGATAGGGCTGTTGACGAACGAGCTTGAACGAGCTTGAACAGTGTGCTTGGTTTTGTTCATGAACAAAATCCATGTTCAAGCTCTGTTCGTTTACTAACCGAGCTCTAAAAGCATGTTCAAGCTTGTTTGTTAAGCTTACCGAACGAACGTAAATGAACATAAACGAACGTAAACTGAGCTTACCGAACGAACGTTCTGTTCATTAACAAGACTTATCGAGCTTGTTCGTGAACATGTTCGGGAACGTGTTAACGAACACACAATCAATCTTGTTCATGAACAGATTTGCAAACAAACGAACGAACAATGGCAATGGACCAAAAGAGAGCTGGGAGCCTGCGAGTCTAGGAGTGGGAAGCTGGGAAGTTGAAGAGGTGGATGTGTTTAATTCAATTTGAAGAGGTGAGTGTTTAATTTTAATTTTAGTTCACTCAAGCCCTTGTTCACGAACACTTAACGAGCTTATTCACGAACATCACTTAACGAGGTTGTTCACGAACACTTAACGAGCTTGTTCACAAACATCACTTAACGAGCTTGTTCACGAACACTTAACGAGCTTGTTCATGAACATAAATAAACGAACATAGTTATGTTCAAGCTCTGTTCGTTTACTAACCGAGCTCTAAAAATCTGTTCAAGCTTGTTCATTAAGCTTCCCGAACGAACGTAAACGAACATGTACCGAGCTTGTTCACGAGTAGTTCGTCGAACGTTCTGTTCGTCAACAGCCCTAATTGGAGAGAGAGTGTGTGAGAGGGGAAGGGTACACCTAGGGTGTAATTAGCCTAGGAAATATATTTCATGATATGTATGATATCATGGAGATTTGATTTAATTATTTAATTAGGATTTGAATTAATGATAAGTCTAGGGTTAATTATAGGTTAAAAGTAATTAGGTTGAAAGGTCAGTCTAACGGTGTCCGATAAATACAAGAAAAATATCGGGACGACCGTGTCGACGAGAGGATCGAGACTATGATGATCGGTCACGTGCTAGGTTCATGGAAAATGAAACTAAAATAAAAAGGTCAAACGTCGAAGTCTAAAGTTACGACACCCCTTCAATCAAAGCTGATTTGTGGAAGAACGACCCGTGAAATGACATTCATAAAAAAATTCCACAATTAACTACTCTCTCCGAGGGTCACAAAGATATATTACCTTGCATGTTTGGGATACAAGAGGAGGTCACAATAAATACGCGTACAAAAAATAAAGTACGCGCAGAAAAACACACGATCGAAAAGCGACCATGACATCCTACCCACCTTTTGAATGATTCCGCGCTCGGAATCTACATCATCTACAGCTCAGGAAATAAATGAAGGAATCGCTCTCTCATCTCTTCCCCGCGCTCCCAAGTGGACTCTCCAGGTGATCCGTGACGCCACATCACTCTCACCAGGTCGACTAACTTGTTTCTCAACTGCTTCTGTCGACGGTCCAAAATCTCAACTGGTTGCTGCTCATAGGTAAGGTCCGGGCAAACCGTTATCTCCGAGGAATCCACATCATGAGATGGGTCACTGACATATCGACGTAACTGAGATACGTGAAACACGTCGTGAACTCCCTCCAGTGATGGATGCAACGCCAAGTGGTAAGCCACTGCTCCAACTCGCTCTAGGACATCAAAGGGTCCAATATACCTCGAACTCAACTTGCCTCTCTTTCCAAATCGAATAACTCCTCGATTCGGAGAGATCTTGAGGAATACATGATCTCCAGGCTGAAATTCCAACGGTCGCCGTTTAGCATATGCCCAATGCTTGAAACGGTCTTGAGCAATCCTCAGCTTCTCCCTGATGTTTCTCACAACATCCACCGCCTCAACAATCATCTCTGGCCCTAACAGCTCCCTATCGCCAATGTCATCCCAGCTCAGTGGCGATCGACATTTCTTCCCATAAAGCGCGGCAAATGGCGCCATGCCAATGCTCGCCTGGTAACTGTTATTATAGGCGAACTCCACATGATGAAGATGATCCTCCCATGATCCCTTGAAATCCAATATGCATGCTCTCAGAATGTCCTCCAGAATCTGAATCGTCCTCTCGGACTGGCCATCTGTCTGCGGGTGGTACGCGGTGCTGAAACTCAAACTCATACCCAGAATCTTCTACAAACTCTGCCAAAACTGAGATGTGAATCTCATGTCTCTGTCCGACACGATACTCACGAGTACTCCGTGAAGTCGCACGATCTTCTCCATGTACATAACTACTATCTCCACCACTGGCTTGGCCCGAAATCTGACTGGCCCAAGCAAACTGCTACCGCTGCTGAACTCGAAGGTCGGATGACTTGGAATCTCAAACACCACCTTCTTCCATCGGCTGTCGATTGTAGCAAAGAAACTACCCAGCCAATCCATACCAAGAACGACATCATAATTGGTGATGTCGTGGACGATAAAATCGGCATATAGTTCGTGTCCACAGACAACCAAGGGACAAGATCGGTAACCAATATGCACAAAGATTACACCATTCCCCGTAATGATATCCCAACTCTTGGAAAGAGGGGAAATCGACAGAGAATGCTTGTCCACAAAACTCCAAGATAAGATGCACATAGATGTACCGAAGCGAAGAGAACTCGAGTAGGAAACACACAAATAAGGATAACCCCTAACAAACAAGCTAGCAAATCAGAACTTATTCTAGCAAAACAAGATCTAATCTAACATGCAAGATCAACTAATGAAAAGTAAAGACTAGTCTGAGGATTACATGTAATATCTCCGTCCTCAGCCTCCGCCTCTACCGTAGTCATTGTGAAAGCTTGCTTCCTAGGCTGAGTTGCCTGCTGGAAAGCCTACTTCTGAGATATAAGAGGCGTTCCACGACCGGCAGCTATTGGTAATCTCTGCTGCTGATTAGCACGCGGGCAATCCTTCACTGAATGTGTAGCGTCGCCACAAAGTAAGCACTGGCCCATCAACGTCCTGCACTGCTCCTTCGTATGCCTAGCTTTATCGCAGTGATAGCACATCTTCTGACTAGGCCCACCTGGCCTCTTAAATTGTGCAGACTGATTAGGCTTAATCACAGGCCTAACCACAACTCTGGCATGATCTATAGGCCTCTTTTCTCCTCCTGAAAACTGCACCTTCTTCTGATTGGCAATCAACTCCTGCCTCTTCGCAGCTATAAGCAACCTCCGATACAAGTCCAAGTCTGAAGAAGACATCAAACTCTGCAGATCCAAGGAAAGATCCTGAAGGAATCGCTGAGCTCGATCCTCGGTGGTCTGCACCAAATTCGGCGCGAAGCGATACAACTTGGTGAACTCTTGGTGGTACTGGTCCACCGTCAGAATTTCTTGCTTCAAGTTGATGAACTGCTACATCAACTCCCTCCTGGCAGCTCGAGGGAAGAACTCCTCGTCAAATCTAGCTTTGAAAGTTGCCCAAGGGATAGGCCTCACTAGCATCTCTTCCTCAGCATTCCACCAACTACGGGCATTGTCATTCAGCTGCTTCTTCACCAACTCGACCTAACCAGCCGGGTTAGTCTTCGAAAGAAGCGGGTTGTCCTCAGTGTTCCTCATCCATTCTTCAGTAGCCAAAGATCCTTCTGATCCAATGAAGTACGTCAGGCCCAGCTCTCGAAACTGCTTCGCTCCAGGCTCGAAGCGTGGGGCATTCTGAAGCATGCATTGCTGTAAATGCATCATCTGTTGCATCAGCCTCATTATCTCAGGAATGGTATCTGCTCCATCAGCTCCATCAGCTTCATCACCATCTCCTGATCCACCACCAGCTCGAGTAATACGTCTTCCAGCCATCTAAGACAAGGAAAATGTTCACATTATACTCCAATTTTATGACTCGGATGTTTCGAACGGTTCAATGGATCTTTTATTATTATCGTTGTTTCGATATTTCGCAGGTGCAACGACCTGCATGGGCCACCACAAAAACCTGTCACGTCCCGCTTCCAAAGTATGGAAGGCGAGACACGAAGAGTCCGCTTAGACTTGAAGTTGTGAAGCTACGGGCTGATAAGCGTCTGTGCTTATCCATTCGCAGATTCTTGCATTGCAATGAAACAACAACAATAATAATAATTTGAAAGCAGACAATAAATAACCAACATTCAAAAACAACATCCAAATCGTTATTCAAAACGTCTAGAGATAAGTCATAAAGGTAGTACAGAGTCTGAAAAGAAGGCACCAAGTATGGCCGAAACTAAAACATAAATAAGGTGCTACGCACCGAAAAACCTAACAGCAGCAACTAGGAAAAGCAAACAGCAACCAATAAAAAGCCTCCAGCTAAGACTAGGATTGATCTCCGGTATCCTCAAACTGAACGTCAACAGGAGCCTCAAGCTCGACGTCAGCAAACTGGTCATCCTCAGCAACAACCTCAGACTCAAAAACCTAACATGCGACACCCAAAGAGAAAAAGGGCGCATGTCAGCAAAAATCTCTAAAAGGTAAAAAGAGGACATTTTTGTGCAAGGAAACATAAAGTTATGAATGCAATGAGCAGTTTAAGATATGATGACATGGCATAATATTTAATGAATGCAACAATTAAAATGAACATGATAGCTATCATTACATGTCACGTCGTAGCAAAAAGCTATTAAACAATATTTCATGAAAGGCAGAAAAACAAGCATTCACGTCGTGCACATGGTTTACGCCTTTCAGCTGAAGTTGCTGATCGGGCACACTTTTACGCTGAGTGATCGCTTAACCCTACCCATCCACGTGTGTCTGAACTAGCGCTCAGCTTCTGGATCACGAGCCAGGAAGAGTTTATGGCATAGGGTTGACCTAGCCTCATTCATGCTATAGAAGTCAGAATCCTACTCGACGTAGCTTACAGTTCATTTGTAGCGTGTGCTACACATTCACGACAAGACATTCAAATGCATGAAATGACATGCGATATGCAACATGATAGTATAAAAAGAAGTTATTGAATGCGTACAGTTTATCAAAATTAAACATGACATGTGATATGCATGAACATGGCAAGGGTGTTGGATCTAGCTTCGTTGTCAAGCTAGATCAAGCATGTGTGTCGGATCTAGATTCGTTGTCAAGCTAGATCAAGCATGGTGTCTAGGTGACTATCATTTCACCGCATAGTCTCTTTTACACAAAACTCAGAATAGCCTAAACATGGCTTAATATTTAACCGAGCAAGTTTCACTTGCATGAGATACGTCCGCAAATATCAGATCAGCGGGGTCCAGAATCTCCTATGTGCTCAAACCACAATCATCCAACCTACAGTCACATATTATTAACTTCAATTAGTGATTTAGCCAAAGGAATGAAATTTACGATTTTTATCTTGTTAAACAGGCAGGTGTGTGGGTTCCTATGGATTGGGGTTTTACCTTAACACGACGTGAAAGCTACACGGACGTCAGGTAGCGACGTCAGGGGTTAGATTCTGGCAGCGAGCAAAGTACGGTGGAATACGGCGAAGACGGCGACAATTTGAGGCAGCGAACACGGCGGCGAAGGTGGCCGCGGGAGGAAGATGAACGGCAGGGGCTGCCGTGCGATTTGTTGGTCGGTGGAAGGGCTGCCGAGATGGGGGCGCAGCTGTGTGGGGGTGGAGGCCATCTGTCGGCCTGAGTTACCGTGGGTTAGGAGGGCAGTCCGTGGGCTAATAAGGGGAAGGCCGGCAGGGTGTAGGGTGAGGGCTGATGTTGGTTTCGGGTGAAGGGATGGCAGTATAGGGTGGAGGCCGTGGGGTTTAGGAGGGTGGAGCAACAGTTTTGGGAGAGGAGATGGGGGTTCGCGTGGAGGGGTTCGGCTTACAGGTGGTGGCCGGCGTGGGGGCTTGGCCGGAGGGATGGCCGGAGGTAGGCTAAGGAAGATGATGGCTACGGCTAGGTTTGGAGATGACGGCTAGATGCGTGGAGAAAACTCTAGGGAAAAAGCTCATGTTATAATAGGAAGTGGTTGCTAAATAGGGTAGGAAAGGGGAGTGTGTGAGAGGGGAAGGGTACAACTAGGGTGCAATTAGCCTATGAAATATATTTCATGATACGTATGATATCATAGAGATTTGATTTAATTATTTAATTAGGATTTGAATTAAGGATAAGTCTAGGGCTAATTATAGGTTAAAAGTAATTAGGGTGAAAGGTCAGTCTAACGGTGTCCGATAAATACAAGAAAAATATCGGGACGACTGTGTCGACGAGAGGATCGAGACTACGATGATCGGTCACGTGCTAGGTTCACAGAAAACGAAATTAAAATAAAAAGGTCAAACGTCGAAGTCTAAAGTTACGACATCAATCAAAGCTGATTTGTGGAAGAACGACTCGTGAAATGATGTTCATAAAAAATTCCACAATTAACTACTCTCTCTGAGGGTCACAACGATATATTACCTTGCACGTTTGGGATACGCGTACGAAAAATAAAGTACGCACAGAAAAATACACGATCGAAAAGCGACAGTGACATCTTGTACTTTGTACTTATTCCTGAATATTGTAAGAGATTGATGTATAGTTGACTAGGAGATCTGCATGCCTGCAGATTGTACAGATCAAGGGGAGTCAAATGAGTGTTGTACTCTTTTTCCTTGGCTATTGTTTTTTTCCACTTGGTTTTCCATGGCTTAAGGTTTTAACGAGGCAATCTCATTGACTCTGTATCCAGAAGTATCCACCTCTAAATACTTCCACTAATCAGGGGAAGTTATGGAAAACTGTACTCTTTTTCCTTGACTATTGGTTTTTCCCACTGTGTTTTCTATAGCTAATGTTTTAACGAGTCAGTTATCCCTAACTAAGGATCTAATAGTATCCACCCCTTATGATACTCATAAGCACTACAGATCCTTCAGTATATATATGTTGAGTATTCAACGATGGTTGAATAAGGAGAAGTGTTATGAATAGGGCCTATTGGGCCTATTGGGTATCCACCCATTACGTTACTTTTCTATAAATATAGGGCTACGTGTTCAGTAACCGTCACATTCATAACATTTTTAAAAAATTTTAGTTTTACTGAACTTATTGGTGTTAATTGAATATTTTGAATATTTTGTGATTAATTGCTTGTGAGAGGAGATGGAGACATATCACAACTATTGTATTGTAAAAATATTTGATGATATGATTTTCAATAAACAATAAACTTATGCGTGAGGTTATCGATATTATTGCGTGGATGGAGCTGATCTTTCCTTGGTTGATGGTTCTATCGTCAACTACATACTATTTTCTTTAGATCTACATACTATTGACAAATAGAAGTTAGGAAGAGGTCAGGATGGCTTCCGACCTAAACCCAACTGGTGCAAAAGTCAAAACTCATCTATAATAAATAATCAAATCAATATATATGTGTATACATATCAAAATAGTGCACCTAAATTTATAAGGGATTAATGAGTATCATACGCCATATGAGATAGGCTTTCATACGCCCTCTCACATAAAGCAACCAAGTACAAGCCCACATGGGCTTGTACTTGGTTGTACTTGGTTGCTTTATGTGAGAGGGCGTATGAGAGCCTATCTCATATGGCGTATGATAGCCATTATTCTCAATTTATAAACATGATATTTTATAATGCTAAATAATTATTATTCGATAAAAAGAATTAGGTTACAAAAGAGGTTAATATACGCGTGTGTTACTGTAACATATGTACATTTTTACTTTTTTTTCTTCAGTTTTGTGCAGTTATTGCACACATTTTAAAACATTAAGACCCAAAATATTTGGTGAACACTAACTATTTGACCACCGATTGATTCATTACAAAAAGTACTATTGTTCTGATATTGTTGAATTTATAACAATCCAATCGATGATCAAAGAGCATGTGATTCAACTTATGTTGGGATGGTCAAATAGCCCTAAGTCCACGAACTTTTTTCGTGTTGCTTACGATAAGATAATTATTAAGAGAAAATGAGAAATATGGTGTCATAGGAAATAGTTTCACTTTTAGGACCACCAAAAAGTACACTTTTTACACAATTTTTTGAGTTGAAGTTGATATACATATCCTTAAAATTCTTGGAAATCACATGTTACTTGCATATGCATCGAATCATTGAAAGTTTTACCCGGCCCATGGTAATAGAACTTTCTTACATTTACTACAAAAAAAAGACAAGGATTCATATGATTTGGTGCTCTGGGTTGAAAAACTAAAGTGGTACTGATCTTACTAATAATTATAGGTGAAAAGATTTTTCTATCCATACTCAATGCCTAATCAGCAGATGTTAAATAACTGTTATTATATAAAAAGAGTTGAAAATACAAAATTAGTTAAAAAAACTGTGCGCGGATCAAAGAGAATTGAACCCGACGTGAATCGAACACGCAACCTTCTGATCTGGAGTCAGACGCGCTACCATTGCGCCACGGATCCGCCGTGTTTCTACGTCGTGATATGTAAATTTTAACTTATGCATAGTTTACGGCCTTAGTCTAGTATATTTGAATCAAGTCGAATGTTAACAATGCATCCGTAATGTTGATTGGTTCTCTGGAATGGATGAGCCTTAACCTGAAAATTTTGAATAAATTTTGCTAGAGATCAGAAAGACACGCGGACGACTTGACCATAAGGTCGGATGTTTCCGTGAGCAGTAAGCAGCTGATCTTCACTTTCTTCCCTTTTTTTTGATTCATCGGAGCGTCAATGGTATTGGATGTATCGTTACTTTGTGCCGTGTCAAATTTGCTCTGCTGATTTTAGTCCGTGGCAGAAAAGAGATCACTTACCCCCACGTTCCAAAATGATGAATATTAAGTCCGGGAGACTGCATGTACTACGGATCCACGGACTCCTAATCGGGTTGCCTTCGTGGGTCTTGCAGGCAAAGGGAAGAGAAGTGGAGCACGGGCACTCATTACTAAGTAAATGAATCACGGTTGATATCAAGTTTTTATTGGCCATGCATGATGAGGAAGCCTTTAATGAGCAAAGGCAGAAAAGAACACTGACAAAGAAGGTAGACGCCCACCTCGATCTAGTTGATGGAGCAAGGTTGGCGAAACCTATTCTGAATTTAGGGATTTGGATTAGATCATCACAAAACAACCCGGATTCGGGCAGATGTTCATGCAGTGCAATGCTCGGAGATAATGATAGTTCGTATAAGGTCATTGAGAGATTCGTTGTAAATTAGGCAGGTATGAGGATGTAAATAGCTTAGATAGATGCATGTTTTTACCATAGCCATATCCAAAATACTTCACCAAATAATGATGCTAATACAGGCAATGTCCGAAAAAAATTTAGCATCCGTGTTCAGGTAATCTGCATTCATTTTTGTTTGCCTTTTTGAATTAAATAATTTAGGTACAGATTTCAGTTCAAGAACTTGATGTCAGCAAAGAAACCACAAACTCAGCTCCTTCAATGAACAAGAAAGTAACTAAATAAAACAGTTCATGGATTAGTCTTCAGTCTTTTGCTGGACTAATGCATTATAAAGAAAACCTTTAGCAGATACACATAAAATTGATCATGCATAATAAGAGGCGTATGTTGATGCTGCATCTGTCATCGTATGCAACTGCACATAACCATGCTTATAACATTGGGGATCTAAATTTCATCAAAAGTTCAACAACCCTTTCTTTGTTACTCTGCAAGCTTACAATTGTTCTAAATTATCTTTAAAACTGGTGTCGACCCCAGAAGTAGAGATCAACAACATTGGGATTGCACAGCTTTACACTCAGGCGAGAAATGATAACCCGATAACCCGATCCTCAACGAAGAAATCTAGCCACTCTGCTGCGGTCTGCAACTATGCCACATTTGACGCAACTCCTTGGATGCGACTGAGCTTCAAATGAATGGGCTTTTCTAACACCGACACATTGAAGTTATTCCAGACATCTGATCTGGTCGGAAGACGTGCAATGTTCTCTGCTATCTCCATGTCTTCCGGTAGAACTGAGCCAAAGACTGTATATACTCTTCTCCATTCAGCGTGATCAGCTAAACAGCTAAACTAATGAAGAATTCAGGGCCTGAACCGATCCATGCCACGGAACCTCTTCTAATTGTACGGCATTCTTCTGTGGGTATCTTCTTGAATGGAAGTCCTTCTGCTTCGAGTGTTCCCTGGATTAAGGCGTAAGGAGGGCCAAAGGAAGCCTACAAAATTTGAATAACATGATTTCATGACTCAATAAAAAGAATTGTGTGTGTGTGTGTGTGTGTGTGTGTGTGTGTGTGTGGGGTGGTGGTGTGTGTGTGTGTGTGTGTGTGTGTGTGTGTGTGTGTGTGTGTGTGTGTGTGTGTGTGGGACATGTGCACATGCACATGGAAGTTACATGCGCACATGCACTCCAAAAATCAAGTGAATACAATACTATTTGATTCTCCATCCACAACTAGCCCTTGCAAGTTCAACGGCTTTTCAGCAACTTTTGAGATTGTTGAAGTTGCAAGGGGTGATGGATAATCAAATAGCATTGAATTGAATTCACTTGATTTTTGCTGTGTGGATTATCAAGGAGGTGTACAACACTTCTATAAAAAATTATTTAAAAATTGTGGGGAATGGGGTAAAATGTGCACATGTGCAGGCAACTTTTCTGCGCATGTGTATATGCACATTTTACTATATATATATATATATATATATATATATATATGGGTAAAGTGTTCCTAGGGTGACTCCTTAGATTAAATCTAAGGAGTCGCCCCCATTTTCTCACATCTCCCACAATTTTTTTGGATTTTATTTTTCATAGGATTGTTGGTCACATCATGGATGATCAACATACCAAAAATCAAGTCATTCCAATACTTTAAAAGCCCTCATCCACTCCTTGCAACTTCAACGGTCTGAAAACGTGCTGAAAACCCCATAAAGTTGCAAGGAGTAGATGCGGGCTTTTAAAGTATTGGAATGACTTGATTTTTGGTATGTTGATCATCCATGATGTGACCAACAATCCTATGAAAAATAAAATCCAAAAAAATTGTGGGAGATGAGAGAAATTTGGGGCGACTCCTTAGATTTAATCTAAGGAGTCACCCTAGGAACACTTTACCATATATATATATGTATATATATATGTATATATATATATATAGGAAAATTTTCAAATGAGAACATTTCGCACGGTGCGAAAATGTTTTTATCTTTTTTTTGAAATTTTTTTTTTCAAAAATTCTTTTTTCCACCCTCATCATATGTTGTTATACCCCCCTCAAAAAATAATGGTTGAGAAATAATGTCATTTGGCCTTCGATCAAGGCATTTCATCAAATTCGCACGTTTTGAGACCGTTAAATTTGTAACGGGTGGATGGGTGCTCTAATGCCCAACGGGTTCACCCATTATTTTCCCTGGGGTATATATTTGTATGGATTAAACATCAAAAAAAGAAATTTTGAAAAAAAAAATTTCAAAAAAATAAAAAAAATGTTTTCGCACGGGCTTTCGCACCATTTTTTCGCAATGGAAGATTGCCCTATATATATATGTATATATATATATATGTATATATATATATATGTATATATATATATATATGTATGTATGTATATATATATGTATGTATGTATGTATGGGATTTAATGTAGAAAAGGTGGCACCTGATCCAATAGATCAGGTGCTAAAACACAAAAAAGATGGAAAGTACAAGCCCCCACATGGGCTTGTACTCGTTGGGGCCCACCTTCTTATGTCTTGCACCTGATCCATTGGATCAGATGCCACCTGCTTTACATTAACCCCATATATATGTATATATATGTATATGTATGCATATATATGTGTGTATATGTATGCATATATATGAGAATAATGGGTATCATACGCTGTATGAGGCCTTGCCTCATATTCACTTTCACATGAAGCAACCAAGTGCAAGCCCATGTGAGCTTGTACTTGGTTACTTTATATGAGAGAGAATATGAGGCAAGGCCTCATACGGCGTATGATACCCATTATTCTCCATATATATATGCATACATATATGAGAATAATGGCTATCATACGCCATATGAGAGCTTCTCTCATACGCCCTCTCACATAAAGCACCCAAGTACAACCAAGTACAAGCCCATGTGGGCTTGTACTTGGGTGCTTTATGTGAGAGAGAGTATGAGAGAAGCTCTCATATGGCGTATGATACCCATTAATCCCTACATATATATACATATATAAAATGGGTATCATATGAGTACTTGTGTCATATGACGCTTAAAAAATTCACTCTTCACATTTCTTTTTGGATGATCGGCTTCATTTATTTTGATCATTGCATTCTAAGATCTAATGAACCTAAAGTATATTGCTTGTTGATTTTGCAGTGAAGAAAGATCTATTATTATAAAATCGTTAATTTTTAATAAGTAAATCATCAAGTAAAAATCTTTAGGTTCACTAGACCTTTGGTGTACTCGGATTTTATAGCATGAAGATCAAAATGAACGGTCCTTATCGTTCAAAAAATTATAGAGAACTTTGAATGTCATATGATACAAGTGCTCATATAGAGGATTTAACAATTTCACAACTACATGATATTTTGCAACAACTAGATCAACGAACAAAACACTTTGAGTGTACTAGATCTTAGGTATATTGGGTTTTAGAATACGATGATAAAAACAAACGGTGCTGATCATCTAAAAAATATGGAGAGAACATTTTAATGAGTGCATAAGAGCCAAGTCCCTTTAAAATAAATGATGCATATCTTTCTCATATATATATATATAGCAATATGTATATGTACAGTTAGCGCATGAACATTCATGAGCTGATAGCCATGTTTTTTTTAAATTTTCAATTTTTTAAGGTTTTGTACATTCTAAAATCCCAAAACCCCAAATATTGGTGAACCCTTAAGGGCATTTGACCATCGTTCCATTCGTTGTAAAAAGTTCTATTCTTTCAAAACCATTGAACTTGTAACGAGTAAATTGAGGTTCAAATAGCGTTGGATTCACTTGATTTTTGGTGTGGTGATCGTCTGTTGTGTAGACCATACTAAAAAAATTTCAAAACTTTTTTCCTTCCATGGCAGTCAGCGCAAGAATCTTCCTGCGCTAATAGCACATACAAATTTCTCATATATATATAATAATAATAGGTATTATATGACAATGGATGCATCTTCTAATATATTAAGACATAAAAAGTGGTATGGTACAACAAATATAAGCACATGTGGGCTTGTATCACCCCACTTTTAGTCTTGTATATAAGAAGATGCTTCTCATGTCATATGATACCCATTATTCTCATATATATAATCATATAGATAAGGTGGCACATGATCTAATAGATCAGGCGCAAGCCACAAAAAGACGAGGCCCACAGAAAGTACAAGCACATGTGCAAACCCCACATGTGCTTGTACTTTCTGTGGGACCCACCTTTTTGTGTCTTGCACGTGATCTATTAGATCAATTGCCATCTTTTCTACATTATTCTCATATATATATACTAGAAAATACCCCGTGCACGTGTGCATGGGTAAAAAATTTCGGGGGCAAATTTTTTTTGAAGAAAAATTAAGGGGAAAAGTGAGAAAGAGTGGATGTGTGTTGGGAGTATCAAGGGGTAAATATGAGAAAGTTGGGGTGCTTTTTCGCCAAAGGAAAAAGGGGTGATGAGGTGGCCAAATCACCACCACTCTATCAACCCTTTTGTCTAGGGTGGATCAAGGGTAGGGATGTGTACAACCTAGGACAATCACACCAAATGTTATATATATATATATATATACTAGTCATAACTCGTGCCCGTGGGCAAGGTTCATTTAAGATTTTCCCTCGTGAAATCTTTATTCTCAAAAAAATTATTTTCACAGCCAAAATTGTGCGGAACAACAAATTAGCGTAAAAATATTTAGCGGCACGGATGCCTTTGACGCGGAACAACAAATTCGGTGCAAACGCTTTCAACACGGAACAACAAATTCGGCGCAGAACAATAAATTCGACTCGGGCGCCTTCCGCGCGGAACAACAAATTCGACGTAGAACAACAATTCGGCACTGGCGCCTTTGGCGCGGAACAACAAATTCGGCGTAGAACAACAAATTATTTTCCCACGCGAAATCTTTGTTCCATAAAAAATTATTTCTGCGACGGAACAACAAATTAGCGTAAAAATATTTAGCGACATGGGCGCCTTCGGCGCGGAACAACAAATTCGGCGCGGTTGTCTTCGACACAGAACAACAAATTTGACGCGGGCGCCTTTGGCACAGAACAACAAATTAGCGTACAAAAATTTAGCGGGCGCCTTCCGACACGGTTCATTTAATCTTGTTCTCCATAGAAATTATTTCCCATCCAAAATTTAAACGAACAAAAATTTAGCTTGTGCGTGGGCGCCGAAGGCATCCGGGGTTTTTCCTCCGTGAACTGTGAGCACGGGTAATTTCTAGTATATGTATAAAATAAAACAGGTTGGATCCGGCTCGATCCAGGTTAACGGGTCAAACTCGCACCCGATCTTGATGTTTAAACAGACCAGCCGTGGTAACGGGTCAACCTAATCCGTTTTACCCCTACTCATACACAGTTAATGATGACGGGTTCAGGCTCGGTCAAGTCGGATTCATTTTGCCCATTTAATATCTCACATAAAGAATTTTCTCAGATGCAATTTATGCAACAGTCTCTTATTAGATAATCTACTCTAGCAATCTGAATTTATGCAACAGTCTCTTATTGGATAATTTACTCTAGCTATCTGAATTTATGCAACGGCCGTAAAAAAGTAGACAAATCCTCCTTTTCTCGGTCTTTAAATTGGACCCCTCTGCTTGTGAATCCCAAAAAATCCCCCCAAAACAAAAGTTTTCCATCCCAATTTTTTTCCCAAACACTCATCCTCTGCAAAATTTTTGTTTTCCAAAGAATTATTTACATAGCCAGAATTGTGCAGAACAACAAATTAGCGTAAAAATATTTAGCGGCACGGGCGCCTTCGGCGTTGAACAACAAATTCGGTGCATGCACCTTCGACATGGAACAACAAATTCGGCGCGGGCGCCTTCGGAAGAGATCATTCGATCCGCAGCAGCATTCGATCTGCAGCATTAAGTGCAAGTTAAATTTTTTTCTCCAAATGCATTAATTGCGTACACTCTACTATTCCCCAGAAACTTTCATTCCCCAGGAACTTTCATTCCCCAGGAACTTTCATTCCCCAAGAAATGTTTTTCCTCCAAAACTTTCAACAAAAGCTCATTTCAACCATTCATTCCTCAAGATTAAATCTCAGCCGTTCTTCTATCAACCTTTTTGTCCTGGTCAGCTTGTCCTAGTCAGCGTTAGGATTCAAAAATAGTTGTCAAATGTAATATAGATATAGATATATATATATAATACAAAACAAGAAATATTTTGAATTGGTTTATCAGCTACAATGAAAGAGTTGGTAGAATGATGGTTCAAATTTAATCTAGAACAATCGATGGTTTAGATTAAAAGTTTGTAAATTTTGAGGAAGGAGAACCCTAAGGTTTTGGGATGGAAAGGGGGAGAGAGATAAAGGGGAATGTTGTTGGGGACAAAAAAGGGGAGAGAGGGGGTCTGGGTGTAGGTGTGTTTGAGTGTATATATGACATGGAGAGAGCCAATTACTACATGCACAAGAACTTATGACTTGAGTGTATATAGGTGTGCGTGTGGGACATGTATCACATGGGCATGAGAATTACTTATAGATATACATGGAGAGAGCGAATTACTACATGCACAAGAACTTATGACATGAGTGAATTTACGTTTATATATGGAAGAATGTGACGTAGATGGGTGTGTGTGTGGGACATGTATCACATGGGCATGAGAATTACTTATAGATATACATGGAGAGAGCGAATTACTACATGCACAAGAACTTATGACATGAGTGAATTTACGTTTATATATGGAAGAATGTGACGTAGATGGGTGTTCGTGTGGGACATGTATCACATGGGCATGAGAATTACACACACACACATATAATAAAGAAAATTCTTATGTGTATATGGATGGAACCGGTGAATTGACTAGGGGAAAGCAACAAGCAATAGAAATATAAAGGTAGAACAAAAAATTGAAACAAGGCATATAAATTTCAAGGAACACGTGAATCTTAAGAAATTTAAGTGTCATATAGCTAATCATTAAGGCAAATATCGGTTTTTAAAAAGGACAAGGGCTTCTCTAAAATTTAAAAGGGCATATGGAGAATTATTAAGTTGCATATGGGTAAGTTGAGAGTGGGTTGTGTCCATGAACAGCCCACATAAAACTACATAGGCTTGGCATGACCCAAAGCATGTGCATGCTTAAAACTATAGATCAATATATTGATCTATTATGTACAGTATTAGCCCATATGCCATTATCATACCGGCCCATTCAAGTCATAGCATGCTGACACCCATTCGTGGTAAATAAGTATATGTCATGGCTAGGGGTGTGCGGGTCCGGGTACCCTGTTTTTTTAATGTTACCCGGACCCTACCCGGTAAGGGACCGGTTCCTAAAATTTGGACCCGGAACCTACCCAGTTGGACCTATACCCGGACCCTATCCGGACCCTATGGTTCCGGGTAGGTTCCGGGTACCCTGTAAAAAAAATCTAATTTGTGATGCATTACGAACAATGATTTCTAAATGATCTGTACATGACAATTACCTCAAATACACATGACTAAAGATCAATCTGGAAGTAACATATTGTCTCTAGTCTCTTTTTTCAGTGATAAAGGTATACTGATCTGTCATTTCTACTATATAAAGCTAGACATATGGAAGAATGATTCACGTTTACCTCTATTGCTCTTTTGAACGCATAAGTGAACAATATGATCTTTGATTCAAATGCATTATTTGATGAACTTACGCGTTGCTCAGAACTTCAGGATGCAAGTTGTACTCCTTAATATTATAAGGTCAAATTAGATACATCAAGGATGGATCACTCTTATATATTTTGATCAGCAATATTATAATATATAAAAAATTAAATATATAAAATATCGGTTCCGGTTCTGGGTACCCGTTCCCTATAAACGTGAACCGGAACCGGACCCGATACCCGTCGGTTCCTAATTTTCCTACCCTGAACCTACCCGGAACCGATAACTATCTACCCAGAACCTACCCGTTCGGGTAGGTTCCGATCGGGTATCTGGGTACCCTGTACCCATGCACACCCCTAGTCATGGCACATATTTTTGTAGTATATCTCCTTTCTTTTATTCTATTTTAATCTTCCTTTCTTTTCTATTTCTTTCTTAGATCTAAATAAGTATGTGTCATGGCACAAATCAGTCCATTATATATATGAGGGATTAGGATTGGGTTCTTATGTTAAATTTAGTGAAGACTATGGATAAGAGAAGAGTTTAGGAGTATTAGTTTAGATCGTGGGAGATTTAGCATTTTATCTCGAATCAAAAGCTAGGAGAGCGGTCTCCTCTCAAATTGAGGCCACTTATCTTTGTATTTCTCATCTTCATCTATAAAAATCAGATTTTTACCACTCTAAACCCTATAATTTCATCTCACATTGGTACATATTCAACCAAAAGTATTGAAGGATAGCTACATATCTAAAGTGTACGATTTTACGTATTAGTTGAATTTATGTAGTTGTCTTATCTTAAGCTAGGTATCGGTTACATCGGTTGCAAATAAGATTCAGTTTTAGATAGTGCTTCATCTATCCATGGATTATTTTTTATGACCTATAAAATTATCATTTCTTTCTCCAACAAATTCTATCAACTGCCTGATTAAAAATTAAAAAAATATTTGCAATCAACTCCGTTTTACTTTTGCTTTCATTTCAAAGATAATTGTATTAGCTTTGTATTATAATTGAAATGGTCCATACTATATTCATCTCGATTAAACTTGAAGACTTTCGTCAGGTCAAATAAAGATGGATCTATTTCACACCACTTATACAAATTCCATCCAAAAAGGTTGAACATCGCTATAAATCAATTTTTTGAACCTTGATTTTGATTGTTAAATGAAATTCTTTCAAGTTTCAACC
Organism: Scilla litardierei; assembly: GCA_030789695.1. Classification (NCBI taxonomy): domain Eukaryota; kingdom Viridiplantae; phylum Streptophyta; class Magnoliopsida; order Asparagales; family Asparagaceae; genus Scilla; species Scilla litardierei. The sequence continues at coordinate 163,668,309 of CM061140.1, read as the reverse complement.
AGGGTTTGAGGTATCGGCCAATACCATTATGTATCGGACGTATTGTATCGGTATCGACAGTTGAAGATACCGAAACCAAGGGTTAGTTTCAGTATCGACCGATACTGAACGGTATCGGTCAGTTTCGGCTGATACCTGCCGAAACTGACCGATACCGTCCGAAACTGATCGATACCGTTCAGTACCGGTCGAAGACGGAGGAAGAAGAATGTGTAATTAAATAAAAATTCTCTAAAACCCCAAAAAAATTTGTGAATCAATAGGTTGCATAGAAAGCTCGGTTAAAAGAGAGGAGAAACCCCTAGGGTTTCGGCTTGAAAATGATGAAGAATTAGACGAAGAAGATGCAGAACTAACAAAAATTGCTAAAAAGAAGAAAAGAGACAAAGGAAGATGATGAAAAAATTGAACTCACCCCATCGCGTCGCCGCCTCACCGAACCTGGCTCATGCCTCACCGAACCCGCCTCGACCATCTAGCGTGAGAGTGAAAGAGAGCAAAGAGAAGAGAGAAAGAGGCCTAAGTCGCCTTTCCGGAGATGATGCGTTCTTTAAAAAGGCAAACGTGTAAATAAGTAGTATGTGCGTAAAGTAAAACAGTCGGTATGCATATCAAGCGGATATTTTGTGGCAACCCTGCAAATAAGTGGTATGTGCGCAAAGCAAAATGGTGGGTGCGCAAATGAACGCCCAGCGATTTTTTGGCAAACTTGTAAATAAGTGGTATGTGCACAAGATAAAACAGTGGGTGCGCAAGGCAAGCTTTAGGATCTATTCATTTATCTAATATTTAGTATTTAAGTATCAAACTTTAGGTATTTTGTATTTGATATGATTACGAACTCAAATTTAGTTTATCTATTTAGTATTTAGTATTTAGTATTTGATAGTATATGATTAATATTTTAGTTTGTTAAGTATTTAATAGTATTTGATAGGTTTAGATTTAAGAACCTCCGAAACCATGACTGTGTGTATATAGTATATACATATTTAAAGTATCTCCAAAACCGAAACCGAAACCCGAAACGAAACTGCCGAAACTAGCGATACGGACTGCCGAAACTAGCGATACGGACGAAACTGAAACTTGCTTCCGAAACCGCCGAAACGGGCGATACCGATACCGAAACTTAAATTTTGGGAAGAACGATACCCAGACCGAAACCGAGACCTAAAACATTGGTTTCAACCACTATATGAAATGTTGGAATTATAAGTTTTGGTACTTCATATTTTGGATCTCCTTTTGTATTAGTTGGTATTAGTTAATACTACTGGTATCGGCAAATTGCGGGATCGCAGTAGCATGCCTAACACAATACGAGCGATACCTATCGCTCTCGATATCGGCCAGATTTTCAAACTATGTAAGTAAACAAATCAATTGTGGCATATTTTAAAAATATGCTACATTTTGCTTGTGGGAATTAATTGTTTCAAGCAGGATTCTTTATAAAATTTTCACATTCCTCTTCTTTAGACATCTTCTAACATGTTTTCCTCCATGGCAAATATATCAAGTGAATGTTTCCAATTCCATCCCTCCCCCAAACCGCGCAGAAAAGACAAGTTCATTGAATCACACGCTTTGGCAAATTTGAGGTAAACTTGGTGGTGGTGTCCTTCAGGGAGGGGGGAGGGGTTGCATCCTCCAGAAATAGTCCCGAGTGGCATCATTCTTGTTATGTGTGAAATCATGAATCAGAAGCAAAAGAGTCAGATGCTCCAATATACGGTTCTTACTGGAAGATAACAAAATTTGGAAGCATGAGCACATTCATTCTTATGAAATTACTAGATGACTAAAGTCATAATTAAGTTAACAAAAATTTCCAGCAACACAGACAGAGTACATGTCAATTATTAGCCATGAATGAAGGAAACCCTAACAAAACACAATGTGACAAGATAATCATATTATAATGAAATAATCACCATCCGAATCCGATTAGGTGGTGTTAGGTCAGACTGATGTGGTTAGAGTTCAGAGGCATTCTTAAACTTGTGCACGAGGTACACTTTTACCAACAGTGACCCCAGTTATGGGCTGCTATTTGAATATTGTAGAATCAAAATATTTTAATTTTGAAGTTTATAGATAGTTAACTCTTTATCCAGAAAACAGAACTAAATGAAAAGATTAACGAATGATAAGAACTTTCCGTGTAGATACTAAAACTTACATCGGTTATGTGATTCCCTGTAGAATCCCATGAATTCCCTCGGCCTTCAGCCCGATAAATTTGGCAACCAGCACAATGCCGTGATCCCAATAGCTCAACAATATATGCGACAGAATGTGGAGCACAATCGGGCATAAGCTGTATACAAGTTAAAACATAAGCAAAAATTGTGATGACAGCAAAGGCAGTATCAGTGCAAATATAGAGATTATGAATCTCATATTTAAAGTATTCTAGTCCATTAATGATAGGGGGGAGGAAAAGACCAATTCATATCATCTGAACATGGATAGTTGCACAAGACAAACACCTTTAAAAGCACACTGGCAAAGCGCATACATGGGTTACAACAAGTGGCGACTCACTATAACTTATATATAAATAGTGAAAAAACAAATATCAGAGCAACAATACACTGGATTCATGGGTCCCAACAGCGGGTGACTCCCTATAATGATCCTAGATGTTTGCAATTTTCTTACCGATTGAATAAGCTTCAGTATCAGTCATATGCTTTAGAAAGTCTTTTCTAGCCAAATAATGGCCTAGATTCATACAATTCACACTCTAGAACGTTCCTGAGACATCCAATAAAATTATAGAACTCGCATTCACACTGCACTCTGTAGGAATATTGACCACCTCAAGTTCACAAAAATCATCTCATAAATAGAGACATCTCACAACTTAAAAAGATATTCGTTAGGAAGCATGCACAAACACTGGACACGGGCATGACCCGGGCATGGGTACGTGACATGGCATGCCCTTAAAATGTTGGCCATTGGGACACAACAACAAGACACCAAAATATGCAGAACATGGTAGATAGATTATGCATCATTTCACACAAAAATGTCCATGCATCCAAAAGTACGTAGCATTTCTAATCATATAATACAAGCAATGATACAACCTATCGCACATTTTCATGAGAATAACTCTTAGCTCTTCAACTCCATAAGTAATAGCGTAATGTATCCCGATTTTTATGGCGACATATATAAAAAACTCATCAGAAAACATTTTTACAATCTTTTTCACCAAGGTATAATCATCAATATATAAATACAATCAAATAAACATTCCAAACATATTAGAACATGTTATGTGAAATGTATGAGTCATGTAGTCCAATATCTCTGCAAAGTGTTCTAAACTAGAAAATATAGTATATTAAAAAGTACGTGCTTGAACAGTGTTTGATGCATGTCCAAGGAATATTCAAAAGTGTTAGAATCAGGTACCAATGTCACCGTGTCCGACACGGGTACGTCCTAATGAAAGAAGTACACATGATACATAAGATATTGGAAACACAGAAAAAAATAGTTTCAGTATAAATACAAGGACATAAAAAATTATTTTATACTTCAAACAAAAAAATATAGAAAGATAGTTTGGAAGGTCAACTATTCTAATCTTAAATATAAAACAAAACTAACAGAAAACCAGAAATGCTGCCACGTTTTTAAGGCACTAAATTATCAAACAGTCCTACAATAGAAACGAATATGTTTTTGTGTGTGTATGGAGGGGTGAGACCCAAGTAGAAAATTTTAGAAAATTTCATGCATGAATAACCCAAGTTGTGGGCCATTCCTGATGGATAATCCACATTGATGTGAATGACCACATGTTCCAAATTGTTTATAGATCTAAAATCATATGGTTGGAATATCTTTTCCAGAGTGATTGTAAATAAACGGTTTCTCAATATAGAAAACTTGGTATGAGGCCACTAGATCCATAGACAAAAGGCCTTGGTCCCCACACCAACAAGCCTATTAGAACTCAGAAATCATGATGAACAGTGTGGATAAATGGACGGATGGGTAAGATTCAACATTTATTGTTGAGTTCGCATAGAAAATTATGTACATATTTTAGCTCATATCCCCTCCCTTCGAAGGTGTATGTGGTGCAAGATAAATATGCATCAAGAGTAACAGCTGCTTTGAAGACAAAGAAAATCATGCACATGCCGAAGATCCAGTAAAGGAGAGCTTCATTTAAACTTTTAGGCTTATTTTAATTGTCTTAATAAGTGGCACATCTTGTGCACGTATGCCCATTAGGCTTTAGATCTTTTTATTATTTTCTTTATTTTATTTCAATTGCACATGTTCAACATATAGCTTAGATATATATAAATAAGTACGCAGAATTTTTTAGTCAATGTTAACTAAGAATGAATTAATTTGAGGAACCATATACTTCTTAGAATCTTCATGATGCAAGTGAGGTGATTGTGAGTGTGTGGGAGATACATGGGTGTGAAAAATCCAAATCTTTAGATTTATTCCTTTTCTATCAAACTCTAAATCTATTCTTCCCTAAATCCTTTGGATTCATAATTTCTTCCCCATATGCCACCGCCATGAGAACCCTATATTAGCGTTCACTGTCCGTTTCCTTATCAAATTGATATCACAACAAATAAAGCTAAAATTTCAATTCCAAAAATAATATCTTTCATAATCGGTTCTTCTAGACATAAACGGTTCTTCTAGACATGAGCGACAAAAAACATCTCAAACTTAAAATCCTTAGTCACAAATATTCTGATGCGGACCCGCATCCGCAACCCCAAAGGCCGGCGGCTACATGGGTGGGACCCACCCACGTTAGTGACCTACGTACGGCGTATGTGGCTTAGTTAGGGGTATTCTAGTCATTTTAGACTAGATTAGTAATTCCCCACTTTTCTATAAATTAGGGCTAGCCGTCTTTATTTTATTTTATGCTTGAATTGTGAGAAAACTCTCAAGCGTCATTTGACGGTGCTTAAGCTTTGGTCCGTTCATCCAAAGCGGGGAGATCGATCTTGTCTCTAATAAAGATCATTATCTTGTTCTTTTTATTCTTCAATCAAGCAAATCCAAATATTTTCCTCTCTTTTAATTTGTCCACGTTAAAAGTGTGAATCGATCTACGACGATTCACATCAATCGGTATCAGAGCACTACGATTCCATGGCAACGGGAACGAGGGCTTCCGTGGATGAGAAGATCCAAGGTCTACGCGACGATCTCAATCACGAGATCGAGGGTTTGAGGAAGGTGATGGAAGCTTCGCTCAAGGATCATGCACACACCCAAGAAGACATTCAATCGGAGCTTCGTATCATGAGAAGGGAAGCCGCGGAGACGGGAAGGGATCTTAAAAGTTTGAAGGAGGCCACGGCGGCGATTCCGGCGTTAATGGAGTTGTTGCAAGGTTTGACCAAGGAGAAGGCGGCGGATCGCGACATGGGGAGAGCAACGGGAGAGATCCAAGGCGATTCCGGCGTCGATTCAACAAATCAAGGGCCCCCGAGCAATGGGGAATCAAACGCGGCGGCGGCGGCTCAAACCCTAGCCGTCGGGCTAGGGTTTGGCACGGCAGGGCCCGGGATCACATCAGCGGGCTCTGCCGGGCCTGTTTGGGGGACGACCGGCCTACCCGGCCCACCCCTGGCCTCGGCGGGCCAGGCCGAACACCCCCGACCCTCGGCGACCCTAATCAGGGCCGCCGGAGGGTCGGCACCCCCTTCCGGGGGTGCCCAGGGTCTGCCGACCCCTTTTTGGGGTCGGACAGGCCGCGCGACCCCCGCCTGGGGGTCGGCGGCCCCAGGCGGGGGGCGACGAGCAGGAGCCGGCCCCTATATGGGGCCGGACAGGGCCGCTGGGCCCTGGGAGAGGGTCAGCGGCCCCGGGCGGCTCTTCCGACGGCACGGCGGGCACGGCGGGAGTGTTTGGCAGTGTTGCGGGGTTCGTACCCCAATCCGGAGGAACTTTGGGGGCAACGAGAGGCGGATGGGCCTCAGGAGCAGCTATTGGGGCCCCAGCGGGCCAGTTTTGGGGAGCAGAGACCATTTCGCCTGGGCCGAGGCCCAATTTTGCACGACCGCCAGAGTTTCCGGGGCACTACTACTAGCCCGAGGCGTGGGAGAGACCTGTTTGGCCAGAGGAGCTGTACGGGGTTGACGGGGGAGGCCCGAGGGAGGCTCGGGGTGGCGAGATGGTCCGGGGTGGTGACCGAGGCGGAGATAGGGGGCAGCTAGGCAACATCAACGCAGATCGGCGGCTGATGAAGCTGAAGATGCCGACCTTTGACGGCACCGACCCTGATGGGTGGATCTACCGAGCAGAGAGGTATTTCCAGGTGATGGGGCTGACGGAGCAGGAGGTCCTGAAGGCCATCGGGATTTACTTTGAGGGGAAGGCTCTGGCTTGGTACCGGTGGAAGATAGCCCGGTCCCCCTTTGGAACCTGGGAGGAGTTGTCAGCAATGATCGTGGATCGATTCCAGGAGACCCCAGGGGGAGATTTCTACGAGCAGTTATCTGCTCTGAGGCAGGAGGGGACGGTCAGGGATTATGTGGAGAAGTTCGAGATGCTGAACAGCCGGGTGAAGGGGGTGACCGACGAGGTGATGATCGGGAATTTTATGAGGGGGCTGAAGCCCTCCATACGAGCAGAGCTGAGGATGCAGAGTCCAGGGACACTGGAGGATGTCCTTCGCCTGGCCCACAAAGCGGAGGAGAAGCATGCAGAGGAGAGGAGCACTCGGGGAACTTGGGGAGTCCAGAGCCAGCGTAGTCAGGCAGCACCGGTCCCACCTCCGAGGGTTACAGTAGCACCAGGGGACGCGGTAATGAAGAAAGAGGAAACCCGACCAGTGATCCCTGGTAGGCGGATGACTGAGGCTGATATGAGGGCAAGGCGTGCCGCAGGCCTCTGTTTCAGATGCGATGAGAAGTTCAGTCCCGGTCATCGATGTGCGAGCAGGCTGATGCAGATTGTGATAATGCCGGACGAGGGGGAGTATACAGACGAGAGAGAGCCAGTGATGACGGAAGAGAGCGAGGTTGAGCACGCACACCTGGATGCAGCGGAGGTGTCCCTGAACTCCTTGGTAGGGGTCACCACGAACCATACCATGAAGTTGTCAGGGCGATTGGACGACGCGCCAGTGACGGTACTCATAGACAGTGGGGCTACCCACAACTTCATCTCTCGACATTTGGTGGATCGTCATAGGTTGCAGGTGAGCACCTTGGAGACGTTTACGGTCCTCTCCGGGACAGGGAGGAGGGAGGAGACCAGTGGGATGTGCAAGGGGCTGAGTCTAACCTTACCAGGAGTGCAGATCATGGAAGACTTCCTGCCCCTAGAGTTGGACAATATCGATGTGATTTTGGGCGTGCAGTGGCTGAGGGGGTTGGGTGAGGTGAAGATGAATTGGAAGCAGCTTAGGATGGAATTCCAGGAGGGGGGTCGCACGGTGGTTCTGACAGGTGACCCTAGCCTCTGTTTTCCCTCGGGGGCCTTCAAAGCCAGATTTCCACCTTGAGGACAAGGTGGCTCTTTTAGGGGGCGGTATTGATGCGGACCCGCATCCGCAACCCCAAGGGCCGGCGGCTACATGGGTGGGACCCACCCACGTTAGTGACCTACGTGCGGCGTATGTGGCTTAGTTAGGGGTATTCTAGTCATTTTAGACTAGATTAGTAATTCCCCACTTTTCTATAAATTAGGGCTAGCCGTCTTTATTTTATTTTATGCTTGAATTGTGAGAAAACTCTCAAGCGTCATTTGACGGTGCTTAAGCTTTGGTCCGTTCATCCAAAGCGGGGAGATCGATCTTGTCTCTAATAAAGATCATTATCTTGTTCTTTTTATTCTTCAATCAAGCAAATCCAAATATTTTCCTCTCTTTTAATTTGATACCAATTGATGTGAATCGTCGTAGATCGATTCACACTTTTAACGTGGACAAATTAAAAGAGAGGAAAATATTTGGATTTGCTTGATTGAAGAATAAAAAGAACAAGATAATGATCTTTATTAGAGACAAGATCGATCTCCCCGCTTTGGATGAACGGACCAAAGCTTAAGCACCGTCAAATGACGCTTGAGAGTTTTCTCACAATTCAAGCATAAAATAAAATAAAGACGGCTAGCCCTAATTTATAGAAAAGTGGGGAATTACTAATCTAGTCTAAAATGACTAGAATACCCCTAACTAAGCCACATACGCCGCACGTAGGTCACTAACGTGGGTGGGTCCCACCCATGTAGCCGCCGGCCCTTGGGGTTGCGGATGCGGGTCCGCATCAATACCGCCCCCTAAAAGAGCCACCTTGTCCTCAAGGTGGAAATCTGGCTTTGAAGGCCCCCGAGGGAAAACAGAGGCTAGGGTCACCTGTCAGAACCACCGTGCGACCCCCCTCCTGGAATTCCATCCTAAGCTGCTTCCAATTCATCTTCACCTCACCCAACCCCCTCAGCCACTGCACGCCCAAAATCACATCGATATTGTCCAACTCTAGGGGCATGAAGTCTTCCATGATCTGCACTCCTGGTAAGGTTAGACTCAGCCCCTTGCACATCCCACTGGTCTCCTCCCTCCTCCCTGTCCCGGAGAGGACCGTAAACGTCTCCAAGGTGCTCACCTGCAACCTATGACGATCCACCAAATGTCGAGAGATGAAGTTGTGGGTAGCCCCACTGTCTATGAGTACCGTCACTGGCGCGTCGTCCAATCGCCCTGACAACTTCATGGTATGGTTCATGGTGACCCCTACCAAGGAGTTCAGGGACACCTCCGCTGCATCCAGGTGTGCGTGCTCAACCTCGCTCTCTTCCGTCATCACTGGCTCTCTCTCGTCTGTATACTCCCCCTCGTCCGGCATTATCACAATCTGCATCAGCCTGCTCGCACATCGATGACCGGGACTGAACTTCTCATCGCATCTGAAACAGAGGCCTGCGGCACGCCTTGCCCTCATATCAGCCTCAGTCATCCGCCTACCAGGGATCACTGGTCGGGTTTCCTCTTTCTTCATTACCGCGTCCCCTGGTGCTACTGTAACCCCCGGAGGTGGGACCGGTGCTGCCTGACTACGCTGGCTCTGGACTCCCCAAGTTCCCCGAGTGCTCCTCTCCTCTGCATGCTTCTCCTCCGCCTTGTGGGCCAGGCGAAGGACATCCTCCAGTGTCCCTGGACTCTGCATCCTCAGCTCTGCTCGTATGGAGCGCTTCAGCCCCCTCATAAAATTCCCGATCATCACCTCGTCGGTCACCCCCTTCACCCGGCTGTTCAGCATCTCGAACTTCTCCACATAATCCCTGACCGTCCCCTCCTGCCTCAGAGCAGATAACTGCTCGTAGAAATCTCCCCCTGGGGTCTCCTGGAATCGATCCACGATCATTGCTGACAACTCCTCCCAGGTTCCAAAGGGGGACCGGGCTATCTTCCACCGGTACCAAGCCAGAGCCTTCCCCTCAAAGTAAATCCCGATGGCCTTCAGGACCTCCTGCTCCGTCAGCCCCATCACCTGGAAATACCTCTCTGCTCGGTAGATCCACCCATCAGGGTCGGTGCCGTCAAAGGTCGGCATCTTCAGCTTCATCAGCCGCCTATCAGATCAATACCCGCATCCGCAATATCTCATCCACGGATGGGGATGAAGTGTGCATACTTACTCAGCCTATCCACCACCACCATGATCACCGTGTACCCCTCTGAACGTGGTAGCCCGTCGATGAAATCCATGGTAATATCCTCCCACACCCTCTCTGGTAGTGCCAACGGCTGAAGCAGTCCCGCTGGGGCCATCGCCATGTACGTGTGACGTTGACAGACGTCACAAGCTGCAACTAAGCGTGCAATCCCTCTCCGCATCCCTGGCCAATACACCTCTCTGGCCATCCTCTGATAAGTCTGTTGTACCCCCGAGTGACCCCCTGTCACGGAGCTGTGGAACTCCTGGAACAACACAGGTATGAAGGCCGAGGTCCTCGGCAACACTAACCTCCCCTGGTACAGTAGTCGGCGCCCCTCCAAAGCATATCCTGCCGGCTCGTCCGCCCCACTCTGAATCCGCTCGCGGATCTGCTGCAGCTCCGCATCACCCTCCGCCTCCTGCAACATGGGCTCCCAATCCAGCCACATGGGCCTGGATAATGCCCTCAAGTCCACACACTCCTCTCGTCGAGACAAGGCATCCGCAGCCTTGTTCTCCAACCCGGGCCGATACTCTATCTCAAAGCGGTATCCTACCAGCTTGGATAACCAACGCTGGTGCTCCTCTGTGACTAACCGCTGCTCGAGGAGGTATTTGAGGCTCCTCTGGTCCGTCCTGACTACGAACTCTCGGCCCAACAGGTAGGGTCTCCACTTCAGCACTGCCAACACTATGGCCATCAACTCCCTCTCATAGACCGATTTCAGCCGTGCCCTAGCTGATAGCACCTGGCTGAAATAGGCTACTGGTCTGCCCTCCTGCATGAGCACCGCCCCTAGACCGTACCATGAGGCGTCCGTCTCCACCACAAAAGCCTTGCCAAAGTCTGGCAAGGCGAGCACTGGCGCCGTCGTCATCGCCACCTTCAAGGCCTCAAAAGCCTTGGTGGCATCCTCCCCCCAGTGGAACCCATCCTTCTTCAGCTGCTCCGTGAGAGGCCATGCTATAGTGCTGTACCCCTTGACGAACTTCCTGTAATAGCCCGTCAGCCCCAAGAAGCCTCGCAGTGCTCGTAAAGTCGTGGGCACCGGCCAATCCAGCATGGCCGCTATCTTTGCTCTGTCGGCCGCCACCCCCCTCAGCTGACACCACGTGCCCCAAGTACTCCACCCTTGCCTGACCGAAACTGCACTTCTTTCGGTTGGCGTATAATTGGTGTGCAATCAACTCCCTGAACACTACCTCCAAGTGGTCAATGTGCTCCCCCATGCTCCTACTGTAGATGAGGATGTCGTCGAAGAAGACTAGGATGAACCGTCGCAAGTAAGGCTGGAAAACCTTGTTCATCAAGGCCTGGAATGTCGAGGGGGCGTTGGTCAAGCCAAACGGCATGACCAGGAACTCGTAATGTCCCTCATGGGTGCGGAAAGCGGTCTTCGGCACGTCCTCTGGCCGCATCAAGATCTGGTGGTACCCCGCCTTCAGGTCGATCTTCGAGAAGATTGCCGCCCCATGCAGCTCGTCAAGCAGCTCGTCGATTACCGGAATAGGAAACTTGTCGGCGACAGTCTCCTTATTCAGCGCCCGGTAATCGACACAGAATCTCCAACTACCGTCCTTCTTCTTCACCAGTAGTACTGGGGAAGAAAAGGGACTCACACTTGGCTGGATCACGCCAGCCTGCAGCATCTCCCGCACCATCCTCTCTATCTCATCCTTCTGCACATGCGGGTACCTGTAGGGGCGCACGCTCACCGGTGCCACCCCGTCACGCAATACTATCGCGTGCTCATGCCCCCTCGTCGGAGGTAGCCCTTGCGGGCTCTGGAAGACCTCCTGGTACTGCTCCAGTACTGACTCTACCTCCATTGGGGTCTCCTCCTGCTGCTCCTCCTCCGCGGACAACCCCTGATACTCCACCAGAAACCCCTCTCCCTCATCCCGCAACGCTCGCGTAATGGCCTTGAAAGCCACTACCGAAAAGCAGAGGGTCGGGTCCCCTGTCAGCACCACCGTCTTGCTCCCCTCCTGGAACTCCATCCGAAGAAGCTTCCAGTTCACCTTCATCTCCCCGAGCTTCTTCAACCACTGCACTCCTAATATGACATCCACGTTGCCCAACTCCAACGGCAAGAAGTCTTCCACTATCTGAAGCCCCTGCAACGTGAAAAACACCCCCTTGCAGAGCCCCTTACTCTCCTCCATCTTCCCTGTGCCCAGCAACACAGTGAACTTCTCCATCGTGCTCAACTCCAACCCGTGACGCTCTACCAGCCGCCTCGATATGAAGTTGTGGGTCGCCCCACTGTCAATCAATACCGTCACCGTCTGATCTCCCAATGTCCCTGCCAACTTCATAGTATGGTTCGGAGTGAACCCTACCACGGAGTTCAGCGACACCTCTGCAAAATCCATGTGCACATGCTCCTCCTCAGGCTCCTCCACTATCCCCAGCTCCTCCTCCTCCGGGTACTCCTCCTCGTCGGGCACGATCACGATCTGCAGCAACTTGCTCGCACATCGATGACCGGGGGTGAACCTCTCGTCACACCTGAAACATAGGCCCGCCGCTCGCCGTGCCCGCATGTCAACCTCAGTCATGCGCCTACCAGGTACGGTGGTGCGGACCTCCCCTGCAGCTGGTCTAGGTGGTACTGGAGCTGGTGGTCCGATAGCTGGCCTGGGTGGTGCGGGTGCTACTGTGCTGCGCTGCCCCTGCGCCCCCCAAGTTCCCCTAATGCGTCTCTCCTCCGACTGCTTCTCCTCCGCCTTGTGGCGAAGGACATCCTCCAGACACTGAGGGCTCTGCATCCTCAGCTCCGCTCGTATAGAGGGCTTCAGTCCCCTCATGAAGTTCCCGATCATCACCTCATCGGTCACCCCTTTCACCCTACTGTTCAGCATCTCAAATTTCTCCACATAGTCACGCACTGTCCCCTCTTGCCTCAGGGCCGACAGCTGCTCGTAAAAATCCCCTCCCGCTGTCTCCTGAAATCGGTCTACGATCAGCGCTGATAGCTCCTCCCAGGTGCGAAAAGGTGACCGTGCTATCTTCCACCGGTACCAAGCCAGAGCCTTCCCCTCAAAGTAAATCCCGATGGCCTTCAGGACCTCCTGCTCCGTCAGACCCATCACTTGGAAATACCTCTCCGCTCGGTATATCCACCCATCAGGGTCGGTGCCGTCAAAGGTCGGCATCTTCAGCTTCATCAACCGCCGATCTGCGTTGATGTCGCCTAGCTGCCCCCTATCTCCGCCTCGGTCAACCCCCCTGACCATCTCGCCACCCCGAGCCTCCCTCGGGCCTCCCCTGTCGACCCCGTACAGCTCCTCGGGCCATGCAGGTCTCTCCCACGCCTCGGGCTGGTAGTAGTGCCCCGGGAACTCTGGCGGTCGTGCAAAATTGGGCCCTTGCCCCGGCGGAATAGTCTCTGCTCTCCAAAACTGACCCGCTGGGGCCCCAATAGCTGCTCCTGAGGCCCATCCGCCTCTCGATGCCCCCAAAGCTCCTCCAGATTGGGGTACGAACCCCGCAACACCGCCAAACACCCCTCCCCTGCTCGCAGCGCCACCGGGAAAGCCGCCCGGGCCCGCTGACCCCTGCCCGGGGTCCAGCGGACCCGCCCGGCCCCATGTAGGGGCCGCGCCTTCATTGCCGCCCCCGCCTGGGGCTGCCGACCCCCAGGCGGGTGTCGCGCGGGTCGCCAGACCCCCAAAAGGGGTCGGCGACCCCTGGGCACCCCCGCCAGGGGGTGCCGGCCCTCCGGCGGCCCCAGGTGGGGGCGCCGGAGGCCGGGGGTGGCCGGCCTGACCCGCCCAGGCCATGGCTGGGCCGGGCGGGTCTGTCGGCCCCCTATTAGGCCCGACCGGGCCCGTAGAGGTAGATCCGGGCCCGGTCGCGCCAAACCCTAGCCCGCCGGCTAGGGTTGTAGCCGCCGCCGCCGCATGTGACTCCCCGTGGCTCGGGGGTCCTTGATTTGTCGAAACGACGCCGGAATCGCCTTGGATCTCTTCCATTGCTCTCTCCTTGTCGCGATCCGCCGCCTTCTCCTTGGTCAACCCTTGCAATAACTCCATTATCGCCGGAATAGCCGCCGTGACCTCCGCGGTTTCCCTTCTCATGGTTCGAAGCTCCGATTGAATGTCCTCTTGGGTGTGTGCATGATCCTTGATCGAAGCTTCCATCGCCTTCCTCAAACCCTCGATCTCGTGATTGAGATCGTCGCGTAGTCCTTGGATCTTCTCATCCACGGAAGCTCTCGTTCCCGTTGCCATGGAATCATAGTGCTCTGATACCAATTGGTACAACACCATGAGACGTCGTACCAATACCCGCTTTGGATACCAATAAGTATTTTCCTCTCTTTTAATTTGTCCACGTTAAAAGTGTGAATCGATCTACGACGATTCACATCATATTCCTAGAATCATATGCCATCAGTTTCCAAAGGAGAAAAATTAGAAACAACAATGTTCAACCTAGCCCAAACTAAGTTTTTAAAAAAACCAAACGTGGATGTTCATCTTCCCAATCCCAACCCTAACCATACCATATAACCCCACATTCAACATCATTGTTACCTAGTCAGGTCGTCATCACTCCAGCATGCCATCCTCACTTGCCTTTAACATCAATCATCACCAGTAACGTCAAGCAATGAATCCATTTCTACCAATGACACCGTCAACGTTGTCGTCATTAATCCACCATTTTCGTTGTGGTCAACAAACATCTTCTTCAACAACCAACGTCACTACCTCCTATGTTGTCTTCTACCATAAGGCCTGCCACCTCCATCATCATCCTTAATCCACCATTTTCGTTGTCGTCAACAAACATCTTCTTCTTCAACAACCAACGTCGCTACCTCTTATGTTCTCTTCTACCATAAGGCATGCCACCTCCATCATCATCCTTCAATGCCGAAGCCTTCATCACCACTCAAAATTCAAGATCTGGGCAAACCCTTCACCACAGCCCCAATCCCAACCTCACCATTTTCACCATCATTCTTTATCACGAGGCTAATTGCATCAGATCTACTTGATGGCCATCGGCCTCACTAGCTTCTTATTCTTCAAATTTCTTTGCTGTCGTCGCTAATCTCATGTGCCTTTACATTGTTATCGTCATCATCGATCAATGTTGCATACACTATCGTTGTGAAACTCCTGGTGAAATCTGATCACGAAGATTGAAGTCCTGATTTTAAAGTTTAAGAAACCCAACCCGTTTAAGAAACTTGACAGATTTTGAATCAAGCTGCACAAGCCGAACTGAAGCCTGCTTAAAACTGAGCCGAGTTAAGCCAAAGGAGTCAAGCTGAGTGAACTTTATATCGGATCAAATTGAGTCAGATTGAGCTGTATTGTTCATCGGCTCAGTTTAAACCACATCCTAGACGTAAGGCAATTTAGGCCTGTTTTGGCTCATTTGATTCTGATTTGAAGCCGTTTGAGGTGTCATTTGAGCCAAAAATAATTTGCTAAAGTTTGTGCTGATTTTGGAGTCTTTACCAGATTTCAATAGGTTATTACGAAGATCGATGCCATAGATGCTATTAACTTCATTCAAGAATATTTTCTAAGTATAATCAAATCTTAATTTGCCTCTTTTTTAGGATATGTTGATGATGATGATTATACAAGTTTAAAGTTTCTATTAGAATGAGCGTTTTCTAACAATAACTTAGCAGCCGAAGAAAGACATCGGTATGCCTAATAGAAGGCACTTGATGAACCTCATTCTTTGTGCTTACAGTATGGTCAAGATTGTACCAATAATCATTAATAAAAGTCAAGCTTTGACATCGATACATTTCTGAGAGTCATTTGCCTTTACGATCATCAAATTCAAATGTTAAAACTAATCGTAAAATTGATCAGATATTCGACAAACTTTTACAAGAAATAAAAATAGGTTTGCAGGAAGTGTGCAACAAGCTTCCTGAGCCAAAGCCACCATTCAAGCTAGAAATAGAGCCAAACTTAGAGCCTAATTCTCAACATGAGCCCAAGGCCAAGGCAAAACTGCTTGTTGATTTTGAGCCAGAACTTGACATAAAGATGCATGCTGAGTCGTTTCGTAATATGAATCAATCGTAGATTTCAGTTCAAATGTCTCAGCCTATCAACTTTGTGACTCCAAATGTGTATCACCTACTAATTAGCAGGTTTGCTTTTATTTTTAGTTATTTTATTCATGTCGTTGAAATACTCTTCGCAAAATGATCATTCAAGCTTTTTGATTTTGTGTTTCTTCAAAACTCGAGATTAAATTTTCTCCAACTAGGAAAGATTCAACGCATGATAAACATGCATCAAGAGAAAGCAGCATCAAAATACAATTAAGATTAGCTTCGTTTTAATCTTTTAGGCTTTTATAATAAGTGGCATGTATTATGCACGTAAGCTCATTGAGCTTTAGATCCTTATATTATTATTTTATTTTATTTTAGTTGCACATTTTGAGCACATGGCGTACGTATATAAATAATCTTATATTAGAAATTTTCAACTTAATGAATGAGACTGAATTAAGTTTTGAGAGAAAAATTAAATGGTTCACGAGGAACCCTAAAATTTTTAGAATCACATGCATGTGAGGTGCTTGTAAGTATGAGTATGAAGCACATGCATGTCAGGCTACCAAAATCCTCAGATATTGTAATAGACCAATATTTCTCCCTCTCTTCTTTTCTTTTTCCTTTCTCTCCTTGGTCGGCCCACCAAACCGAACCCAGGCAAAGGCCTGGCCCACTCCCCTCTCCCTTTCCTCTTCTTATTTCTCTTTTCCACTTTAACTTTTCTCAGCCCTGCACCCAAACCCGATTCATTTTGCTCCAAGAAAATAAACGGTGCCTCTCTTCTTCATTTCGACAGCGAATGAAGCCCTAACCCTAACATTCGAATATGAGCCACTGCCGCTCCTCTTCCTTCGGTTACGTGGAATTTGTCACGATCCCGCACGAGTCGCGTCTCATGATTCTCCAACTGCTCTCTTCCTTCCTCTATAACTTTTCTTTAAAAGTTTCATGGGTCTTCATGCTTGCAAAATTTTGGTTTTCCTCCCAAAGTTCAGATTTTTTTGGTTGAGTTGTTTGATCTCATTTTTGGGCATGATTGCTTTACAAAGCTTTCAACTTTCTCTAGCCAAGCAAATCGTAGCCGAGGATCAGCAAGTTGATAGGGCTTGTTTGGGGATTTTTGTGGTTTTCAGCTTCGATTCACGGTAGATAATTCTTCTCCAGGAATTTTCAGTTAATTTCTTCGATGAAACCGAAGGGCGAAGGAAGCCCACTCACTGGAGAGGCTAGTTAAATACACGTGCAACCGATCCATTTGCACGACAGCGCTCATCTACCGCTGTCAGTCTTTACCTATAGGTACGAGAGTTAGGACTTCTTCTTATTCGAAGCAAGGATAATACATGGCATAGGCCACTCTTCTCTCGGACAGGCAATAGATAGAATAGTCATAAAAACCATAACTATTCTATATATATATATATTTCATTGACCCAGACAAACTAGCTAAGAAACTTCTTGAGTTACAGACTTTGGGGGGAAGAGGGCCCTGTGACTATCTGAATCAATTCAGTTCTGTTTTGCTTGCTAAAGCAAGCACCTTTTAGCCAAAATGCTTTTGATCCAGAGACTCGTAGTTTGAAATCTCGATTTCTTTCGCTTTATTACATAACCTTTCCCACTTAGGAATCAATACCGAACCGAACAGCTTAGCTAACATCAGCCTTCGTTCCGTCTACTAGGTCTCGTGTAAGCCCTTGCCCCTGGAGATCGAATATTATAAAGAAGGGGTAATGGACCTACAACCCTTGCTTGTAGACCAGCTGCAGAGCTAACTATTGGTTTGGTGGTTGCTTGCTACCAAGACGATTTCTTTATGCCCATCAAAGGACCTCGAGATGCTAATCCACGAAAAACGATACGAGAAATGCGAAAGAACTCAACTACGGAACGAGGGCGACCCGTGGAAATACATCGGTTTCTTACTCGTGCAAAGGAACTATTTCTTGGCAACTTGGACAACTTATAACGATGTTTGTCCCGCATATCAGACGGAAGATCGGGATCTTTACAAAAGGCTTTATAAAGCTTTCGTCTCAATTCATATTTAGCCGCGAGCAATCTACGTTTGTGATCTCGTATATTTCGCTTCTCCGACATCTTACGCGTTTTCTTTCAGAACCTCTTCCTATCGGAAAACAAGAACCTGCCAGCTAACCTCTCTCTATTGGGCTCCACTTGTACGCTACCCTTCCCCCTTCTTTCCTCATTCAGTTAATAATCATGTATGGAAATATTATTTCAAAAAAAAATGTAATCTTGCTTTAGAATTGTTTTTGAATTGGCCAGAATTTCGTGTTGAGCATAAACGTTATATGTAAAGATTTTCCTCTGGTGATGATGATTAATTTTCTTGGGAAAGAGTGAAAGGATTGTTGGATCATGATCTAAGCCTAGAGGGGAATGAATATGCTTATAAACAATTTTCACGAATATAAAAATAGTAGCCTACTCAATTAGACAGACACGGAGCAAATATGGTGCAGAGAAAATAAAGTAGAGAGAAGCACAATGAGCACATGATATTTACCCGTGTTCGGTTGCCCCAACAACCTACGTCCAGCCACATATTAATCATTAGAATAATAATGTCAAGATACAAACACCAGGAATTTCGTGCCCCAACACTCAGTTCACCACGTCTATATGTCACTCATCAACGTGTCGAACACTACTATTCTAGCAAATACTTACTCTTGACTAGCCCCAACTAGTCAAGAGCCTCAAAAGATCACCAAAAACGAAACTAAAACCTAATACAAAGATCTACCAACACTATCACAAATAATAATAAGATAAAAAGTTTAGATTGCACAATTTGTGATGTTTGGATTGTCTATATAGCTCTTCAAAGTTGGCTGCACAAATCAGTTTGGCAGTGGTCTGTATGCATATTAGTTCGATGTTGGCATTGTGATTCTGCACGTCAGCAAAGGGCCATTGCTCAATGGGTTCATGTGTCAGCAATGGTTTCTGGCGCTGCGTGCGTGAATGTGGGCTATGCGCAAAGAAATCAGATGCTCCGTCTTCCAAACAATGTAGTAAATAGCCACGGTCTCAGAAAAATACAAAAAAATATCCGTTGGAATTGTGAGCTCGTCCTCTTCGACAGAAAAATAAGAGAGGCATATTTGGATGCTCTCGTGGAGAAGAATTATAATACCTTTAAAGCTTGTTCAGGAAGTAATGATGCTTCAAGATACTTGGACTTTGTGGCTCTTCAAAGATGATGCTTGTCCCTATGATGTGTATTTCCTTTTGCTTGAGAGAACCTCCTTGGTCGTGACTTGTGGGTAGCTTGTTGACGAAGCTTGGTACTTGAAGATGTGCTCTTTGGCCGTGAGCTTGATGTTGCAATGAGATGATTGCTTGTGGCTATGGGGCTTTTGGAGATGATGAGGGACTTGATGCTCTTGGATCTTTGATTGGAAGAAGTCCTTGGCCGAGAGCTTGGTGTAGATGTACTTGATGGAACCCCTTTTTTGTGAGTTGAAGCTCGGGCTTCCTTGGCCTAGAACTTGTAGGAGAACTTGCTTGAAGATGGGGCTTTGTGTTTTGGCAAGATGATTGTTGGCTTGGAGAGGCTTGCTTGCGACAAGAGAGAGATTGGAGCTATTGCTTCTTTGAAGATGATGTGAACTATTAAGCTTGCATGGAGAAGCTTTACTCGGTCAAGAAGGAGGAGATAGATTCCTAGGGCCGGCCAATGAAGCTTGCTCTCTCTTGGGTCTTCCTAGGAGAGGTATGAAATATGTATATAGCCATAAGCCAAGAGTTGTAATCAAATCGCAACTGCTTTCCAATTTAAATTAATTGGATTTTGATACTCATACATCCTCTAGGACTCTTTAAAATTGATGAACCAATCAATTTATCTCCTTGATGCAATGAACTTGGTCAATGATAAGTAGAACTTCTCAAAACTTATTTGAATCTTCAATCAAATCTTATCTTATCTCCTTATCCATTCATGGAATTTGTAGATGTTTGACCAAGTCAAATGCCATAAATCACAAGTTTGTCATATCGCCATCGTTCCTCATATTTACAAGATTGCCACTATGAACATATTCACACTTTTGCCACTGTGTTCTCCATGTTTATTTGCGCCTGAAAACACTTAACAAACACATCAAAAATACGTATGAAGGTTTGTTATCATCAAACAAGAAATCATAAATCGTTGTATCCAACATGTATCTAACAAGGATGATTAGTGGATTTAGTAGAGGGAGTTCCTCCATATAAGACTCAGGTACCACGACTTATTTACAGGGCTCGGAGGCAATCCTCGCCGCCACCCTCACACACGCCCTGCTCGAGGGTTGCTCGGGGCTCAGCTCCTCGTCACAAGCTGGCATGTCGGCTCCTGTTCGCTGGCGGTTCTCCACCACAGCCATGATTTCACTGTGGCTCACTGTTGGTTCCTTACCGTAGGCTCGGTCCACAATTTTACTCTTCCATGTGTAATCGGCTCACTGTCGAGGTCCACGAAGACACTATTCTGCTTCATGCACTGTGTTCGGCCCACTGTTTCCGGGTCCACCAGTAGGCTCGGCTCATTGTTCTGCTTCCTTCAATGTGTTCGGGCCACTGTGTTGTCATTTCATGATTTTGGCCCACTGTTTTGATGTTTTCCCCAAGCCGGCCCACTGACCTGTTTGCTTCGATGAGTTCGGCCATCGTTATACTGTTCCTAAGGGGTTTTCGGCATTCCCTATATCAAGGACTATTCATTTCTTGCAGGCATGAAAAATAAAAACCCCTAAAGCTGACACGATGAAAATCCACCCAATTAGACTTTGTTTTCGAAATTTTTCAGTTTTAAATTTTCGGGTTTACAAATGTACTCTATTTCATATTTTTTTCCGTTTTGAAGCAACATCGGATATTAATGTCATGTTTCTAGTATTAATGCCTTGAATGAGGATGATACGATCTAAGGTTTCAGTAGAGATAAAAATGGGATTTTTATAAGTGGAAATGGGAAAATGATGGGATTTTTAAAGAAAAATTCTGGAAATAAGAGGATAAATGGCCACAATTCGAGAGTAGGCCTCTCTCCTAGCTTTCAATTCAAGAAGAAAGCCTAAAATCTCCCGGGTTCGTGGACACCTAGGACAATAGTTTTCACAAAATAATCAAGCATCACCCTCCACTAGCCGGCCCTAGCTTAAATAAAAGAAAAATTGCAGAAATTACAGGTTTTATGGAAAAAAACTCCTAATGCTGAAAAGTACAAAAATACCCCCTAAGGCCTGAAAATTCCAAAAATGCACTGCTGAGCCTAAATGCAAAACGCAACAGTGCTCCGCTCTCGAAGAACCACTGTGTTCTCAAGGTGGTGTCGTCAAAACCAAGGGCTCACTAATCCATCACTAATCCAGATGGAGGTTCTCGTCCCCTCCTGCTCTTCCTCATCCACCAGCTAGTCTCCTTCATCTTCAATGATCAACATCTGAAGAGCCGGATCCTTGCAACTAAGGGTGGCAATTCGGACCGGGTCGGTCTTATTGGGCTGGTCCAGTCTGGCCTGGTTTTCTTAAAGGACCGGTCCAGTCCGGCCCGATAAGACTTCGTGCCATTTCAGTGCGGCCCGGGCACGGCCCGATAAAAATTCGGACTGCCCAGACCGATCCGACCCGATAGGACTAAAAGAATTATTCATGTGAAAAATTGATAACAATCTTCAATTTTCATGTTTAGTTTGGTTATTTTATGGAGCCAGTACATTCCAATTAGATGTTATTAAGAATTATATCTACGGATGATCTTTCAAAGTCAAATTAAAATTATTAATACTAGGGAGTGTTATACAGTATACAATGATGAGAGCCTCTCTTGGGTCGGGAATTATATAGAAACATAATACGAATTGAAACAGAATAAGAATTAGTACTCATTAATACGAATTGAACTATTGAAGTGGGGCGATCAAGCAAACTCAAAAGGATTCCGTGCCGTGCCGCCCAATAAGCCGAATAGCTTGGCCCGGGCCCGGCATGAAAATGAAGCCAGTCGGACAGGCCGGCCCGATAAGGATTTCGTGCTAAAATTTCCGGCCCAAGCACGGTGTTATCGTGCTGGGCTATCGTGCTGGACCAAAAATTGCCACCCCTACTTGCAACAGTGTCCTGATCCACACTTCTCGTCGCAACGGAAACAGAGTCTATTGGTGCACCTTTCCTAGATTTCATTCTCTATGAGCCGCTTACGTCCACTGTCCATTAAAGCTCTGTGTTCCTCTCGTGGCTAGACTGGAGCCCTCCTGATGACACATTCTATTCTCTTGTTGCTACGTAGCTTCGAGAGGTGGATCCGCTCCACACTCTTCGGGCTCGCTTCTCCTCCGCTAGCATGTCCTCCACCATTCTCGCTAGGCGCATCCGATCTAACAAACCTCGGGACACCTGAATCCGTAGCTCTGTCCTGAAGGTGGGATTTAGTCCATTCATGAAGCACCCCTCTAAAGACTCTCTTCAAAGCCCTACAGACATGGCCTGCCAACATCTCGAACTTCTTTACATACTACCTGACCGCCCCATCATGTCGTAAGGAATATAACGGTTCATACTTGTTGCCCCTTGAATCTCCCCGAACCGGTCCAGGAGGCAGGCCGTGAACTCCTCCCACGAGCGAAAAGGTCGATGCTATTGTATCTACATGTACCACGACACTGCCTCCCCCTCAAGGCACACTCCCACGACCCTCAGCCACTCAGCCTCTTGAACGTGCGACACCTCAATGTACCGCTTGGCCCTGTAGATCAACATGTCTGGGTCCCCCCTCGAAAATAGTCATCTTCAACTTCCTAACCATACTCTCCGCTGTGAACCCCCAAATGTGCCTCTCCCCTGATGATGGTCGTGGCTGCAGAGTGTCGTGTACGTCATAATAGTCTCATGTAAGGTCTCGATCCTCTCCATCATCACCCTCCTAATCAGCTCCTCCATCAACGAAGTCCCCACGGTCATCCTCATGGTATCGATTGTAGTTTTCAAACTCTGCATCAAGTCCTGGGGGTCTCCTTCCATAGAAATCAGCGCCAAAATCCTCACGGGACCCTCAAACCCCTCGCCACATCCATCTCGATGTCCAATCCTCCACCTGGGGCCGTCGGGGGCTCAAAATGAGCCCGGCGGTCATGTGGCTTCAACCCAAGGCCCTGGCGGCTTCGATGGGGCTTCGTGGGGGCCCTGGCGAGCTGCCAGGGACCCACGAGGGCCCTGGCGATTTTGCCAGGGCTCAGTGAAGCCCTGGCGGCCTGCCATGGGCTCACGAGGCCTCAGGAGGCCGATGTTTCCCTGGCGGGCCGCCAGGGTCCTACGAGGCACCTGGAGGGTGCTTGGCATGCGGTTCATCCCCGAAAATCATGGGGTTACATATCGTGTTGTCGCGCCTCCTCGCCTCCATCGAAGTTGTGTTCTTCCTCGTTCGATACTATATCTGTATCTGAAAGAAGCCATTCACGAAAAGAATCAACATTGACCTTCCCCTTCGACAAGATCTTTGCCCTTTGTTCTGGATCTAGGGCTTTGGCCAAATCTGATTTCACAAACTAGGATAGCGCCGCCAAATTCTAATTTGTTTGATTTAGGGCTTTCATGTGCGATCCTCCGATCCATCTCGCCCCTTTGATTATCTACACTCTTCTTGATCCCTTGGATCTCATCGTCAAAGCTCTCAATCATCTCTTCCAACGTATTGATTCTATCTTTGGATCTCGTCGTCGCCACGCTCTGATATCAATTTGATACGATCTAGGGTTTTTATTGAGATAAAAATGGGATTTTTTATAAGTGGAAAGGGGAAAGATGGGCCACAATTTGAGAGGAGGCATCTCTCCTAGCTTTCAATTCGAGAAGAAAGCATAAGATCTCCTATCTAGGGTTCGTAGACACCTATAACAATAGTTTTCACAAAACAATCAAGCATCCCTCTCCCCTAGCTGGCCATAACTTAAATAAAAGAAAAATTACTGAAATTGCAGGTTTTACGAAAAAAACCCCTAATACTGAAAATTACAAAATACCCCCTAAGACCTGAAAATTTCAAAAATGCCCCTGCTAGGCCTAAATGCAAAACACGTCAGAGGATCCACTCCACTCGACATTATCTATGTAAGTAATTAACTGATAAACTATTCATGATTATGCCTGCAGAATGTTTAACATTACTTTAAATTGTGGTGATATGGGGTAAGCAGTGAAACCGTAATAATCTTGACTTGATACTAGAGTTTGACTTCTGACTTAAATTGTTGTTAAAAATGAACAGAAACCTGACTTACTACTCGTGAACTCCTAACTGCCTGATTTAAAAAAGTATTAAACATGGACCATCCCTGAAAGCTACTATAAGACATGACATTGACACTATAGTTCAACCTAGAAACAACTATGTATTTAGAAAACAGAACTTTACATATACATCACACTTGACATATACCCACCAACATTAAAAAACATTACATGAGACTCATGTGGTTTGTTTATAATTGACAGAGTGCGGGAGCGATTGGAGCCATACTTTTGGCCCATATCTAGGAGGATTTTCGTTTATAGATCCTGAGTCCTTGTCATAATTGACTTTTAGACTCGGTCCAGGGTAGCTCCTCACAGTTCAAGGTGGTTCTGGGTTGCATATCATGCTCACAATTACAAGTCACGACTTATAATTGGTTAACATTAACATTACAACATTCTAGAAATTTGGTAACATTAAAACGTTTTACTTTCCAGCATTAGATTGCATCTCCTACCTCCTGCCGTATCTAAATGTTCATACCTTGTTACATTTCTGCTCTGTAGCTACTTATACATGTCTTCTATTATACCTCTTTTGTTTTGCACCATTACTAACTCTTGGTTTAGATATAATCTACTCTACTGAGTAGTTGTACAATTCATGTTGTCTCCGCTAGGTGACGAACGGAAATACGTTGATGCACGTGTATACGAGGAGTCAGAGTTCCCTTTCCAGGCAGCGGAGTTTTGAGCCCAGGTCGAGCATGGAGTGCTATTGTAGTTTTTCATGTTATATATTTCTTTTCAACAGTGTTAGAGAGATTGTACTTCCATTTTCATGTATTAGACTTCGTAATCCCCATCATGAAGGATATGGAATAAAATGAGTATCTTTATTTCATACTTTCTCTATATTGTTTTCTCCGGTATCTGCAGGACCTGATTTACACGAAAACAGCCACGTTCCCCGGAAGTGGGGCGTGACCGATATAATCACCTTTCTATCATATTCTAGATCTGTTCTTCCCCAATCAATTAATCCCTAATTCTTTCTCAAATCCCACCACCATTAGAACCCTAGATTAACTTCCACTCACTGTTCCATCACTCTGCTTTTATTTTTATCATATAGACCATCTATTTGTCAGTTGGCTCCCATCTCTTGGTTTGTCAGTCCTTTGATCTATCTATAAATATGTACATCTTGAAATTGATGCGTAGCTTGACAAAGATATCTTTTGTACATTTTGAAATTTGACAAACACTGGAATCTCAAATTTTATAAGGCAGTATGCAAGAAATGTCTTTAAATTAGAGGTCATATGAAAAGTCGCGAAGCTAAAAAAATTTATTTGGTTAATAAATGTTGCGTTGAAACCAAATACATGTACAGTGATTAGATTGAACCTAAGCTCATGTCTCCAGGTTTTATAAATGTCTTAGCAGTGAATTTAATTCATCAGAAACAGTGAATGGGTAGCAAAGCTAGTTTTATAAAAAGACCACTATGTCACAAACATACCTAACTTCAAGCTGGAAAATTTTGGGATACAGATACAGCAAGAGACTTTCAATATTTCTAGATCCTAAATAGACTGATAATGCATAGCAGTGCAAATCACAGAGGGTTCAACTAGAAGGCATTGAAAAGTTACACATCCCATTCATAATCAGTTAGCACCATAGCATGATGAATAGAGAAAGAGGGGTAGTCAGAGGAAGAAATGGATGGAAGTCATAAAAAGGGATGGAAAAGATCTTGGTTTGACAGAACAAAAAGTTTTCAATTGTAACCCTTGGAAACCGAGTATCTAATGTCACGATCCGACGATCCGACGTGATCACAATCCGACATTCTTTCTATTGGGTCCATGAGGCGACCCTAATTTTTTATGATGAGTGCTATGAAGAAGATGATGACGATAGCATGATCAAAATCATCAAATGTCTGTCTCGGATATTTTGATGCCGATTCTTATTTATCTACACAATTTTGACAATTTCAAATGATTTTTTTCAAAACTGTCTATTGATATGGTTTATTACATTTTCCACCAAAATAATGATGTGATATTCTTATCTGACTTCCCACTTAAACTTTCCTGCCACGAATTAGCAATGAACATACCCAGAAAACTAAAGGGTTGCACGGGCATCAGTTGGGGCATTTTGCTTTTGCATAACCTCGCCTGCCAGAAATTGCCCTATAGTGGCTCATGCCGAGCATAGTGCACAAGAAAATTACAAGGAGACCAAAGTTTCTAGAATCTAAACCAAGCAAAACCTTCAGGGACCTCTATGGCTGAGCACAACAGAACATGGTATGCGTGAAGCTAGAAAATGATTGAATAAACCTTTAAGCATCTCTGACTGCAATATCAATAAATAAAGCACTTGAACTTACTTTGACACAAAGAGTTCCATAATCCGTTTTCAAGCCAACAATTCCCTGCTAGAAAATGGAGACAGATTAACAAACTACCACTTTGTTACTATTTGGCAATAGTATTAGTAATCCAAAAACTAATTTGTTAATTCCCAAGCTCAGTTTAACAGATTCAGAATGGTGGAGTAACTACATGATTATTTCATACAACCAAGAGACATATATATTCAAACAAGATTGAGAAAAAATGCGAAACAGAATTTCAAATAAAATAGGACTAACTTATTCTATTAGTCTAGTTTTCAAGACATGCTGACATGGCATGTTACAGCAGACTGCAAAAAGCAAAAAGCTCATCTAGCAGGACACTGACACAGGCAGTATAATCTTTATTACACATAATATTTTGTCCAAAAAGCAAGACCAATCATAGAAATTACCAGTTTGACACAATAGTACATATAAATAAGTGATGAGGATATCCTATTACTGCAGATTAGATTACTGTAAATGATTTGAAACAGAACAAAAAAAAGGAAATAAACATATGCTTTTTTTGACATTAGAGGAGTAACAAAACAGAGAGTAGGAGAGACTGGAAGTGCATTATTTCAACTAAAACAAAAGGCAATAGAAAAACATGTGTGGACAGTTAAAGCATTCGAGTGACAGTTGTTCGCAACGCCATTGGTCTGTATATTTCACAATAGAATAACTTAGTTATCTGTTACAGCTAGACCTATTATCAAGCACACAGAAAATAAAATATAAAAATAGAAGAAGAAATACAATGTCGCAAAGAGTTCATTGACGGGAAAAGGCCAGGAAAACAGTCATGACCATGATAACTATTTGGTTCCAGTTTAAACTTAAAAGGAATTTGGGTTGACTCAAATGTTATAAGAAAAAAGTGGGAAAGAAACTAGTTAGGTAGCAATATAGCCACTAAAGTGGCAATATTTTGTCATCACTTACTCCTCTAATATTAGAAAGCCAATTAAGGATGACATCAGCTGTAAATGTGACAGACAAGTGCATTGGCATACCTATTGTCTTCTTAATGCTGGATCTCTGACGTTCACATTCAGATCCAACAAATCATTAGTCTAGGTTTATCAACTTTTCAATAGCAATTAGAGATTTTAGCAAGCAGAAAAGTCTATGCCATGTTAGACAAACTAAACTAGAGAATTGGGAAGCTCTAGGTATGACACTTTGCAACAAATTATCACTGAGTGAGCCTTTCCCCATCCAAAACGGACTCAACTTTGAGCAAAAGATCTTAGTTAAGAAGGCTTCAAACACGGTGTATCAAATATTATAACTCCCTGGCTTCTCATTAGCAAACCCTAATGGATTGGAGACCAATTCGAAGCTGAGGCAATGTTGCCAGGAAAAGGGGTTGATGGCATCTTATTAGCAATCCCTAATGGACTAGAGACAAATTTGAAGCCGTGTCAATGAACGTAGTGGCATCCTATTAAGCCGCATGTTAGGATAAGTACGAGTGCTATAACACGAAAATAAAATTAATCCATTACATAAACTTTGTATATTTGAAATATGTGTCCAGAGGCAGAACAATATGATGTAATAAGAAAGGAAGGTTTAAATAAGATTTGTCCATTAATTCAAAACAATGTCATGATGTCTGAGAAAATAAATACCTCTCCTTTTCCAAAAATAAGTCCAGATGTCCAGATAACCTTTTCACCGGACTCTTGCAAAGCAGGAAATAGGGCATCTTTTTGTTTCTTCAACCAGCACTGAAGTCAAGCAAATAATCAGAATTCAGTTATCCACAGCAAGTTTTAAATGCATGATCTTGTCAGCATTTAAAAACAAACAACAAATAAGAATGTCCTTATTTCAATAAATATGAGCAAGATAACCATTATTGCATCTACTATCACTTATCGATTAATTATGCACTCAAAAAATTATACGGAACTTTCTTCACAATTGATGGAGTTGTGATCACTATAGACACCAAACTGCATGAACGGAAGCATGTAGGAAGACTACAAGGCCCACAATGCTCTTTTATTAGTTAGGTCATTTTACTGCAGTTTTCACAAAAGATGTCTGTTAATAGGTAATGAACGAAATGCTAGCCGATTTATAAGTAAAAATGCCTGTCGATTTGAAACCACAACTTAATGCTGCTCTATCTACCAGTACACCTATGACCTATTGAGGATCTTTATTCTCCCCATGATAATCTTACACTTTTTAACTTCAAGACTTATAAGAAGCTAGTTCTTTCAGAATGTTTATTTATCATATTAAAAGTACGGCCCACACACAAAGGGTAACAATGAGCAATAATATAATTCAAAACGTAGCCTGCAAACCAAGAGGGAAATAACTCCCAGATACAAGGTACATCATGCCGTAGACTAATTGGCATGTCAAATGGCCTTTTTTATATATAAAGACCATGTTTTGGTGTTAAAGTCTCATGAAAAAAAAGAATCTCTTTTATGTATTTTTCCATTACTCTTCAGAAAAGCATCAAAGACAATCACCCCTAATTCTTTTCAGAGTTAGGACCATACTCATACCAGTCCATAAGAAGCCTGAGAATTAGGAGAGGGGTATTCCTTTGCACTTGAGCAATGCCATTGCTTAGTAACTTCTGAATTCTTCCTATATGTCCTAGTTAAACAAGAGGCTATTTTGCTTTTTTTTTTATTTTCCAGTTTATTGTTTTATGTACTTTGACTAAAAATAGAAAGCTTGCAATCCTATATAGGGAAATATATTCAGCTAAGTACTATATTTGGAAAACAGTTTGCATGTTGCACCTTCATCGAAATATAGAGACAGATCCAAATGGTCATTCCATATTTCCAAACAAAGTTTCAGAACATATTATCTTCTTTTTCTTCCAATGCTCTTCTCTCTCATTTATGAGTCTTGTCTACCTCATAGATAAGTGCTGCAGAATAGATCTCTACTAACCTAATGTTCACTCACTACAAATAATTTCAGACATGTTCTCTTGTCAGTGTTTCCCGAGTCAATGCCTAGTACATACATCAGTATAGGAAAAGAGCTAACACCTCCATAGGTTCACTGCAATCTCAATCTCCCAATGCCAACATTGATTCTTTCATTCTTTTCATACCCAGATAAGATAGACAAAGATAAGACCTATATAGTAAAAAAATTCATCGACCTATATAGTAAAAAAAACCAATTGAAGTGTAATCGCTCTACACATACTTGTAAACTTGAAAGTCATTTCCTAATTGTGAAGAACAGTACACAGGTTCATAGCAAGTGAAGTAAATATCTGTAAGAAAGTGTACTGAATCTAAACCAGGAGTTACTAGCAACCTATAAGATTCATGTCTTCTTTTTCTTTTTCTTTTTTCAGGGTGTTCCTTTTTTTTTTTTTTTTTTTTTTTTGGGGGGGGGGGGGGGGGGGGGTGGGGTTGTAACAAGTAGATACGCCAGACCTCGTATATCAAAATATGATGTATTTATATGTATAAATAACCACACAATTACTTTAACATGAAAAAGAAATTTTATAGGAATGGACTCTTTTACAGGTTAAAGATCAGACTTAAGAATACATCACCTGATTACGCGATCCTTATAGAGATATATGATCGATCTGATTAATAAATACAATCAAAAGCAAAGTTATCAGTAGATTGCTTCGTACATGGAACAAAAAATGGGTACGTGAAACATGGTATGTTGGAGGAAGACTGTGTTGGATGCTTAGTCGGAACAAAATATGTTCGTTTGGAAGAATAAATAAATTGTTATGAGATTGTTGAAGATTTCTTATATTTCTATACACATTTATACACTAATAGTTTGCATCATAAAATTTAGCACATATGCACCTCATCTTGGTTACAATGATATTTTAGTAGTCTAAAACGCTATTAAAATTTTGAAAAGTTGATTTTGCCATTCCAAATTGCTAGCGTACCATGATTGGGATCGTTTAATCCAGATCACGGATCATAACGGGTTTACGTGGTTTCGGTAACACTGGTAAAAAACAAGTGGAATTTTTACTTAAATTGACTAAGCATGGAGAAGTAAATTGACATATCCCACCCAAAAAAGGAAAAAAAGTGTGGGCAAAATGTCACTTCAAAGTTCAAACGCCGTAATATCAATTCTGAACAAAGAGTTTGACTTTTCCAATCAACTTTTTTTTGTTCATCGGAAAGCAGGAAATCGCGCCCGAAAGCCAGCTGGCAGCTCGGCGCAAGCCCCGGGGGAGCCACTACACTAGGTACAATAGGAAGGAGGGGGCGAAAAATTACAAAGTGGGGTTAGGACGGTTGACGAACAGAACGTTCGACGAACTACTCGTGAACAAGCTCGGTACATGTTCGTTTACGTTCGTTCGGGAAGCTTAATGAAAAGGCTTGAACAGATTTTTAGAGCTCGGTTAGTAAACAAACAGAGTTTGAACATAGCTGTGATCATTCATTTATGTTCATGAACAAGCTCGTTAAGTGATGTTCATGAACAAGCTTGTTAAGTGTTCGTGAAGATGGTTCGTCTTTCGTCAAATATTAAATCCTTTTATTTAATTGATTCTGTCATTGGCAATTATGGTTAAATAGTATTATTTCTGATTTAAAAAGTGACATTCCTTTGTTTGTTTGAAAATATGTTCATGAACAGGATTGATTGCGTGTTCACGAACATGTTCCTGGACATGTTCACGAACAAGCTCGATAAGTCTTGTTAACGAACGGAACGTTCGATGAACAACTCGTGAAGAAGCTCAGTAAATGTCCGTTTACGTTCTTTCAGTAAGCTTAACGAACAAGCTTGAACAGGTTTTTAGAGCTTGGTTAGTAAACGAATAGAGCTTGAACATAGATTTTGTTCATGAACAAAACCAAGCTCCATGTTTAAGCTCGTTCAAGCTCGTTCGTCAACAGCCCTAAGTGGGGTAAGGGGTTTCGAACCTGGGACCTCACAGGTCCCGGGTTCTCACCTCGGTTGCCAAAGCGCCAAATGCACTCGGCACTTTTCCAATCAACTTTGTCAACAAGGGTTCTCTCAAAAAGACTTTGTCCACAAGGAATGAAGCATGATTGTGGGTTGAAAAATCAAAACAAGGATCGTAATTTATGTCATAAATGACGGTGAGACACAGAAGCAAAGTTCAAGGACAAACAACTGGGTCATGATTTAAAATAAAATAGAATGATATAGACGCATATGAAAATTTCAATGGAAAATTGCTAGGTGAAAAAATAGTTACATGATAATGTTATCACATTAGCCCTAAACTTTCATATATAAAACCCAAATTTCCCAAACCAATTAAAAAATGCAACATAAATATGCACCGAACAATAAATTCACTAGTCAGGAAGGAAAATGCTCCACAATTTATCATAAACCCCCTAATCAGGAAGGAACATGCACCACAATTTGTCGCAAACCCCTACTATAAATATCAAAAATTTGTAGACACAAATAACTTGAACCAGAATGTATCATAAAATCATACTATAAATATCAAAGTTTCAATCATACCTCCCCGAATTTCTCCCCGCACCTCTCTCTATCCCCGCAAAAAACCCAAGAATCACATAGGCAAGGCCCATCTTCACCCGTGCACATCGCCTTACAAGCTCTACAGCAATCAACCGAGGAATTGAACTTGTGATCCGTCCCCCATTTCACCGCAGCACCCCAAAGCTCCAAGTTTTCCACCCCTCTGCAGCATTCCTCGTCATTCGAGAACCCAGCTCCTTGATTTTGGATTTCTTCGTCGTAAGATGAGAGAATTTGATTGGAGGCGCTCGGGCGCCCGAAAGCAAAAGAGAACACCATGTAGGCCAAAGAGCAGGAGATGATAGCGATGAGGATGAGGGCGGTGAGCGACCGGATGCCACCGGATGTCCCGGGATCGCTCTGTTTCCGGCCCATTTTTTCCGGATTGAGACGCGCGACAGCTCAGAGGTTGACTGAACCGGAAATGAAAACTGAAGAACGCTGGGGACTCTGTAAATTTAGAGAGCTTTGAAATGAAACAGATGGGGGGGGTTACACGCCATTTATTTACAAGTTTGCCCTTCAATTACATCATACACACATACCACTTATTCCTCTTTTAACCTCGTCTATGTACAGGAAGAAGATGATGATGAGATGGATATTGGGCTGAGAAGGTCGGATGAGTGGGCGTCGTCGCCGACTGCTGTCGTTAGGCCGTTTTATTCACCGCACACAAACAGGAGCATTTTCGGAAATTTGGTCCTGCAGTGCACTGTGAGTAATTACAGTGACACTTACCCAAAAAAAAAAAAAAGTAATTACAGTGACACTCTTGTTAATAAGTGGTATGTACGCAGAGTAAAATGATGGGTACACAAAGCAATTCCCAAACTGAAGAACGCATGTGACTTTGTAAATTTAGAGGGCGTTGAAATAAAGCACATGATAGACTACGTACTGCTTAGAACATGCCAAGTTGATTTTTCATGTTTAAGCCGAGTTTTCATGTTTAATATGAAATTTGCCTACTTATGTTTTCATGCTTAGAACATGCCCACTTATGAGTCTATGAAGTCTATGACCTACATCTTAATATGAAATTTTTTTAGGGGAATTTTTTTTGAAGTAAACAATTTTGGGAGTTACTTTGCTAACCCACAGTTTTACTCCGTGCACATACTGCTTATTTACAAGTTTTCCATTCAAACTTTCTCAAATATTTCCCTCCTTTATTCTTGTAAATAATGTCGCGTGGCACATCATCCTTCTCGGACCCCTCGACGGGTAACACGTATGCAATAAAATATAGAAACACATAGATTTCATGATATAATCATATAATGGTGTTAGAGATGGATGGAACTATAATAATCATAAACCTTAACTACAACGCAACACATTGCAATAGTAGCCAAACATTATGAAAGAGAAGACATTGTTACACAAAATCATCATTCCAATACGAAATGTTTAAGCCAAATATAATTACAAGAGAGAATGGGAAGAAATAGCCTATAATGCCCCAAAAGTGATTCCTTTGCCCTTCAATCTTGCTCCTCCAATCTTGTAACCCGATGTTTTTGATATATGATGTAATATTGTATGTATGTATGTATGATCATACTGGAGTTTTAGAGCATACACGTATTTTTCTAAATTATTGGAAAAAATTCATAATTTTTAAAGATTATAATACTATGAAAATCTATTTTTATATATTTAAACTATATTTTAAATAAACATATCATGTAGTATTCTTCAGAATACATGGTATATTACATGGCATGCATGAAGTATAAGTATAAGTATTTATATTTTTCTAAATAAAGAAACTCAAAAAATTTTCCTAACTTGACACATCAGCTTACATGCGTGTGTTTTAATTTAACATTCATCCTAAGCTTGGCACATAACACTACACTTGGCTTTATCTTGTTAATTCCCATTGTGATTAATGAAAGGGGAAATAAAGGAGGAGAAAGAGCAGAAAGGGAAGAAAAAAAGACAAGATTATCATCTCCCTCTCCATCTCCCTCTCCCTACCTCTCTTCTCGTAGCCCGGACCAACCCCCCCCCCCCCCCCCCCAACACACACACACACACACACACACACACACACACACAGAGAGAGAGAGCGGCTCTTGGGGTGCTTCAAGATAGAAGAAGGTGAAACCATCACAAAGAGACCCCCCCCCCCCAACTCCATTGGCCAGCCGCACTCACACTCACACCCCCCCCCCCCCCCCCCCCCAATTGGCCAGCCGCACACACACACACACACACACCCCCCCCCCCCCCCCCCCAAATTGGCCAGCCGCACACACCTAACCTTGCTCTTAGGGTGCTTCAAGATAGAAGAAGGTGAAACCATCACAAGGAGACCCCCCCCCTCCCCCTCCATTGGCGAGCCACACACACCTAACCTTGCTCTTAGGGTGCTTCAAGATAGAAGAAGGTGAAACCATCACAAGGAGAAGAATGCTAAGATTGGAATATGGGAAGCTTCATTAATGTAGGAACTCTCAACCTTGGTTTGAGAAATTATGTTTAAACTTGTTCTATTACTATGTTTAGGATACTAAGATATGTAGCCTAATATGTTAAAATTCATGAGATGTTAAAATTCATGCCATGTTTGATATCATGCTTCTACTTAATTTTCATGTGATGCTTTTTTTATACAGCAAAAAGGATTCATGATATGATATGCTTCATACTATGTTATGTTGTGCCATGTTATGTTTAGACCATGCTTCATTTTCCATTTGATATTTAGGCTATGTTAGCATGAGGATACTATTTTGGTACATAACATGTTAAAATGTTCTACTTGCTATTTTTTGTCATGATTGACATAACAATGTGTTTACTTAATTATTCTACATGTCATGATTTACTTACTTATATTGGTGTCCTTAAGGATTATGTAGTAATCACTATGTTATGATGCCATATTTAGTATGTTCATCACTCCATGCTATACTTTCTATGCCATGTTACATGTTAGAGAAATTATCAAGCTTCATGGTGTGTTCCATTTAATTGTGTTAAGCATCATGCATATGAGATGGCATGTATGGAATTCATGGTGAGAGTATGAATATTATTTCTAACATTGTGACAACCATGATGCAAATGGTAGTGCGTTGATGTTTCTTTCTGCATATGGGACTCATTACATTACCATGTTGAGGATGGTAGATTTATATGTTAACCTTTGTGATTCTCTTATACATGAAATACTGATATCTTGATTCATGTCAGTGATGATATTCATTATGCATGTAATGAGGTTATGTCGATGGTGTTTCATTCCATTATAAGATTTTGATGCCATATTGCATGTGATAGTTGTGATTAAATAATGGTTGTGGAAAGTTGACATTAATGTGATCATGGTGGTATATGAAATGATGCTAGTGGTAGGTATGACCGCGAAATTATTGAGATGTTGAATATGATCACAATTTGTTGAGTAAGAACATGAGAATATCATAAGAACATGGAATATCTCAATCTACCCCAAGGTGGGTGAGTATTCCAGATAAGGGGTTTGGGGAAACTCAAGTAAAATATATACTTAAGGAACTGGACTAGATTGATTTGTATTTCACTCGCACTCTTAACAGCCGACATGGAGAGTGGGCAGATTTGGAGAGACACATGGGTGTGCTCGTGATGCACCGTGCGATGTATGAGCTGTATTATATTCTCACTCCTGAAACAGAAGAGTTACGAGAGGCCACGTTTCATAGTGCTCGTGTCCACTAGCAGGGTACCATTTTCCACCCACACTGGGTGAGAGTCCTTATCCATACGTATTATATTTTACACGTGGTTCCAAAGCGTTAGTTTAGCCATAATAAGAATAACTCTGCAAATGCTGCTTAATAACTCGTATGTTCATCATATGTTCCATTTCCGCTTTATTTTCATTTGTGATCAAGAACATTGCATGTTTCCATTTCTGCTTAAAAATCATTAATTTATTTAGATTGCTTCTTTACCACCACATGATGCATAATACGTAGTTGGACAGAGTGTATATGGTTGTATTTAATATAGCTCGTTGCTTGTATTTACCACTTGTTTCCTTATGCTTGTAGCTTGTACTTGATTTTCCATGATGCATATGACAGGTGGACTCTCTCAATTTAGATCATGTTTTGCATCTCTGTGTACATGTTATAACATGCTTTATAACATGTCTAATAACATGCTTCATAACATGCTTTATAACACGCTTCATAACATACATAGGTCACTAACACCTTGCCATGTCATGTAAGCTTAGTAGTTTCCACTTGTAAGATTATACTAGTTGGAGTTTGGTATTCCTACGGAGGCACACATTGACGTGCTCCTCACCATTTTTCAGGTAGCCAGAGATAATGGTTTGGAGCTGGAGTTGTGAGAGTGGGATTAGTATGAATGAGTTTGTACCTTGGGGGGTTTCTTATACATATGTAAATGATCTACTATTGTATAAATGAAATTAAATGTTTGATTTTGTACCTTATTAGTATTTATTTGCGTTGATTATGTGATTGAGTATTACATGTATTATCCCGGCATGCACGTAGTGGCCTACGAGAAATTATCTTATTCTCATTTTCACTCTATTTCTTCCCTCTTTTTTCTTCACCTCCGCCTCTCAGGGTATCTTGTGAAGCGGGGCGTTACACGTTTTCATTGTGAACAAGAGTCACAAATGTAATTCTTGGACAACAAGACCTTCGAGTCTTTTAAAGGATGTTCTCTAGTATTCATTATGATTCTACGCATCATAATGGCACCTGGATGGCCAAGGCGTTCATGCCAAAGTCCGAACTCATCAGGGTTCACTAATTTCCGGACATAGTAGCATAATATTCTATAGGCTCGTATGTGAAAAGAATATAACCCCGTTCTAGAAACTTCCATCTTCTTATGGACGGTCTTCTGGCCCATCTGTCAGGCCTTGCTTCACAGGATACCCGGGAATTTCCAAACTTTCCCAGGTGAGGCTGGAGAAGCAAGGGTGATACAACAATAGAGAGAAGAGAGGGTCCAAACGAGAATAAAAGTGAATAGCATGTCACTGCATACATGCTGGGATCGTACATATATGCTCCAACAACAACAAAAAAGCAACGCAAAGACACATAAACAACATTAGTTATAGATAACTCAATGCACGTACAACAGTATACAATATAATACCCATACATATCCATTATCTGATTCAAGAATATAACACCTTGCCCAACCCTCAATGGTACTACCCCAAAGTACAACTCAACCCGCTAATCTATACACTAAACCCACGGCTCTAATACAATAACCACAATACTGAAGGAACCACCTTAGCAACCTGTGGGAAAAGGGGGATGGCATGTAATACCCATATGCGTGAAATACTGTATTTGTGTATACTTCTATACTTGTATGGATATGGATGGTTACACTTGGATGGCTATATACATATATGTATGTACACACACACATATACACACACACATATACATACACACACACACACACACACACACACACACACACACACACACACACACACACACACACACACACACACACATGAAAAGTAAGTGTGTATGTATATAAATATAAACAGGAATTACATCAAGGCAAGTGCCAACAAGTAGATCAGGTAAGGGAGATGCTGGGAGGCAGCCACCTTACGCTAGAACTACCAGGCACGAACCAAGAAGGGTATCTAAAAAGAAGAAAGCCTATACTGGGGAGGCACACAAAAAGGCATAAGAAAGCCCCCAGTTCCCAAAAATGGAGAGATCTACAGACTTAACATCCTCAAGATCATAACAACCCATGGCATCCGAGACATCAAAAGAGATCCTAGCGAGGAGAGCAGTCTTGGAGCTCTCCAAGAAATGGAAGGTGCGGTTGTTTCTTTCCCTCCAAATATGCCAAACCGTCGCAGAAAAGACCAACATGGAGAGATTGCCCATAGGGGTGGTCTTTCCCCTGGAACCAAACCACCGCCTCAACATATGAGCATCAATGAAAATGGATTTGGAGCCAGAGGGAAGGCCAAGTCGGAGCTTGCAGGCCGCCTAGACAAAAACACTGTAGTCGCAACGGAAAAAGATGTGACGAACAGACTCAGGATGCGAGTCACAATGTCACGCCCCGCTTCCCAAGTATGGAAGGCGAGACGCGAAGAGGTCCGCTCAAACTTGAAGCTGTGAAGCTACAATCTGACAAGCGTCTGTGTGTTCATCTATTCGCATATTCTTGCATTGCAATGAAACAACAACAATAATAATTTAGAAGTAGGCAATAATTAACCCACATTCAAAAACAACATCCAAACTTTATTCAAAATATACAGAGATAAAGTCATAAAATAAGTACAGGAGTCTGAAAAGAAAGGCCCAAGTATGGCCGAAACTAAGACATAGATAAGGTGCTACACACTGAAAAACCTAACAGCATCAACTAGAAAAACAAACAGCAACTAAGAAAAGCCTTTAGCTGAGACTAGGATAGGTCTCCGGTATCCTCGAATTGAATGTCAGCAGAAGCCTCAAGCTCGACGTCAGCAAACTGGTCGTCCTCAGCAACTACCTCAGACTCAAAGCCTAACATATGCGACACCTAAAGAGAAAAGAGCGCATGTCAGCAAAAATCTCCAAAAGGTAAAAAGGAAGAGACTTTGTGCAAGGAAACATAAGGGTAATGAATGCAACTAGCAGTTTAAAACATGATGACATGGCATAATATTTAATGAGTGCAGCAATTTGAAATGAACATGATAATTAACAATGCATGTCACGTCGTAGCAAAAAGCTACTAAACAATATTTCACGATTTCACGAAAAGCTAGTAATCACGTCGTGCACAGAGTTTACGTCTTTCAGCTGAAGTTGTTGTACGAGCACACTTCTACGCTGAGTGATCACTTAACCCTACCCCTCCACGTGTGTCTGAACTGGCGCTCAGCTTCTAGTTCACGAGCCAGGAAGTGTTGTTATGGCATAGGGTTGTACCTAGCGTTTACATGCTATAGGAGTCAGAATCCTACTCGCCGCAGCTTATGATTTATTGTAGCGTGTGCTACGCATTCATGGAAAGACATTCAAATGCATGAAATGACATGTGACATGCAACATTGATAGTATAAATGTAGTTATTGCAAATAACGAATGCGTACAGTATATCAGAAGTAAACATGACATGTGATATGCATGAACATGGCATGGCAAGGGTGTCGGATCTAGCTTCGTTGTCAAGCTAAATCAAGCATGGGTGTCTATGCGACTATCATTTCATCGCCTAGCCTCTTTACACAAAATCTCAGAATAGCCTAAACATGGCTTAACAGTAACTGAACAAGTTTCACTTGCCTGAAATAACGTGCGGCAAATCTCAGATCAACGGGGTCCAGAATCTTCATATGTGCTCAAACCAATATCCAACCTACAATCCCATAATAATTAACTTTAATTAGTTATTTAACCAAAGCAAGGAAATACGGGTTTTAATCTTGTTAAACATGCGGGTGTGCGGGTTCCTACGGATCGAGGCTTACCTTAACACGACGTGAAAGCTACACTGACGTCGGGTAGCGATGTCAGTGGTTGGATTCCGGCAGCGAGCAAGGTACGATGTCGGGTTGCGAAGAAGATGGCGACAATTAGAGGGGAAGTAGCACGGCGTCGAAGGTGGCTACGGGAGTACGGGGCAAGGGAGGCCGACGACCGGCAGTAGGGGCTTGCGGCTTAGGCGGTCGGCCTAGGGTGGCCGACCTGTAGGTGGCTCGAGGGAGAGAGGGAGGTTGTCGACAGCTTATGTGGAGGAGCCGGCAACAAGGGGAAGGCTGAGGGCTAGGAGGGTGAAAGGGGGTGCGGCCGGCAGCTTAGAGCTGCCGTGGAGAAGCCGGCAGTTTGAGGGGGTGTGCGGAGGTGTTTGCATGGATCCGGGTGGAGGGAGGCCGGCGATAGGGAGAGGGGTTGCCGGAGCTAGGAGGATGGTCGACGGCTTGAGGGGGAATGGCGACTAGGTTTAGAAAAACCCTAGGTTGAAGCTTACGTTATAATGAAGGGGTTTGCTAAAGAGGGTAGAAAAGGGGTGGACTTAGGGGTAGATTGGAGAGAGTGTGTGAGAGGGGGAGGGTAGACTTAGTGTGGCAAATAGCCTAGGAAATATTGCATGATACGTAGGATCCCCTAGGATAGATTAGATTTTTAATTAGGATTTGAATGTGAAATTATCTTAGGGATAATTATAGATTAAAAGTAATTAGGGTGAAGGGTCAGCCTAACGGTGTCCGAAAAATACAAGAAAAATATCGGGACGACCGTGTCGACGAGAGGATCGAGAATACGATGATCGGTCATGTGCTAGGTTCACAGAAAACGATACTAAAAATAAATAGCCAAACGTCGATGTAATGCTCCTAAGTGATAATACAAGTATTCCTCCTTCAAGTATGTGGAAAATTCATACATTAACCATTAATGGACCAAGTTTACCTATATGTCCAACTAGTTTACATTTATACCCGAAGAGGGGTATATAATGAAAGAGAATGTTGTAGGAACTTGCCACAAAAAAATGGAAATGATAAAAGGCAATGGCCTACTTGTAAATAGTGAAATGATGAACTAACCTAATTGGTAATGGCACCCTTGTAATGTAACCACTAAGTAGAGTGGCTTTTTAATTAGAGGTGTAGGCATGGTAAATTTGTAAATAAAGTAAATCCTTGAAGATAACTCTCTCCTCTCTTCTACAGGTTTCCTTTTTTTTTTCTTTGTGACTTTTTTTTTCTCCTTTCATCAATTTCGTTGGACTCCCTGGGGGGGGGGGGGGGGGGGGGGGCGAAACCTGCAAACACAACAAAAAAAAGAAAGAAAACAAAAGCAAAGAAAAGAAAGAAAAAGAGAGAAGGAGAGGAAAAATTGGAAGGATGGGAAGGAAGCCCTTGCAACCACAACATCCTTAGTCCTCCTACAA
This sequence comes from Scilla litardierei, assembly GCA_030789695.1. Classification (NCBI taxonomy): domain Eukaryota; kingdom Viridiplantae; phylum Streptophyta; class Magnoliopsida; order Asparagales; family Asparagaceae; genus Scilla; species Scilla litardierei. The sequence continues at coordinate 163,627,481 of CM061140.1, read as the reverse complement.
TCATTCCAAAGCATTAGCAAGGTGGGAATCTCACCATACTCCCCATATTTGGCTTTGAGTAGAATGTCATGTTTTTGTTCTTCCTCCTTTGGTAAAAATTGTTATTTGGATCAAATTAGTTAATGGGTCAAGCTTAATTTGTTAGATTTCATGGTTTTTTATGTTGATTATTATTCCTCCAATGATTCTATAAGCAAGATTATGTTTTGGGGTTTAAAGCTTGTGTTTCCTTTAAGAATACTTATGTTGTAATTAGGGAACCTTGATAAATACAAGAGAAACTCTGCCGAAATTTTTGTGAGAATTTTGTAAGTAATTTCAAAACACCCTAAGCCTATAAACCTAAGTTAGGAACATTACCCAGAATGCCACTAGCTACTTTCCTTAGAATTCCATGTTTAGAAGAAAACTCATTTGAAAAAAATTGTATAAAGGAAAAAATTAGTAAGAGGGGTTTTGCCAACTTTCTAGTTAGAGGCTCTAAATGATTTTAGAGAGTGTAGAAACCCGAATTACCATTATTTATAAGGTCCTACAAGTTCACTTTAAGCCAACCTGATTTCCATAACGAGATTGGTTTCATTTCAATAGGAAGGCGAACGTTCTTCATGAACTTAATAAAGGAGTTTTGTGAACATTTGCATTACATAAAATAGAAAAAAAACAACCTAAAGTGTGAAGTTCTACAAATGATCATTAAGTTTTCCCTCTTCTAAAATCCCAAATTTTATAATGTCTACTTGAATTTTTCATGAAAAAGACCATTTCTACAAGAGGGTTTATTATTAAAACTTCTCCTTCTTTACAACCCCTCTTTTGGCTATAAGAATTAGACCTTGTACCTTATTCCCCTTGAAGTTTAGCATGGCACAACAAATACTTAGCTAGCGTTAGGAAACCCTTCTCTGAAATGCTTAGGTTAGTCCCTTGATTAATTACCTTGGTTAATTACCTTGATTAATTGGGTTGCATTTTCTTTTTTCCTTTAAGAAGTATGGTGATGGTAATGCTAAACAGAAGTGGTTCAATCACCTTACGTGCCTACATCTCTTAATATGTGGGTGTTGGTTCTTATGATTGCATGTTGAATAATTTGTTGCTTGTAGTTAAGGTTCATACTCTTATGAAGATGATTGTAAAGCCATGGCAATGTTCCCTTTTTATATGAGAATGTTGGTTTAATTCGTTACATTGAAAGATGGATATTCAAAATTTTACACCATTCGGATAATCCCGATACAATGCTAAATGTTACTGATTAAAATGAAAGCCCGGGATGTCTCTTTCCACGTTAAGGTGGGTGAGCATCTTAGGGGATGGGGTGGGGGAACCAAAGTATTAGGTGGACATAGTGTGGTCTGGACTTTCGAGGTTGTTTTCTTTGGCCCTCCTACCGCGGGGAGTGGTCGTGCCCCTTTGGGGTGTGTGGTTTCTTTGGCCGTACAAGGTCGTGACCCTTTGGGTCGTGGGGGGAGGTTGGTTTACGAATGCTCCTGACAAGCTAGCACGCCAGAGAGTCGGAGATTCTTTCCACCCGCCTTATGGTTGAGGTCCAGCTCCCTTGTGTCCCACTTGATGTTTAGGTTCCAAACAACAAACATTAATTTTAACAAACTTAGTACTAGTGACCCATGTGTCGTGTTGTGATTATGGCTTGTGTGGTTGAGTTTCCTACTAGACACGATGTGACGTGCCCCTTTTCCCCACTCTCCAGGTACAGGTCCAGGGACGTCAGCTCACCAGCCAGACTACCGACGCCCCGAGGGAGACTCTTCCAGGCCAAGAGCCCAGAGTGGTTAGTTATGGCTCGGTGTAGTGGGTCGGGGTAGTTTCTTTTGTGAGCAGCTACTTTTGTTTTCCCCTTCAGCTTTTGTGCCACATGTCCCTGGTGGTGGTATATGTACAGTATATGATGTTGTGGTGTGTTGATAGTAGATGGTCTGTGATGCACACTCGTACGCTCCCGCTTGTTGATTGCCGCCGCCTCGCTGTACCTTTTTGTGTTGTGCTGGCGCTTTACAGTTCGTGCTTTACTTTTGTACCTGCTTTAATTGCCTGTGTTGTTCTAGCAGTTGCAGTGGCCTGCTAATCTCTTGTAGTGCCTTAACGCTTGGTACTCCCATACCGCGGCCGTCAACCCTTTCCCCGTTTTGGGCACTGGGGTGTAACAGTCGAAGTCTAAAAGTTAAGACACCGCTTCATTCAAAGCTGATTTGTGGAAGAATGACCCGTGAAATGACGTTCATAAAAAATTCCACAAATAACTACTCTCTCTGAGGGTCACAACGGTATATAACTTCGTGCGGTTGGGATACAAGAAGAGGTCACAATAAATACGCGTACGAAAAGAAAGGACACACACGAAAACACACGGTCGAAAAGCGACCGTGACATCCTACACCCCTTAAGGAATGATTCCGCCCTCGGAATCAACATCATCTACTGCTCTAGAAATAAATGCGGGAAGCGCTCTCTCATCTTTCCTCGTGCTCCCAGGTAGACTCCCCAGGTGAACCATGACGCCATTGCACTCTAATCAGGTCGACGATCTTATTCCTCAACTGATTCTATCGACGATCCAGAATCTCTACTGGTTGCTGCTCATAGGTCAGGTCCGGTCGGACCGTGATCTCCGAGAAATCCACAGCATGAGATGGATCACTGACGTATCGACGTAACTGAGATACGTGAAACACGTCATGAACTCCCTCCAATGATGGTGGCAACGCCAAGTGGTAAGAAACTACTCCAACTCGCTCTAGGACGTCAAAGGGTACAATATACCTCAGACTCAACTTGCCTCTCTTTCCAAATCGAATAACTCCTCGATTCAGAGAGATCTTGAGGAATACATGATCTCCAGGCTGAAACTCCAACGATCGTCGTTTATCATCAGCCCAATGCTTGAAATGGTCTTGAGCAATCCTCAGCTTCTCCCTGATGTTCCTCACAGCATCCACCGCCTCAATAATCATCTCTGGCCTTAACAGCTCCCTGTCGCCAATGTTATCCCAGCTCAGTGGCGATCGACATTTCTTCCCATAAAGCGCGGCAAATGGCGCCATGCCAATGCTCGCCTGGTAGCTGTTATTATAAGCGAACTCCACATGATGAAGATGATCTTCCCATGATCCCTTGAAATCCAACATGCATGCTCTCAGCATGTCCTCCAGAATCTGAATCGTCCTCTCGGACTGTCCATCTGTCTGCGGGTGGTACGTGGTGCAGAAACTCAGACTCGTACCTAGACTCTTCTACAGACTCTGCCAAAACTGAGATGTAAATCTAGTGTCTCTATCCGACACGATACTCATGTGGACTCTGTCATGCCCTATTTTGATCTATACGTGTATTCTACTGTATACACGTGGTATTTCTACCTACGATGCATACGTAGGCATGAAATAATTGTGGATATCAATGTATGTGACGTAGTGCAAGGGGGATTGGGCTGTAATACGTGGCTAAGGAAAGAGAATGCGAAATGTGAGTGCAGGAGAAGTGCGAATGACGTCGTGGGTGTAAAACAGCAGGAATGTATTGGACGTGTGTGCATGGTGCGTGTATGCATGTGTAGGCATGCATGGGTGTGTGTGGGGGAAGCCATGCTAGTGTGAAAGGGGTTAGGGGTCAATGGCAACCCCGTAAATTTTTAGAAAGATGAGGGGCAAAATGGTCATTTGGACCAAAAGTGCTGTGTGTACATACTAAAGTGGTGTGTGCATAAAGTAATGGCAAACTTGTAAATACCTAGAAGTTGAGGGGCATTTTTGGGAGGGTATTTTAGTCATTTTAATTTATGCATGGCTTAGGGGATAAGTTAGAAGGTGTGTAGATTTTCTTTAGATAATCATTTCCTTTCTTTCTTGAATCTTCTCCCTCCTTCTCACTTTCTCTTTTCCTCTCCCTCCCCTAATTAGGCTGGCCATCCCCTCTCTCTTTTTCCCTCTTTCTTCAATTCAAAACCCTAATTTCCATTCCCAAATTGAAGGAGTCCAGGCTTGCTTGAAGAGCGAAGAAAGTATAGAAGAAAGAAAGAGGAGGAGAAGAGGAAAACCAAGTATTGAGGTAGGGATCTTCTTGGATTTGGAATCCTAACAATTGGTTCTTGCTATTATGTTTTTATAGCATGTTTTTACTTAATATATGCCGAGGATAGTTAAATTTATATGCTATGGCTCAATTTCACAAATTTCCCCTTGAAATCCTTAGCAAAATCATCTCCTTAGAAATCCTGAAATCCTGATGTCTGTTGTGGCTTTGATTCTGGTTACTGTAGCTCGAATTTGGTTTCGAAAAAATATATCCTTGTAGATCTTGAAGTCATGCCCCAAAATCATATAAATTTTGATATATGTTCGATTCAGAAATTCGGAGTAAAAAATCTATCTTTATAACATGTCTGTTTGATCTTCAGTCTGGACACAGTTTAGTAAAATTAACCTCAGTACATGCACACACAATGGAATTTTATGTTCTTGGTCTAGTTAGAAAGTTAACAAGTTTATCTGTAACTCTGTAACTTCATCACAGTGCATGTATTTCGAAATTCTGGCTAAAACATGCCCCAAAACAGCCATCTTTACAGCCTTCAGAATATGTCTGAAAAACAGATATGACAGGCTTCACCAATTAATTCACCATGAATCACCTACTTAATATTATTGCTTTAAATGTTATCTGTGAATCCGGTACTAATATACCTACAACTTTCATTTATGAAGTTTTGCTAAATTCTGACTAAATTTGGGTGATATCAGCTATCTTTTATGACTGAATGTACATTTCCTGCAAGCTGAAATAGATAAGCGGTGTGATATATTGAGTGTTGTTGCTAATACACCCTCTATGGTACATGACTATTGTTTCCACATGGAAGTTAGACTAATGATATGTGTTGCCAATTAATTCGCTAATGTGCTTATAGACATATATGTCACGATCACCATATGTTTGTGAAGATGCCTCTATGATATGAAAATGAGAAACATGAGAAGTGAGCTTGTGAACACTTGAATCATGAATTATGTTGTGAATGGGTAATGATGGGGTCATGAAAAGCATGGCTTCATATGTCATGAATGATGAATTGAACTGGCTATGATGAAGGGCATGACACTTGGGTGCATGGCCCACGTTGATATGCGATGTGACTACGATGGAGGGCATGACACTTCGGTGCATGACCCATGTTGGTATGAATATGGAATGTGATGCCATGCAACATGACTCCTTCATTACTAAAATGATAAAATGAAACTATTGAATGTCTCAGTCCTCTCTAATGAGGGTGAGTTAGCAAAACCCGGGTTTAGGTGGAATTTGAGTAAATTGTGGATATGAGGCTTGGACTGAGAAGTTGGGGGAAATGATTATGTAATATGTGATATTTATACCCACTCGCCTTTACCGGGAGTGGAGGGGACATACGGAGGTTGTGTTATTGTGGAAGGTCTCACTCCTGCTAGGGACGGGGGAGCTGAGAGTCCCGGCGTACAGTGCCCGTGTCCACTGCGTCATGTGCTATATTCACCCCAAATTTAGGGTGAAGTCTAGGACCTTGTATCACACAATTTACCCAAGTTCCAATTAATTCAATTAATTAATTCAATTATAAAATGAGAACTTGCATGTTCTTTGTAACGACCCGCTCCCGGTGGCCCGTTACTTTTTTGATATTTGCGCAGGTCCTGCAGGTTACCAGTGAATTCAAAATAGCCACGATGCAGAGATGTACAAAAATACTTAAATAGTGTCCAATTATTACAATCCATACTGTACAAGATGTCCCAACAAATATACATGAAAGAAGAAAAGTACACAACTGAAAATAGCTCTGGAAGCTGCGGTCGAATTCTGGCGCTATTAGCTCGAGAGCATCTATCTTCATCTGTACGTCGTCTGCGGTGCCACGGAGATGGAACCGTAGGTAAGTCATAACAATTCTAAATATAGAAAAGAAGCAGTACACAAGTATGACAAAAGTAACTACGTACAAGCATACCAGAGTGAAAAGTAAAGTACTGTGCAACAACTGTACACAACTGAAAAGTAAAGGCAAACTGAACTGAAAGGAAGGAACAACTGTACGGTAGTAGTGCAAGTGTAAAGCAGGCTAAGCAAGTGAAACGTACTACTGCTGTAGCTAAAAGTACGACAGGTAAAGAACTGGTGACTGCACAAGTGTAGTAAGTAATGTGCATGGAACGTGTAAAGTAAAGGTGACTGTAGTGCGTAAAGTAAAAATGACTGTGCAAAAGTAACTACACTACGTGACTCAAGTCGGAGAGTACAATATGTGACCATCAAGTTCATCTCTTGCCTGGGCGCGACCCAGAAGAATGCCGAAACATAGGCACGGTTCATGTATTTTGCGAAAACACAGGCAGCGAGACGGTATGCCGAAACACAGGCAGCGGGACGGGAAGATTGAACTCCAGTCACTCCCATACTCTCTCAAACTATGAGTTACCCCAAAACCCCAGTGAAGTGTCAAGTGTTCTATATACATGTTCCCTTCATGATGTTCCACGAGATGTTTCACACGATATTCCACAAGATATTCCACAAGATGTTTCACCAGATATTCCACAAGATATTCCATAAGATGTTTCGCAAGATATTCCATACGATGTATCACACGATGCAAGTCAAACCAAGTCCACTGGTTAACTTTCTCATTGAAAACCAGAGGGTGGTAACTCATTCCAAAGCTGACTGTGCCAAAGCGAACTGAGGATAAAGACACGTCCAACAACAGTAATACTGATTCCATGCTTCGAGCATGTAGAAGTACTGTTTAGCACACAATTTACTCCAGTTGATGGTTGTGTGTTATAACCACCAAAGTTGAAAGTTGGCGAAGTAATCTGTAGTTGATTACTTCCCTATTAGATTAGGTCTCTAGTTTAGTTCAAGTCAAATAGCCGTTCGGAGGCTATAGATAGTGTTCCTAAGTACATACATGGACACTAACTAATTTTCTAATTTTAGAATTAGTCGTGACTTACAGATTTCGAGATTGACGTAGCAAGCCGGAATTGAATCTAAGGCTTCCACGGAAGGTGGTGCACAAGAATTTGTACCTGTAAAACACAAGAACAATCGGTTACAGAACACCTATTTTCTACGTGTTTGATTTTATAAACGATTGAAACGGTGTTGGAAAGCGTTCTAAATTTTTCCATAGACTAGATATGATGAAAATAATTTTACGGCAAGAGGAAATAATTTTCTGAAAGCTATAGTAATTTTTAGAATTTTTAAGAGCTCAAAAATAATTTAAAAACTATTTTTCAATTTGTGACGTAATTATTCAAACATTTATTCTGGATGCAATCTGCATCTGAATGGTTCAAGTGAGCTGTCAAAATGACTGTCTCGAAGAGTACTTTAACATAAATTTTTATCATATATAAGTTTACGTAAAAATAGCAAGTTACTGATTTTTGAATGAAAATAACCTATTTAAATTTTAGGCTTAAAAATTAATTCTGGAGAAACCAAGCGTCAGATTACGATGAAACTAGTGCCATTGGGTTCGTTTCGACGTTTCTGATTTTCTGAGACTAGTCTCGCAATTTTCTGAGGCCTGTATGAATTACTATCAATTTAAATCCAATAATATCAATTTATAAATATTAGAAAATACCTAAATACGTATTCAAATACGTATTCAATACGTATAAAATTTAAAACGATACAGCGTTCGTTTTCTTACCCGCGAGAGAGAGAGCGAGAGCGAAAGCGGGGGAGGTCTCGCCAGCGGCGATGGCGGCGGGGTGGCGAGGCGGAGGCGGGGCTCCGACGACGCGGCGACGCGGCGGCGATGGTGGTCCGGCAGCAGCAATCCGCGGCTGCTGTCGACGGTGAAGCTCCGTTCATGCAGGCGACAGAGCTTGGGGCTGCTCGGTGAAGACGGCGGAGGAGCGCGGAGGCGCTGCGTCGACTTCGAGCTGCTGCTGAGGCCTCACGGCGTGGGAGTGTGGCGGCATGGAGCTGACAGCGGGGAAGGAGAGCGAAGGCAGCGAAGCTGGCGGTGGCCATGGGTGACAGGGCGGGGCTTTGTGGCGAAGGTGGGTGCTCGAGGGGCGCTGCTTCGTCGGAGATGCCTCGAGGTGAAGCGGAGGAGCTTGCAGAGGGGTTCGTCGGTGTACGGGGCAAGGCGGAGTTGCAGACGGTGGTGGGAGGTGCTACTCGGAGACGACGGATGCATGGAGGAGCTCGCGGTGTGCACAGCTCGACGACGTGGCGGAGGCCTCGTCGATGTCGGGGGTCTCAATCGGAGCACGAAGGAGGGCGGTGGGCGTAGCTCGAGGGAGGGCGGTGACTTCGACATCGGAGAGGGATGCAGCAACAAGTCGGAAGGCTGGGGCGGTGTGCGGGGTTCTCCGACGAGGGAAGAAGGTGGGGTCGGAGCTGCTGTACGTCGGGGGAAGCTGAGGGAGCTCGGGGTCGTCGGGGGGTTCAGAGCTTCCGTCGACGGCGAGGGTGCTGGGGGCGTGTGGTGGTTGGAGACGTGGGAAGCGAGGGTGAGCTCGCCGGAGACGACGTCGGACGAGGCCGAGGGACGGTTGAGTGGGGGCTTCGCTCGGAGAGATAGAGAGAGGGTGAGATGGGTTCTCTAGAGCGAGCTCGGGGAAACGAACGAGAGAGCCTCGGGGTTTGAACAAGGGTGAGAGAGAGACTGAGAGAGAGAGAGAGAGAGAGAGAGAGAGAGAGAGAGAGAGAGAGAGAGAGAGAAATATTGATACAGGCCTTGGTTGATTCACGTGAAGTGAAGGAGAGGGAGAAGAGGATGTAGCCCTGGGAGAGAGTTAGGGGTATTATTTATAGGTTAATTAAACTAATTTAATACTAAACCTAATTAATTCTTAGTCAAGATATTTAATGGGTTAGGTATAGGGTATTAACTAATCGTAGAATGAGATAGGCGTGAACCTCATGTTCGCTTACGGTGGGGGTTAGGTAAAGGTAAGTAATTAGGTTTAGCTAATGGTAATTAGTAATAAGTAAAAATCCCATTAGCGAAAGTAATTAGTGGAATACAAAACCGAAATTACGATTTTGCCCCTACGAGTAAACGTGTCCGAAAAATTATGAAAACATACCCACGGGATCGCATCGTCGCGAGGATCACGAATACGAAATCCGTTTCAGGGTTTGAGCTACGGAAATACTAGTTTTGGGCCAAAACGTTTAGGAAGCGGGTTTGCGGGTTCTCTATCGATTTGACTTCAGAAAATTACGAAATTAATGTGGGAAGCCCTAAATGATCATTGAATGTTACTGTAAAAGTTTGAAAATGTTTTGAAGATGTTTGTATAGAAAATAAATTCATTAAGCCAAAACAGTAATAATTGAAAATGAATTTTTATCAGATCTTTTAGAGGTATTTGCTGAAATCCGATCTTACTAAAATACTCCATAACTAGTCTGGTACTTCAAAATATTTTTATAAGAAATTTTTTCGAACTCGTAAAACTCCTGACAAACCATTATAAAATAGTTAAAAAAAATTGAAAATTACGTGAATAGTTGCACTGAAAAATACGGACCGTTACATTCTTCTTCCGCTGACAGCACTTCCCTTTTTCCTTACTTGCTTCACTGGTGGCATTGTGTTATACTTCTGACACTTGTGTTTCCCTTTTTAGATTGTGGTTGTATGACTACTTGTATCGTTACTCGTGCTAACCCTTTTCTTGCAGTAACTCGACATTGGACCGCAGGTATGATCCCCTTGTTTAGCTATTTACTTTTCATTATATTACTTAGTTACATGCCTTATTTCTCTTGCCTTGCCTTGTGGTTTGATAACCTTAGAACGGTGTTCCAAATCCAAGTTGGTTCCTACTAGGGCATGCATTGACGTGCTCCTCCCTATTTTTCAGGTAGCAGGATAGCATGGTTGGTGGTGACTTGGAGTTGGGTTTCCGGGGTAGCACTTGATGTGAGCTGTAGCTTGTAGCGTGACACTGTTGCCTTGGGAGGTGGAGAGTGATGGTGTATATGTAGTGGTGTACTTGGATTATGTATATTAATGGAAGTTGTCATATATATGATATGTCGTTGTTGATCTATGTTATTTATGAGGTTGTTTTGATATTATTGTAGAGCTTCACTTGTACTATCCCAGCATGTGCGCAGTGGCCTGCTTGTTCTGTTTTCCCTTTCTCTTTCTTTTCCTCTCTCATCACCCTCACTCTCCAGGATGCCTGGAAAAAAAATTTAGAAGCTTCGGGTATTTTGGAGATCGGGGCGTGACAGTTTTTGGTGGCCCATGCAGGTCACCGCACTACGATGTACGTAAGGGTAGTACAAGTAATGCTTCAATAGGTGATTGGGATAGATTAGCCCTAAGGTGGATAGTGACCTTAGAGTCTTAAGTGATCCACCCTTAAACTCCTAGCTTAGGAGGTCAGGGGATGAACTTCCTATAGTGGAATATACTATAGATGTATATTTGTTGGTATCAGTGTATACACATATAATAATGAGAATTCGTGTATATAAATGCAGTTGTTGTACTTGGATAATTGAATTATATACGTCGCATGAATACTTGTATTTAGTGTGTGTGTGTATATATATATATATATATATTGTATTTGAATGACACGAAAGCTGCACGTATGGCGTATATCTAGGCATGCGAGTGCTTGAGTATATGTATATGCTATGTCTCTATATAGATACATGATACGGATATGTGTGTAGGTATGTGTTATATTTGTGTGATTCTGAGATATAGGTGATGTGTGCATGTTTATTCATGGATGTATACAGGTGGGTGCGTATAAGCTAGTGGGGATATATACCTTGTAGAGGTGTGAGTGGGGATATACACGTATGTGATATGAGTGCATATATGCGTTTTCCTATCTGTTGTGTTATAGTTGTGTTCCCATGTAAGGAAAGTACCAATGTGTGTATGTCTATCCTTGTATGGATAGAGTAGTGGGGTGTCCATATTGTTTTTGGACATATGGGGGAAAGTGCATGTGTGCGAATATATGTGTGCTTGTATGTGTAGGTGGTGTAGATATAGGTTGGGATATTGGTGTATATATATCGCTAGTGTTGCATTACTAGTGTATGAATTCCTAATGTGTTAGATTTGAATAACTGTGAGTATGTGTATGTGCTGTCTATGTGCATATATGAACCGATATATTGTCTTAATTTGGTATACGGTTGTGGGTTGTACTATTGTGTGAAGATAGGTGTTGTGTATGGCCATATATGGTGTGTATGTAGCGATATAAATAAGTAAGGGACGTATGGATAGTATGAGTAATGCTCCAGGGTGTTTGGAGTAGATGTATCCTAAGGAGGGTATGGATGCTTTAGACCCGTCCACCTAAGTTGAGGCCTTAGCTCCATACCGTGCCTATTATGAGATAGGGATATAAGTGTGACGTGTATCATATGTAGAATGTGATGAATGTGAAGATTTGAGATTATACAGTGCATGTATAAGTGGGGTTGCTATGGGTTTGCACGGTTAGGTGGAGTTATGGTATATGTATATATGTGTGTATACGCTTACCTGTGGAATGGTGCCTATAGGACCATTTAGATGTATATGTATTGCATGTACCCTTCCGTATATAGTGGCATGATGGGGATTGTGTATTGGTATATGAGATACTTATATGTATGTAGGTGTGTTGTAGCAAGTATGGTGTGATTGTGTACATGTGTTGTTATTGAATGTGTATTGGTGTATGTCTTATGGGTGGTTATATGTATATGTATGTGAATGATCCCTATTCTGATATGCATGTATTAGTATATAAATGTATACGTATATGGGGTGTGACTATCTACTGAACGTGTATGAATATTGAAATACACTTATTTGTGTATGTACTAGTATACTAGTAAAAGTGCGGATATATTGGATGTTATGAATATAGTGGTATGGGTAGATACCGACTACCTGCTAGTATAGTGGAGTAACTTGATTGTATAGGTGTGTAATAGCAGGATATGTATAGTACATGGGAATGTGTGTATGTGTGTGTGCCCATACATGGGAATGCATATGCATGGTTGCATGGATCCTAATAGGTATATATGCATGTTTGTGTGCATACCTACTATTAGAATAATAATTTGGTGTGTGAGCGAACATGTATTTGGCTATGTGTAGGCTTAGATATCTATATATGGAATTGATACGTATACTCCTGCATGTACATAATGAGTATGTGCATATAAATTGGGTTACATAGAGTATCCGTGTGGTGTGTTGGTTGATGTGTATATGTGAATATGCATTATGGTTGTATGGATTTCTACTATACGTGTCACAATGGAGTGTAGGAATGTGTTCCTGTATGTGTAGTGTGCAGTAGAAGCATATGTGGTTGTGTGTATATTGGTTGAATAGATATATGCTTATTAGGCCGGCCATCCCCTTCTCACTTTCTCTTTTCCTCTCCCTCCCCTAATTAGGCCGGCCATCCCCTCTCTCTTTTCCCCTCTTTCTTCAATTCAAAACCCTAATTTCCATACCCAAATTGAAGGAGTCCAAGCTTGCTTGAAGAGAGAAGAAAGTAGAGAATAAAGAAAGAGGAGGAGAAGAGGAAAACCAAGTATTGAGGTAGGGGTCTTCTTGGATTTGGAATCCTAACAATTGGTTCTTGCTATTATGTTTTTATAGCATGTTTTTACTTAATATATGCTGAGGATAGTTAAATTTATATGCTATGGCTCAATTTCACAAATTTCCCCTTGAAATCCTTAGCAAAATCATCTCCTTTGAAATTCTGAAATCCTGATGTCTGTTGTGGCTTTGATTCTGGTTACTGTAGCTCGAATTTGGTTTCGAAAAAATATGTCCTTGTAGATCTTGAAGTCCTACCCCAAAATCATATAAATTTTGATATATGTTCGATTCAGAAATTAGGAGTAAAAAATCTATCTTGATAACATGTCTGTTTGATCTTCAGTCTGGACACAGTTTAGTAAAATTAACCTCAGTACCTGCACACACAATGGAATTTTATGTTCTTAGTCTAGTTAGAAAGTTAACAAGTTTATCTGCAACTTCATCACAGTGCATGTATTTCGAAATTCTGGCTAAAACATGCCCAAAAACAACCATCTTTACAGCCTTCAGAATCTGTCTAAAAAACAGATATGACAGGCTTCACCAATTAATTCACCATAAATCACCTACTAATATTATTTCTTTAAATGTTATCTGTGAATCCGGTACTAATATACCTACAACATTCATTTATGAAGTTTTGCTAAATTCTGACTAAATTTGGGTGATATCAGTTATCTTTTATGACTGAATGTACATTTCCTGCAAGCTGGAATAGATAAGCGGTGTGATATATTGAGTGTTGTTGCTAATACACCCTCTATGGTACATGACTATTGTTTCTACATGGAAGTTAGACTAATGATATGTGTTGCCAATTGATTCGCTAATGTGCTTATAGACATATACGTCACGATGACCATATGTTTGTGAAAATGCCTCTATGATATGAAAATGAGAAACATGAAAAGTGAGCTTGTGAACACTTGAATCATGAATTATGTTGTGAATGGGTAATGATGGGGTCATGAAAAGCATGGCTTCATATGTCATGAATGATGAATTGAACTGGCTATGATGAAGGGCATGACACTTGGGTGCATGGCCCACGTTGATATGTGATGGACTACGATGGAGGACATGACACTTCGGTGCATGACCCATGTTGGTATGAATATGGAATGTGATGCCATGCAACATGACTCCTTCATTACTAAAATGATAAAATGAAACTCTTGAATGTCTCAGTCCTCTCTAATGAGGGTGAGTTAGCAAAACCCAGGTTTAGGTGGAATTTGAGTAAATTGTGGATATGAGGCCTGGATTGAGAAGTTGGGGGAAATGATTATGTAATATGTGATATTTATACCCACTCGCCTTTACCGGGAGTGGAGGGGACATACGGAGGTTGTGTTATTGTGGAAGGTCTCACTCCTGCCAGGGACAGGGGAGCCAGGGCCGGCCCTGGGCTATGGCTGGGTGGGCAGCCGCACAGGGCCCTTGCTGGAAGGGGGCCCCAAATTTTCAAAAATTCCACTAGTCCATATAAGAGTTGAATATAATAACCATTAAATATTTAAATGTGCTTGTGCTTGAAACTTGAAAAATCAAAACAACCTCTTAAATTAAGCCTTAAATGTTGGCATTATTGCTGGACTAGTGGACTTCCCTAGCAGCAACCGTTTACATTTACATTTGTTCATTTAATTGGCAATTTACTCATTATATTAATTACTAATTTGTTCGTGTAAGTAGCAATTGGTTTATAGCCTTTTACATTTGTTCAATTAACTAGTTTATAGCCTTTATTTAAGTAATAACACACTTATTATATTAATTACTCATTTAATATTAAATCATACCATCATCATCTTATACTACTATAAAAGGACAATATGTTCCAAAGAATCAATAAAGGTTTTTACCTATCAAAATTATATTTTGTCATCCACAATTCCTTCTCAAATAAGCTTGATACATTGCAACAATTTGATTGGCGAATGGCGATTTGAGCATTGTCATACATCTAAATCAGGTGCTATTATTCTTTTCTATTCTTGAGTTATTAAATTGTTTTTTTGCGAATTACATGTGTTATTTGTTTTAACTTTCATAGAATTATAGACTTGCTTAGTTATTTATTTATTTTAAAAATGGCTCCTCGAAAATATTTATCCGGATATGAAAAAAGGAAAAAGAAAAAACGAGTAGAAGAACTAGTTGAATCACAAAAGGAGCTATTGAAAAATTTTTCTCAACAAGTTCAAACAATAATGAATTATGTGATGAAATTATTGTTTCAAGTGAACTCAATAATGAAAATATTATGTTTGGTGAACCTAGTGAACTCAATAATGAAAATATTATGCCTAGTGAACCTAGTGAATTTAATAATGAAAATTGTATGCCTAGTGAACCTAATGAATTTAATAATGAAAATTTAGGGGATGATAGTCAATCTTTACCACATTTTGATACCTATGAACCTAGCACTTGGAAAAATCTTGATAACAAAGCAAGAGACATTTTAGTTGAGAAGTGATTTGAAAGAGAATTGGAACTTAAATCTACTTTAGACGAAGATCGTAGACATTTTTCATATACATATTATTCAAGAAAATTGAGTAATGGAGAATTTAGTGATCGAAAATGGTTAGTTTACTCTAAGCGTGTCGATAAAGTATTTTGCTTTTGTTGTAAATTGTTCAAATCTAATAGCAATACAATGTTGTTAGCAAATGAAGGATTGAAAGACTGGAGACATACTAGCACAAGACTATCTGAGCATGAAAATAGTATTGAAGATATGACTAACATGAACTCTTGGAATGAGTTAAGATTAAGGTTGGGAAAAAAATCAAACAATTGATAATAATTTGTGTTACGACTAATATCAACGAGCCCGAAACACAACGGCCCACGGCCCGACCTCATAGGAGAAGCCCACTAGGGAAGACGGGCCCGCCTGAAAGAAGCCCACGGACGGAGTGGAAGGCCCAGCCACCTCGTCCTCGGGTACGCCCGACTGGCCCCCGTTCGGCCGGATTAACCGCCCCTCTGAATCCGCGATCCCATGATGGCCATTAACGGACCCGTTAATGGGCCACCTCACCACGACGCGAGAATGGGAGGAGGCGGAGGCGGATCGTGGGGACGTGAGAGGAGGCAGGACGTGGGGCAATCAGGAAGAACCCTATAAGGGGAAGGCCAGGACGACGAAGAGAAGGGGATCGAAACTCAGGTAATCCACATAGAGGTACTCCATCAACGACCTAGGCTTTCGCCACTCCATTTCCCCCCTCCCCCAATACTCGTGCCGCCTGGGTTGACGTTCCGGCTTCTTCACAAGCCGGATCTCCCTCTCCGAGTATCCTTTTAGATCCTGATCTGACTTAGGCATCAGAGGGGCTTTGACCGGAACCTAGGTCCGGCCTCCCTGACGAGTTTCTTCATCTGTCCAGGAAAAAGACATCCGAGACGCAGATGCTACCCCTCAGCGTCGGCCGGCCATCACCGACGCAGTTGCCGGGAGGACGACTGATCAAGCACCGACCCAATCGCAAGGCGTCGAGGCTACCCCTCGACGCAGATACGACCGAGGCCGAGCCCGACCCGACCAAGGCCGAGCGCGACTCACCGAGCCGAGGCTTCCCCTCAGCTCTCCCACGCCGAGTACAAGCGGGCTCGGCGAACCCAATGGACCCTCAAACCGGCCCCTTGACCACGTTGACCACACATCTGGCGGTCAACGAGCAGTGGTGAGAAAACACCCGTAAACATATGGCGCCGTCTGTGGGAACGTACTAACACCCACGTCAAACCACCAAAATGGAACCCGTCGGCAAAGGCCTGGGGCACATGCCGCCCATCCCGGAAGAGGGCGCATACCACTCCCCCGTCGAGAACCTGAACGGTCACGCTGCCGGGGAAACCAACGACGCCCTGTTGGCCACACAGGGGCAACTCCGAGCCTATGCGCAGGAGACCAACACCAACATCCAAACTTTAGCCGCGACGATTCAACAGCTCGTCAGCAGTACCCCTACCCCCGAAGGTGGGGAGAGGCGGGCCCACCGCCAGGAAGGGGAACGTCGACCCCTTCGCTCCGTCGTGGTTATCGACCACGGAAAAAGAATGCGGAATACGGAAAGGAAGATCACCAGGCCCGGCTTTTCTCCGGCACGGTCTCCCACTCCTACCTCAGTCAGAGAGGGAAACGGGGGAGACTCGGAGCAGACGGGCGACGTCTCCAGGACGGCCTCGTCCGCGCGTCCAAGGTCAAACAAACGTAGGCGGGATGATCGGCGAACAACAAGCGTCGGGTCTGAACGGAGTGGAGGCAGCCGACGAACCCACCACCAGGATAGCCGGAAAGAATGTTCGCACCGATCGAGTCCGACACCCAAGCCGGCGAAGACCCGGGAGGAGGTCAGGCTCCCACCAACCCCCCCCCCCCCGTTGCAGCCGAACGGCAAGGAGGCGGGCGAGGGGGAGCAGCCTGGGTGCATCAGCGGAGAACGATGCCCCCTGACCCGGAGGATAACTGAGGCACGAATACCCTCAAACTTCAAGGTACTGACGCTGGAGAAGTACAACGGCGTCAGCGACCCCGCGGATCATGTGATGGACTACGAGGCGGTCATGGCGTTCCAAGGAGTCGATGACACCCTGCTCTGCAGGGGCTTCTACTCCACCCTACGAGGAGCCGCCCGGACCTGGTACCTCAGCCTGCCCGGTCGGCCGATAGACAACTTCGACGAGCTCACCCAGCTGTTCTGCAAGCAATTTATGGCCGGACGACAGGTAAAGCCTGACTCGGAACACTTATTCAATGTGGTGCAGGGACCGGTCGAATCTCTGAGGCACTTCATGCGTCGCTTCAATGTGGAGTAATTGAGCGTGGATAACTGTCCCAAATTGGTTGTGAAGGCGGCCTTGAAGAAAGGCCTTCGACACAGGGGCTTGAAGAAGTCGCTACACAGCGACCCGCCGAAGGACCTCGCCGGAATTATGGCCCGAGCGGAACGCTTCATGCTGACAGAAGAGGCATTGGCCGAGGATGAGGGAAAGACCAGACGCGAGACCAAGCGCGGTGAGAAGGAGCGCCGCAGCACGGAGGAGCATCGATCGGAGAAGAGGGCTAGAGGAAGATCACGGAGGGAAGAGCCCCGGCACTCCTCGGTGACCAACGCCCCGGACGTGATCCTAGCGCAAGCCCAGAAGGAGAGACATGCGGGCCGACCTCCCCGAAGAATGAGGAAAGGGGGAGGGATGAAGAGAAATACTGCAAGTACCACAAGGATAACGGCCACGATACCGACGACTGTTGGCACTTGAAGAAAGACATCGAGAAGCTGGTGAGCCGGGGGCACCTGAAGAACTCTGCCAACGACCCCGCCTCGAGGGAAGGAACGTCCAAACATCAGGATAGGGGAAAAGGGGTGAACGCGGTCCAGACGGTCAAGCGTATCATCGAGTGAGGAGATAGAGTAAACAACCACCGCTCCACCAGGGGAGGGCTACCCTGCCAGAACCCCCCCTGTGTCTTGTAGTCTTTTTCCTTTCTTCCATTACTCCAAATGTATTGTCTCACGAAAATGAAGACATACAATGTCAGTGCAAATTCTATCACCAGTTTCTCAACAGACGATTTAGGGTGCGAAGGAGGATTCGATCAAGGCAAACCACGGTCCGACTAATAGGGACCATATCCTTCGTCGGCCGTAAGCCGATGGGCAACTCCCCTCGCCACCGAACGAATATCCTTCATCGGCCTTAAGCTGAGGGGCAACTCCCCTCGCCACTGAACAAATCTCCTTCGTCGGCCGTAAGCCGAGGGGCAACTCCCCTCGCCACCGAACGAATATCCTTCGTCGGCCGTAAGCCGAGGGGCAACTCCCCTCGCCACCGAACGAATTTCCTTCGTCGGCCGTAAGCCAAGGGGCAACTCCCCTCGCCACCGAACGAACTTCTCTCATCGGCCGTAAGCCGAGGGGCAACTCCCCTCGCCACCGAACGAACCTCTCTCGTCGGCCGCAAGCCGAGGGGCAACTCCCCTCGCCACCGAACGAACTTCTCTCGTCGGCCGTAAGCCGAGGGGCAACCCCCCTCGCCACCGAACGAACTTCTCTCGTCGGCCGTAAGCCGGGGGGCAACTCCCCTCGCCACCGAACGAACCTCTCTCGTCGGCCGTAAGTTGGGGGCAACTCCCCTCATCACCAAACAGGTCTCCTTCACCGGTCGTAAGCCGAGGGGTACTCATCCCCGCAGACCGAGCGAACCGCCCACTCATAAAGTTGGGGACAACTCCCTCAGCCGAAAAGCACGACCGTCGGCCGTAAGCCGAGGGGCCACTCCCCTCGCCACCGAGCGAAGCACCCGCTCATGAGGTTGGGGGCAACCCCCCTGGCCGATGAACACGACGCCCGGTCGTGAGCCGAGGGGAACCTACCCCCGCAGACTGAGCAGACCGCCCACTTACAAGGCAGGAGGCAACTCCCCCCGCCGAGGAGCGCGACTGCCAGTCCTGAGCCGAGGGGGACTTACCCCCGCAGACTGAGCAGAACACCCACTCCTAAAAGTTGGGGGCAATTCCTCCTGCCGACGAGCATGACCGCCGGCCGGAAGCCTCGGGATGACCTCCCTCGCGAGTCAAGTGACCTACCTACTCGCTTGATGAGGGCAATCACCCCGGCGAACAGACTCACCCCGAGCCTGACAAGCTCAGGACAACACCCCTAGACGAGGACGACGACGTCTGCTCGACCTAGGAACAATAAAGGCTATTCCAAAGGGGGAAACCCCCGAAAAAAGAGACCAGTGGTACGAGAAAAAACTAGAAGATATCATTTTCATTAATGGTATGGGTTACATATCGCTCGACAACATCCTCACAAGCACTGTTGTTGACAACAAAATTTGTCACCCAAGAAAGGAGACAGGATACAAAGGCTTTGCAAGGGTCCGGAGCGCAAGAGACAGCGTCGCCAGGAGTCCGATGCACCGTTGATGACAACAAAATTTGTCACCCAAGAAAGGGGACTGGATACGGAGGCTCTTCAGGGGTCCGGGGCGCGGGAGATAGCGACATCCGGTGCCTCGCCTTGCTCCGAGCCATGGGGCTCGGCCTGCCCCGGAGGAGGAAGGATCGGCTCCCGAGCGAGCTCCGCGAACTGCCGAAACGACTCCCTGATGACCTCCACTATGCAAGGGGCAAGGAGGTCCTCGTAGGTCCCAAAGACTTCATTCAGGACCGACGCGATCTTCGGCCTAATGGCCGTGTCGACGCCCTTCTCGGCTTCCTCGGCGAAGCAGAGCCTCCGACGCAGCTCGACGAGCTGGCCCCAAACCTCCTTCCTCTCCTGCCGGAACTTCTCCTCCGCTTCTCGGCTCAAGTCATGGACATCCTCAAGCTTTCGCTTGAGATCATGCACTTGAGTCTCGAGTTCGTCGGTACGACGGCGCTGCTGTCGAGCCTCCTTGCGGGCACCCTGAAGGGCCACATCAGCTTCCCCGGCCCGGGCGCGTTCTCGACTTAGAGAATCCTCGAGGCTTCTCAACTGGGTCGCCCGGCGCTGCGCCTCAAGAGCCATCGTGGTGGCCTGCAGATAAAAGGGAGGTGGGTTATACCGAGGAAGACCGATAGACGAAACAACCATCCGAAGGGGGCAGGAATCCAAACCTGTCGAAGATGACTGACCAGGGAATCCGACAGTACGTCCACGGGGGACAACTCCAAAAAGGAACGGTCCCCCGGGGGCACGGCGTCTGCCGCCGGTCGGTCCACCAGGGCCAAGTCGAGACCTGGAACCGAACCCCCGAGAGGATCAGCGAGGCCCGCTGAGGTGCCCGGCAGAACGCAGACGGCCCCCGAGACCGAGGGGATAGCCGAGGGAGTATCGGCGGCGTGGGCAGCGGCGGCGGTCGTCGCGACTGCCTTCCCGGGATCCGTCGGCGCAACGGCAGGAGTCGGAGGAGAGGCGCGCCCGCCATTCTTCCGCGACTTCTTCCCGCTGGGGGCAGCGATCGCTGGGGGGGCGCTTGCGACTCCCACCCGCAGACGGCCGAGGAGCCGATCCGGAACCCTCCACAAGGAGAGGGTCGACCCCCGCGGCTTCCCCTCCAGGGGCATCCGATGCGACCCGTGGGGGGGACCTGGCCTCAATCCTTCCCGAAGGAGGCTCAGACCGACGCAACTCTTCATCAACAGAGCGGCGAGGCGACCGTCCAGAAGAGCTCCCGCGGCCCCGGCGAGATCCCAGGCGAATGAGCTCGTCGACGTCATGAGTGAACTCACGGCCAGCCATTCCTGCGAGAGAAAGTGAAATCAGGATGAGCCAGAGGATAAAAGGAGGGAAGGGAGACAACTAACCGGGGGACCACAGAGTGCATTTTAGAAGAAGGTCATCCAGCAAATGCCAGACCGACCTCTCCTTGAGAGAAAGTGACGATATGAGATGGGCCGCAGCTCGCTCGGCCTCGGATAAGGTTACCGTCCTGTCGGTGTGTTGCGAACTCCCCCAACCTATCAAGATCACCGAGACCCGGGGGAAAACAACAAAAACAAAGTTAGAATCCCAGTTTCCGGACCCAGGTGGCAGACCAAGAAGGCACACTCGACCCGCGCAGCTCCGGAGGTGCAGCCAAGATCCGAGGCCGACCGTTTGGATCCGATGAAAGTAAAAGAGGAGCGGGAGAGACGGCTCCAATCCGTGAGTGAGACAAAGCGTAATGAACCCGGTTAACACTGCGACAGAGGATGGCATCAGTTGACACAGGCCGACTTTCAAGGAGTCAGTGAATTGAATGATAAAGGGGTGGAGAGGGAAGCGTATCCCCAGATGGAACATCTCGACGTAGACGCCGACCTCGTTACTCCGCGGGAAGCAGACCCGCTCATCTCCAAAGGGAAGTCGGACGTCATAGGGATAACACAGGTACCTCTCCAATATTTCCCTAGTAACTAAGAACGGGGCCGTAGACGACGACCGAAGGATCAAGGGAGGGATGCCCAACCGCTCGGAAGACGAGGCCACATCGTCCCCAATGGGATCCGGAAAAAGCTTTCTTTTTTCCTTTGTCCGGGACCCCCGGGGACGGCGAAGAAACTTCGAGCCCCGAGGGAGGGGCACGATCGGGACCAGGCGTCGGTTCGCCAGGACGCGTATCACCTATTCTAAGCATGGCCATGGCCGGAGGTAAAGGGTGGAAGAGTTACCTTGATCAAAGCTGGAGAAAAGACAAAGGTTGGGAGGAAGAAGCTGTTGGGACGGAGATCAAGAAGGAATGAGCGCGAAAGAGTTGAAGCCCGAGGGATTGGAACGCATATATAGAGGGCAATGGTGGGATCTGAACCGTCAGTAGAAGGCATGCGGCGACATCAAAACGGTGGCGATGCTTCGAAAACTGCACCAGCGGAAGTTCAAACGGAGCGGCAATAATGACATTCATTTAATGGCAGGGCCTCGACTGACGCATCCATCGGGTCACAAAAGAGTCACATCACCCGAACCGAACCGACGGAAGCCGAACGATCCGGGCGATGGGGGCAATTGTTACGACTAATATCAACGAGCCCGAAACACAACGGCCCACGGCCCGACCTCATAGGAGAAGCCCACTAGGGAAGACGGGCCCGCCCTAAAGAAGCCCACGGACGGAGCGGAAGGCCCAGCCACCTCGTCCTCGGGTACGCCCGACTGGCCCCCGTTCGGCCGGATTAACCGCCCCTCTGAATCCGCGATCTCATGATGGCCATTAACGGACCCGTTAATGGGCCACCTCACCACGACGCGAGAATGGGAGGAGGCGGAGGCGGATCGTGGGGACGTGAGAGGAGGCAGGACGTGGGGCAATCAGGAAGAACCCTATAAGGGGAAGGCCAGGACGACGAAGAGAAGGGGATCGAAACTCAGGTAATCCACATAGAGGTACTCCATCAACGACCTAGGCTTTCGCCACTCCATTTCCCCCCTCCCCCAATACTCGTGCCGCCTGGGTTGACGTTCCGGCTTCTTCACAAGCCGGATCTCCCTCGCCGAGTATCCTTTTAGATCCTGATCTGACTTAGGCATCAGAGGGGCTTTGACCGGAACCTAGGTCCGGCCTCCCTGACGAGTTTCTTCATCTGTCCAGGAAAAAGACATCCGAGACGCAGATGCTACCCCTCAGCGTCGGCCGGCCATCACCGACGCAGTTGCCGGGAGGACGACTGATCAAGCACCGACCCAATCGCAAGGCGTCGAGGCTACCCCTCGACGCAGATACGACCGAGGCCGAGCCCGACCCGACCAAGGCCGAGCGCGACTCGCCGAGCCGAGGCTTTCCCTCAGCTCTCCCACGCCGAGTACAAGCGAGCTCGGCGAACCCAAGGGACCCTCAAACCGGCCCCTTGACCACGTTGACCACACATCTGGCGGTCAACGAGCAGTGGTGAGAAAACACCCGTAAACAATTTGCAAAAACAAATTATGAAGGAAAAAGAACGATGGCGACAAGTTTTGATTAGAATAGTAGCCGTCATAAAATGTCTTGCTAAAAATAATTTGGCTTTTCGAGGATCCAATGAGAAACTCTATCAAAATAATAATGGCAACTTTTTGGGAATTGTTGAGATGATTGCTGAATTTGATGCAATAATGCAAGATCATGTTAGGCATATTCAAAATCATGAAGTTCATTATCATTATCTTAGCCACAAAATACAAAATGAGTTAATTTCTCGTTTGGGCCTCACTGTTAGAAGTTCTATCATAAAGACAATTAAAGAAGCAAAATATTTTTCAGTAATTCTTGATTGTACTCCAGATATAAGTCATCAAGAACAAATGGTCCTAGTTGTAGGATGTGTAAATATGTCAAGTAATCAAATAAAAGTAGATGAGTACTTCTTAGAATTTTTGAAGGTAGATGATACATCTGGATTGGGGCTCTTTAATGAATTGTTAAATGCATTAAAGTTACTTGATCTTAATGTTGATGATATTAGAGGACAAGGTTATGATAATGGTTCTAATATGAAAGGTAAACACCAAGGTGTTCAAAAAAGATTACTTGAAACTAATCCGAGAGCATTATATATGCCATGTGCATGTCATAGTCTCAATCTTACTCTTAGTGATATGGCACATTCTTGTGTTAAAGCTATTTCATTTTTTGGAGTTGTGCAACGTATATATTCATTATTTTCGAGTTCTACTAAGCGGTGGAAGATCCTAATTGATAATGTTTCTCCACTTACTGTCAAATCTTTGTGTAATACTCGCTGGGAGAGTAGAGTTAAAAGTGTAAAAGTGATTAGATTTCAAGCTCCTCAAATAAGATTGGCTTTGTTAGAATTATATAATTCTTCAGAAGATGCAAAAATGAAGAGTGAGGCTGAAAGTTTGGTCATTGCAATTGAGAACGTTGAATTTTTACTTGGTGTGATTATTTGGTATGACATTTTGTTCGCAATTAACATGGTGAGCAAAAAATTACAAAATAAAAGTATGAACATGAACACTACTATGAATCAAGTGAGAGATGTGATGTTATATTTTGAAAAATTTAGAGATGATGGGTTTGAAAAGAGTTTGTATATTGCTCGAAGTATTGCATCTAATATGGATGTGGATCCTACATTTCCAACCAAACGTGGTATAATTAGGAAAAAACAATATGATGAAAGTGAGCATAATGAAGAAATACAATCTACGGAGGAGTCTTTTAGAATTAATTATTTTTTAGTTGTTGTGGATATGGCAATTGCTTCATTGAAAGAGAGGTTTGAACAACTAAAGACATTTGAAAGTATTTTTGGATTTTTATGTGATTCAGATAATTTGACATCATTGGATGACAGTAAATTAAAAGATTGTTGCAATCACTTTGCAAATGTTTTCTCTCATAATGATTCATTTGATGTTGATCTTAATGATATGTTTTCTGAATTGAGAGCGTTGCAAAGGACTTTACCAGAAGTGTCAATGACAGCGGTCCAAATTTTGGAATTTGTTAAACATGCTGATTGTTATCCAAATGTTTCAATTGCATATCGAATCTTTTTAACTGTGCCTGTGTCTGTAGCCTCATCGGAGAGAAGTTTTTCAAAACTGAAGTTTGTCAAAAATTACTTGCGTTGAACAATGGCACAAGAAAGATTGAACAACTTGGCAATTCTATGCATGGAGAATGAGATGTTACAAAACATAGATGTTGATTCTATTATTAACGACTTTGCATCACACAATGCTCGAAGAAATTATTATTTGTAATATTGTAATGATGTAATCTTATATTTCATTTTAATAAAATATAGTTGTTACAAATTTGAAAACTTATCATTTGTATTAAGGGCCCCATTTTTTATTTTTGCCAAGGGCCCCGAGAATGTCAGGACCGGCCCTGGCTACAGGCCCCGGAGATCACCGCCGTCGTCCCCTCCCTTTCCGATGCCAACACCCCTGAAGCCCATCTCGAACGCACGCCGTCGCCGCTGTAAACCGCCGCCACTGCCATTGCCGCTGCTTCCTCGTCGTCGACTCGCTGCATCCGCCACGCACGCCACCCCTCCCCGCTCTCCGTGCGTGCTCGGGAGAAGAACGAAGGGGAGGAATTAATAACGTATTATTTTATATACGAATCGTTATTTTCGTATAAATACGCATATATATTATATATAAACGGGTTTTATTGGTTTTAAATTGATAATAAATTATATAAGGGTCAGAAAAATGCAAGGCCAGCTCCAGAAAATCAGTAATTAATATAATCAGTAACTAAAATGTGGTAAAGATTGACTATCATCCACTAAATTTTCATTATTAAATTCACCAGGTTCACTAGATATACAATTTTCATTATTAAATTCACTAGGTTCACTAGGCATAATATTTTTATTATTGAGTTCACTAGGTTCACCAGACATAATATTTTCATTATTGAGTTCACTTGAAACAATAATTTCATCACATAATTCATTATTGTTTGAACTTGTTGAGAAAAATTTGTCAATAGCTCCTTTTTGTGATTCAACTAGTTCTTCTACTCGTTTTTTCTTTTTCCTTTTTTCATATCCGGATAAATATTTTCGAGGAGCCATTTTTAAAATAAATAAATAACTAAGCAAGTCTATAATTCTATGAAAGTTAAAACAAATAACACATGTAATTCGCAAAAAAACAATTTAATAACTCAAGAATAGAAAAGAATAATAGCACCTGATTTAGATGTATGACAATGCTCAAATCGCCATTCGCCAATCAAATTGTTGCAATGTATCAAGCTTATTTGAGAAGGAATTGTGGATGACAAAATATAATTTTGATAGGTAAAAACCTTTATTGATTCTTTGGAACATATTGTCCTTTTATAGTAGTATAAGATGAGGATGGTATGATTTAATATTAAATGAGTAATTAATATAATAAGTGTGTTATTACTTAAATAAAGGCAATAAACTAGTTAATTGAACAAATGTAAACGGCTATAAACCAATTGCTACTTAAACGAACAAATTAGTAATTAATATAATTTTTTTTAATATATGTCGTTAGTCAACTAACCTAACGGTGTATGACGTTGCCTAGTGGTCCAATAATTTTTAAACGAAAGATCTTAATTTTCCATTATAAACTGCCTGTGATGATTAAATTACCTGTAATGTATAAACTGCCTGTGATGATTAAATGCTTGCTGCATTTTAACTGCCTGCGACGAATGTTAAATATTTGTTGTGGTTTTGGATCGGCTAGTTATCACAATTTTCTTATTCATGCATTATTTCCTTTTTGAGAGAAAAATGTAGTGAGAATAATTTTGTAATATTACAAGCCCGACGGACGCCTCAAGAAGATGAAGGACCATTCCCGAAGAATAGGGGCCCTACGAGGGTTCCCGAGTTGTATTTTCATTTCTTTTTGGGACTGTATGGACTGTAATTAATTTGGTGATTAGCCGATCCACGCAGCAAATATCTGTGTCTGAAGTGCTTAATTATTTATTTCTCTGTGAAAATATCTAATTATTACCTATCTTTTAACATGCTAGAGTGATAAATGGCCAAAATTGCGAGCGTCGATTTCGACGTTTTGGATGCTTCAGGCAAGAACTACTTAAGCTGGCAGTTGGACATAAAATTCCATCTGCGAGCGCAGGGATTGAGCCACGCCATCGCTGTAGGCGATAAGGTTTCTGATATAGATAAAGCGAAAGCAATTATCTATATCAGACGCCATATCGATCTGACCCTGAAGGCCGAGTACCTCACGGTGGAAGACTCGTATGAGTTATGGACCGCCCTCGAGGATATGTATAAACATCAAAGAGATGTTATACTTCCCCGAGCGCGATATGAATGGGAGAACCTCCGTCTTCAAGACTTTAAGTCTATTACCGAGTACAACTCGGCACTCTTTAGCATCACCTCACGCCTGAAGTTGTGTGGTAAAAAGGTGACGGAGGAGCGCATGTTAGAGAAGACGTATACATCCTTCCACGAGAAGGATGTCATACTAATGCAACAGTATCGTGAAAGAAAGTTCACGAAATACTCAGAGCTTCTCTCATGCCTTCTGATGGCAGATCAGAATCGTGACCTTCTTCTGGCCACCCATAACTCACGCCCTACCGGCACTTCTCCTGCGCCTGAAGCGCATCACAGCTCCTCCCAGAAGAAGAGGAGCAACTTCAAAGGCAAACCCCAGAAGGGTAAAGCGATGAAGAAGCATGCTAGAGGACCCCCTCCCAGAAGCAACAATGAGGGGAGGAAGAAGAAAAATGTGTGGAAGAGAAAGGACGACGGCCAGACATCTGCCCCCAGAAAGGACTGGGAAGATAAGTGCCACATGTGTGGCATGACTGGACACTGGTCCAGGAATTGTCGGACTCCACGCCACCTACAGGACTTGTACAAAGCGAGCCAGAAGCAAGCTGAGACAAACCTGGTGGTTCAAGAAGACCTGGCACCAATCAGGTTCATCGCTGAGGACTTCTCAAACGATGACCTGCTCGACTGAGGACATTATCTATTTTCTATGCATTGTAGCTTTCCTTTTTGAGAAACTATTTATCTGCTTGTTTTATTTCTAGCATGTTGGAGTACTTTTTCAGACATTAATTGATTATCAGTAGTATATCTTTTCTTGTGCCTTATACTGCGATATTTTCTCTTAAAAATAGATGGACTTTAAATGCCTAGTGGACAGTGCCTCTACGCACACGATCCTCCAAGACATCTGCTTTTTCCAAAGCATTAATAAATACGATGGCACTGTAAATACAATTTCCAGTCCATCAAGTATAATTGAAGGATCAGGGGAAGCATAATTTATGCTCCCCAACAAAACACAACTACTTATAAAAGATGCGCTTCTCTCCCCTAGCTCGCATAGAAACCTGTTACGCTTTAAAGATATCCGCTTAAACGGATACCACCTTGAAACGGTGAGCAAACAAAACAGAGAATACCTATATGTAACGTCTCATAAAAACGGTGCTAAAAACACCGTCAAGCGTTTTGAGGGACTCCCGTCGGGTCTCTACCACACAAGGATCAGAGCAATGGAAGCAAACACACTATAGCACCAGAAGTGCCATAATCAACCAGAATTCAAACTCTGGCACGATAGACTAGGACACCCTGGAAGGAATATGATGCGTCGTATCATATCCCAATCCCGTGGAATTAACCTGAAAAGCCTGACGCTACTTCGGAAGGGTGCACATCCTTGTCCCCCTTGTCACAAAGGGAAATTGATTACGAGACCATCCACCCTAAAGGTGGACTCTGAGTATCCAAGCTTCCTAGAGAAAATACATGGAGACATTTGCGGGCCTATTCACCCCGCAAGTGGACCATTTAGGTACTACATGGTACTGATTGACGCATCTTCGAAATGGTCGTATGTGTGCCTCCTGTCCACCCGCAACGTAGCCTTTGCAAAGCTACTGGCACAAATTATAAAGTTGCGGGCACATTTCCCAGACAACCAGATCAAGAAATTGCGTCTGGACAATGCTGGGGAATTCACATCACAAGTCTTCCTAGACTACTGCCAAGCAACCGGCATAGAAGTTGAACATCCTGTAGCTCATGTTCACACCCAGAACGGGTTAGCCGAATCTCTTATAAAGAGACTACAATGGATCGCTCGACCATTGTTGATGCAATGCCAGTTGCCAGTAAGTGCATGGGGACATGCCATATTGCACGCTGCATCACTAATAAGATTACGACCGTCAGGTAGTCAATCTTATTCTCCGATGTAACTTGCATATGGGAACCCGCCCGATATCTCTCACTTGAGGATATTCGGATGTGCTGTCTATGTCCCCATAGCACCACCGCAGAGAACCAAGATGGGTCCTCAACGGCGTCTTGGTATCTATATTGGTTTCGACTCACCATCGATCATTAGATACCTCGAACCCCTTACGGGGGACGCCTTCAAAGCACGTCTAGCAGATTGTGAGTTTGATGAAAACACTTTTCCCAAACTAGGCATTAACACACAGAAGCCAGAAGCTTCAAAGACCATTTCATGGGACACAAAGACTTTATCCCATTTTGATCCGCGTACAAATCAATGTGAAGACGAGATCCTGAAGATCCTTCAAATTCAAAACACAGTTCACATTTTACCGAACAAATTCACTGGCAACGAGAAGATTGTCAGATCACACGTCCCTGCTGCAAATACGCCAGCTATGATTGACATACCCAAAGATGGATGCAATCCACCTGCAGCAGAAGCGGCCGTACCACAACAAAAAAGAGGACGACCCCCAGGCTCCAAAGATAAGAACCCTCGAAAGAGGAAAAATCCCGGAGCAATAATAACGATACCACCACAGGATGCTGAGCTCAGCCCAGCTACCTCTCCCCTCCTAACAACCCCTGAAGAGGAAAATATAGGAGAAATATCATTAAATTATGTACGTACTGGGGAGGTACTGGACAGAAAAAGCACAATCATCGATGCTAACTTCGCGCTCATTATTGCCACTCACGTCACTGAATACGACGATGAAACCGATCCATGCTCTCTAGCAGAATGTGCAGAGAGGATTGGCCAAAGTGGAACGAGGCAATAGGAGTAGAGGTGGACTCACTCTCGAAGCGCAAAGTTTTTGGACCTGTAGTCCTAACACCAAAGGGTGTTAAACCTGTGTGATATAAATGGGTATTCGTGAGAAAAAGAAACGAGAATAATGAGATCGTGCGTTATAAAGCACGCCTTGTTGCACAAGGTTTTTCCCAACGACCAGGAATAGACTATGACGATACCTATTCCCCAGTCATGGATGCGATCACTTTCCGTTTCATTATTGGCCTATCCACAAAGGAAGGTTTGGATATGCAGCTCATGGACGTTGTGACTGCATACCTATATGGAAATATAGACAAGAACATCTATATGAAAACCCCAGATGGATACAAACTACCGACAAAAATGACAAAGACCTCGGGACGTCTACTCTGTCAAACTCCAAAGATCACTGTATGGTCTAAAACAGTCAGGTAGAATGTGGTACAACAGACTCAGTGAATTCCTAGTGCAACAAGGATTCACAACAAATGAAGTCTGCTCTTGCATCTTCATAAGAGCAAAGGAAACAGGATTCGTAATTATTGCCATCTACGTAGACGACCTGGACATCATCGAATCTCCTGAAGAGATAGGTGAGATATCCAAAAGTCTCACACAGACTTTTGAGATGAAAGACCTTGGCAAAACGAAGTTCTGCCTAGGCTTACAAATTAAACACTTAAGCGGAGGAATCATGTTACACCAATCGACATACACAAAGAAAGTGCTGAAAAACTTTCTTATGGACAAATGTCATCCGCTTAGCACACCAATGGTTGTTAGATCATTGGATGTCGACACAGACCCCTTCCGACCGCTGGAAGAGGGGGAGGAAACATTGGGTCCTGAAGTACCATATTTAAGTGCAATTGGAGCACTCATATACCTGGCAAACTGCACGCGTCCCAATATAGCGTTCGCAGTCAACTTACTAGCCAGATACAGTTCTGCGCCCTCAAAGCGCCACTGGAACGGAGTTAAACAACTTCTGCGCTACCTCCAAGGGTCTGTAGACATGGGACTATACTTCAAGAAAGGTGTATCCTCCGACTTGGTCGGTTATGCAGATGCATGATACAGGTCTGACCCACATACCGCAAAGTCCCAGACCGGTTTTGTGTTCACGTACGGTGGGACGGCCATCTCATGGAGATCTGTGAAGCAGACATCGACAGCAACCTCATCCAACCTCTCCGAGCTCATTGCGATCCACGAAGCTAGCAGAGAATGCTTTTGACTTCGATCAGTCATCAACCATATCATCAAGACCACCGGCCTGAAGACGGGAGATCTTGGACCTACCACCATGTATGAAGACAATGCTGTCTGCATCGCTCAACTACGAGGTGGCTACATCAAAGGTGACAGGACGAAGCACATTTCCCCCAAGCTATTCTGGACGCATGAACAGCAAGTGGACAACCAGATCGACATCCAGCAGATCCAGTCTTGCGACAACCTGGCAGACCTGTTCACTAAAGCTTTGCCTCGCAGTACCTTTAGAAAACTTGTACTAGGAATTGGGATGAGACAGTTGAGAGATTTATAAGCCTGAAGCTTGTACTTATCAGGGGGAGTTAATGTAGTGATGTACTCTTTTTCCTTGGCTACTGGTTTTTCCCACTGGGTTTTCCATAGCCAAAGGTTTTAACGATGCAGCCACGTCAACTCTGGATCCAGAAGTATCCACTCCTGATGTTATCCATCGATCAGGGGAAGTTACAGAGACTTGTACTCTTTTCCCTTAGCCACTGGTTTTTCCCACTGGGTTTTTCTTGGCAAAGGTTTTAACGAGGCAAGTACTCTTAAACTTAGGGATCCAGAAGTATCCATAGACCCATGATCAGATAAGCCCTATGAACCCTGAAGCGTTCATCACGACTTACAACAATGGATGGATAAGGGGAAGTGTTATAAACGGGCTTTTAGTGGGCCTGACCGTTAGTGGGTATCCACCCATTATGTAACCCTACTACTATAAATACATGGCTATAGACTCTATAGCCACCACGTTTACAACAATATCCATATTTAATTATATAAGTTGAATTAGAAAGGCAAATGGAGATGGATCCGTTTTTAATGGAAAGGTAACCCTGACATATGTAGTGAATAATATGTATTAGTTACCCAACGAGAAAAATTTCCTCCTTTGCACCATGAAACTCACCCACACAAACATCTTCACGTTCATCCTTGGTACCGTCAAACCGCTTCATGTTCTCAAGCATCGACCATCGATTTTCAAGTGAACCTAAAGACTTTCGCTAGTTTATCCGTCCGTAGCAAGTTGAACAGTTTCAAAACAATAATTTTTTATAACGAGTGAATCAAGAATCAAATATCCCAAGGGCTTTCGCGTATTTGAGATTTTGGGGTTTTTTAATGTATACAACTCATTGGCGAGTTGACACAGATATTGCTCAATTATCTAAATACATTTCCACAATCGGCTTGAATAAAGCTCGAGACCAACTTGAGTTAAGATGGATACGAGATGCCCATCATTATGAAAGACACACGTCCTCGTCGTTGTCTGAATCATTGGTGTTCAGATGAAACAATAAAGAAAAGCACTTTCTTGTCATTATCTTGTTTTCGATCTTCAATTTAACTTTGTATGTGATAGAGTTGAGGTTACTAAGCATAAGAGATTTTACTAGTAACTCAAAATGGTTTGATTTCTGTTTGGGTTCTTACTACTACGTAATTAACCAAATACGGTTATGACTTCACATTTACAAGGCCCGAGGAGAAAACATGGTGAGATTCTTAAAGAGTTTAAACAAAGTTGTAGACTGAAACAATAACCACCGAGATGATCGATTGAGGAAAACACTCCTGTCATTAAACTTGAATGGGGAGAATATTATGAGAATTGATATATTTCAATCTGTTATGAATCATCCTCTGGGGGAGGAACCCCCAGCTCTTTGTTTACAGCAGGAGAGGAGCGTACAGAGATAAGATACAATAGATACTGTCTTATCTATAAGATAAGACACAATCCTAACCACCCGTCACTTTATCCGTTCACAACACTCCCCCTTATCCAGGCATAGGTGTGGACTCTGCTCATGAATACTTCAGGATTCTGAGTGCAGTAGGAGTCTCATATGAGGTTGAATATTTCAGGATCCTGAGTAGATGAGGTTTGCCTCGTTAAAACCTTTAGCTATAGAAAACCCTGTGGGAAAAACCATAGTTAAGGAAAAAGAGTCTGAACGCTCTCTAACTCCCCGTGATCTGTACAAGCGACTCTGCCCATGAACACTTCGGGATTCTGAGCGTCACAAAGGGGTGGATATTTCGGGATCCTGGGTTGATGTGATTTACATCGTTAAAACCTTTGGCTATGGAAAACCATGTGGGAAAAGCCATAGCTAAGGGAAAAGAGTACAGATTCACTCAACTTCCCCTGATCTGTAAAATTCCTTATACTTTCAGATCTCTTAGGCGTATCTCATCACTCCTATTTACAATATTCCGAAAATATACACAGATTACAAATATCATCACCATTAAGCAGTTGCTGTCACGACCCGCTTCCCTAAAATGGAGGCGAGACGCGAAAAGGTCCGCACGAGAGTGGAGCTGTGAAGCCCCAAACCCAATAAGCGTCAATAAAACATAAGCAGGTCCCTGTAACCACAAACGGAACAACAATAATAACACAAGGAGAGACAGAAATAAAATCTCAAATCTCAGAATTGTCCAACATTAAAATTTAGTTCAACATCCAGAAAAGCCACCAGGCTAAAAGAAAGAGTCTAAAGGCCCAGAACAAGGCCAACAAAAGGGACAACATAACAAAGTATAGGTGTTATGCACCGACAACAAAACAGTCTAAAACAAAAGGGGAAAGCTCAACGAAGACACTAGGACTGGTCCCCAGTGTCCACGTACTCCTCGCCAAACACAGGCTCGGGCTCGGCGTCAGCAAACACCTCGTCCTCAACAATGAACTCAGGCTCAGGATCTAACATGTGTCACCCAAAAGAGTAAAGGGGCACATGTCAGCAAGTCTAAAAGACTTGGGCAAGGAAACGGAAAGGAAGGCAAACTAACAACTTAGCAGTTATAGTATGCATGACATGGCAGTTATGGTATGAATGCACAAGTAAGACATGGTGAAACAATAAGTACAAGAGAACAATTTATCAGGGCATGTCAAGAGTAGCCAAGCTACTAACAATCTCAATCTTTTCACTAGTCACGTTTCAAGTTGTTTGTAGATGTTTACGCCTTACAGCTGAACTGTTTGACATTCACACTGATTGGCCGCTTAACACTACCCCAGAACCCAGAGTTTACGCCTTACAACTGCAGTTGCTGATCGGGCAGACTCCCAGTTGAATGGCCGCTTAACTCTTACCCCAAAACCCACATGTAAACGAGCCAAGGTCCCTGTACACGAGCTCAGTAAATGAGCCAGGGTTGCCCCGCACAAGAGCTCGTTTCCTGGATCACAACCCAGGAGCGTATTTCATTTGGCATAGGGGTGCACCTAGCATCAATCATTTCACAAGGTGTAGCGGAGCTACGCAATCACGGGAACACTTAAGGAATGCTATGACATGACAATTAATTCGCGTACCATTAATGGAAATTAAACATGACATGGTAGTTGTGCAACATGATAAATGTCGGGTCTAGCTTCGTTGTCAAGCTAGTTCCTGAAATTGCGCCTAGGCGAGTATCATTTCGTCGCCTAGTCTCTTTTACGCCTACAACAAGCAAATGGCCTAAGACATGGCCCAAAACCCTAAGTGGCAAGTTTCACTTGCCTAGCACCGAGGATGACGATCAACGAGGCCGTCACACAAATGCTAACTACGGCGATGAGATCGCTGCCATGGCAAAACAATATTAGAACAACATCCAACCTAGTTTTATTAGGGTTTCACAAAAACACAATGGGATATGAAAACATTAAGAGATCGATTTCTTACCGTATCAGAGCGGAAGAATGATGCCGAGCAAGCACGACAACGGAAGAAACGATCCGGGGAACCTAGGGTTCAGATCTGGAATAGATGGGAAAATATGGAGAAATGTGGTTTTGGGGGTTTTTGGGGGTTGGAGATGGCCTAGGGCATGGTTGTAGACCAAAATGGAGAGGGAAACTCCAATGGAGGAAGGAATGGCTTGGGAAAATGTTGGAGGGTGATTTGGGGGAGAAAATGGCTCAGGAGAATGAAAGAGGGATGAAAGAAATCGTGGGTGGGGTTTAAATAGAGAGTGCTGGCGGCTGCCCAGAAATTAGGGTTTCGACACTGATTAGTCGGTCAAAGAGCAACCACTGACCGACTAGTTCGGGAACTAGTCGGTCGACCGACCAACGCAGACCGACTAAGTCCAAACAGTAACTCCTGTACAAAAATAGGATTTAGATTTAGTCGGTCAGAGAACAACTACTGACCGACTAGTTTCTCATCTAGTCGGTCAATGAACGTTCTTAGACCGACTAAGAATGAATAGTACTTGGTATCAAAATGATCATAGAGCTAGTCGGTTAAAGAACAATTGCTGACCGACTAGTTTGCAACCTAGTCGGTCGACAAATGTTCTTAGACCGACTAACGATAAACAGTAACTCCTGAGAAATTAACAAAGCCAACTAGTCGGTCCATGAAGGTTTGCCGACCGACTAAATCGTCATCTAGTCGGTCGGTTCCCCTTCTTGTACCGGCTAACGTGCACAAAAGTTCCGAAATGGAGCGCGAGGCTCCGGGATCGATTCCTAAGACCCCTAGGCTTGATTTAACAATAAGATATGACCGATATGAAGCCCGTCACGAATGACTTACTCCGAAATCGACGATTCTAAAGAAGAAGCTAGAAAATCACGACGAAACGATCGAAAATGAAAGCTACGGAGACGAAAACCACACATAAGGAGAAAATCCACCAAAACATATATATATAATATAATTAATCCTAATACATGAAAACCAGTCGTTACAGTTGCTGAGTTCAAAAACTCTAGCGAGGTGTGCTAAGTTTCTTCGCCTCTGATGTGGTCTCCTCAAAGTGAGGTAAGCTGGTCTTCAGACTACGTGGTCAGCTCCACAATACCAGCCTCTGTCCCATTCGTCACTGGGATGTGATGTACCACCAGGCGCCCTCAAATACACCATTGGTGTGTTTCTGGAATGGTGAGGATCTTGGAATGATAGGATGATGTTGCCTTCATAATTTGCTTTACAGATCTGCAGTAGATGGACATCCCACTGTGGGGTACCCAGTCTGGGATTTCTCAGTGCATGGATCGGACCTGTAACATGCATTTGCATAAACATGGAGGATGATACTTTATAATGTAAGCCCAAATCTTTCGACCCATGGAGGAAGCGCAAAAGATGCTTAACTCCGGTCTAATGGCCCTTTTAGGTGCCTAACTATCTCTGCTAATGAGTTTACTGCAACTGCAATATCGGGACGCGTGCAGTTAGCCAGGAGTGTCTGATTGCACTTAAATAAGGGACTTCAGGACCAATTATATCATCCCCCTCTTCCAGCGATTGGAAGGGGTCTTTTTGTACATCCATTGAGTGTACTACCATAGGTGTACTTTGGATGACAATGGTCCGTGTAATTTCTCCAACGCACTTCTGGGCGTATGTAACAGGATTCTATTAAGATAATAAATCTGTGAGCCATGACTCAATTTATTTTTGCCTAGGTCTTTCATTTCAGGTTTAATAGTCAGGCTTGAACAGATATTTCGATTTTCTCTTCAGGAGATCCGATGAGATTTAAGTTATTTACAACTATAATCTCAAATCATGTCCTTTGCTCAGATGCAAAGACAACCCTTAGTTTGAATTATTGCTTTGTCAAGTGATTCTCTTGGTTGTACATTATTTATTATTCTTATTATTCTTCTTCAATCGAATAGGCATCTGATTAGGGTTCAATATTGTATATTTTACCCCTCATTAGATGGCATTTTGTGCATAATTTGTATTCATTTTGGCTCCGATACACGCATTTTGATGATATCACTTAATATTGGAGCTTACCGTTTTTATATGCTTAAAACATAATTTTTACAGCTTATTAGCATCTTCATCTTCGTCTTTTATTATTTTTCAGTTGAATTTTGTGAAGTCCCGATTCCAACGCATATTTTTCCAGAATTTTTGGAGGTCGGAGCAATTTACTGCATTTTTTGGAAGACAATGTGACGGTGCTGAAAATTTCTGGGCTAGAAAGTCTGATTTTCCCCTCTTGTGCATAATTCTGCTATCATTGCAGAATATATTCCGACATAATGATATTTTTCTGGTATTCTAAACTTTGTTACGGTTCCATCGCCGCCTGGAACATGTCATTTCGAGGTCGGATGATTTTTCTAGAATTTTTGCAAGATAGGGTGGCAGTGCTGAAAATTTCTGCAGATTTGCCCCTCTTGTGAAGAAATCTTCTATCCTTCCAGTGTATTTTTCGGCCTAATGATATTTTTCTGTTAGAGTACACCTTGTTACGGTTCCATCGCCGCCTGGAACACGTCAATCTGAGGTCGGATGATTTTTCTAGAATTTTCGCAAGACAGGGTGGGGGTGCTGAAAATTTCTGCAGATTTGGGCATTAGTTGTGGGTTTGGGCGCGGATCCGACCCGTTTGGGCTGTTTTCAGACCCGAAATTCTTATTCTATTTCTTGGGCTTTCCTCCCCTCTTTTTCTCTCATTCATTCTTCCTCATTCTTCATCTTAGGGTTAGGGTTTTGGTGGAGCAACAAAGAAGCAAGGAGGAGCAATTGGGTTTTGGTTGGGGTTTCCTTGGAGATCTTGGTGAACTCTTTCCCTCTCCATTTGTATTTTGATTTAGTGATTTGTAATGATAATGGATGATGTTTTTAGAAGTAAAAATCCATCTTTTCTTGTTGTAATGAGCTAGATCTTTTTCTTGTGTGGTTGTGTGTTGATTTGTGTTTGTGGAGCTATAGTTATTCAATCTTGCATGTTTAAATGTTTATGTGGTAGGATTGATGAGATATACTTTGGGTTAGGGATCCTAGTGGGTATCCCTAGAGTGGAGTTTGCCTAGAGGTACCACTCATGTATGCTTAGTTGTTTATTATCTCAATTTTCCATACCATACTTTTATTGCACACCAAGTGTGTGATAAAATGCCACATCCACCGATTGCTCATTCCTTAGCCGGAAAGACAATTGAGTTATCCCCGGATTGAATCCATATGCTTAACAACCACACTCTCACACATCACACAAGCTTTCTTTCCTATTTGTCTTCACGATTCCTCTACCCGAGAATGTTGATTTGGTAGTTGGTCTCAAACACCCACATTTTCACACACACACACACACACACTTCCACCCCGTTAGCATAGTTGGTTGTTAACCGCCGTTACCCTTCCTACATCAATTGAATTTGCGATTGCAAAATGACTTGTCCCCGTGATCCGACCTGGTCTCACCGGAAATAAATTTATTAATTGACGTCCTCCTACACTTGGGAGTAGCGCTCAAGCATCACATACTTGAGACGTGTTCAAGCAATTGGCG
Source organism: Scilla litardierei (assembly GCA_030789695.1). NCBI lineage: Eukaryota > Viridiplantae > Streptophyta > Magnoliopsida > Asparagales > Asparagaceae > Scilla > Scilla litardierei. Next base: position 163,589,321 of record CM061140.1, on the reverse strand, counting down.
CCGTTGCCGGGGACAACGGTTTTTGCATTTACATTTTTTATTGATTTAGGAAATTTTGACGTGATACATCCTACTATTTAGTGTGAGTCTTTTTTATTCTTTATCTTCCATTTATTATTTTTCATCTTTATTTATTTTTCACTTTTTGAGTCCTTTGTTATCTTTATTTTCATTTTCCTTTATAAAAATTCAAAAAAAAAGATATGGACTTTAACGACATAAATTCTTTGAATGATGCACTTTCATTTTCTTTGCACATGACCACTTCTTTGAAGCTCAAAATTGCCGGCTTTGCTCAAATTGACGGTGAATCCTTTTATCAAGCTTGGAGGAGGTTCATGGATTTATTAAGCGGTTGTCCACATCATGGATTCACGATGGCCCATCTTTTCCAGTTTTTCTACGAGGGACTGCGGGAGGAGATGCAGGACTACATGGCGATGATGGACGATGGAGCTTTTTTTGACATGTCACCTGAGGATGCTTGGGAGTACCTGGAGTCCATGGAGGATATGGACCGACCATTGGATGGGACAGCAGGGAGTGATCCGTTAGCGCTTCATTATGATGTCGTTGGAGCATGCCTTGACCAAGGAGAACCAAGCGTGGATGCACCTTTGCAACCCTTGGGCGAG